>OW818030.2:8717900-9917900 GCA_942486065.2 Calliphora vomitoria | reverse complement strand
AAATGACACTTGAGGTTTTTGGTTTC
The DNA here is from genome assembly GCA_942486065.2 of Calliphora vomitoria. Lineage (NCBI taxonomy): Eukaryota > Metazoa > Arthropoda > Insecta > Diptera > Calliphoridae > Calliphora > Calliphora vomitoria. The sequence continues at coordinate 9,917,874 of OW818030.2, read as the reverse complement.
TGTTTTCTTTTAACTAGAAATTTTTCATATTATTTTGAGAAGACTTTTCTTTAACGAATAATCGTTAAAATTATGGGAATAACTATTTAATCGCTAATAATTTTAAAACAAATGAAATTACTAATAATTCTATTAGAAGTTACTGTAGTATTCAAACGAATAATCGTTAGAAATTATTCGAATAATATTTTATTCGCTAGAAATTCCTCAGAAAATTTTATATTTTGAGACTATTCTTAATTTTAAAATCAAATACGAACATTTTTAAAACGAATAATCGTTAGAAATTATTCGAATAATAATTTATTCGCTAAAAATTCCTAGAAAAATTAAAAATTTTTAAGACTAGTACTAATTCTAAAGTATTAAATAAAATTTTAAACGGAATAGTCGCTTAACTTTATTCGAATAATTTTTATTCGTTAAATATTTTTCACAAAATGTAATCATTTCCCTTGAATGCATCTTATAGAAGCATTTATAGTTATTTTTAAACGAATAATTGCCAAAAATTATTCGAATAATTTTTTATTCGCTAAAAAATTTTCAACAAATTATGAATTTTGTGTATATTGCTATTTATAGTATAGTTTACCAATACATTTGATCGAATAATCGCTAAAAAATATTCGAGTAATTTTTTATTCGCACATTTATTTTTCATCAAATAAAGAATTTTAAGATTTCTGCTATTTACAGTAATTTTTACTTATATTTTTATCGAATAATCGCTAAAAATTATTCGAATAATTTTTTATTCGCTACAAGTGTTTCAACAAAAGCTGAATTTTGTTATTATTGCTATTTATTGTAAAGTTTAATAATACCTTTCAAAAAATTATTCGAATAATTTTTTATTCGATACATTTTTTTCAAAAAATTCCGAATTTTGTGATTGCTGATATTTATAGTAAAGTTTACTAATACATTTGATCGAATAATCGCTAAAAATTATTCGAATAATTTTTTATTCGCTAATTTTTTTTTTTCATCAAATAAAGAATTTCCAAATTTCTTCTATTTCTAGTAATGTTTACTTATATTTTTATCGGATAATCGCTAAAAATTATTCGAATAATTTTTTATTCGATAAATTTTTTTAAAAAAATGCAGAATTTGGTAAAGTTTACTAATACATTTGATCGAATAATCGAGAAAAATTATGCGAATATTTTTTTATTCCCTAAAATTTGTATTCGAATATTTTTTTATTCGTTAAAAATTCTTTCGAAAATTTTTATTTTTAGACTTTTACCGCGTTTTTATTCTACTAAAATTATTAAACGATTAATCTTTAAAAGTTATTCGAATAATTTTATATTTGTTCAAACGTTTTTTAGAAAATATAGAATTTTAGCTCTATTATGTTTCTAATAATGTTATCTAAAATTTTAAATCGAATAATTGCTAATAAATATTCGAATAATGATTTATTCGCTAAACTTTTTTTTACAAAATTCAAAATTTTTCAAGCCACTTTTGCGTTGTAGATATTGTAATTGTTTAATACCGAATAGAAATCAACTTTTATTCGAATAATTTTTTATTCGCTCTCAAATCTTAAGAATATTTAACATTTTTCACAAAATGTTCCCATTTTTTTAATAAATTATTTTTCTCTCTAGAAAAATTTAAGTTTTAAACCGAATAAAGAAACAATTTTAATCGAATAATTTTTTATTCGTTTTGAATCTTATAAAACTTTCATATTTTTTTATTTTTTATCAAAACAAATTATTTTATAGCATTTTGAGAGGAATAACCGTCAAAAATTATTCGAATAATTTTTATTCGTTAAAAAATTTTATATTTTTATAAAAATTATTATTTTGAATCAATTGTATATCTTTTAAAATGGTTTAAATAATATTTTATAACGAATAATTAAACAATTTTGTTCGAACACTTTTTTATTCGCCTTGAAATCTTATGAAAATATAGAACGTATAAAATGTTTATACGTTCAACATTTTCAACAACATTTTGTATTTTTGTAACAAATTATTTCACTCTATAGAATTTATTATTAAAAATTGTGTAATATCTAAGTTTTTAACCGAATAAAAATCAAATTTTATTCGTTCTGAAATCTTAAGAATACGTAAAATTTTTACTTTTTTCAGCAAAACGCATGATTTTATGATATTTTGGAACGAATAATCGCTAGAAATTATTCGAATAATTTTTATTCGTTCAAAATTTTCACTAAGTTTTTAATTTTTTTAATAAATTTCTCTCTATGAAATTGTATTATAAAAATGATGAAAGTTTTAAACCGAATAAGGAAACAATTTTAATCGAATAATTTTTAATTCGTTTTGAATCTTATAAAACTTTCATATTTTGTTTATCTTTTATCAAAACAAATTATTTTATAGCATTTTGAGAGGAATAATTTTTAAAAATTATTCGAATAATTTTTATTCGTTAAAAAAATTTTCCAAAAATTTATATTTTTATAAAAATTATTATTTTGAATCAATTGTATATCTTTTAGAAAGGTTAAAAATATAATTTTATAACGAATAATTAAACAATTTTATTCGAATGTATTTTTTATTCGCCTTTAAATTTTAAGAAAATTTTACCGTTTTCATTAAATAAAATTAATTTATAGCTTTGTGGTAAGAATAATCGTTCAACATTAATCGAATAATTTTTATTCGTTTAAAATATTTTTTAAATTATTATTTTTCTAATCAATCAAGGTAAAAAAAATCGAATTTTTAAACCGATTATTAAAAGATTTTAATTCGAATAATATTTTATTCGCTTTGAAATCTAAATAAAATGTGGTATTTTTCGTATATCAGCAAAACCAACTAATTTGTAGTATTTTGGCATGAAATTATATTTCTGTACGAGTAAAATTTAGTTATTCGAATAATTTTTTATTCGTTTTATTTTTGCTAATAAAATATATTTTTTGTGTATTTATTGTATTTCCAAAAGTTTGGTACTATTTTTTGACGAATAATCGTTAATAATCGTTCGAATAATTTTTTATTCGCTCGAATTTTTTTTTGAAAAATTGTAAAATTTTTTCATTTCCTAAAAATATTTAAATAAATTATTAAATAAACTATTTCAACGAATAATTTTTTATTCACTTAATTTTTTGTGAATTTATAGTAACATTTGGAAAAAATCTTTACTAAACAATTAAAGTGCTTTAAAAATCAGACGTCATATGAAAATTGTAATGATTTTGTAAGAGAAATAAATAAAACTCTTTCAGTTTTGCTATTTTTTGCCCAAAACTGATTATTTTGTTTGATGGCGTAAGTAAATACAAACACAGCACACCAGTTTTATTTACTGTGAAAGTCTATAAACCAAACAAATTGTCATCATTAAAAAAAAAAATGGAAAAAAAATAATAAAAAAATCATTTAATATGAAACAGATTTCATGGCTAAAGAAAACAACTAAAGTTTTTTAAAAGTGTGTTATTATTTTTTTGGCCAAAAAATCAACGAAAAACATACAAAACCAAAATTTTCAAAACTTAAATTGTCGTCATGCTCTTATTTTTTTTTAGGAAATTTTATTGCTGTCGTGCTTTCTTGCTTTCCTCTTAAATAATTGTTGGCAAAATTTCTCAATGAAAAATTTTCCTTCAACGCGCAAATCTTAAGATTTATGTGTGTTAAATTTAAATTTAGTTGCAAATAAATTTGAAATTTATCTTTTGGCGTTTTTTTGTTGTTGTTAATGTTTCTAACAACAGCAACAACATTAATTTCCTTTATGTCACTAGATCTTAAAAAACCGAACTGAAAATACTCTTACGTTAATTTCCTAAAAATATAAAAACAAAAACATTCCTTGATTATTTATTTAGTCTAAAAAAAAAAAAAAAAACAAAACTACTGACAGCTGTCGTCTATGCTAAGAATTTGTGTATGCAAATGTGTGTCTTGTTGCACATACCTACACAGCTTGCAACATGTAAGTGTAAGTATGTTTGCAACACCAAATTAGCTGACCAAAAAACCCAGTTTTTCCTTTATTTTAAATAAGTACTTTACAATTCTATGCAATTCTTGCCAACTTTACCAACACACTCACTTCAAACAAACACACACTGCACTACACGCTCACATGCACCAACTTGCTGTTGCATGATTTGGCTGGGATATTTATAGGGAAAACAATAAATGTGACCCTTAAGTGTCATATGCAAATTAGTATGTATGTGCAAATGCAAGAAGACCCAAATAAATGAATGCATAGAAATTGTTCTTTAGAAATTATGCAAGAAGTATGTAGAATTCCATTAAACGATTTGTTTAATATTGAGCTTTAAATTGCAATAAATTTGCCAACACAAAATGTCAAAGAACAAAAAATCTATTCGATTAAATTAGAATCAAATATTCAACTAAAAATAATTATAAACACTAAATGGAATTAATCGAGTAAAATGGCACTTTAGCCTTTTTAAATTCTAAATAGCTGAACACATGTTTCACAAAATTAAAATGTTTGGTTAAAATTATAAAATTATTAACCGAATAAAATGGCACTTTAGCCTTTTTAAATTGCTGAACACATTTTCAACAAAATTAAAATGTTTGGTTAAAATTATTGAACGAATAAAAGTTATTCGAATAAAATCCACCGATTATTCGTCTTAAAATACTAGAAATTTATTTGTTTTACTAAAAGAAGTGAAAATATCACTTTTTAGTAGGGTTTTAAAGCGAATAAATATTTATTCGAATAAAATTGGATTTTTATTCGGTACAAAAATTAGGTTTTTTAACCACTTTCAATGATATTTGATTGGTTAAAACAAATTATTTATACAAATTAAAAATTTTGGGAAACATTTTAAAGGAACGAGGATAATAGGAATAAGTTTTCGAAAACTTTTTTTAGCGAATAAAAATTATTCGAATAATTTATAGCGTTTATTCGTTCAAAAATGTTATAAATGAATTGGTTTCGGTAAAATATGAACAAATATTAATTTTACTTTGGATTTCTTAGCGAATAAAAAATTATTCGAATAAAATTTGTTCTTTATTCGCTTTAACAGTATAAATTTTTTACAATTATTAATGATATTTGGTTGAAGAGAAATGCAATTTGTTATAAAAATGTAAATTTTTGAGAAATATTTTTAAACGAATAAAAATTATTCGCATAATTTATAGCGATTATTCGTTCAAAAATGTTATAAATTATTTGTTTTCGATAAAGGATTTACAAATATACAATTATCTTTAGATCTCTAAGCGAATAAAAACTTATTCGAATAAAATTCGTTTTTTATTCGGTTAGAAACTACATTTTTTACACCTATTAATGATATTCGGTTGATTAGAAAAGTAATTTATTATAAAAATGTAAATTTTTGAGCAACATTTCCTAACGAATAAAAATTATTCGAATAATTTTTATCGATTATTCGTTCAAAAATGCTATAAATGAATTGGTTTCAGTAAAATGATATTCGTTTGATTAGAAAAGTAATTTTTTATAAAAATGTAAGTCTCTAATACAAATTTGTGAACGAATAAAATTTATTCGAATAATTTATTCGTTTCAATATGTTAATAAATTGTACTTTAAAATGGTTGTGAAATTAAAATTTCTAATTTTATAAATTATTTTTAACGAATAAAAATTATTCGAATAATCTGGGTAAAACGAATATCAAAAAATGAGCCGTATAAAAATGGAATTTTTAAAAGTTAACTAGGTTCTAATAGAAAATTTCCAAGCGAATAAAAATTATTCGAATGATTTCGAACGATTATTCATTCGAAATGTAGATTCAATTTTAGTTGAATTGATAATTAGCTTTAAACTATTAATTGAATGAAACATTTTAACGAATAACAATTTTTCGAGTAATCCGTTTCAAACGAATAATCTGATAATGACTCGAATTAATGCAGAATCTTAAAATAAAGCTTTTTTTGTATAAAATAGTAAAAAATTCTAAGAAAATTTTTTTTTTATATAAAATTTCAAAGCGAATAAAAATTATTCGAATAATTTCGATCGATTATTCGTCGAAAATGCATTTAAAATGTCTGCCAAATTGCTAGTTACTTTGAAACTATAATATAAATGAAAAATTTTAACGAATAATAGAAAATTTAAAAGCGAATAAAAAATATGCGAATAATTTTTAGCGATTATTCGTTCTAAATGTATTTAAAATTTTAGCCGAATTGGTTATAAGCTTAAAACTACTAATTTAATGAAAAATTTTAACGAATAAAATTTATTCGAATTATTCGGAATAAACGAATAATTAGCAAAATACACGGTTTAAGATGGAATTTTCTAAACTGGTTTTTGTGGTAGAACAATGAAACATGAAAAGATTAATTTGTGAAAGAAAATTTCAAAGTGAATATAAATTATTCGAATATTTTCTAGCGATTAATCGTTCAAAATGCATTGAAAATTTAAGAGCAATTGATTATATTATCATGTAAATGCAAATTAAATAATCAAATTTAAACGAATAAAAAAATTATTCGAATAATTTTTACCGATTATTCGTCTTAAAATATCAAAAAACTTAACTTTATAAAAACTAGGCTTCAAATTTCAAAGCGAATAATAATTATTCGAATATTTTCTAACGATTAATCGTTTAAAATATATTGAAATTTTAAGAAGAGTGGAAAATTAGCTTGGAACTGCTAATTAAATAAACAAATTTAAACGAATAAAAAATTATTCGAATAATATTTAAAGATTATTCGTTTTAAAAATTCAAAATTTATAAGTACAAGACTCAAAATTAATTTTCTGTTAAATATTTTCTAGCGAATAGAAAGTTATTCGCTTCATTTTCAACGATTATTCGATTAGGGGTTTTCTCAAAATTGATAAAATTTAATTTCTTATATATTTTTCTTACTAAAATATTTAAATTTCCTTTAAATTCTATTTAAACTATTCATATACCATTTACACAAGTGTTGTTTTCCTGTAATTCTTCATTTTTCTTTTCCCAGTGCCATAAATCACTTAAACAATCAGGAGAATTAAATCAATTTTACAAATACATGACGGCATTGAATTTCTTTTCCCCAAACGACAAATCAATTCAAATACATACTCGCAATACGATAAAAATCAATCTATAAACAATAAATTTACAAAAACACCAGATAAAAAAATATTATGGAAAATTTAAATTCTTTTTATTTGCCTTAAACATCTAAAAATAAAGATTTCATATTATTTTTATTGGAAAAACAATTTTTATGATGTTGGAAATTTCTATTTTGATACATTTACATTAAGAATACAATAAATCTAATGCGTATGTACTTTTCTTCTATATTTTCATGACGAAAGTCAGCTAATCGCCAGTGAATATAAAATGAAACAGCTGTTTTCAAAATGTCTTTATTGGTTTGCTGTTGCTGGCATTCCAAAAATAATATGATTGGAAATTGAGGGAAAAATTGACAAATTATGGTAGAAACAACACATGTGATAGAGGGATAAAGAATCTGTCTCTCTGTAATAAGACTTGACGTTAGTGTCATAGACTTTTGACTATAATAATAAACGTAGGAGAGTGTAGAACGCCAGGAGACAACATCATCATTTAATAACTTTTTTAAACATTTTCTAAATTGATTTTTTTATGTGTTTCTGTGTAGAGAAACAATAATAAAAAGTTCCTATTACTTTTTTGAAATAAATATAAAATTTATGAGGGTCATAAAAAAAGTAGAAAAATGTTCATTTTACAGCGAACACTGTTGGCATTTTAAATACTGCAAAAAAACCTTAACGATGATTTACAAGGAATATAAAAATTTAAAAAGTTTCTACACACCATATGATCATTGTTTGCTGGCTATTGTTTTTAAAGAGTCCAAAAAAAAAAAAAAACTAACTTAAAGAAAAAAAGGAAACAAAATAGAAACAGCAAATTGATTTCATGCTAAAAACTAAGAAACAGCAAAGTAAAAGAAGTGTAAGAAAAGGTGAAAAAAAAAACTAAGCAACTGGCTTTTAAACCTGCTAAACTGGCTTTCAAAGAAGTGTGTAGTAAGTAAAACTATATAAATGAAGTTTTGTAATGTAAAAACAGTAGAGATCATGAAAATAGCTAGGAAACGAATGACAATAGTATTGAAAAAAAAAATTTAAAACGAATAAAACTTATTCGAATAATCGAATAATTCGAATAATAATGCAACAAATTGTACTCAGGGTGTGTATTAAAAATTACTAATTTTATGAATTATTTTCAACGAATAAAAATTATTCGAATAATTGGTGAAACTGAATGATCGGAAAATAACTGTCTTTCAAACAAATTCAATAAAAATTATTTATTTTTAAAGAAAACTGAAAACCGAATAAAAATTATTCGAATAATTTTTAGCGATTAATGGTCCAAAATGTTAATAAAATTTAAGCTGAAGTTGGTTTGAATTTTTTATTTAATTCAAAATTTTCAACTAATAAAATTCATTCGAATAAAAGGATCAAAATAATTCAAAATTTGAAAAAAAAAAAAAATTTTTAAGAAATTTTCAAAGCGAACTCAAAAATTATTCGAATTATTTTTAAGGATTATTCGTATCATCATAACAAAATTGATTATTCAATAATAAAAAAATACAAAACTGTACAAAATACAAAAAGTATTTTTTTAAGAAATTTTTAAAGCGAATACAAAAATTATTCGAATAATTTTTAACGGTTATTCGTATAATCATAACATGTTTATTAAATAAAAAAATACAAAGTTGGAAAAAGCATAAATTTTCAAAGCGAATAAAAATTATTCGAATAACTTTTAACGATTATTCGTATGAAAAAGCCCATAAAATGTAAAGATAGAGGTACTGAATTGAATTTAACTAATGTTATAAATTACTTTTAACGAATACAAATTATTCGAATAATCTGAGTACAACGAATAATCTTAAAATTATTTGAATTAAGGTGGTATTATAGAAAATTGTTGATTTAATATAAAAATTTATAAAAAAAATTACACAAAATCAATAACAGAAAATTTCAAAACAAATAAAAATTATTCGAATAATCGTCTAAAAATTCCAATAAATGTCCTTAAAGTGGTACTGTGAAAAGAAATTATTCGAATATTTTCCTTTTAAATAGATAATACGTTAAAAATGCTCGAATATTCTTGCAAATATTCAATAATTAGCATAAAACTTCAAATTAAATAAAAAATTTTAACGAATAAAAATTATTCGAATAATTTGATATAAACGAATAATCTTAAAATGATCAACGGCATTTTAGAAAATGGTTTTTGCGATTAAAATAATTCAATACAGAAGAAAAAAACAATTTGCGAATAAAATGTATTCGAATAAATTTCATGGCAGAGAATTAAAAATTCTTACTTTTATGAATTATTTTTAACGTATTAAAATTACTCGAAGAATTTCGTTCAAACGAATAGTCGGAAAACTGCACGCACGAAGAAGAAATTATATAAAATTATTTGATTAATAACAAATCTCATTTTAATTTTAAAGAGAATAAAAATTCTTCGAAATATTTTTAGCGAATAATCTTCCAAAATGTTAAAGAAATAAATTAGTTTTTTGGAAATCCTGATTAAATGAAAAAATTTAAAAATTATTCGAATAATTTGGTTCCAACGAATATTCGGAAAATTACTGACATTAACATGAATTTTTTAATATTTTTTTATGAATTAAAATACAAATAAATTTAGACAAAAAAAAAATTTTTTTAGTGAAACTGAAAAGCAAATATAAATTAATCGAATAAATATCAACGATTATTCGCCTAAAAATATTATTTGTATTTATCCAATTTATTAATTAGCTTAAAATTCCAATTATATGAAAAAATGTTAACGAATAAAAAATTATTCGATTAATTTGACTAAAACGAGTAATCGGAAAAGGATTCCCAATAACACGAAATTTTCGACAATTGATTTTGTAATAAAAATAAATCCTAAAAAATTTTAATTTTTTAGGAAAACTGAAAAGCGAATAAAAATTATTCGAATAATTTTTAACGATTATTCGTCTAAAAATATCATTAGACTTTAGCCAATTTATTAATTAGCTTAAAATTCCAATTATATGAAAAAATTTTAACGAATAAAAAACTATTCGATTAATTTGACTAAAACGAATAATCGGAAAATGACTCGCATTAACAAGAATTTTTTTTTATAAAAAATACTGAAAAAATTCATGTTTTTTAAAGAAAACTGAAAACCGAATAAAAATTATCAACGATTATTCGCCTAAAAATATCATTAGACTTTAGCCAATTTATTAATTAGCTTAAAATCCCAATTAAATAAAAAAGTTTAACGAATAAAAAATTATTCGAATAATTTGGCTATAACGAATTCGAAAAATTACGTTTTTTTCTCAAAAAAAAAATTCAAATAAAACTGAAGAAAATTAAAATTTTTTGAAGAAACTGAAACCGAATAAATATTATTCGAATAATTTTGTTTAAACGAATAATCGGAAAATGACTGCTATTAACATTATATTTTACTAAAATTGTTTTTGTGATACAAATAGAATCAAATTCTAATAAAAAGCTGTTTTTTTAAAGGAAAATTTTAAAGCGATTAAAAATTATTCGAATAATAATCAACGACTTTTCATTTAAAAATGTTATTAAACTTTAGGCAATTTATTATTTGGCTTAAAATTCTAATTAAATGGAAAAATTTTAACGAATAAAATTATTATTCGATTAATTTGTTTAAAAAAATAATCGGAAAATGACTTAACAGGAAATTTTTTTCTGATAAAAAATTCAAACAAATCTGAAAAAAGATTTATTTTTTAAAGAAAACTGAAAACTGAAAACCGAATAAAAATTATTCGAATAATTATCAACGATTATTCGCCTAAAAATATTATTAGACTTTCGCCGATTAATTAGTTAGCTTAAAATTTCAATTATATGTAAAAATTTTAACGAATAAAAAATTATTCGATTAATTTGTTTAAAACGAATAATCGGAAATTTTACTAAAATTTTAGAAAATGAATTTTGTGATAAAAATAAAAACATATTCTAGAAAATTAAATTCTTTTTTACAGAAAACTGAAAAGCGAATAAAAATTATTCGAATAATTTATAACGATTACTCATCTCAAAATATCTGAAAACTTTGTGTAAATTTGTAAATAGTTTAAAAATCCTAATAACATTAAAATTCGTCTATTGAATAAAATTATTCAAATGAATAATCTGAAAATTGTGAAAAGTTCTTAGAAATGCTTTTAGGAGGACTTAAAAAGCTGTTTAAAGCGTTAAAGGCTAGACGATGTTTAATATTTAAAAATATCTTTTGCTCAACCTTAGACCTTATTTTTAAGTAAGATCGCCTTAAAGCTTTAGCCTTTGTTTTTATTACTAAAATTTATTTTCGCTGCTACTAGTATGGCCCCTACTGTGTATCGTTTACCTAATGTTTATTGAGTGCGTTGTTGTGTGTATTATTTGTGTTTTTTTTTTGTTTGTATCACACAACAAATTGAAGATCATGGTCAGAGCTTTAGAGAGTCGTCGGCAATTTAGTTTATTTATTAACAAGATACCCAAAGTCTTTGGACTGGTTACAAACAACAACAGACTTAAATAACTTCGACTGACCACAATGTATTTAAACAAACAATTCGTTAAATTACTGGTTGCTTTTAATAGCATTTTAGTTTTTTTGTGGCGTTTTGCAGCGGACAAGAGAGCACCACTTTTCATAAAAAAAAGTGCATAAGTAAAGCTCATGATCAGGGCAATCATAATGTTGATAATGACGATCACACAGAGATCATGATCATGATGATGACGACGACGACGACGATCATGGTGCCACAGACATTTATCCAAACACTCAGTCAGTCACTCACGCATTAAAATTAAACAACAATTTTAGAGGAACCAGCCAAAGAAAAAACAAGCAACAACTTAAGGTTAATAAACTTTAGTTTTTATTAGTTAAGCAGCATTTGAGCTTTTTTTTTTGTTTGCAAAACATAAAGTATTTTTAAATAAACCGACATCATTTAAGTGGCCATTTAGTTAATCTAAATGTTATTTTTTTTCCTTCTTTTTTTTTGAGATTAATTTATAACAAACGGAAGATTTATTTTTATAAATACAATTTTATCTTTGTACAACATAGTGGCTACAATTGTTGACTGTTGGTTTTTGTGTTAATTATTCATTTAATTACAAAATTTTCTTAATTTATGTGAATTTTTGACACAAAATAATTATATGGGTCAGTGTTACAATTGTTTATTCGTGAGTCTGTATATTTCTTTGTGTCTCTTTTATTTGTTTAAGGGTTTTTTTTTCAATCAAATTTGTTTAAATAATAAAAAAAAAAAAACAATTTTTGAATATTTAATTTTAAATTTATGCTTTCTTTGTTGGTTTGTTCTGTCTGCCTGTCTCTGTTCACGCATCCGCACGGAGCACACTATATTTAAAAGTCATGATATTCAAAATTCGGTTGTCAAAATATTTAAACATTAATATGCAAAAGAACCTGCCTGGTTGTCTGGGTGGCTGTTAGACAGAAGTATGTTTGCATAAATTCATAATTTATTGTTTATGATGCCCAGAATTTTAAATGTAAACGAAGAAATATTCTTAAATTATATTGCTATAAATTAATAAAGTATTTAATGTCGAAATTGTTAAACAAAACTACACAATATTGCTTAAGTTTAATTAAAATCACTTTGAGGTACAAGAAATCAATAAAATTTTATAGAATTTTAGAGATATTTTGATTTCACTATTGCAAAGCTGTACTTGAGCTTTTTGTTTGTACTATAAATCCTACTAATTTTACATAATTTACTAATTTATTGTATTTTTTTCTTTCTTTATAGGTAATAATCCGTGAAAGCTCTAAAAGCTTAAAATTGTAATAAATTACAGGTATTTAATAGATTAAAAACTAATTTGTAAAAAATGTCTTAAAAGCACTTTAAAAGCTGTTTAAAAAACTTTTTTCAAAAGCTTTTCTAAAGAGTTTTTTTTAAGTTATTCTAAAAGCTTTTATACGTTTTTAGACAGTTTAGCCAAGTTTATCTAAAGGTTAACAAAGCTTCCTTTAAAGCTCTCCAATAGTATTTTAAAAGCAGGAAAGGAGCTTTATTGAAAACTTATGGGACTTTAAAAACCTATTTTAAATATTTCAGGATATTCTTTAATATGTTTTTTAAAGTTTCACAAAGATTGCTTTAAAGCTTCAGGAAGCTACCTTAAAAATTTGAAAATGCTTTATTAAAGCTTGAAAATGTTTAAAATTTTCACAACGATTTTTCAATAGCTTTAAAGCAGTTTGAAAAACTTTTTCAAAAGCTTTTCTAAAGGTTTTTTTAAAGTTATTCTAAAAGCTTTTATATGCTTTTAAAATTTAACAAAGCTTTCTTTGAAGCTCTCCAACAGTATTTTAAAAGCTGTAAAAAAGCTTCTTTGAAAGCTTATAGGACTTTAAAAACATTTTTAAAAATGTATGGAAATTCATTGACAAAGCTTTATTTACAAATTTACAGAGCTTTATTAAAAGCTTTAACAAGCTTTATACAATTTTTTCACAACTTTATTACAAGTTTTATAAAACTGTATTTAATGCTTTATAAAGCTTTATAAAAACTTTATTTAAAGCTTAAGAAAGATTTAAAATCTTTACAAAAGTTTGTTTTGACAGCTTTGCTAGTCCTCAAATTCATTTATAACTGAAATTTAACAATTTAAGTATTGAATATAATGATTATGATTGTTTATTCTTTACCCTGAAAATAAAGCTAAACTCTCGACACCATTTACACATAAAAATAGCTACATATCAGTATAATTCGTACGAAAAAAAAAAACACAAAAACCACAAATGAATAGATTTAAATTACAAAAGCACGACTCATACAGACATTTAAAACAAAACTAAAATTACAATTATTATTAATAAAGAAAAAATAAGCAAAAACAAAATATGTACACACTTGGCAAAAAAGAAATACATATTTACTTAGACACAGTAAATACATGATAATGAACACTTCATCATGATCATGATAACGATGATGATCCTCATCATTATATTAATACTAACATACTAATAATAATAATGTTCATGCTGTTGAGTTTATTTTTGATGATCAAGCTGAAAAAAAAAATTATACAATATAAAGATATTAAAATAGATTGAAAGCAAGAATGAAAAAAAAGACTTTAATAAACTTGATACAATTAGCTAAAATGACATTAATTTCTTCAAAAACTAAACTGAAAGAAACCCGTCTAAGCATTTCTCGCTAACACTCTAATTTTTAATGGCAAACTAATTGAATACAATTATTTCATAATGAATTTTTTTTGTATGGTTTTCTTTATTATTTTCTCACTTTAATAAATATAAAGTGAATGTGTGGCAGATGAGATGAAAGGAAAATTATGTATTGTATTTAATTAGAAATAGAAGAACAAAAGAACATTTAATAGTCAGAACTAATAATTAAATTAAAGGCAATTTGAAAGCAACTTTATTTTACTAAATTAGGGAAATTTAAATCAATAGTTCATATTTCAAAGGAAAATTGTGGCAATAATTTGTTATGGGCTTAAAAGCTTTAAACATTTTGGGTTTAAAACTCAAATAAAAAAGTTATTAACTCATTATATGTAAGAAATTTTCTTAAAAATTTGTAAAGCTTTTTTATTTTCGTAAAAGCTTTTTTAAATAAAGCATAGAAATGTGTTTATTTTTGATTAAGTTCTTACAAAATAATCCTATAATAATTTCCTAAAGCTTAAAAAGATGAAAGATTTTCTAGATTTCTTCAAAAGCTTTAAAATAATTTTCCGAAAGCTTTTAAAAATTTTCCCATAATTGTTAATAAAATTTTATTTTTTTGTATTTTTATGTTTAAAAAGATGGAATTATAAATTTTTGCAAGATTTTCCAGATTTCTTCAAAAGCTTTAAAATAATTTTCCGAAAGCTTTTATAAATTTTTCCATAATTGTTAATAAAATTTTATTTTTTATAATCTGAACATAATTTCTTTCTATTTTAAAAAGTTTTACGGAAAAGCTGTTCTGGTTATAAAAGAAAAATTTTTACTGTTTTTGGTTTAAAATTTGTAGAAATTTCATTATATATTTTATCCAAATTATCCATACTTCACAGTCTTTTTTTTTAATTATAGAAATTTTTCACAAAAGCTTTTAATGAATTTTGTAAAGATTTAAAATTTGTTCGCATATACACAGAAAAATAAGAATGGTTTTTCCTTTAAACTATTTAGAATGAAAAAAATGATAACTTTTCATGCAAGATTTTCCTTATTTCTGCAAAGCTTTTATATTTTTTTTTTTCCAAAAATGTTAATAACATGTTAATTTTCATAATCTTAGCATTGTTTGCGTCTACCTTGGTAAATTTTTTGAAAAAGCTTTTTGTGATTTCATAAAGCTTTTACATGTTTTAGCGCATATAAATAAAAATTTGTTTTGTTTTTACTTTAAAATGTTTATAAAGATTTAATGACAATTTGTTTGTGCTAAATTTTCTATATTTCTGCAAAAGCTTTTAAATTTCTTTGCAAAAGCTTTTATATATTTTTGTAAAAGTGTTAATAATAGGTTTTTTATTTTTATCTGACATTAATTTCACTCAATTTTAGAAAGTTTGTTGCAAAAGCTTTTTAGAGATTTCATAAAGCTTTTACATTAATTTGCAAATATAACATAAAAAGTCAGCTATTATTGGTTTAAAATATTTAGAAAAATTTATTGATAATTTCTTTTCAAAATTTTCCATATATCTGCAAAAGCTTTTGAATATCCTAGCGAAAGCTTTTATTAATTTTTCCAAACATGTTAATAAAATACTATTTTTTCATAATCTGAAAATAATTTCTTATAATTTTTGTTATTTTTTGCTAAAGCTTTCAAAAATTTTTTAAAAGCTTTTATATAAATATGCAAACTTTTTAGAAATTTTGTGGAAATTTCTTTTTTCCATATAAATTTTATATTTGCTCATTATTCTTTTAATAATTAAAATCGTTTAACTTTAACTTTTGAATATCTTGGCGAAAGCTTTTATTAATTTTTCCAAACATGTTAATAAAATAAGTGGGTGAAGTTAGCTACGGAAGTTAGCTCCGTTTTTTAACATTACCTATGTTAATGTATAAACTAACATACCTCTTACTCAAAGACTGTTAAGTTAACAGAGCTGCTTTATTTTGCACTCAGTAAACATTTTATGATTAAAAACCTACAAAAAAAATTCAGCTTTAATAAATAATAAATTTTATTTTTTTAATTTAAAAAATAAAAAAAAAAAATTTAATTTATTTATGAACAATCGTTGATGCCTTTGCTTGTAGATTATCATCTCCTCTTGATAATTTTCAAAATTATGAATTTTGTCATATAAGGAATTTTGGAGATCCGAAAAATTGGCCAAAAATGGAAAGGTGCTCCTTATCTAACTAATGGGGTCGAAAGCCATGTACTCATAGATTTCAGAACTGTATAGCATATATTCAGAATCAGTATAGCATTTTTGCAATAGCATTTTCAAAATTATGAAATTGTGAATTTTGTCATATAAGGAATTTTGGAGATCCGAAAAATTGGCCAAAAATGGAAAGGTGCTCCTTATCTAACTAATGGGGTTGAAAGCCATGTATTCATAGATTTCAGAACTGTATAGCATATATTCAGAATCAGTATAGCATTTTTGCAATAGCATTTTCAAAATTATGAAATTGTGAATTTTGGAGATCCGAAAAATTGGCCAAAAATGGAAAGGTGCTCCTTATCTAACTAATGGGGTCGAAAGCCATGTATTCATAGATTTCAGAACTGTATAGCATATATTCAGAATCAGTATAGCATTTTTGCAATAGCATTTTCAAAATTATGAAATTGTGAATTTTGTCATATAAGGAATTTTGGAGATCCGAAAAATTGGCCAAAAATGGAAAGGTGCTCCTTATCTAACTAATGGGGTCGAAAGCTATGTACTCATAGATTTCAGAACTGTATAGCATATATTCAGAATCAGTATAGCATTTTTGCAATAGCATTTTCAAAATTATGAAATTGTGAATTTTGTCATATAAGGAATTTTGGAGATCCAAAAATTGGCCAAAAATGGAAAGGTGCTCCTTATCTAACTGATGGGGTCGAAAGCTATGTACTCATAGATTTCAGAACTGTATAGCATATATTCAGAATCAGTATAGCATTTTTGCAATAGCATTTTCAAAATTATGAAATTGTGAATTTTGGAGATCCGAAAAATTGGCCAAAAATGGAAAGGTGCTCCTTATCTAACTGATGGGGTCGAAAGCTATGTACTCATAGATTTCAGAACTGTATAGCATATATTCAGAATCAGTATAGCATTTTTGCAATAGCATTTTCAAAATTATGAAATTGTGAATTTTGGAGATCCGAAAAATTGGCCAAAAATGGAAAGGTGCTCCTTATCTAACTAATGGGGTCGAAAGCCATGTATTCATAGATTTCAGAACTGTATAGCATATATTCAGAATTTTTCGGATATCCAAAATTCCTTATATGACAAAATTCACAATTTCATAATTTTGAAAATGCTATTGCAAAAATGCTATACTGATTCTGAATATATGCTATACAGTTCTGAAATCTATGAATACATGGCTTTCGACCCCATTAGTTAGATAAGGAGCACCTTTCCATTTTTGGCCAATTTTTCGGATATCCAAAATTCCTTATATGACAAAATTCACAATTTCATAATTTTGAAAATGCTATTGCAAAAATGCTATACTGATTCTGAATATATGCTACAGAGTTCTGAAACCTATGAAAATATAGCTTTCGACCCCATTAGATAGATAAGGAGCACCTTTCCATTTTTGGCCAATTTTTCGGATATCCAAAATTCCTTATATGGCAAAATTCACATTTTCAGAATTTTGAAAATGCTATTGCAAAAATGCTATACTGATTCTGAATATATGCTATACAGTTCTGAAATCTATGAATACATGGCTTTCGACCCCATTAGTTAGATAAGGAGCACCTTTTCATTTTTGGCCAATTTTTCGGATCTCCAAAATTCACAATTTCATAATTTTGAAAATGCTATTGCAAAAATGCTATACTGATTCTGAATATATGCTATACAGTTCTGAAATCTATGAATACATGGCTTTCGACCCCATTAGTTAGATAAGGAGCACCTTTCCATTTTTGGCCAATTTTTCGGATCTCCAAAATTCCTTATATGACAAAATTCACAATTTCATAATTTTGAAAATGCTATTGCAAAAATGCTATACTGATTCTGAATATATGCTATACAGTTCTGAAATCTATGAGTACATAGCTTTCGACCCCATTAGTTAGATAAGGAGCACCTTTCCATTTTTGGCCAATTTTTCGGATATCCAAAATTCTTTATATGACAAAATTCACAATTTCATAATTTTGAAAATGCTATTGCAAAAATGCTATACTGATTCTGAATATATGCTATACAGTTCTGAAATCTATGAGTACATAGCTTTCGACCCCATTAGTTAGATAAGGAGCACCTTTCCATTTTTGGCCAATTTTTCGGATCTCCAAAATTCCTTATATGACAAAATTCACAATTTCATAATTTTGAAAATGCTATTGCAAAAATGCTATACTGATTCTGAATATATGCTATACAGTTCTGAAATCTATGAATACATGGCTTTCGACCCCATTAGTTAGATAAGGAGCACCTTTCCATTTTTGGCCAATTTTTCGGATCTCCAAAATTCACAATTTCATAATTTTGAAAATGCTATTGCAAAAATGCTATACTGATTCTGAATATATGCTATACAGTTCTGAAATCTATGAATACATGGCTTTCAACCCCATTAGTTAGATAAGGAGCACCTTTCCATTTTTGGCCAATTTTTCGGATATCCAAAATTCCTTATATGGCAAAATTCACATTTTCAGAATTTTGAAAATGCTATTGCAAAAATGCTATACTGATTCTGAATATATGCTATACAGTTCTGAAATCTATGAATACATGGCTTTCGACCCCATTAGTTAGATAAGGAGCACCTTTCCATTTTTGGCCAATTTTTCGGATCTCCAAAATTCCTTATATGACAAAATTCACTATTTCATAATTTTGAAAATGCTATTGCAAAAATGCTATACTGATTCTGAATATATGCTATACAGTTCTGAAATCTATGAGTACATGGCTTTCGACCCCATTAGTTAGATAAGGAGCACCTTTCCATTTTTGGCCAATTTTTCGGATCTCCAAAATTCCTTATATGACAAAATTCATAATTTTGAAAATTATCAAGAGGAGATGATAATCTACAAGCAAAGGCATCAACGATTGTTCATAAATAAATTAAATTTTTTTTTTTTATTTTTTAAATTAAAAAAATAAAATTTATTATTTATTAAAGCTGAATTTTTTTTGTAGGTTTTTAATCATAAAATGTTTACTGAGTGCAAAATAAAGCAGCTCTGTTAACTTAACAGTCTTTGAGTAAGAGGTATGTTAGTTTATACATTACAAGCAAAGGCATCAACGATTGTTCATAAATAAATTAAATTTTTTTTTTTTATTTTTTAAATTAAAAAAATAAAATTTATTATTTATTAAAGCTGAATTTTTTTTTGTAGGTTTTTAATCATAAAATGTTTACTGAGTGCAAAATAAAGCAGCTCTGTTAACTTAACAGTCTTTGAGTAAGAGGTATGTTAGTTTATACATTAACATAGGTAATGTTAAAAAACGGAGCTAACTTCCGTAGCTAACTTCACCCACTTTAATAAAATACTATTTCTTATAATCTAAAATGAATTTCTTTAAATTTTAGTTATTTTTTGCAAAAGCTTTTAATTTTTTTTAAAAGCTTTTATATAATTTTAAAAAGTTTTTAAAAATTTTGTAGAAATTTCCTGTTTCCAAGAAAATTTTATATTTTCTCATTATTAAAAATTTTTACTTCTTCTTGTGAATATCTTAGCAAAAGCTTTTATTAATTTTTCCAAACATGTTAATAAAATGCAATTTTTTATAATGTGAAAATAATTTCTATAAACTTTAGTAATATTTTCTAAAGCTTTTATAAATTTTGCAAAGTTTAGGGAAATTTTGTGGAAATTTCCTGTATCCATGAAAATTTTATATTTTCTCATTATTCTTTTAATATTTTTAAACTTTTTACTCCATTGTAAAATAATTCTGTTAATGTGTTCTAAATTGAAAGGTTTTTCGCTAGAATTGCATTTTTTCTAGCGTTATTGCTCTGTTTTCTTTAATTTTTTGAATTTTTGCAAAAGCTTTCATATAATTTTGCAAAGCTTTTAGACATTTTAGGGAAATTCCGTATATTTCTCTAAAAATTAATTATTTTCTTGTTATTATTTTAATGTTTAAAAGCATTTTACTCCATATTAAAAGAGTTATTGTATTGTGTTCTAATTTGTAAGCTTTTTCCCTAGAATTTGCTAGTTTTTCAAGTGTAGATAAACATTTGTTGCTGTGTTTTCTTCTAGGCGTACATGATCTAATTTATTTAGTGTTTTTTCAAGTGTTATTAATTCTTTTCTATTTGACAGAAGATTGACACATGTTTGTTTAATAGAAGAAGTGTTTTATTTACTTGGTTTAATTGTTGAAATTTGTTAATTACAATTATGTTGATTTAAATTGCTCAAAAAAAGAGCAACACAGTTTATATAATGGGGGTCAGTATTAA
Organism: Calliphora vomitoria; assembly: GCA_942486065.2. Classification (NCBI taxonomy): domain Eukaryota; kingdom Metazoa; phylum Arthropoda; class Insecta; order Diptera; family Calliphoridae; genus Calliphora; species Calliphora vomitoria. The sequence continues at coordinate 9,897,104 of OW818030.2, read as the reverse complement.
AGATTTCATTGTTGTTTTTTTTCCACCAAATGTAAGCCTGAAAATGTACGTGCTGGATAAATTTTATTTATTTTTATTTTTAAATTTGTGTATTTTTTCCTATATATGTATGTATATATGTATGTTGGTTTAATTTTAAATATTCGTGTTTTATTGAAATTGTTTAAATCAAGTGGTTTTACAAAATTAAGTAAATAAAATAATAATAGAAATTTTTGCTTTAAAATTAGCCGAAATGTTAGGCATGTGTAGAGAATTGCGTTAGAAATCTTTTATAGTTTTTATAAAACAAGTCCAGCAGTCCATATTACACAAAATGTTCTAGATTTCTATTAAATATTTGGCAATAAAATGCAATACTTAAGTGGAATTTATAATATGTACTAACTATTTTGGAAAATAAATAAAAGCTTTTCTAAAATTTTGCCAGATTTCCACTAGAAACTTTTCAAAGATTTTCCAAACTTTTATGGGGTTTCCCTTAAAATTTTGTAATTGTTTTGAAAACAATATCATGGTAAATTTCTAACCCTTAGCCCTAAAAAATTGACATCATACATGACTGCATTTTCTTTAGTAACAATTCAATTAAAAGCTTTACCTTGAAGCTTTTTAAAGTCTTTCATACAGAAAAAGATAAAAACCAAGACCTTAAACACTCTTTGTTAAACGAATTTTTATACGCTTCAAATAAAATAATCTTTTAAATTAAACACACAATTAATTATGTTTTTAGTATTTTTGCATTTAACATGATTATTATTATTTTTTTTTCTCAAATCAATTCAAAGAAAAAGTCTTTATTTCATTTTCAAGGTATTTTGAAGTTTCTCTTTAAAAGTTTGTTCAATTGTTTGGTTTTGGGTTTTTGTTGGTAATTTTTTGTGGTTATTTTGTTTGTTTTTTTTTGTATATCAATTACAAAAAAAATTATTATTATTATTTCTTTTTTGGTTCAAAGAAAAATCATAAAGCGTAAAACGCATGCAATTTTGAAAAGTAATGTCATAATTTTGTAATTAATATTTGGTATTCAAGTTGGTTGGTTAGTTTTTTTTTCGGTAATTGTTAAGAAAAAACACAACATCAAAGAAAAAAAAGCTCTAATTTTTATACCTTATGAGCAAATGGGTCAATATGAAATAAACAAAATATTCAAATTTAAATGAAAATGTAATAAAAAAGGATTTACAAGAAAATTTCCAGCTTTTTCTAATAATATATATGAAAAGCTTTCTAAGCTAACAAGCAAAAAGAAATAAATACATACTGATAAATTTAACCATACACTGAAAAAATAATGAAAAATTTAAAAAAAAAGCTTTAAGTAAAAAAAAGCTTTTTTGAAATATTGAAAAAAGCTTTTTTGCTATAAAATCTTAATAGTTCGTATTTTAAATAATAATTAAGATTTAATTCATAATTTCAAATAAATTATTGTACAGAAAAGCTTTCTAAAAATATTAAAAAAAATTTTAAGCTTTTTTTTATTAAATTATGGCAAAATTTTTAAATGAATATCTTACTTAAAAACGCCCTATGCAAATTATGATTGTTGAAATATGCTCTAGAAATTAATAAAAAACACTTCAGCTTGAATTTATATAAAAGCTTTTACAGTTACATGATAAAGCTTTTAAAAATTTTAATAGAAAAGTTAATAATATTTTGTTTTATAATCCAGCAATATTATTTTTCCAAATTTATAAAGTTTTTTTCAAAAGCTTTTATGAAATGTTAGCTAAGCTTTTGCATAATTATGCTAAATATTACTTAGCAACTTAAAAAAACGCAAATATTTTGAAAACTTATGAACTTGGCAAGTTATTTTCTTAAATTTAAAGAAAAAGGAAAAGATCTACAAATTTTTTGAAAAAGCTTTTTTTAAAAAACATTTTTTTAAGTTTTTAGACAAATCCAAAAAAAATGTTCTCAAGTTTTTCTTTGTTTATGTAAAAGCTTTTACAGTTATTTGCAAAACATTAAAAATTTTGACGGAAAGTTAAATATTTATCAGTTTTTTTGCAAAAGCTTTTAGACAAAGCTTTTAAAAATTTTTCTGAATGGTTACAAAACTTAACTAGTTTCTTAATTTATACATTTTTTACACTTTTACTTTAAATTTCAAGAAATATTAAAAAAAGCTTTTAAGGTTACAGGGAAAGCTTTTGAAGTTTCTGTTATAATTCAAATAAATATATTAAAAATCATAAATATTTTGTATTTTTATGATAAATACTTTTCGTTTCTCTTATATATCGTTAAATTCTAAAAGGCTTTTGAAATTTTGCTAAAAGCTTTTGTAAGTATAATGAAAAAACTACCTCTGTATTTCATTTACGTTATATAGAAAAATCAAACGAATATTTTGCTGAATTTTTTTAGCTTTTTGCAAAAGCTTTAACAAATTTTTGTGAAAGCTTTTAAACATTTTATCGCAAATGTTAATAAAAAGTAGTTTTTGATAATTTTACAATGAATTCTGTTAATTTTGTGAGTTTTTAAAAAAAATATTTACAAAGCTTTAAATAATGTATTCTATAAATAAGCTTAACATTAACAAGATCTTCATATTGTTTAATATTAATAAATGTGCCTTAAAATAAATTTCGTTAAAATCGTTAAAGCTTTTGAAATTTATGCAAAAGCTTTTATAATTATAACATGAAAATTGGCATAGTCTATCGTTCATGGTAGAAAAAAAATTTTGCTTAAGATTTTCTGGCTTTAAACCATTTTTATGAAAGATTATAAAAATTGTACCAAAATTTAAAAATTTTAATGATTTCTGACCATTTTTTAATGTTTTTTTTTTTTTTTTTTTTTGCAAAATATTTCACATTTTAGCAATTTTAGCAAAGCTTTTATAAATTTATGGCAAAAGAGGTACTTGAAAAACCTTTTCAAGAATTTTGTTAAAACTTTTAAATTTATGTATCAATCAATCTGCCAAAAACTATTTAAACAATTTACAATTTTTTGAAAGCCAATGTCATTTACAAATTAAAATTGTGCCTTAACTAAACATTTTCATAATAACCATATCAATAATTACAATTAAATTCGGAAACACACAAACCTTACAAACAAAAACTCAGTAATAATAACAACCACAGCCTCTTACAACTTAATTGTCAATCATTCAATTGTCCAAAAAATTAAACCACATGTAAACAATCTGTCTCTCGCTCTCTGTGCAACATTTGTATGACCTAATAAACATTGCTATACTTAAACGTTATTGTTATTATTATTATGTATTTAAGAAAATACAAAATTAACTTTTTTTTTCTTGAACATTTTTTGAGTGACACTTGTAATACACATGTTATTGTATAATATTAAACGATATTTTATTGTTGCTGCCCAACTGTCGGTCTGTCACATATTTATGTATGTGCAAGTGATTGACAGTTAGGGAATTGTGACAAAAAAAAAAGCTAAACATTTTGGGGGACACAATAATGAAAAGGAAATAATGGCTAGGGCTTTGTATTGGATATACAGTGGTGGCCATGAGGTTAGCACACTAGCTACTTGCTATTTTTAAACGCAAATATTTCCTATATTTCTTAATTTTTTTATGATATCTTTTGCATGCGTGTTACTTGTCCTTCTAAGATCACGTCCCATCATGTCCAGCATTATTCCTTTATATATATTTTGCGTTTTTCTATCCAGAATATAATAACCTCAAAAAAACACTGGACAGTATTTTAGCACGAAATAAAAAAGTTTATTCATATTACAAAAGTAACAAAACAAAAAAACTTATTTCACTAAAAACTTAGTACTTAGTTGGATACCCTTTATTTTTGATCACAGCTGCTAGTCTCCTTGGCATACTTTCTACAAGGGCCATACAGCGATCCACTGAAATATCATTCCAAGCTTTTTCTACTTCTTTCCATAAATCGGCCAAATTTTTAGGCTTTTCTCTCATTACATGCTGCTCCACATCATTCCAAAGATTCTCAATAGGATTGAGATCCGGAGATTGGGCTGGCCATTTTAACACGTCGATATTGTTCGATTCCAAGCAACACCTCACTAAGCGTGAGGTGTGTTTTGGATCATTATCTTGCATAAATCGCCACCTAAGTGGCATGTTGTCCTCTGCATAAGGTATCATTGTATTTAGAAGTATATTCTGGTATACATACTGGTCCATACGAGTATCAATCTTTTTTATAGGACCAACACCATACCCAGAAAATGCTGCCCACACCATCACATTACCCCCACCGTGTTTTATTGTTTTACTGGTGTACTTTGGATTATGTTGCATGTTCGGAGGACGCCATACATACCTCTTACCATCCGATCCGAATCTACAAAATTTAGATTCATCACTCCAAAGGACATTTTTCCAAAAAATTAACGGCTTTTCCAAATGCTCACGAGCAAAGGACAACCGAGCTTGTATGTTCTTTTTTGAAACATGTGGTTTATGCTGAGAAATGCATCCACGTAAATTTTTTTCATTAAGTCTTCTTCTTATCGTTCTGCTGGACACGTTGATACCATATTTTCCTGAAATTTCTCTCTGGATTACGGTGGAGCTCTTAAAAGGATCTTCGACAGAGGCTCTGTATATTAAAGAATCCTCTTTACGTGAAGTTTTTCTGGGCCGAGGAGCCTGTGTAACATTTTTAGATGTTTTATACTTCTGAATATGTCTTAGTGCATTATAAACCATCTTCCTGGAGCATTCCAAAGTATAAGCAATCTCACTTATACTTGTTCCTCTCGAGTTCATTTGTTGAATAATCTTTCGTTGTTCCTCTGTACACCACTTTTTTTTAGCCATATCTAAATAATGTTTATTAAGTCAGTTTGTCTTCCTCATTGATTAAATAATACCTAAACTTACCAATTAATATTTATACCCTCAAAAAACTTTTAAAAAATTTAATTATACTTATATGTGCTAAAATTGTGTCCAGCTTATTTTACATATTACTGCACTAAAATGTAAATTTGAAAGAGAATAGCGATAGAATGCAAATAAAAAGTAACGGGACTTATTGATCACACCATAAACAACACTAATTACCAAAAACTTTAGTTTATAATTGCAATGAAATGAAATAATTTGCTTTAGAAAACAGCAAGTATGAAGTGTGCTAACCTGATGGCCACCACTGTAGATTCAATAAAATAGGTTTTAATTGTGAAAGATTTCTTTTGGGAAAAAGTTTTGAAAAAGCTGCACAAATTTTAAAACAATTATTAAAGCTTTTCTTTATAAATGCTTTTAAAGATAAAAGCTTTCAATTAAACAAGTTTACAGAAAATAAATTGTTGTAACTTACATCATAATAAAAGCTTTTTAGTAATAGCAATATCTAAGAATTTAGCACCTAGATGAATGCTTCTGTTAAAGCTATTAAATACAAATTTTTATTAATGAAAGCTTTAAAATAACGAAAAAAATCTATCCTTAATTATACAAAATGGCTGATTTCATACTATGTTCCATTAGCAAAAATCTTTTGCAAAAGCTTTCGTCTAGGTGCAATTTTCACAGCTTTAAAAAAAAATTTTTTTTTTGAGTATTTTTCTAAAGCTTTTTAGTTTTTATCCTTCAAATCTTGTAAAAAGTTTTTTATTTTCGTATAAGCTTTTTTAAATAAAGCATAGAAATGTGTTTATTTTTGATTAAGTTCTTACAAAATAATCCTATAATAATTTCCTAAAGCTTTCGTTGGCTATAAGCTAAAGCTTTTAATAATTTCCATAAAAGCTTAAATAAATTTTTTGAGAAAGGGGAATAGTTTTTGATTGTATATAATCTGACCATCATATTTTGTCGATTTTAAAAGGTTTTCTGCTAAAGCTTTTAATTTTTTTTTCGGAGCTTTCATGAATTTGGTTTATTAATTTAGAAATAGTAATATTTGTAAATGACACGTTTGTTCAAATCTTGTAAAAAGATAGAAAAAAAAACTTTTCATAATTATAAAACATGTTTTATTTAATACTTTGTTTAAATATTGTGAAAAGCTTTCATTAACAAATATGTTTATTATATTATTAAAAAGCTTTTAGAAAAGCTTTCGTATAGGTTCTAAATTTATACATTTTGTTATTTCTAAAAAGCTTTTATTGTGCTGTAAGTTAAAACAATATATAAATAAAGATGAAAAGCTTTTTCAAATAATAAATACTTGCTTAATCTATATTTGTTTTATAGAAAAATCAAAAATTGTTGTCTTTAACAAATAAGACCTTCAAGAATTTTATAAAGCTTTCTTAATTTTACACACAATTCTTTAGTTTTGTTGTTAGTACCTGAAATGTTTTTTTCTTTTTTTAATGTCTTTTTATAAATAAAAAATACTTTTGTAACACTTTCTTGCTTAATTTAGTTTTATTATTACATCGATTTCATTTCATTTTCATTACGAAAACCAAGAAAAAAAAAAAAAACTCACACAAATACCAAACATTTTTTAAATGCGAATGAAATTCTTGAGCCAAAAGCAATTGGAGCACAAAACAAACAAAAAAATTTTTTTTTCAAAAATGCACTAAATTTAATTAAAAAATAGAAACAAACAAATAAAATTAAACAACACATGATAATTTTGTAAAACAAATCAACATCAAAATTTTTTTAAAATTTTTGTTTAAAAGAAAGTTTTGTAACTGAAACACTTTTGGAGACAATATAGAGATAATTGTGAAACAATTTACATTAAATTTTTTTTAAGCTTTTTGTAATGAAATGTTGTATACAAAAAATTGTTTGAAATTTTATTAAACAAAAGACATAATTAAACATTTTATGGATGTTTTAGCGTCTGCCTTAGTTTTTTTAAATTTATGCTCGCTGGGGCGCCTTTCAGGTGTTGTGTGTTAGTTTAATATATTTCATGGGATTTTATTAAGAGTGTTTGTTTTTTATTTTATTTATATGTTTTTTTTTTTTTTTTTTTTAGTAAACAAACAATTTTACAATAGACTAATAGATTTATTAGCACACTTTTCTTTAAATAGCACGTTTGCTCTTTCTTGCTATGGAATGAAAACATCACATAGATCTACTTCTAAACACTTTGATAATGATGATGTTGGGAAATTATGATCCCATTCTAACGTTTTACACTCACACGTTTTTGTTTAATCTAATAATACAGAACACACACGTCAGTGGAAAATGTTGAGGCATGGTCGAACAGAAATTGGCCTAAGTACCAAACTGTTGAAGAGAATGGTGAAAAGTTTATAATAGAATAAGTTAAGATTAAAGAATCCAATTAGAACAGATGTCTGATGTAAATACAGGTGGCACTACACCAAGTCAAATTGAACCACCTAAAGTAGAAATGCTTTATTCTCAAGATTCTTATACATTACCCATAATCTCCGATATTTCAACCTTTTCCATTTAATATTCCCACTATATATTCCTATACATACTTCTATCCCCATTTGAAAACCTCCTCTGCTTCTTTTTACTACTCTTCAATATTGGTCAGTGGGTTAAATTAGCAAGAAATCAAATATGTTTATTATTACATATTAGAAAAACTAAACGTACTCGTATCCAGTGCAAATCTGGTATTTCTTTTAGTTTACTTTTCTAGTATTACTTTATTTAATACATTTTCAATTTGTTGTTTTTTTTTTTTCTTCTTTTCTTTCTACATTACTATTTACATTTTGTTAATAAATAATAAATTTTGTTTTAGTTTCCACACTCGCCTGCTCAACAACTTGCATTTAGTTATTTTACACAATTGTAAGAAAAAATAAAATAGTTCATACGAGTATGAATCTGCGGTTTTTCAGCTTGTGTGTGGTATAATTTGATTTCAATAAAATGCAATTTGAACGCTATGAAATTACGCTCAACAGTGAAATGATCGTAAAATCGTGAAAGCTTCTAATACTGCACTGCAGTAAAGCAAATTCTTCAACAAAACTTATTTAAGCAAAAGCTTTAATAAGGATTTTTATGTGAAAAGTCAAAAAAGCTTTTTATGTAAAATCTTCAGCACAGCTTTTGATGTAAAATTTTTAGTAAAGCTTTTTTATGTAAAAGCTCTAATAAATTTTGTTTACATAAAAGTTTAATTGAAGCTTTTTAAAAGCTTTAATTAACCGTTTTAAAAGATTTAATTAACCTTTTTAAGAAAAAGCTTTAATTAACCTTTTTAAGAAAAAGCTTTAATTAAGCTTTTTAAGTAAAAGCTTTAATTAAGCTTTTAAGAAAAGGCTTTAAATATATTTTATATGTAAAATCTTTTAAAGTAAAAAATTTAGCTTTTAATGTAAAATGTTTATACAGCTTTTAAGTAAAAGCTTTAATAAAATGTTTATAGTAAAAGTTTTAATAAAGCTTTTCTATATACAAAATTACGATAAAGCTTTTTTATACAAACATTACAAAAAGCTTTTAAACTTTTTGTAAGCTGTTTCTCCCATTTTATATAAAAACTTATACAGAAAAGGTTTTTTGTCTAATACCATTTTGAAAGGGTCTGGTTTAAAAATTGTTTTTTTTTTTTTTTGCATTAAAAAGTCTAATAAAGGTTTATTATGGAAATATTTTTAATTTTAATGTTTTTAGAAAACTTTTCTCACTAAGCTTTCTTTACTTAAAAACTTATTCCTATACAAAAGCTTCTTCAAAGCTTATTTCTATATAAAAACTTCTTCAAAGCTTACTTTTTATATATACTTCTTCAAAATAAATTTCATATTAAAATTTATTCGAAGCTTTCTAAATATATAAAATAATGTTTAAATATTTTTACACAAAAGCTTCTTTAAAGCTTTTTACATCAAAGAGTCTTTAAAGCTTTTTATATCAAAGCTTCTTAAAAGCTTTACATAAAAGCTTCTTTCATGCTTTGTAAAGCTTTTTACATCAAAGCTTCTTTAAAGCTTTACATAAAAGCATCTTTCAAGCTTTTTACATAAAAACTTCTTTCAAGCTTTTTACATAAAGGCTTCTTTAAAGCTTTGTACATTGAAATTTCTTTAAAGCTTTACATAAAAGCTTCCTTAAAGCTGCAAACAAATATTTGTATATAAAAGCTTTTCATATAAACATTTCTTCAAAGTAAATTTCATATTAAAATTTATTCGAAGCTTTCTAAATATGTATATAAAAGCCTGTTTAAAGATTTTGACTAAAAGCTTCTTTAAAGCTTTTACATAAAAGCTTCTTTAGGGCTTTTACATAAACGCTTCTTTAAAGCTTTTTACATAAAAATATCTTTAAAGCTTTTTACATAAAAAAATCTTTAAAGCTTTTTACATAAAAGCTTATTTAAGGCTTTGTACATACAAATTTCTTTAAAACTTTTTACATAAAAGCTTCGTTCATGCTTTTTACATAAAAGCTTATTTAAAGCTTTTTACATAAAAACTTCTTTAAACCTTTCTACATAAAAAGGACATCTAAACTTTCTATGTAAAAGCTTCTTCAAAGATGTTTTATATAAAGCTACTGTTTAAGCTTCTTCAAAAATTAATATAAAAAAGCCTATTCAAGATGTTATATAAAATCTTTTTACATAAAAGTTTTTTAAATGTAAAAATCTCTTCACAGCTTATCTATTTTTCACTATTTAAAAAGCTTTCTTTATATTGAATAGTTTTTTTAAGCTTTCTTTACAAAAAATCTTCTTCAAAAATGGTTTCTTTTTTCAATTTTAAAGAATCAATATGTTTGTTTTATTTCTTGTGCTTTTTTCGAGTGTATTTTCCCTGAAGACGTTCGCCTGCAATTGAGTAAATAAATCGAATGCATTCGATCATGTGTGTAGTATTTTTTTCCAACAAGCTTAAAAACACATTTAGTTGGATGGATATCTGAAAGAAATAATATGTATAAAAAGAAAATTATTAAACGTATCTGCATTAGCTTTTGCAATATTGTGTATTCTTTGCACAATTTTCATTGAAAACAAGTCTATAAATTTTTCAAATTATTTACATTTATATTTCAGTACACATATGAAAAATAAACAAAGAAATCTCACAAAATCATCAAATAATGGAAACAGGTTGCATTTAAGTATGTTAATAAAAAAAACAATTTTTTCAAATTTGAAACACATGTAATAATATTTACAAATTTCTCCATAATTTCCGGTTATTAAGTGTATCCTTTTTGCAACGTTTTATTGCAACATTGGAGATGGAATAATAACAACAACAGCAACAAATAGTAATAACAATTATTTAACAACAACTACAACAATGTTGCAAATTAAGTATTGGTATAGAAACAGCAACAACAAAATTTTTATAGAAGTTGTGGTTATTATTACCCACTACTACCACTAGCACGAGTTTGCAGTAATACGAAAGTACAATAAACTTTTGGATTTACTGACCATTGACCAGGTTTTATTATTGTTGTTGTTGTTGGGGTTTTCTTTAGCAAAAAGCCTGTTAGACAAGTTTTATTAGTTTTGTTAAAAAAAAAACAAATATCCCTCTACCATATGATTTACAAACTGGATCCCCTCCCGTTTTTATGCTTGAGCAGCACAACAGCAAGAGTAACACCAACAACAATATTGATTATTCCAACTGACATGAATTGGTCTGTGTTCCTCTCTGTGTGTGTTGCAGTCTGGTGTTTGCCTGTCCAGTTCACTGGTTGCTTGTGTTCGTGCTGTATGACTATAATGTTGCATGTTTGTGCTTGATGGATGCATCGTTAGTGGCTTTTGTTGCAAGTTAGTTTGTTAGTTACTCTTGGTAACAATTCAAGAATGATTCAATTTTTTATAAATTTCTCTTCTACTGTAATAAATATTTAGATGTGAGTGGCTGTGCTTGTGTTTGTAGTTGTAGTTGTAATATAAAATTACTTTAATATTCATTATCTTCAAGTTTAATTAACACATACAGGCGCCACCATGGTTTAAATTTAAAGTTCGTTGCTGTTTTTATGGGAGTATAATTACAGCAGCTTAAATGATTAAAATCCAGGAGTGGAAGTGTAGAAATAAATTTGTATTTTTAAATATATTTTTTTAAATATATAAAAAATTATTTAAAGTTGTTACATTACAAAATTTTTATTCGAAATTTTCTATATTTTTTTAAATTCTAATTTAAACATTTTCTAAAGTTTTTTTTTTTAGAAAACTTTTTAACTGCTTATAAAAAATTTATTGTAATTGAAATCATTTTAAAAGCTTATATTTCATACCAATTCAAATATTTTTTTTTAACTTTTAGAAATCAGTTTATATTTATAAACATTTTAAAACGAGTTTATTCTAAAGCTATTTTAACTGTTTCTTATATAAGGTTTTTAACAGCCTTTAAAAGATTTTGAATAGTCTATTTATTGAAGTAATATTTTTAAGAATTTTTTAAAAGCTCATTAAACCCTTCTTATATGCTCTTAAAGCAATTATATTTATTTTTCATTAATTCAAGTTTCAAACAGTATTATTGAGATGTTTCTTCAGTGACTTTCACTATTTAAAGCTTTTAAATGTTTCTTTTTTTTAATTTAAATGTTTTTCTGTGCATTTGTAAAAATCCTGGCAATTATTTGTATTGAAAAGCTTTCATAGGTAGTTTTTATTTTCAAGCCTTATCAAGAAAGCATTTTATTTTAAAATAATATAAAATATTTTATTAAGTATTAAAAATTGTTTTTCAGAGGATTTGTTAATGTTTATTTGAAGTCTTTTAAAGTTTCTAATTAAAAAACTTGTTAAAGCTTTTCTTAAAAATACTCTTTAAAGCTAATTTCAAAGCTTTTTTAAAATTTATTTATTAAAAGAAAATTAAAGAAAGTTGCCTTTTTCTATTAAAAACCATTTTTGAAGCTTTTCTAGTAAAAGCTATTTTAAAACTTTTCAATTAAAAACTATTTTAAAGCTTTTCTGTTAAACGCTATTTTAAAGCTTATCTCTTAAAAACCGTTTTAAATATTTTCTATTAAAAGCTTTTTGAGAGATTTTTTATTAACAATTATTGTAAAGCTTTTCTATTAAAAGCTGTTTGAAAGCTTTTCAATTAAAAGCTGTTTGAAAGCTTTTCAATTAAAAGCTAAAAAAACTATTTTAAAGCTTTTCTGAAGAACACAATTTTAAAGCTTTTCTATAAATAGCTCTTTTCTAGATTTTCTATTAAAAACTATTTTAAAGCTTTTCTGTTTAAAACTATTTTAAAGCTTTTTTATTAAAATCAATTTTGAAGCTTTTCTATTAAAAGTAATTTTATAGAATTTTTTTTATAAAAATTTTTGTCATGAGCTATTTGGAAACCTTTTTCTTATAAACATTTTATATGAAGCTCATACGAAGCTGTTTATAGAATGAATGCTATTTGAAAGCTTTTCTATTAAAAACAATTTTAAAGCTTTTCTATTGAAAGCTATTTGGAAGCTTTTCTATTAAAAGCAATTTGGAAGCTTTTCTATAGAAAGCTCTTTTATAGATTTTTTTATAAAAAGTTTTTTAAAATCAATTTTTATCAAAAGCTATTTGGAAACATTTTTGTTTAAAGCGTTTCTAAGCTTCATAGAATGCTCCTTCAAAGATTTTAACTGAACAATATTAAAAGCTTTTCTATTAAATAGTATTTTAAAGCTATTTTAAAGTTTTTCTTATAAAAGCTATTTTAAAGCTATTCTATTATAAGCTAATTGGAAGCTTTTCTATTAAAAGTTTTTTTTATAGATTTGTTTATAAAAAGTTTTTTAAATTAAATTTTTATAAAAAGCTATTTGAAAGCATTATTGTTAAAAGTTTTATATAGAAAGTTAATTCAAAGCTTTTTTATGAAATTTTAAAGTTAAAAGCTTTTTATTTATTAAAATCGTTATTATTAAAAGCTTTGTATATTGATATTTTATTGAAAGCTTTTTAAGGCATTGTTAGCATTTTAAGCCATTGTTTAAGCATTTTTAAGGTCTTATTTATTGAAAACTCATTTAAAGGATTAAATTATAAGCTTAAAAGTTTAATTATAAAAAGCAATTTAAATAGTTTATCTAATAAAAGTACTTTCAAATCATTTTACTGAATTCCCTTTATAGAAATGACTTACAAAAACTTTATATTTCAAACACCCATTAACACGAAGTCTGGTTATATGTTAACTATTAGTTATACTGCGGTTAAAATTATTTTGTATGAAAACTGTCAGTATAACTATTAGTTAACACATAAGCAGACTTGGTGATAATGGGGGATAGAAAGATAATACGACCATTTTTATTGTGTAGTTCAGTTAAAGTATTTTAAAAGCCTTTTACTTAAAAAACCATATAAAAACTTCTTATGAAAGTATTGTACTTCAAATGTCTATAAACGCTTTTTACATTAAAAGTATTTTTACTTACAATACATTTCCGACTTTGCTTGTTTAAAAGTTCTATACAATATCTTAATCTTTGGACTTTTTGACTTTTACAATATGAAAAAAAATATATTTTTTTCATTTATAGAACATTTGTTAACAAATTTATTTATGATTTTGTCAAAGCTTTTTAATGTTCACATAAAGCTTTTTAAGAAAAAATCTTAGTTGAGCAAAGCCTGGTCGAAAAATAAGCATATTTATTGAAGAATATGTAGAATTTATAAAGCTTAGCTAGAAAGCTTACAGTTTTTATAAAAAACCTTTTCAAAATTGAGATATATATTACTAACTTTTAATATATTCTATTGAAAACTATTTTTTACATTTAATTTAGATTTTATAACAAAAATCTATGAAATTTACAAAAATTGGGTTATAATCATCATTATATTTATAATTTAATTTGAATTCTAATACATTCACCCCTTTTTTGTATTGGCCTAAATTAACCTATTTACCGTTAGAATATAAACAAATTATATATAAATGTAGTTAGTTTGTATAACAATTTATATGGGTATGCATGTATGTAATAAGTTGTTATATTGTTTTGGTTGTTCTAACAAATTAAACATTTCCGGTTGGGGTTTATTTTTTTTTTAGAACTTTTTTTTTTGTCTTTGTTGTTTTAGTTATTTTTGACTGAAAAATAAAACAAATTCTCACTCTATTTCAATTAAAACTTCCCAGTCTTGGCATATTAAAGCCCAGCAACAAGAATATAGCACTTGAAAATACAAAGTAAATATACAATAGAATAGAAAAAACACAACATGACAACTAAACTTCAGTTCTTTACAAGAGAACAAGCCAATAAACCATAATAATTCCCTTTTGTGTAAACACAAATGAATAGAAACTAAACAAACAAAAAGTGGAAAAAAAAATGAAGAGAAAAATAAACTAAACAAAAGTTAATAGTCGACAATTACACTGCCGACACACTTTTAGAGCTTCAATATTAAAACAAATGAAAAACCGACTAGAAACTAAAAGGGGACTTGTATGAACTTTTCTAAACAAGCGACCTATGACAAAAACACCAACAAAACTACAGCAATATGGGAATTTAAAGCTAAAAGCTTTTAAAAGCCATTGACCAACTAAATTAACCATACACTCGCTCACTCACTCACTCACTCACTGGAATACTTTTTACAGGTGTAACTAAGTAAGTATTGCTTGTATATTTAAACTTTAAATACAATTCAAAGCAACACTTCACCTGTACGCTTTATTTAACAGCTAAAAATGTTATTTTTTTATTTTATATCTATTTCTTTTGAAAATTGACTTTCTAACTCTTTTTGTGTGTGCTTTTTTCTATATAAGTATTTCTGTTGCTGTTTTTAGTTGTTAAATAAACAGTCATGTTTAATTTGTTGTTATTTCTACCCTTCATATATATGAGTGGCAAGGGTATATATAAGTTTGTCATTCCGTTTGTAATTTCATATATTCTGTATCGTTATAGATAGCGGAGTCGATATAGCCATGTCCGTCTGTATGTTGAAATCAACTTTCCGTAGCCCCAAACTAACTTACATACATGATTGATACATCAATATATCCGCTATAGTCCCGGTTCGGATGCTATTTAAATTCAAGAAAATCGGACCACAAATGGCTGAGATATAGACAAAAAACCTCAACGACCTCGATTTTTGATCTATAACTGGATCTATAACTAATGATAAATATTTCAATAATACTTCCAAGGATGTATATATTTTTTTTGTAAAAATTTTTTTAAAAAATTTTAAAAACAATTTTTTTTTTTAAATTTTGAAATAAAAATTTTAAAATTTTTTTTTTAATTTTTTTTCTTAAAAATATTTAAAAACAATTTTTTTTTTAAAATTTTGAAATGAAAATTTAAAATATTTTGAAAATTTTTATTTTATTTTTTACCTAAAAATATTTAAAATTTTTATTTAAAAGTATAATTTGGTGAAGGGTATATAAGATTCGTTTCCGCCGAATATAGCACTCTTATTTGTTTTTAAAGGTAACTGTTGTTGTGCCACTGTCTTCTGCTTCTACCATACATTTTACTGCTTGCTATGCCTCTTGCAGTTGCACACCCAAAATGTTGCTCTTAAAATGTTGTAAGTACGAGTACGTGCGTACGTTTTTTTGTTTTTTGCTGCGTCTAGTGTCGTTACACTTGAAATGTTTGTTTAAATGGGTTTAGTTTTTTTTTTTTTTTTTGCCTACATCCCCAAAACGGAAGTTATTAACAACTTTGAATTGTCGCTATTTAAATAGTAGTAATACTCACTCGGACACTTGCACTTGGAGAAATTAATTGGTTTAATGGTGGTAATAAAATGTAAAAATAAAATATTAACTAAATTGCTTATATCATTCTTAAGGAGTTAAAAAGTGAAATTAAAATCAAATAACTCCTAAATGGTTTAGTTATGGCACAAATATTTTAACATTTTTTGCATATTTTTTAGTACTCATGAAATTGTTTTTATTTTCGATTTAACATTTTCTTTAAATAAAACTCTATCGAGCATCCTTTTTATTCTCTTTCAAGGCCTTTCCTTTAAAATATATTTTTAAAAAAATTTATTTTGAAATTTCCTTTAATTGTTAAACTTTATTGAAAAGTTGTATTAAAATCTCATTTCAAAGCTTTTTATTTGAAAGTTTTTTTTAAGAAAAGCTCTTAAAGGTTTTTATTTAAAACTCTTTAATTTTTAATTTAAAAGCTCTTTTTAAAGCATTTTGGTAATTTTTAATTTTATCAAAGACCACGAGCTTAATTAAAAATTTAATGTAAATAATTTGTTTAATTTAAAATTTATTATAATTGTTTTTTAAGACATTTTTAGGAAAACAAAACTTCAATTGAATTTAAAACTTTTAACGTGTTTTAAAACACTATTTATGCTTTTGTTTAAAGATCTTGTTAAAACATTTTTAAAAGCTCCTTCCGCTAGTCTATAATTAATAGCTCTTTTTATTAAAAATTATTTAAGCAGAATTTAGCTTTGAAAGTTTCTATAGCATTTTATTACAGGGTTACTTTTTAATATCCTTTAAAAGTATTTTTATAAAAGCTCCTCCAAAACTTCATATTTTTTAACTATTTGAAAGTCTTTTATATAAAAATGTGATTTGAAATGACTTCAATATAAAGCTTTTACTTAATCTGAAATTTGTTTTCAAGATTTTTGTTTTAAAGTTTTTTTAAATTTTAATTCAAAACACTGTCAATGTTTTTTATTAAAAAGTTCTTTTAAAAAAATTTTAAGTTTTTATTTGCAATGCTCTTGCAAGGTCTTGGAATAAGAACCTGTCATTTATTTAAGTTTTAAAGTGTTTTATTATTTTTTTTCTTAATGCTTTATATTTAAAATATTCCTGAATTTTTTATATTTAAAAGCTTTCTCAAAGCTTAATGCAAAATACTGCCAATGTTTTTTATTAAAAAGCTCTTTAAATATAAAAACAATCAAAAGCTTTAATTTAAGAATCCATTGAAAATTTTTTATTTGAAATGTTCTTTCATGATCCTTGATTAAAAATCAGTCAATATTTATTTAAAAGCTTTTTTAAAAATGTCGTTATTTAGAAGCTATTTCAAAGATTGTTTTAAAGTTGTTTATTAAATGATTTCTTAATGCTTTATATATCAAATGTTCCTGAAATCTTTTTATTTAAAAGCTCTCATAAAGCTTTTTTCAAAACTTTACTGAAAGCTATTTATTTAAAAAAACTTTTTATTTAAAAACTTTAAGAAAGTTTTTTTTTTTTTTAAATTTCGTTTAAAAGCTTTGTAAAAGCTTTATGTTTAAAAAACTTTCTTAAAGATGTACATGTAAAAGAATTTACGTAAAGCTTTTTATTGGAAAGCTTTTTATTCAAAACTTTCTAAAAATTTTTAGTTAAAAACGTTTATAAATATTTTTATTTAAAAACTTTCATAAAGCATTTTATTGGAAAACGTTAATTAAGCTTTTTATTGGAAAACTTTTATATGGCTTTTCATTTAAAAATTTCACAAAGCCTTTTAATGGAAAACTTTTATATAGCTTTTCATTTAAAAACTTTCATAAAGCTTTTCATTTAAAATCTTTGATAAAGCTTTTTATTTAAAAACTTTTATAATGCTTTTTATTTAAAAACATTGATAAAGCTTTTTACTTAAAAACTTTTATAAAGATTTTCAGTTAAACATTTCCATAAAGCTTTTTATTTAAAAAAGTTCATAAAGCTTTTTATTGGAAAACTTTTATAAAGCTTTCAATTTAAAAACTTTCATAAAGCATTTCATTTAAAAACTTTCTTAAATTTCTTTAGAAACTTTCATAAAGCTTTTTATTTAAAAACTTTCATAAAGCTTTTTATTTAAAAACTTTCATAAAGCTTTTTATTTAAAAACTTTCATAAAGCTTTTTATTTAAAAATTTTCATGAAGCTTTTTGAAAACTTTCAAAAGCTTTCTAATAAAAATTTCCATAAAGCTTTTTATTTAAAAGCTTTCACAAAAGCTTTTTAATTAAAACATTTCATAAAAATCTTTATTTGAAAACTTCCATTAAGCTTTTAAATTTTAAATCATTTTAAAAACTTTCATAAAGATTTTTATTTAAAAACATTCATAAAAAGTTTTATGAATGTTTAAAAATTTCCATAAAGCTTATTATTGATAAGCTTTCATAAAGCATTTTATTAAGCAGATTTCATAAAGCTTTTAATTAAAAAGCTTTAATTTTTTAAACTTTTTGAAAAATGTTTTCCAAAATCTTTCTTAAAATTTAATATTTGAAAACTATCTTAAAGATTTGTAGTTAGAAACGGTTGTTAAAGCCATTTATTAAAAAGCTTCATTAAAACTATATATTTAAAATCTTACTTTGTTGAATTTGTTGAAAAACTACCTACAGTGTTGGAAAAAATAATAGAAACGAAACCATTTTTTTCCAATTTTGTAAGTATATTAGTCAAGTTTAGTTTTGTTAAAAAAAAATTATATGCAATTTTGTTTATCAGACATACAGCATAAGAAAAAACATAATCATTCCTCTTTTCATTAATATTTTAATACACTATATGACTAACAATGTAAAGAGTCAATATTTTTGCTGGAAAAAATAATAGAAACGCGTAAACGGATTCAATTTTTAGAGGCACATCTTTTTATTTTTTGTTAAAAAATTGTTTTATTTTAATATTTAGAGGCTCTACCTTTGTTTTTCACAACTTCATTGCATCTACGACTCATGGAATCAACCAATTTTTTTTTGCAAAAGTCCTTGTCAATGGAAAACCACTCTTCCTGGTGTTTTTCCCACAATTAGTCCTTATTTTTCCGACTGATGCCCTCCAGCTTCCTCTGGAGCACTCCCCAAAGGTGTTCTATTGGTTTAAGGTCCGGTGGCTGGGAAGGCCATTGCATAAGATGTACTTTGATGACACCAAACAAATCCTTTGCCAATTTTGAAGAGTGGTTTGGATCACTGTCCTGCTGAAACTTCCATCTCAAGGACATCTCTTCCTCAGCAAATGAAAGGATTATGCTTTGCAATATATTTACGTAGTCCGGGGCGCATATTTTGATCTTTATTCAAAATATTGAACAGACACCAGAAGAAGAGAAACACCCTCATATCACGATTGATCCACCGTCGTATTTGACGGTCTTCTTGGTGCATTTTTGATCATATGCCTTATTGTGTGGATGCCTAACATAATGTTTCCCATGGGATCCAAACAAATTTATCTATGTTTCGTCTGACCACAGCTCAAGAAGACCGTCAAACACAGCGGTGGATCCATCATGATATGAGGGTGTTTCTCGTCTTCTGGTGTCTGTTCAATATTTTGGAATAAGGAACAAAATATGCGCCCCGGACTACGTAAATATATTGCAAAGCATAATCCTTCCATTTACTGAGGAAGAGATGTCCTTGAGATGGGAGTTTCAGCTGAACAGTGATCCGACGCACTCCTCAAAATTGGCAAAGGATTGGTTTGCTGTCAACCAAGTTCCTCTTATGGAATGGCCTTCACAGTCACCGGACCTTAAACCAATAGAACACCTTTGGGGAGTGCTCAAGAGTAAGCTGGAGGGCATCAGTCGGAACAATAAGGACGAATTGTGGGAAAAAACCAGGAAGAGTGGTTTTCCATTGACAAGGACTTTCTTAAAAAAAAATGGTTGATTCCATGACTCGCAGATGCAATGAAGTTGTGAAAAACATAGGTAGAACCTCTATATATTAAAATAAAACAATTTTTTAACAAAAAATAAAAAGATGTGCCTCTAAAAATTTAATCCGTTTACGCGTTTCTATTATTTTTTCCAGCAAAAATATTGACTCTTTACATTGTTAGTCATATGGTGTATTAAAATGTTAATGAAAAGAGGATTGATTATGTTTTTTCTTATGCTGTATGTCTGATAAACAAAACTGCATATAAATTTTTTTTAACAAAACTAAACTTGACTAATATACTTACAAAATTGGAAAAAAATGGTTTCGTTTCTATTATTTTTTTCCAACACTGTATTTCTAATTTCAAAAGATTTTTATTTAAAAACTTTCTTAAAGGATTTAATAGCTTTTTAAGCTTTTTATTTCAATACTTTTTTAAAGCTCTTTATTTCGAATTTTTAATTTTTTAATGATTAATGGCAAATTTTTAGCTTTTTAACACTTTCATGAATATATATCTTTTAGATTTTTTATCAAAGTGGTTATCTATGGCAAATTCCTAAAGCTTTTCTGTATAATTTGTGTTTTCTAAATGGAAATTTAACCAAAATTCATCCATTTAACCCTTATTTCGAATTAACCACTATCTTATTTTATATTGATTGTTCTTTTTTATTCTTTTTTTCTTTCAATTTGGTAACTAAAATTATACTAAAAATTTATGGGTCTGAGTATCATAATTTAAAACATTACGGGCATTTTATTTGCCACAAATGGTTTTGGTTACAGAAATTTCAACAACTAAATTAGCTTCATACCACCCTGCTTTTTTGTTAAAAAAAAGGGGAGCGTTTTTCCTAAGTAACAAATTTTGGAATTTTATACCCTTCACCATGAGTGGCAAGTTAATAAGTTTGTCATTCCATTTGTAGTTTAAATATTTTTTAATTGCGACTCTATAAAGCATATATTCTGGATTGTTGTAGATAGTGGAGTCGAAATAGCCATGTCCGATTGTATGTTGAAATCATCTTTCCGAAGCCTTCAAATAACTTACATGCATGATTGATTTATCAATATATCCGCAATAGTCCAACTTAGATTGCTGTTTAAAATCGAGAAAATTGTCTCACAAATGTCTGAGATATAAGCAAAAAACCACGATTACCTCGGTTTTCTCACTATTTTTTTTTTTTTTTCAACAAAATTTTTTTCACCAAAAAGAGTTTTTAATGTGTATTTTGTTAAAGGGTAATAATATTCGGCAAAACCGAATATAGCAATCTTACTTGTTTTGTTTTTATTTACTTTTCTTTTGCAACAAAAACCACCAAATCCAAAAGTCAAACCAATGCAGACAGTAATAGACAGACAGACGACTATGACTATGTACGTGACGCTTTAAATATACAAGTGGTTTTCCATAAAATCAACTAAATTTTGTTGTTTTTTGACAGTCTGTTGTTATGCACAATTGAAAATTCAAATATTGTATATTTACCTATTGTTTTTCGTAATAACTTACATATGTAAGTAAGTATTTTAACTAAACATATTTACTTTGTTACTTTGACTGGCTGCCAGTCTGACACTGATTAGTAGCGTTCGCTAGCAAAACGTTACTTAAAGTCATGGCTGATTTTGAGGATTTTGTAGTATTTAACTGAACATGTTACTGTTGAAATGAAAACTTTTGACATTTTTGATGTTAAATTATTAGCAGGTTTGTAACAAGTAAATACAGTTTGTCTATAAAGTTATATGAAAAAAAAAAGACTTAACAAGTAAAGGAAACCACAATTTATTCAAATGTTTCTAAGCTGGCTTTAAGCCTTATAAAATCCTAAATAGTTGTAATAATTTTTTGCTGATATTTTTGACAGGTTTTTTTGTATTACTTTTGCAAAAAGCGAAAGTTTGTTTTTTGACCTTTTTGAGTGCACAAAATAACATTTTGCAAAGAAACTAACTGCAAGACTTAACTGTCAAAGTATGTTGGCTGCTGCTGCTCATGATGATGAAAACTTTAACAAATTATATTGTATAACAAACATAATGTTAAAAGTTTTGCAACTTTGTTATTACAAATATTACGTTAATTTGGCCAATTTCCTTTTTAAGCCTGTCTCATAAATAATTTTCTCACCAATTACCAGTTTTTCTTGCTAAATACAACACACACTCTCGCTCTTCATTATACTTATACATTAAGCAAAAAGGCCAGAAGTGTAAATTACATATTATGTGCTTTTAATATGCAGTTTTATTAATTAATTAATAAATAAATATATGTATTTTCACTTTTGTTTTTGTATGACATGAATGTCACTTGAAGCTAGTTTGGTAGCAAGTATTTCATGTTGTAGCAGCCGCTTAATATGTATGAGAAAAGAAATTTTCTTAAGAAATACATTTAAACACAGTTGTTAACATTAAAAGGAGTGCAAGAAAACATGGAAATATTTTCAAATTGTAGCTTATAATTTATCAGAAACGTAAACAAATATATCAGAAATTATTTGTTAATTACAGAAATTCTTTAAAGTTTAACAAAAGTACCTAAAAAGCCTTTATTATATATAAAGCTTTTAAAAAGCTTTTATAAAAAATTGGCAAATCTTAAGAAATTTAATTGTTTCTATATAGCTCTTATGTTATAGCATTTTTTTCAATAAAAATTTTAAATTTTTTTTTCAATTTTAACACTTAAGCTTAAAAGCTCATTCTTGAAAAAACTTTAAAATTTAACCAAAAACTACCAAATAGTGTACAACATTTTAAAAGGTCAAAAGAAAATAAAAGAGCAAAAAATTTACCACATAAGATTTAGAATTAATAATTATATACTATTAAAGCTTTTAGAAAGCTTTCATGTAAAAAATCAAAAATCTTTAGAAAATATATAACATGCTTAAAACTTTAATCCAAATATATTTCTTAAGATTTTAAAAAAGCTCATGAAAAGCTTTTATACAAATTAAGCTTAAAGCTTTACTTAAAAACTACATAAACAACTGAAACTTATTACAAAAAATAGGCTATAAACATGTTTCAAATAATTTAAGCTTATTTGGAGGATGTTTATAGTCCCAATTACTATTTCTCATAAAAACACTAAAATTTGCAGAAAATTCATTATTTTTAAGTATAAAGTTTAAATTTAAACATATTTTGCAAGATTACCAGAAAAGCTCATTAAATACACAAGATAGACTTCATGATCTACCTTAAAACAACCAAATCATCCGAAAAATGTTGAAATCTAATTAAAATAAAAAATCGACCTCAAAAGTCCAGTAAACAAGCTTTAGAAGCGAAAATTACTTTCAAAGCTTTTACAAAGCTTTCATGTAAAATCAACAAAATCACCAGATACATATATGATTTATTTTTAAGAAGCTTTAATTTTTTATAAATTTTTAAAAGATTCTCAAAAAAGCTCACTAAAAGCTTTTTCTTAAATAAAACTTAAAACTTAATAAAAACCACAGATTTATCGATAAACATGTGAAAAACACTTAAAATGCTTAAAACCTACAAATAATATTAAAAGCTTTTACAAAGCTTTCAACTGGAATTAGTAGCAACTTAAAGAAAAACAATGAAATCAACAGAAAATAAATAATCAGCTGTTAAATGATATTTATACGCTTTTTTAAGTTTATTTAAAAAGCTTTTTAAAAGCTTCTTACATAAAACGCTTTAAATTTTACAAAAATAGCCAACAAATTATCGTTAGACTTCTACATGTTTAATAATCACAGAAAACCAGATAAAATTCTTCATAAGTTTAAAATTTATTGAAAGCTTTTACAAAGTTTTGATATGAAATGCTCATAAAACACTCTGAAAATATATAAGTTGAATTGAACTTAACTTTAGAAGTTTTTAACTTAATTTTTTAAAAGCTTTCATAGTCTGTAGTTAAATGTTATTTGGACGTTTTTTTAAGTTTACAGAAAAAGCTTTTTAAAAGCTATCTTACATAAAACGCTTTAAAATTTACTAAAATAGCCAACAAATTATCGTTAGACTTCTACAAGTTTAATAATCACAGAAAACCAGATAAAATTCTTCAAAAGTTCAAAATTTATTGAAAGCTTTTAAAAAGTTTTGATATAAAATGCTCATAAAACACTCTGAAAATATATAAGTTGAATTGAACTTAATTTTAAAAGTTTTTAACTTAAATTTTTAGAAGCTTTCAGTAAAAGCTTATAAAAAGCTTTTTACACATTTAGCTTTAAACTTTACAAAAATCACACATTTATCAGTAAACACATAAAAGCTTAATAAACATGCAAAAAATTCTTCAAAAACTCAAATTATTACCAAAGCTTTCAAAATAGCTTTCATTCGAAATTATCGTAGTTTTTCACAAATATTTAGATTAATAAGTTATTTATGATCAAAATTTATTAAAAGCTTTTTTAAAAAATAATAATAAAGCTTTGCCTAAAAGTAACACAGATTTATTATATAAGTCCAAAGGTTTTGAAAATGCTTAAAGCTTTAAAATAGAGGTGTCTTTGTATGAAAGCTAGAAAGAAGCTTTTAAAACAACTTAGAGCTCAGAGCTTAAAAAAAACTGTAAATTCTATGTAAAACTAAATTAAAATTATTTTTTTCATTCTCTACTTTCAGCAATACGCACTTGTAGCTAACTCAACACCAATGAACGCGGTTCCGGTAACTTTTAAACAACAATCATATAAAACCAATTAAATAACAATAATTTGAAAAAAAAAACTTAAAATTATTCTATAAGAATATTAAACTAAACAGCAAAATAAAGCTGGAAATTTAGAAGGAAATAGTAAAATAAAAGCAAAATGTTGGATCGATGTGAAATGCCGGTAAGTAAAACAAGAAAAAAGAATGCCCTTGATTAACTTTTTTAATAATCTATTTTCCTCTTTCTCTCCATTTTTCTAGGTTCAGATCGACAACGACAAATGTCGTCGCGATCGTGATACCCGTCTCTCAAATCCACGCCTTGACTTACCGCCACTCTGCAATGTGGGCAGTACACGAGGCTCTTCACGCAATCATCATCATTCGATTGGCCATCATCATGCAACATCACTGCAACAACAGCAGCTGCAGCAACAACAAACCACCAACACAAATCTACACAATCGCAGTCCATCGAATGGCAATAATATCAATAGCATTATTAATAATAATAATAACAACATCAACAATAATTTAGGATCGCCCGTGTCCTCCAATACAGTGTCCTCGCATGGCAATTCGTCGAGTGGTGAGAGAGGCTCATCGACCAAGTCTAATAGTAGTACGGGTAGTGGCAATTCAGGCAGAGATGAAATGAAATGTATAACACCAATGACGCCATCAGGTAGGTTATTTGAAAATTTAATTAAATTTACGGCCCCAAAGTAGGCTATAGTTTGAATTTGTTTGGGGTTTGGGGCAAAAAGTATGCTTTAGAAATTTTCGAAAAAAACTTTCCATGTGTTTTAATTATGTTGACTTTTCCTTAAACAAATTCCAACTGAAACTCTCTGTTGGTTGGTTCTCCCCCTGCTGCGGAAATAAGGTCAAGGTTGAGTTTGTGTTGTGTTTTTTTTTTTTTTTTTGTGGAATCTCAACATTAAACAAATACCTGCTGCACTTAACAGATACATAGAGAGAGAGAGAGAGAGAGTGAAAGAGTGCTTCACAAATACAGGAAAATGTGAATGCTTTTAAACAAAATGTCAAGTATTAATTAGTCAAATTTGTATTTAATTTAAAACAGCAAATAAAATAAATACGCTACAGAAAATAACTACAAAAATTAAATAAAATAAAAGAGAAAAAAGCAAAGCATACTTATGGTCTAACCGCACAAAAGTATTCTATATATTAAATAGTTTATATTATTTATACATTATGATTTTTTTTTGTAAATGTTTTAGAGCTGGTTAAGAAATACAGCAATTATTTGACTGACATGGAATTTGAAGAACTTAGAGTGTATAAGGAAATCTGGTATTTTGGACAAAATGCCAATAAGAATTATTCCAACAAAGTGTCTGCATCCACCACCAATTCGGGCTATGACGATGAGAATGGAAATTATAAAATTGTAAGTGAAGACACTTATTTTAAAAACTTTCCTTCCAAGTTTATCTGAAATTTGGTCTTAATTAAATGTTTTTTTTTTTAATTTTTCTCTAGATTGAACATGATCATATTGCTTTCCGCTATGAAATTCTCGAAATCATTGGCAAGGGCAGCTTTGGCCAAGTCATACGGGCTGTGGATCATAAGACCAATACCCATGTGGCTATTAAAATCATACGCAATAAGAAACGTTTCTTAAATCAGGCTGTCGTTGAATTGAATATATTGGATGAGCTGCGCGAAAAGGATGCTGATGGATCTCATAATGTTATACATATGTTGGATTATATGTATTTTAGGAAACATTTGTGCATTACATTTGAATTGATGAGGTAAGTTAAGAATATAACTAATGTCAAAATAGAATATATGTAGAAGAAAGTTAACAAAGAGAGTTTAGATAGATTTATTGGCTTTAAAAATATCTGTTATGGTCCTTCGAACTTTCATAAACTTTCAAATATCATTAAGAGATAATAGTATCATCCTATTTTATGGTATTTCGTATACCATTTTAGTTTTCTATTAGAATTTTAAATAAATATCTCTAAAATATCAAAACATAATGAAAAATTCTAAATAAAAAAAAAGTTTAGGGTCCTTCGAACCCTATAGCAATGAAATCTCCAGAAAAACTATAGAAAAAAGTCTCTAGATAAACATTTCAATAGAAAAAGATCAAAGGGAAAATTCGAAACTTTTCTGCAGAAAAATGTCTTGAGGCAAAAATCTTTAAAATAAACTGTTCTGTAGCAAAACATTTTCTAGAAAAAGTCTCTGACAAACTTTTCTAATGAAATCAATTCTTTGAGAAAAACTTTTCTATATCAAGAAGACTCTAGATAAACTTTTTCATAGAAAAAGCTCTCTAGATAAGCTTTTCCCAGACAAACTTTTTTAAAAGAAAAAGTCTCTAGACAAAAATTTATATGCAAACAAGTTCCTAGACAAACTTATCTAATGAATCAAGTCTCTAGTTAATGTTTCCTATTAAAAAAAGTTTCGAGTCTTATTTTTCTATACAAAAACTGTCTCTAGTCCAACTTTTCTAAAGAAAAATTTTTCTTAAAAGGGATTAGTCAAGCCTTTCTATAGATAAAAGTCTCTAGACAAACTTTTCTATAGGAAAGTCTCTAGACAAACGTTTCTATAGGAAAGTGTATAGACAAACTTTTCTACAGAAGTCTCTAGACAATCTTTTCAAAAAAAATCTCTAGACAAACTTTTTTATAGAAAAGTCTTGTAGACAACCCTTTTATAGAAAAGTCTTGTAGATAAACTTTTTTATAGAAAAGTCTCTAGACAAACTTTTCTACTTTTCTTGTAGACAGACTTTTCCATAGAAAAAACTCTTGTAGACAGACTTTTCTATAGAAAAAACTCTTGTAGACAAACTTTGCTATAGAAAAGTCTTTGTAGACAACCCTTTTATAAAAAAGTCCTGTAGACAACAATTTTATAGAAAAGTGTTGTAGATAAACTTTTTTATAGAAAAGTCTCTAGATAAACTTTTCTTGTAGACAAACTTTTCTATAGAAAAGTCTTGTAGACAAACTTTTCTATAGAAAAGTCTCTAGACAAGCTTTCGTATAGAAAAGTCTCTAGACAAACTTTTCGATAGAAAAGTCTCTGCACCAACTTTTTTATAGAAAAGTCTCTAGACAAACTTTTCTACAGAAAAGTCTCTTGACAAACTTTTCTATAGAAAAGTCTCTAAAGAAACTTTTCTGTAGAAAAGTCTCTAGAGAAACTTTTCTGTAGAAAAGTCTCTAGAGAAACTTTTCTATAGAAAAGTCTCTAGACTAACTTTTCTATAGAAAAGTCTCTAGACGAACTTTTCTATAGAAAAGTCTCTAGACGAACTTCTCTATAGAAAAGTCTCTAGACGAACTTTTCTATAGAAAAGTCTACAAATTGAAAAAATCTCTTTATATTAAACCAATTTTATGGTGCTTCGAATCCTCTTAGATTATAAATGATATTTTAAATCCTTTAGATATTTATTCTGCTTAAAATATTTTATTGAAATTCCTGACAAACCCAAAAAGCAACAACAATTCGTCTAAATGTCATAATATGCCAATAAAAGAACAACAAATAACTACCAACATCAATGCTTAAACGTATACTAAGTAAATAATGTAAATCAATAGAAAATAGTAACAGACATGCAGGGTTTATTTGTTACCCCCTCGAACCTTTGGCTGCCTGTAGTCTAGCATGTTTTTTTTTTTTTTTAGTTTCACTCCCTTGTTACATTATTATTATAATAATATTAAATCTGCATTATGCCATGAAAAAAAAAAAACACAAAACAGAAAAAGGCCCAAAAACATGCATTTCTAATAGATTGATATCAAAACAACGACAATAACAAACATTTGTAATGAAAATATAATGTAATGCATGCATGAACTTGAATTTAAAACGCGGGTAGTCATTCTTTACATTGTGGTTGTGATGAGGAAAGGGTTTGAGGATAGTGGAGGTTGGTTTGCAATTGTGGTGGTATTAAGTTGTTCATAATTTTAAAGGGGGGTTAGGGGCGGGTTTTACTATACGTGGGTTGTAGTATAAACTTATTTATGGACTAATTTGATTTGTGTTATATTTAGCAAACATTTTTCAGGATTTACACCATTTGCCGAAGAAAAAAGTTTACTTTTCTAAGGAAAAGTCTGTAGA
The DNA here is from genome assembly GCA_942486065.2 of Calliphora vomitoria. NCBI lineage: Eukaryota > Metazoa > Arthropoda > Insecta > Diptera > Calliphoridae > Calliphora > Calliphora vomitoria. The sequence continues at coordinate 9,868,764 of OW818030.2, read as the reverse complement.
CAAACTTTTCTATAGAAAAGTCTTTGGACAAACTTTTCTATAGAAAAGTCTTCTCTAGACAATCTTTTTCTATAGAAAAGTCATTGGACAAACTTTTCTATAAAAGTCATTAGACAAACTTTTCTATAGAAAAGTCTTTGGACAAACTTTTTCTATAGAAAAGTCTCTAGACAAACTTTTCTAAAAAAAAATCTCTAGACAAACTTTTCTATAGAATAGTCTCCAGATAATCTATAGAAAAGTCTCAAGACAAACTTTTCTATAGAAAAGTCTCTAGACAAACTTTTCTAAAGAAAAGTCTCTAGACAAACTTTTCTAAAGAAAAATCTCTAGACAAACTTTTCTATAGAAATGTCTGTAGACAAACTTTTCTATAGAAAAGTCTCAAGACAATCAAGACAAACTTTTCTATAGAAAAGTTTGTCTACAGACATTTCTATAGAAAAGTTTGTCTAGAGACTTTTCTATAGAAAAGCTTGTCTGGAGACTATTCTATAGAAAAGTTTGTCTTGAGATTTTTCTTTAGAAAAGTTTGTCTGGAGACTTTTGTATAGATTGTCTGGAGACTAAAGAAAAGTCTCTAGACAAACTTTTCTATAGAAATGTCTGTAGACAAACTTTTCTATAGAAAAGTCTCAAGACAAACTTTTCTATAGAAAAGTCTCTAGACAAACTTTTCTATAGAAAAGTCTCTAGACAAACTTTTCTATAGAAAAGTCTCAAGACAAACTTTTCTATAGAAATGTCTGTAGACAAACTTTTCTATAGAAAAGAAGTCTCTAGACAAACTTTTCTATAGAAAAGTCTCAAGTCAAACTTTTCTATAGAAAAGTCTCTAGACAAACTTTTCTATAGACAAAGGTTTCTAGACATTATTTTCTAGATAAAAGACTCCAGGATAACTTCTAAATCTGTAGAGCCTATAAATAGGCAATATTTATTGTAAACAAAACTATTTAACATTTAAACATAAGCTATTGCCTTTTCTGTACAAATTTCTTATAAATAATATTTAACCAATTTAAAATATTCCTTAGTTCCTAGGTAAACACTATAACAGGGCTTATATTTAGCTTTAAAAGGAAAGGGTTAACTACCCCATAAACGTTCAACGACATGCAAGTTCAAATTTGAATATGTTTTTGAATTTTTCTTTTTGGCTTATGCCGGTTTTTCGGTTTAAAAACGATATGAAAAAAAAAACCATAACAGAATTATGACGTGAAAGCCAAATATATATGAATTAAATAGAATACAATAGAATTCTTACATACTATAACTATAAACCCCTTAAGGGTATGCTATATATTTTGTTTGTTTGTTAGCTAAATAGTTAAATATTTGCAGTATTGGTTTTGGTTAAGTTGCAAACAAAAAAAAAAAAAAAGGCTGTTTTCCTGCTTAAGGTTAAGTTCAGTAAAATTAACAATGAACACAATTCATTTTTAGTTTTCATTTGTTTTGTTTATATTTGATTGTTTGGGTTTTGTTTTTATACAATTATACATCTACTTTATGGATAAAATAATTGAAAATACCTTCTTTGTTGTGCTGTGGCTGCCTATTTTAAGGAGAAATTAAATTCAAGGTTGTGGCCATAAAAAAAAAACAAACAAACAAAAAAATGTAAACAAATCTATAAATTTGTTGTTATTAGCTAAGTAGACTTAATACTTAACATTGCTTAAAATTAAAAAGAAATAAGTAAAAAAGTTTTATGAACTTTCTAAATAGTTTCTTTAACCCAGAATTTAGAAAAATATCAAGCAATTGTCTAGCCAATACTTTTATGTTAAACAATTTCTATTTAACATTAATTCCTTTGATTTCTCTTAACAAATATTCTTTTGAAACTTAATTTTTTTGGTTTTAAAAATGATCCCTTAAAGTATACTATAAATATTTGTTTTTGTTTTACATTATATAGTATGCTGTTGTTTTCCATTAAAACCTTGCAATATACTTTCAAAACATTTTCATTTCTTTGGCTATTTTTTTTTTTCTTAAAACTTTTCCTCATTGACAATGTGGTTATTTATGGGTCTGCTAAAAAAACTTGCTTTGTTTTTTTTCACTTTTCCATAGAAGTGCACAACCAAACTTCGAGAAATTACAATTTTATATATTTGCATAAAATTAATGAGAGCTTTAAGGCTTAAAATATATACATTATTATATTTAAAAAAGGAAAATAAAATTGTAAAACAAGGAATAGCAAAAGTTTGCATTTTTCTTTAAAAATGTGAAGAACAAACTTTAAACGAAATATTGTAAACATTGATTCTATTTGATGTAGAATGCATAATATCTTCTTGTTAGAAAGTTTTATAGAAAAATTTATGATGATAATAATTTATGTATGAAAATGTTTTGAAAACTTTAGTTGTTGACTTTACTTTTATGTTTTATACAATAATTGTATACTATAAAGGAAAAGGGCATAAATAGATATACTACAGAAACATTTGTAACTTTAGCCTAGAAGTATGCAAAGTTAACTAAAAACTGTATAAAATATATACAAACAAATCTCTAGACAAATCCAGACTTTTCTTAAACAACTTTTCTCGCAAACTTTTATATAGAAAAAGGTATTTTGACATACTTTTCTTTAGAAAAAAGTCTCTTGACAAACTTTTCTATAGAAAAGTCTCTTGAAAAACTCTTCTATAGAAAAGTCTCTTGATAAACTTTTCTATAGAAAAGTCTTTTGACCAACTTTTCTATACAAAAGTCTCTTGACAAACTTTTCTATAGAAAAGTCTCTTGACAAGCTTTTCTATAGAAAAGTCTCTTGCAAACTTTTCTATAGAGTGTCTCTAGACAAAATTCTCTATAGAAAAGTCTTGTAGACAAACTTTTTTATAGAAAAAAGTCATGTCGATGAACTTTTTATAGAAAAAAGTCTTGTAGTCAAACTATTCTATAGAAAAGTCTTGTAGAGAAAGTCTCTAGATAAACTTTTCTATAGAAAAGTCTCTAGACAAACTTTTCTATAGAAAAGAAGTCTCTAGGCAAACTTTTTTGTAGAAAGAAGTCTCTAGACAAACTTTTCTATAGAATATAAGTCTATAGACAAACTTTACTATACAAAAGAAGTCTCTAGACAAACGTTTCTATAGAAAAGAAGTCTCTAGACAAACTATAGAGAAGAAGTCTCTTGACAAACTATGGAAAAGAAGTCTCTCGACAAACTTTTCTATAGAAAAGAAGTCTCTCGACAAACTTTTTTATAGAAAATAAGTCTCCACACAAACTTTTCTATAGAAATATCTTGTAAACCAACTTTTTATAGAAAAGCCTTATAGACAAACTTTACAATATTTTCCCAACTTTATAAATTTTTCTATAGCCTTTCATTTTTTTCCATTTAAATAGGCGTGTCTTGTGCCAAATGGCACGTGTTGTCATGCTTCCTCTATGAAACATTTTATTTGAAAATTCTTTTCAATCAAACTTAATATAAATTTATGTAATTTTATTAAAGATCACAGACTAACTCACCCACGAATCTGAAGTAAAAGCAAACAAAATATCCTGAAACACCCACTACATCATGTTATATTGAAGTTTTTTTGCAAATGACAACAACATAAATACCATAATCATAAAAACAACAACAACAGAAAATGGTACAATTAACAAAAACAATAATACAAAAAAAACTGAACAAAAGTTTAACACATATTTTTATCACATTAAACACATATTTTGTCATAATGCAAAGCATACATTTAGGCTGTTCATAAAGGCAATTACAACAGTGTGATACAAAGAGTATAATAATGAAAATTTATGGTTATAACATTAGACGTTTCCATACAAATTTAATAAGGAATTTGTATTAACATGTGTTACAACAACTTCTCAGTTAAAGTTAAAGAAAAGGGGGAAACTTTAAAATTATTTCTCGATTGCAAAATAAACAGAATAGATCTAATGAACATATCGCAATATTTGTTTTGCTAACATGTTTATAGAAAATGTTGACCTCACTTAAAAATCTATCTAATTACCTTGGTTTAAATGAAAACCAAATTGATGAGCCTACTTTTAGGCGCTAGAAATTGTAAATATTTGAAATATTGTGTTATTGTTTTGCTTTTCATACTTAATATTTATTTGCTGCTGCATCTCTTAAATGTTTATGGAAATTTCATAAATGGGCGGCACCAAATGAACATGGCATTAAATATTACTAGATTGTATGCATTTCCAGCAACATTACACACCCAATCGCCTACATATGACCTCATAATAAAGAGAAAGAGAAATAGCAACAAAAAACTTAAACTTGGTTAAGGAAAAATTGATTTCTTAAGGTAAATAATAGGCCTTTTAACATAGAAATAAAAAAATATTTTATTAAAATTTTCTATAGAAAAGTCTCTAGACATAGTTTTGTATAAAAAAGTCTCTTGACAAACTTTTCTATAGAAAAGTCTCTTGACAAACTTTTCTATAGAAAAGTCTCTTGACAAACTTTTCTATAGAAAAGTCTCTTGACAAACTTTTCTATAGAAAAGTCTCTTGATAAACTTTTCTATAGAAATGTCTCTTGACAAACTTTGGGCTATAGAAAAGTCTCTTGACAAACTTTGGGCTATAGAAAAGTCTCTGGACAAACTTTTCTATAGAAAAGTCTCTTGACAAACTTTTCTATTGAAAAGTCTCTTGACAAACTTTTCTATAAAAAAGTCTCTTGACAAACTTTTCTATAGAAAAGTCTCTAAACAAACTTTTCTATAGAAAAGTCTCTTGACAAACTTTTCTATAGAAAAGTCTCTAGACAAACTTTTCTATAGAAAAAAGTCTCTTGACAAACTTTTCTATAGAAAAGTCTCTTGACTAACTTTTCTATAGAAAAAAGTCTCTTGACAAACTTTTCTATAGAAAAGTCTCTAAACAAACTTTTCTATAGAAATGTCACTTGACAAACTTTTCTATAGAAAAGTCTTTTGACAAACTTTTCTATAGAAAAGTCTTTTGACAAACTTTTCTATAGAAAAGTCTTTTGACAAACTTTTCTATAGAAAAGTCTCTTGACAAACTTTTCTATTGAAAAAGGTCTCTTGACAAACTTTTCTATAAAAAAGTCTCTTGGTTTTTTTTAATTTTTGTCTGCTTTAAGTAAAAAATAAATTATTTTCTTTATTTATTCACTTAAAATATTTTACCCTTTCCCTTAGCCAATTAAATCCGATTTTTTTGTGCATATTTATAGTTCCCTTAGCTTTTAGCCGAAAAAAAAATCATTACTGTTGCTACTTTTTTTTGTGCAGCAGTGGCCATAATATTTGAGTTTATGGTCAACACTTAACTACAATGACCATTTACTAGATCAAACATGCTCTAGCATGCATGACACCACAATCGTGCTGGCAATACACATATAGATAGACATGCATACTATGGTAAATGGGAATCGGGTAATAGTACAAGTTTTTAAAGACCAGGTATACAGACATATGTACATATGTATGATAATATAAGCCACAAAACATAAGCCAATCTACGACAACAATGGCAAAAATGACACAATAAACATGGTGTTTTACTACAAATAAAAAATTCAAATAAAGGTGGAAATACACTTAATACTTTAAAGACAGATAAAAGGGGATTAAATTGAATACAATAAAAATTTGTTTTATGTTTCATACATTTAAGCTTAAGAAAATGTTTTAAAAAACTAAAATTTATAAGTTTTACATTAGATTTAGTTCGTTTGTTGAAATTTTGATAAATTTTTTAAAATACACAAATTTTGAAAAAATCCCTTTTGGCGATTTTTTTATTTTTGTAGGAATTTCAAAGAAAATTTTTATTTTGAAGCTTTAAGTTATTTTTTGTTCGTTTGATCAAATTTTGACAAATTTTCTAAATTACCCAAATTTTGAAAAAATTCCCTTGTTGGGGATTTTTTTTTATTTTTGTAGGAATTTAAAAGAAAACGCTTATTTTGAAGTTTAAGGTAAGTTTTTGTTCCTTTGTTAAAATTTTGTCAAATTTTCCAAATTACACAAATTTTGAAAAAATTCCCTTGTTGGGAATTTTTTTATTTTTGTAGGAATTTAAAAGAAAATGTAAATTTTAAGTTATTTTTTCTTGCTGTGTTAAAATTTTGATAAACCTTCTAAATTACACAAATTTTTAAAAAATTCCCTTATAGGGGATTTTTTTATTTTTTGTAGGAATTTAAAAGATAATGTTTACTTTGAAGTTTTAAGTTAGTTTTTTTTCCTTTGTTAAAATTTTGAAAAATTTTTTAAATTACCCAAATTTTAAAAAAATTCCCTTGTTGGGGATTTCTTTATTTTTGTAGGAATTTAAAAGAAAATTTTTATTTTTGGTTAAATTGAACTAGTTTGTTTCCCAACAATAAATTTCTGTTAAATTGGGAAATTGAATTCAAATCATTCTGAAAAATAAAAAAAAAAATCATTTAAATTACCCCAGTTTAATATAAAATTGTAGTGAAATTCTTAAAATTTTAAAGTATTTAAGGAAAATTCATACTATTCTAAATTATATTGTACAAATTTTTAATTTAAAAAAAAATTTCCTTTTGAGATTTTCAGAATAAATTTCCATAATATACAAAATTTTCAGTAAATTTTTTTAAAATATTTTTATATTAACACGTTAACTTAGTCGTTGATGTATTATTTTATGTTGAGCAGCAGTCCATATCTACATGTAGCTATAAAAAGCTGTTTTTTGTGTTGCTGTCATTTTTTTTTGCACCATAATGTCAATACTTTTCCTCTATATTTAGAAGTAAGGGGTGGCCATATTTATATTATTTTCAGCCCCTAAATTGAGAGCAAAACACTACAACACTTGCAAAAAGTCTAGAAAAAATAAAAGAACAGAGACAACGACAACAAATCTAGGTTATTGTGCAAATTGCCAGTACTTTAGTAGGTTTGTTAACGATTTGCAAGGAAGCAAATAACAAATAAGAAACAAAATATACAAAACTATTTATCTACAACTATCAGATAAATATTTACAATGTTGACCTATTGACATTCTTAAATGTACAACGAAAAAAAAAGACCACCACTGATATAGAAAACCTAAGAAAAAATAAATTTTTATTACCTTTATAGAAATTTTATATTCAATACATAACAATATTGCCAATATACTACAGTAAGAGAGAAAGAGATATTTCTTTAACGTATGTGTCACATACAAGAAAAGTGTCTTCATTAATATTTCATTACCGGTGTTTGCGTCACAGTTTTTGTTTGCTTGTGTTAAACATTTAATTTAATTCTACTATAACAATTTATGTTGTTGTCAGTAGGTAAATTCATTAACCTTCAATGCCCGGGGCTAACCGGTTGCCAGTTTAATTAATTATTGAGGTAAATTGTGTAAGATATTCTTTTTCTTATTTACTGTGTAGGACTCTTCTTATGGGTTAGTGGAAATTACAAATTGTTTTTGTAATTGAATAATTTAGTGTTGACAGGTGGGAGAAGAAAATGGAAATAGCCCTAAATTAGGCAGTGGTTTTAATTAATAAATATGACCCCAAAAGTAGGCTATACTTTACAATTAATTATCAGATTTAATTTTTTATATTTAAAGAAAATGGATGAGAAAGGAATTTTTGTATTTTTTCTGGGAATTTAAAATAAATGACTTTTTTTGTAATCCAGACTCCGAATAATAGGGTTCCTGACATTTTTTGTTCAATAACCAAAATCCAAAATTTTCCCCATTTGGGATTTTTTATATATTTTCTGGGATTTAAAAATAAGTATTTTTTTTTTAAAACTAAACAAAAAATTAAATGAATTCCTAATTTTTTTTTTGTTAAATTACACAATTTGAAAATTTTTCCCTTTTTGGGGATTTTTATAGTTTTTGTGGGAATTTAAAATAAATAAATTTTTCGGTAACTAGATGTCATATGATATGATTTAATGATATTTTGTGTTTAATTATCTAATTCAATAAATGTCCCCGATTGGGAATTTTAGGACTTTTTCTGGGAATTTCAAATAAATGAGTTTTTTGTAATCCAGACACTAAATAATAGGGTTCCTGATATTATTTGCTTACTTACCATTATACGAAATTTTCCCCATTTGGGAATTTTTATAATTTTTCTGGGAATTAAAAATAAATATTTTTTCTTTAAAACTAAACAAAAAATTAAATGATTTCCCGAAATTTTTTTTGTTAAATTACACAATTTGAAAATTTTTCCCTTTTTGGGGATTTTTATAGATTTTGTGGGAATTTAAAATAAATGAATTTTTTGGTAAATAGATGTCATATGATATGATTTAATGACATGTTCTGCTTAATTACCTTAATCAAAAAATTTCCCCGATTGGGAATTTTAGAACTTTTTCTGGGAATTTAAAATAAATTGGTTTTTTGTAATCCAGACACCAAATAAAAGTTGTTCCTGACATTTTTTTTTTAAATTGCCAAATTCCAAAATTTCCCCCATTTGTAAAATTTTTTATATTTTCTGGGAATTAAAAATTAAAATAATTTTTTTTTTTTTAAACTAAACAAAAATTAAATGAATTCCTAATTTTTTTGTTAAATTACACAATTTGAAAATTTTTTCCTTTTTGGGAGTTTTTATAGTTTTTGTGGGAATTTAAAATAAATGAATTTTTTGGTAAGTAGATGTCATATGATATGATTTTATAACATTTGTTGTTTAATTAGCTATATCAAAAAATTTCCCCGATTGGGAATTTTTATACATTTTCTGGGAATTTAAAATAAATAATTTTTTCGGCAACCAGAATTCAAGCTAAATACTTTCATGAAATTTTGGGTTACATTTTGCAAATTTTAAAAGTTCCCCGTTTGGGGATTTTTGTATTTTTTTTGGGAATTCAAAATAAAAAAAAATTTCGAAAACTATGCTTTAACATAAATGATTTCTTGATATTTTTTGTTAAATTAGTTTGTTTCAAAAATTTCCCCGTTGAGGGATTTTTGTGTGTTTCCTGGGAATTTAAAATAAATAATTTGTTTAGCAACTAGTTACCAAATTCAATGATTTTATGATATGTGGTGCTAAATTAAACAATTCTAATAATTTTCCTTTTTGGAAAATTTGTTTTTATTTTCTGGGAATTTAATGAAAATCATGATATTTTTGCTTAATTTACATAATCCCTATTTAAGAGATTTTTTTAATTCAATTGGAAATAATATAGATTTATTTATGTTTTGTTTAACATAAGATTTGTATAAAATATTTGGATAACATTTTGTTTGAAATAACTCCCAAAAGTAGGCCTTACATTTCAAAATCGTTAATTTTCCAGCAAACATACTTAATTTTGTAGATGTTTACGACTATTATAAATAAATAATTAACTTGTCTTTAGTTTTTTATATGTATAAAAAACTAAAGCTTTTTACCAAGAACAATAGCTCATATTTATTTAATAAGCCTTAACATATGCTTTAGATTTTATAGACCACTTAACCATTCACACCTTTTAACCATTACGTGTTTAGTGGAAACAGCAAGAAACACACAAAACATTGAATATTACCTTTGTATTTTATTCAATATAAACATATGATTTATGGATTTTTCTACACATATGGCCATAAACAAATAGTGGTATGATTTAACCTGTTGTTTGAAAATAACAACCAAAAAGGAAACATTTAATTGATTGTAGCTAAATACGTTAAATACACTCTAACACATTTAAAGCCCCCGGAAAGTGTATTAGTGAGTGTATGTGTAGGGAAAAAGCAAATAATTCATGCTTTTTGAAACGCAAACGTGTGCAATTGTAACCAATTGATGTCAAACAATCTGACATTATCGCAAAAATTACGATTCGCACGCGATGCACTTTTTTTTATACTTTGATATATTCTAACGTACAAAAGCAAACTAAACAATAAACCGCAATAATTCTGAAAAAAAAGAAAACCCACACATACTTTTAGGCGTTCACATATTTACATGCATATGTTTGTATATGCATGCATGTGTTTAGAGGAAATAAAATTTACCTTTAGAAAAAGTTTGAAATTGTAGCGTAAATATAGAAAAAAACCCACAAGAACGTGATCAAATTATGGCAAAACTGCTATTATTTAAAAGTTTCAAACTATGTACAATATGTATGCTTTTATTTGGAATTGAAGGTCATATAAAACAACAATTATTGCTTAGCCAACTTTTAGGCTTATTGACAATTAGCTTAAAATATCTATTTAACATTTGGTTGGAAAGAAATGTATGAAAGCTCTTAGTATTTCTTTATAAAATAAAGAAATAAAACTTATTTTTTTTTTTAATCTTTTTCATTTTAAAACTTAATTTATCAACAACTATTTTTCTTAAAACTTTCTTGTGTGCTGTTTATCATTCTTTTTAATATATTTTTTTAAGTTTTATTAAAACTTTGCGTATTGAAATTTTTAATTACTTTAAGACACGTTTACAACCAATAAAAATTGACATTTTCTTTTAGACTAATATTGCTAGAAACTCGCATTGTTACTTTTTCACTTTTTTTAACGCTGTCACTGCCTTTTAACATTTCAACATGTTGTCATTAAATGTTACTACCATTTGAGTTCACGTTCCAACACGCAAGTTTAATTAATCGTTGTTAAACTTAAAGAAAACAAGTAATAATGCTAAAAGAATACAACGCTGAAAAAGCTCGTAAACTTCGTCTAACTCAATCAAAGTAAAAACAGAAATAAGATTAAAGAAAGCTTTCATAATAAGTCCTTTATTCTATTTCTGTAAAACTGGCGAGTTAAATAGATGATGTTTACAAGTGACACTTACATCGACACAAAAGAATGCTGATGAGGGGGTAATGGCTAACCCCGAAAATGCATTCCATTCTGCCGTGTGTCTAAATATAACTTTTTCAGTATTCTTTAAAATTATGAAAATTTAATAAAATAAAATTGTATTTCTAAGGAAATCAATTCAATGAACTTGAGCCTGAATAATTAATAATATCTTAAAGAAAATGTTTAAAAGAAAAACTTTAGCTTCTTAAATTTGCCTAAAATTAGGCAATAGTTTTCATGATACTCAATACAGGGGGTTTGAGGTTTTTTTTTAGAAAAAAATTTTAAAAATGTATATGACTTTTAATAATTAATTCTATAGGAAGAAAATGTATGTATTTTACACAATTTTTAGTGTTTGATTAAGTTATTGTGGCAAAAGTTTAAAAAGTTTATGCTGGGGAAAAAAGTTATCGTTGAGTGCAGAATCTTTAGCCTAACAAGATTCTGGTCATTCCAAAACGTGGATCCAATTGTTATGGGTACCATGAGTATGTTAAAGTTGTTTCTTGCTAACTTAATTTATGAAAGAATTTATTTTTTGAAATTTGTCCATATTAAGACAACAGTTTTTGTACGCTGTATAACAAACTACAGTGCCATAATCAATAAATGATTTCAATTGCATAAATCCATAAATCTTGGCTACCCTTTGAATGTATAGTTTTATTCACCTTAAAAAGAAAATTATTTTTAATGATGTCCGTCGGTCTGTCCTTCCAATCTAGTTTATTTTGATTTAATGTTTAAATAGCAAAAAATCTAAACTTCGGTCATAAATGACTAAGAATATATACTTCTTGATTGTTAAGTTATATTTAATTTTATTTGTTTATAAAGTAGATGAATATTAAAAAAATTTGATTTTTTTATTTTTGCCTAAATTCAGGCAATAGTTTTTTATTTACCCGATAACAAGCAAAGCAATCATTATAAATTCAAGATTTTAATTTTATGGATCATTAGTTTTTCCTGGCTATTCTGTAAGTATAAAGTCGTATTCACCTTAAAAAGAAAATTATTTTTAATGATGTCCGTCGGTCTGTCCTTCCATTTTTGTTTATTTTGAATTGATGTTTTTTTAGAAAATCATCCAAACTTTGGTCATAAATGTCTAAGAATATATGATTTAAATACTGCTTCATTGTTAAGTTATATTTGATTTTATTTGTTTATAAAATATATGAATATTTAAAAAAAAATTATTTTTATATTTTTGCCTAAATTTAGGCAATAGTTTTTATTTACTCAATAACAAGCAAATCAATCATTATAAATTCAAGATTTTAATTTTATGGGTTAGTAGTTTTTCCTGGCTATTCTGTGAATATAAACTGTAAATAGTTTTTGTTAAGTATTTAGATTAATGATGTCCATCGTTCCGTCGTTCCCAACTTTTTTTTATTGAATTAAATGTTTCTCAGTAGAACAATACAGACAAGTTTTATTTATAAACAATTTTGAAATTTAAACAACGTTTTAAAATCAAATTTAGTATGGAAATTTGGCTTTAAAACAATGTTTAAATTTAAATTTTTTTTATGAATATGGAGGTACATATATAGTCACAAATGCCAAAGTGGGAAAAATATAAATTTTTCCCTGTTGATTGATGATGTCCGTCGATCTGTTCTTCTCTACCTTTTTATATTGAATAAAACTTTTTTCAGCAGAAACCTAAAAATTTAGTCTCAAATAACAAAGAGGGAAAAATATAAAAAAATTTTATAAATAAATTTAACTTCATCAAAAGAATATTTTGTTAAACAAAATTTGTATCTCAGGAAATCTTAAAATATCATCCAAAAAAAAAAAAAAAAAAAAAAAACTAGAGCAAATGAGAAATATAAACAGTTAAGCTTGATTTGTAAAAATATCAAACTTTGGACACTCAATCTTAATTTGTAAAAATATCAAAGCTTTGAAAAACCACCAACAATATACAGTGATTTTATCAGGAACCTTACGTTTCCTGTTCATTTGTTTAAAAAATGATCGAATTTCAAAATTTTTATTATTTTTTTAATTTTGCCTAAATTTAGGCAACAAGATCAAGATTTCAATTGTAAGGATCAATCGTTCTTTCTGGCTGTTCTCTAAATATAAATCCGGATTACCTTTTGTTAACAGTTTAATTTAATGATGTCCATCGTTCTGTCCTTCCAAATCCTGTTTATTTTAAATGAAAGTATTTCCGCTCATTTCTTATTTTAATTTAATGATGTCCGTCATTCTGTCCTTCCAAATCCTGTTTATTTTAAAAGAAAATATTTCCGCTCATTTCTTATCATATGTGAATTTTCTAAACATTTGTGTGCTTTTTCATTATGCCTTAATTTAGGCAACAGTTTTTGTTATGCTCCATAATAGGCAATACAATAACTTTAAGTACAGGAATTCAATTTTATGGATCAGTAATTCTACCTGTCTGCTATTTAAATGTACATACTGAACAGCTATTGTAAACAATTATTTTCAATGATGTCCGTCTGAATGTCCTTCCAACAGTAGTTGTACAAAGTTTAAGATTTCTCATCTAATCAAAAAATTAAATGTACACAATTAACTGAGACTGCACTAAATAAATATTATTAGCAATTAAATCAATAATTTGAGCTCATTTGGTTTGGAAATTAAAAAAAATAATTTCTTTAATTTGTCTAAACTTTTTTTCTTTTGAGAATAGCTAAAAACAAAGTCATGATTTCAATGACAGAAATCTTAGAATATTTACATCAACACTTTAAATATAAATTTTGGATATTTTTTGTTAAAAAATTCGCTTTTATGATGTCCGTCGGTTTGTATTTCCAACCATATTTATTTGTAATTAAAATTTACTCAGCCTATTAGCAACATTTGCTTGTAAAGGTGTAAATAATTACATTTCCATGGTTAAAATTTATTTAGCTTAACTTTTAACAAAATGTTAAAAAATTTAATTTTTTTAATTTTGCCTTAAATTAGGCAACAGTTTTTCTTTTCTCCATAACTAGCTATTATAAGTATATAAACTCAGGATTTCAGTGTTATTAAGCTGGAATTATTATTTACTGTTGTACAAATGTTAATTTTGAATAGTTTTTGCCAAGACTTAACTTTTATAATGTCCATCCGTTTGTCTTTATTTCCACATTTTATTTTGAATTTAAAAATTTCTCACCACGTCAATAAAATCGAGCCATAAAAACCAAGATAGTTGCAAATAAATAGTTTTTGGATGCTAAATTATAATTTAACTTATTCTAATCATAAAATTTATGAAATTTTCAAAAATTGAATTCTATTAATTTTGCCTTAAATTAGGCAACAGTTATTGGTTTTCCGATTACAAGCAATAGGGTTAATACAAATTTATGATTCGTATAGAAATATTAAGGAATTATTCATGTCTGTTGATTGAATACAAACTTTAACCTGTTTTTTTGTTAAGAAAAACATTTAAGATGTTCATCGGTCTGTATTTCCAACGTCATTTATTTAGAATTTAACTTTTCTTAGTCCATTTAAAAAAATTTCATTTAAGTGCCTGAGGGTAATTCTAAACTCTTACATTAATTAATTATCAACATATTTGAGCTCATTTGGTTATAAAATCTATGAAATATTTTTCTTAATTTTGTCTTACTTGAGGCAATAGTTTTCTTTTAACGATAAATAACAATTGTTAGATTAAAGCTCTTAATTACAATTAATTATTCTTGTCTAGTGTTCAAATATATAATTAGGAGTATGTTTTGTTAATAATTCGTATTAATGATGTCCGTCTTTATGTCTTTCCCACCATGCTTATTTAAAATTAAAGTTTTCTCATTTAGTCTAAGAACTAGCTCCAAATGTTTGAAATTGGAGTAAATAATTACGATTGTATGGCAACATTTTGCTTTCCACTCATTTAGCTATAAAATTAACAAAAATTAAATTTTGTTAAATTTGCCTAATATTAGGCAACAGTTTTTATTTTCTTGATAAACATACATTGGGGTTACATAAGTTCCTGATTCCAATAGCAGCAATCAAATAAGATTCTTTTCCACCCGTTATAATACTCTTGCACGTTTATTTTTATTTTTTTTTTTTGTTCTTTTTCAGCCCATAAATTGCTCATAAAATACAATTTTTTGTTATTTCTTATAAACAACTGTTGCTGTTAAGCCTTAACTCCTCATTTAACTGCGTGTTTTCTTGTCATAATTATAAATATTAATAATAAGTTTTTTTTTTCTAGCTTAACATAAACAAATAAATACCAGAAATATAAATAAAACCACCCTAAAAGTATACTCATTTACTTACTATGGCAATTTCTTTAAATATGTTTCTTAATAAACCTACACTTTTACGAACACGCAAATTACTGATAAATTTTAAGAATTTTCAAGGTTTTATTTATTTATTTTATTTATTTTTTGCTTAAAGGGAACGACATTTCTTTAATTTCCACAATTAATAAACACAAATATACATTAAGGCGCATTAAATTGAAGTTTACCACAACTACTATGGCTCGAGTTAATAAAGTGTTGATATATATTTATTAATAATAGTTTTGTAATAAAAATGTACATTGTGTACAGTTTCTAATAAACATGCGTGTTGTTAAGTATAATTTGTTTAAAGATTTGTTTGGGTTCTTTGTTATTAATACATATAAATGTAGATTTATTACTTATTTTGCTTTTTAAAAGCAAACATTTTGAAATTAATTACTTAAATATATATAGCATATTGAAGTGCTTATAAGTTGTTACAAATATTTAACAATATTCACGACCTGTTTTAATTAGTAAAACTAGCAATAAATCTTTGATATAGAGTATTTGTAACACCCGGAATTTGTGCTATTTTTTTCGTAAATAAAAACCTTGAAACAAATTTGGCACACTTATTGCGTTGTTGGCTCAATTAAAATCCAAGTAGAAAAAATAATTGCCTACCTTTAGGTGAAACTAAAAAAAGTAATTTAAAAAAGCAAAGTCTATGTTAAGGGGTATACAAAATATGATGCACAGAAATCAAATTTTACATTAAAAACAAACAAATACAAACTATTTTCCAGTATAGTTCATATTTTAAAGAAAATCTTATTTAAACAGTTTTTTTTAATTTTTTAATTAATTAAAAATAATTTAATTTCTCGTTAAACTCTAGCATACTTTAATAGTTTTTAAACTTTAATCGCATTAAGTTTATAAACTATATTCTTCGTCAGTGTTCTCCTTTAATGTTTGTTAAAACAATCTGTACACAGTTTTTTTTCTCAAGGATACTAAATGTTAAAACATTGGATATAAAATATTGTACAGCATACCTTAAGGAGACATTTTGCAGCTGTCATTTGTAATTTGTGTTTAAATTTTTTAGTTTAACACTTACAATGACATTTTCATAAAAAAAAATATATTTTTCTATGGGAAAATGTGTGTTACAAGCAGGCAGATAGCAATTGTTGTTATGAAAGAAATTTAAAAGCATATTTTAAGGAGTTTTAATACAATATAATAGAAATGAGAAAATCTTAATGTAAAACATGCACAAATTTAAACAAATGTTTAAGAATTTTGACAAAAAACAGACAAACTATATAAATTTAGCTTTCTCTTTAACTAAAACATTTTATAGAACATTTTTTAAAAACATTTTTTTTCAGAAATTTTTTTTAAAAATAAAATTTCCAAAAAAAAACATTTATTCATACCTTATAAAATTATATTGCTATACTCATAACTTTACCATTTATAGCCGAATTTTGATGATCACATAAGAAAATTTTAATAAAACCAAAATACTAAGGGATAGACAGACTGACGGACACCTTTAATCTTTAAAATTCTTAATAAAAAGTATCCAAATTTTATATCTAAAGTGTAACCAACAATTATATCTAATCTACAACACAAAAATCATGGAATTTTACGGACTAATTTGCTCTTTATCAAAAAAATAAAAACTGTTGCCTTATTTAAGGCAAAATTTTAAAATTTTAATTTTTAAAAATTTTTTATAGAAATCAACTGAAATGTATTTCAACAATGAAAATGTATATATTTAGTCATAACTTTGTCATTTACGGCCAAATTTTAACAACTAGCTGATAAATTTGTAATACATAATAAGCACAGAAGGAAAGACAGACCGATGGACATTCTTAATACCAAACTTTTAATCAAAAATATTCTAGATTTATATTTACAGAATAGCAAAAAATAATGTCTTATCTATGCTGTTGAAATCATGAACATATGTTGATACTGTGGCTCGTAATCAGGGAAATAAAAACTGTTGCCTAAATTTAGGCAAAATTAAGAAAATAAAATTAAAAGCTGAAATATAATTTAACAACCGAAATATATTTATTTACTCATAACATTGTCATTTATGAACGAATTTTGAAGATCAGTTGAAAAAATTTTAATTAAAAATAATCAAACAGGGAAAGACAGACTTACGGACATCTTTAACACGAATTTTTAACCAAAAATAGTAAACATTTAAATGTATAAAGTAATCAAGAATTATATCTATTCTATGTCATTTAAATTATAAACTTATGTGGATATTGAAGCTCGATATCAAGAAAAGAAAAACTGTTGCATACATTTAGGCGAAATCAAGGAATTTTTTATAATTTCAATAACTAAATGAGCTGAAATACAATTCAGTAATGAAAATATATAAATATTTCTCCATCTTTGGCATTTATGGCTGATTTATCAGCTCAGAAAATGTAAATTTAACAATTAAAAGCTAACAGGGAATGCCAGATCAACGATATTAATACGTATACTTAACAAGAATCATTCAAAATTTACATTTAAAAGGTTGACAAAGGGTTTATCTAATCTATGCTATTAACCCGCCAATGGTGACGCAAACTTAACTTTGATCAATGGTGACGCCGGTCTCAGGCACTAATAGTTAACTTTTTTTTAACAAAATTATGCTCTTTGATAATAAAACAAACATATTTATTCAATTTAATCTTAACACATTAATAAGAGACACGTTTGCGAGCTAATTAAAACTAAAATGGAACCCATTCTTTTTTTCGTTATTTAGTTATTCAATGTTTTTGTGTTGGAACACCGGTGTCCCCATGGTCGTCAAAGGGTTAATATTAAAATTCACTACAAATTTTAAAAACAATAACAGAGAATAAAGTTATTCACCCGGTCTCACAGTCATATAGGCCACCATTGGCGGGTTAAAATTATATAGTCATATTGACCCCTTTGCTCGTTATCAAAAGATTTTGCCTAAAATTAGGCGGAATTAAGGAAATTAAATGTTAGAAAATTTCATAAATTTAACAATCACATAAGCTGAAATACATTACAGTACTGGTGTTATAATTATTTTTCTTATTTTTATAATTTATTAGCCAAATTTTAATGATTAGAGGAAAAAACTTTAATTCAAAAACCATTCCAAAAAAAAAAAAAACAGACAGACAGACGGACGGACATCATTAAGATTTATTTTATTTAAAAAATAATACATATTCTACATTAGTAGGAAAGCCAAGAAGCATTACTATTCCACATAATTAAAACCTTGTAAATATTTTGACTGTAGTGTCTGTTATCGATGAAACAAAAACTGTTGCCTACATTTAGGCAAATCACAAAAAATCTTATTTTGGTAAATTTGTTTTATAAATGACAAGATTAATGAATTTACGTTCATTATTAATTATTACAGACATTTAATGACATTTTTATTTACAATAGTATAGACTTCCAATAGAATCCTATCGCATGGACAGGCAGTTCAGTTTTAAATATTTCCGATCCGTTTTTTTTTACTCATGTACAAGATTTTTAGAGCAAATTCATTGCAACTATTCTAAGCAGTTTGTTGTTGAAAATAATCAAAATCGGTTTAATAGAAAAAAGTTGTGAATCAAATATAAGTCAGCCATAATGAGCTTCAGAGAGTAATATCTGAAATTCTAGTTTTCGATGGAGGGTATTATAGTTATAAAATTATTAATTCACTTTATTTCTATCTTCCTCTAAAAATTTAGTTTTCCTTGTGTTTTTTTTTTTGTTTTATTTTTTTACTTTATTTAATTTTTCGCACTAATTCTTTTTTCTTTTTGCTTTAAATCTGCAGATATTTTTTTTACCATGTTTCCAGAAAACAGAGTTTGAATTTTCAATGTCATTTTGTTTCAATGCTATAGATTTGTTGTTTTGTAGAGATGTCTTAATATTTTCTAAAACTGTACAGTTGGTCTTTCTTCTATTTGTACACCCATAAAAACCCCAAAATGTTTTTTAATTGCTGGCTTCGCAGTGCATTAAGTGTTAAGAGTTGAGGATGCGTGTTCTCAGTTTGATAACATTGAATTGCAATTTTCGTAATTAAAAAAAAATTGATATTTTTTTTATTTTCAAACTGTCAGCTGTACTAAATGTTGAAGAGACAAGCTGTGGGAGAGTTTGTAAATGAATTGTGAAAATGCTATATGAAAAAAATTTAATTACTTTTAAAGATTGAATGGAATTAAGAAGGGTATAAATGAAAAGTATGTATTTAATGTGGTTTACAAGGAAAAAATATTTCAAATATCGTATATGGAATAAAATATAAGGTTTTTAGCAAAATTTGTTGCCTACTTTTAGGCAGAATGTTATTTTGTGCATTTTATTTATAGTGTATTAGATTTATATGTTTATACTAATTTAATGACAACATGTGTT
Organism: Calliphora vomitoria; assembly: GCA_942486065.2. NCBI lineage: Eukaryota > Metazoa > Arthropoda > Insecta > Diptera > Calliphoridae > Calliphora > Calliphora vomitoria. The sequence continues at coordinate 9,849,235 of OW818030.2, read as the reverse complement.
GCCTAATTTTAGGCTGTAAATAATTGTCAAAAAATATTGCCTAATCTTAGGTAGATTTTAATGTTTTTTTCTAGTTTTGAAGTTGTTTTCAATTTTATAACTTAAAATTGTTAAAATAACAAAATAAAACATCAACAAAATTTAAATTTTGTTACCAACATATGTAAATGTGACAAAAGTCATGAAACCATCATATGAAATAATTGAACTGAATAGCAGACATTTAACATTTAATTTATGATTGTAATCATTCAAGAAAATCCTTGACTTTTGGTTATGGAACTTTTCCAAATATGTGCGTGCTACACAAAATTATGGTACTCAGTTCTAGTAGTTACTTTTAAATGAAAATTTGTATTTAATACAAATTTATTATTTCAGTAATAAAACTAATTTTTTGTTTTGTTGATATGTGTTTTACTGTTATTACTTATTATAATATTATAATGAAATAAGTTTATTTGTTTTAGACAGTTTCATAAATAAATAAAGTAACAAGTGCTGCCTGACACATTGCAAAAATGTTAAAGACATACAGACAAACACATTCTACCATTTAGTTAAATTAATTTGCATACTTTTAGGCTTGTTTCAACATCTCGTACATTATGCGTGGGTTTATATTTGTTTTTGGTCTAAATGACATCAATATTTTGTTGTTGTTGTTTAAAAACATTTCTATATTGTGGCTAAAATGTGTCTTAAATGACATCATGGTTTCATGTATAAATTTCACTTCAATTTCATGTGTGTTCTTTTACAGAAAATTAAATTAAGCCTAAATATTATGCTTTTATTTTGTTATCTATTTGTTGTGCTTGGGTAAATATGCTTCAGTTTGTAAATTTTATGGTATAAAAGGTTTTGTGTTGGCTTTTGTCAACTCAAACATTTTACTAGGAGCAGAATTTAAGTTGTTAAGTTTGAGGATTTTTCACAGTTTTACCTTTATTGTTTGTCTTGTGCTGTTTTTAAGTGTTTACCTAATAGTCTTTATATTTTCTTATTTTACCTTAAATAGTCTGTAAACATTTTTGAAAGCTTATTTGCTCATAAACTTGGTTAAATTTAAAGGCTGAATAAAGGATTTTATTAAGCGCAACACGGTAAACCCTTAAAGTATACTTTAAGGTTTTGTTTATGCCAAATTATAGTGCTAAAAAAAGAACTTAATTGTTTAACATAATAAAGATAAACATTTGAAATATTTAAAGTTAAATTTGTTTGGGGTAAGAAACAATTATGATCATTACAGTTCTAGTTAAGTTTTAGTTGCTTTCACAAAACCAGGGCCTACATCATAGGCGCCTCTAAGTATCCTTGAAATTTTTGTAAAAAATTCTAACTAATTTGCCAAAAAAAATCAAATTCTTTTTACAAACCACAAAATATCAGCAACATATTTTTTCCATAGTTGACTGGTTTTATTATATGTAAGAGAGAAAGAGAGTGCAACATTTAATTTTGTTTGAAATTTTAATTTGCCTTGCATGTTTAATAATAATTAAGGCGACACTAAGGCCCCCAAAAAACCCACAAAACAAAAAAAGGATACACTTTTCAAAAGCCACAAATATTATTATATGCAGACTGTAAAGCGGAAAAAATACAATAGTAATTTAGCCACCATAATAAAGAGGTATAGTTTTGTGTAGTTTTTTTTTTTTTTTTTGATTTTTTAACTGATTAATTATTTGATAAGCTCAAACATCAAATTAGAGAAGTAATAAAATTTAAGCCATAAAAATGAACAAGCTCACTGAAGAAATCTAAAGGAAACTATAAAATAAACAAATAAAAAGAAGTAAAAATCATAAAAAATCAATGAATGTTAAAGAAATTATAAGAATTTGAGAAAAATTAAATTTTTATTTGCAGGAGCCTAAAGGTAGGCAATAGTTTTTGTTAACACAGTAATAAATGCATTAATCTATTGTTTTATGTATTAATTTTGATGGAAAGATATTTTTAAAAGAAATTAGGAAATAAATTTAAGAAAATATTTCAAAATTTTTGGAAAAAAAAATTTTAAATTTTTGGAGAGAAAATTTTTCAATAATTTTGAAAAAATTTTTTTTTTAATTTTGAAAAAAAATTTTTTTTAATTTTGAAAATTTTACGACTTATTATAATATAGTTTTTATATTTTCTTTGTCTCTAGTTTATTTATTAAATTTTATCTAACGAATTTTCTTCCATTTTTTATCTCTTTTCAGTCTTAATTTATATGAATTGATTAAAAAGAACAATTACAATGGTTTTAGTATGAGTCTAATACGTCGTTTTTGTAATTCTATAGTGAAATGTCTACGTTTATTATACAAAGAGAATATCATACACTGTGATCTCAAGCCAGTAAGTATTTACATTAATTTAAAACAGAAAACAAAATAATAAAATTGAATTAAAATTTGAAACAGAATGTTACTAAACCTCAGAATGAAAGACAAGAAATGAAAGATCATTTAAAATTAAAAAAAAAAAACAAGTAAGAGAGCTATATTCGGCTGTGCCGAAATTATGCTTTAAAATAAAATAATTTTTTTTTTTTTTAATTTTAAAAATTTTTTTTTTTTTCGAAATTGTTTTCTGAAATTTTTTTTAAATTTTTAAAAAAAATTTTTTTTTAAATTTATTAGTGAAAAAAATTTATGACAAAAAAATGTTTTTTGTGAAAAAAAATTCGGGTTATAAAATATGTTTCCCGATTTTGACAAATTGTTGCAATGGACTTTGAAATATCTATCATTAGATATCCATATTGTCTACATTTATGAATTAGTAATCGAGATATAGATCAAAAATAGCCCAAAAATAGAGGTTGTCTCGGATTTTTGCTCATATATCCGTTATTTATGGACGGATTTTGCTGATTTTAAATAGGAAACTTCTCGAAAGCATGTCTGACAGAATTATTGAAGATTTGGATCCCGAAGATATCTGGGGTCTTTAGAAAATTGATTTCAACAGAAAGACAGACAGGCAGACAGACATGGCTAAATCGACTCCGCTATCTATAAGGATCCAGAATATATATACTTTATAGGGTCGGAAAATTATATTGTGGAAATTACAAATGGAATGACAAACTTATATATACCCTTCACACGAAGGTGAATGGTATAAAAATAGATTAAATGTCTTAATGCCTGGCAACTATTGGCATTATAAACCGAGAATAGTTACAATGTTGGTTAAATAATGGAAATTTTATAATCTACAAATTTCTTTATAACTTTTGAACTCCTACGGCTTTAATAACATACATATAAACAAAAAAGTTTTCTTTGAACTTTGACCTTTAACATGGACCTCATTAAAACATTAATATGAATGTGTATGTAAATTTGCAGCACAATATCTTTCATTCCGAAGTTAAGTGCATACTTTTGACAAGACAAGGAAACAGTACTGACGTAAAATTTTAATAACAAATAAGCCTTTTATTAAGCTTTTGTTAGAATTTCATTTAAAATTTAATTTTTGTTTCTTTGTTTTAATCTTGAATTTTTTCCCCTTTTTTTAGGAAAATATTTTATTAAAACAACGTGGCAGTAGTTCCATTAAGGTCATTGATTTTGGCAGCTCATGTTATGTCAATCGCAAAATCTATACTTATATACAATCGAGATTTTATCGTTCGCCGGAGGTTATATTGGGTCTGCAGTATGGCACCGCCATCGATATGTGGAGTTTAGGTAAGTGTGGCATAAAAAGAAAACAAAATAATTAAAAAAAAAAACAAAAATCAAACGAAAAGTTAAACCATTGGAAATAAAAGCTTTTTAAAAAAGAGTTTTTTTAAAAATAACTTTTTAGCAAGGAAAGCTTTTCGGTATTTTGAGTTTTTTAAAAAGAGCTTTTTGTATTAAAATAAGTTTTTTAAAACAAAAGCTTTTTCATATTTTGTTGTTTCAAAAATAACTTTTTTAAACAATTTTGGATATAAAAGATTTTTTTTCAAAAAGAGCATTTATTAAAATTAAATTTTTGTTCGACATTTTGTTATTTAAAAATAATTTTTTTATAAAATTTTGCAAATAAAATTTTTTTTTAAGAAATGTTAATAAAGAGCTTTTCAATATTTAAATTTTTTAAAAAGAGCTTTTTTTTATTAAAAGCTTTTCGACATTTTGTTATTTAAAAATAACTTTTTTATCAAATTTTGTAAACAAAAGTTTTTTTAAAGATATATTAATATAGAGCTTTTCAATATTTTAATTTTTTAAAAAGAGCTTTTTTTTATAAAAATAACATTTTTGTAAAAAAGCTTTAAGATATTTTGAATTTTTTAAAAATAGCATGTTTAATTAAAATAACCTTTTTAAAAGAAAAGCTTTTTTATAAAGAACTTTTTTATTTAATTTTGGAAATAAAAGAGCTTCTGTTATTAAAATTAAATTTTTGTAATAAAAAAACTTTTCCACATTTTGTTGTTTCAAAAAGAAGAAATTTTATAAAAAAGATTTTGTAATTAAAAGCTTTTTTAATGAAATATTAATAAAGAGCTTTTCAATATTTTATTTTTTTAAAAGAGCTTTTTTTTATTAAAATAACCTTTTCTTAAAAAAGCTTTTCGATATTTTGTTGTTTCCAAAAGTGCTTTTTATAAAATGTTGAAAATAAAAGCTTTTATATAAATTTTTTAAAAAGCTTTTCGATAATTTGTTCCTAAATAACTATAAAACATTTTCCACTACTAGCTTAAGCTAAAACTTAAAAATAGTATTCTTTAAATAAAATAACATCTATTTATTAACAGTCTCCTCTTCTTTCTTGATTAGCAATTAGTGTTACTTTCTTTATCATCCCATTTTCCATATTTTTTAATTAAAAAATATTTATATTTATGCACTTTTTTCTACATTTATTCTGCCTTGGTTTTCTATCAGGGTTATAAATTATGCATTCATTTGATTCTTCATTTAGAAACAGTGGCATAGTGTTAGAAATATTACCAGTAGTTTTTTTGTATTATAGGAGAGTCCTTTGCTATGGGATTTTACTGCTGTTTGCGGGGAATTTCTTTTTGTTTTCCTATTTACATGTCAATTTATATATTTAGATGGAAGGTTTTTTCTTCCATGTTCATACATCAACACTTGGCAATTCATTAAAAGACTTTTTTAGATGAACATTTAATGTATATGGTTTATTTTAGAAAACTATTTTCATCTAAAGAATAAGAGGGAGTCACATAACTGACAACTTTTTTCCCGACATGAAATAACAATGGAAAAATATGTCAAAATGTAAGGGAATTCATTTGGAGTAATTTTTTATAATGAACAATTTTCAGTTAAGAGGTTAGGAGGGCATTCTGTATGTAGGTGAATTGGAAAATATGTCCTCTGATTCACCAGTCATTAGCCTTAAAAAAATGCATTTTATTACCTACAAAATCCCATAAATATTCTTAATTAAATTGCATGTTCTACAAGTATTATTTATAACTTTTTATTACCCTAACAAGTGTAATTTGTTTATCAATATTTATTTACGAGTTTCAATACTATGTTGCGGCATTTTTTTTTGCACTAAATCTATTTGCAACAAATTATGATGCTGTTGTTGCAATCAATGTTAGTTTACGACTATTTAGAGAGAGGGAGAGAAAGCGTGAAAGAGAAATACAGCAAGTCCTTTTGTTTCAAATAATTGGCTTTTTGTCAAGGATGTTTTTTCTTTTTCCCAAATAGAAATGATGATGGTAAAAATATTTATGGCAACTGTTTATGAATATGGTTTGTATTTGGAAATGTTTGGGTAGCAAATTGTAAAATGCATGTATTGAGGAGGGACTTTTTTTTTTTGAAAAGGTCCTTTAAAAGGTCAAGGGTAATGCAGTTTGAGAGATTTGTTTTTGTATTTTAAAAGGTTCTAGTGTGGTCATTATAATGTTGTTGCTGCAATATTAAGCTACTTAGTTTTAAAATTCTCAAGAGCACTGTTGGTCATTTCCCTCTCTCTAAAACATGGGGCTATGTTATATAATGAATATTTCTTTGAAAATTAATATTTCTAAGAATTTCACATTTCTTAAGAATATCTATAGCCTTACTTACTTAAATCCATATAAATATATAAATATCTTTGTAAGTTTGTTTGTTTGTTTATTTGAGCATTACGCCTAAACGGCTAAATCGATTTTATTGAAATTTGGAACGTATATAGATCCTTACTTGGAAGCGTCAATAGACTATAACTTTTTTCAATATTTTTACCAGAAAGAGATAAACAGGGGGAAAATTGGTACCTTTGGTTCTTAAACAATAATTACTATACGGCTGAAACGATTTTTACTACGAAAGGGGTAGGTCAAGCTAGTAATGAATATTTTTTAAAATTACTATTATTAATAAATTTTCTTTGTGGTGAGTTTCTTTTCAAAACTCACCACTAACAAGAGGTTACCAATTTTAAGAATTTTTCCATATTTTGTACTAAATAATTAATTTCTGTATGAAAACAGGTAAAATTAGCTAAATCAGTTGGAGATGAGTTTCATATACAAACTCACCACTAACAAAAAATTATGAATTTTAAGAAACCTTTAAAAATTTTATGCTAATAGGTTAATTTATTCATAAAAATAGATAAATTTATTAAAATCAACTAGTGGTGAGTTTCTTTTCAAAACTCACCACTAACAAAAAATCTGATATTCAAGAAATTTTAAAAATTTTATGCTAAATACTTAATTTGTTCATAAAAATAGTTAAATTTGGCAAAATCTACTCGTGGTGAGTTTCTTTGTTTTAGATGAGTTTCATATAGAAACTCACCACTAATAAAAAATTTTGAATTTTAAGAAAACTGTAGAAATTTTTAGCTAAATAATATTATTATTGAATAAATTAACCTTTATTCATAAAAATTAATAAATTTATTAAAATCAGCTAGTGGTGAGTTCCTTTAAAAACTCACCACTAACAAAAAATCTGATTTTCAAAAAATTTTTTAAAATTTTGTGCTAAATACTAAATTTGTTCATAAACATTTTTAAATTTGGCAAAATCTTATCATGGTCAGTTTCTTTGAAAAACTCACCACTAACAAAAAATTTTAGTTTCAAGAAATTTTAAAAATTTTGTGCTAAATACTCTATCTGTTCCTAAAAATGTTTAAATTTGGCAAAATCTTCTCATGGTGAGTTTCTTTGAAAAACTCACCACTAAGAAAAATTTACGAATTTTTATAAAATGTTCACGCTTTTGGCATATCGAGTTTATTTTTTGAGTTTCCATAAAAACTCACCACTAAGAAAACAGTATGATTTTTTTTTTTTTAATTATTAGCGTATTTAAGTCAGAAGTATTAAGTTTTACGAAGAAATAGTTTGTTTTCAAGAACCAATTAAATCTACAGTAAAATGTGGCAATTTTATAAGAATTACTGCTAAATAATTAATTTCGCTTCAAAATTAGTTAAATTTAGCAAAATCACCTAGTGTGAGTTTCCTTTAAAAACTCACCACTAACCAATAATTGCGATTTTGATGAAATTTTCAAAATTTTTAGCAAAATAATTATTTTCTGTATTAAAATAGTTGAAATTAGCAAAATTATCTAGTGGTGAGTTTCTTAAAAAAACTCACCACTAACAAATATTTACGAATTTTTACAAAATGTTCTCGCTTTTAGCCTATTTAAGTAAAAATTGTCGATTTGTTTTGATTTTTATACATTTTTGTTTAAAATAGTTATACATAGCAAATTCACCTCGTGGTGAGTTTCTTTGAAAAATTCACCACTAACAAAATTTTACGAATTTTTTGCAAAAATATCACGCTTTTAGAATGTTCAAGTAAAAATTGTCGGGTTTATAATTTTTTGTTTAAAAAAAGTAATATTTAGCAAATTCACCTTGTGGTGAGTATCATATAAAAACTCTCCACTACTGAAAAATTATGGATATCTAAAAATGTTTGAGCTGATAGCGTGTAACAATCCGACAATCATTGAGTTTTATAAAGAATTAGTAATAGTTTAAGAAGTGGTGAATATTCATTTTTAAACCAAAAATTAGAATCAATTTTATTATCATTTAAATGTAGTAATTATACAACTATTGTTGGAAATAGTAATTATTGAGTGAATTTATCTCGTGTTGAATTTCTTCTTAAAACTCACCACTAATAAAATTACGATTAAATTAGTTAAATTATGGTTGAAAATATTTAAATCTGGTTTGAGGTGAGTTACTTTTAAAATGCCACCTCTAAATTGCTATTTTTTTTTTTTTTTTTTTTTTTTTTTGGATTTCATAATATTTTGTACAAAATTTATTCGAGGTCAGTTCAAATATAAAAACTCACCACTATTAAAAAATAACGAATTAAAAAAAATAATTGTTTAAATAGTTTATTTTAGCATGAAAATGAGAAAATATTGAAATTCAGATTGTGGTGAGTTTCTTTTTAAAAATTTTAATTTTTGTATAATGAATTGAGTTTTATTATGACAGAATATTTTTGGTTCTTTATAGATTTATCCCATAAAATCTTCATATTTTCCTTACATATAGAACAATTTAGCTGATTTTCATTTACAGTCCATGGTGAACTTTCAAAAATTGTTTTAAATACCAAGAAGCAGTTATTTAAATGATTTAAACATAGTGCTAAACTTTGGAACAGTATCATATTTACCCTATGAGTCCCTTTTAACAAGTGTTCCATTAAATTAAGTTAATTTTCTCTTTAATGTTTCTTAACCACCTTATTATGGTTTTTATTATGAAACTGTAAGTTGTCGAGTGTTAATTAACAAACTTGACTTTCCAACAGTATCAAATTACCACAAAATTCCTTTTAACAAAACAATCAACAAACACTGAAATTCTATACAATAATTTAATGTTCTGCTTCCTACTATCTCTCTCACATAAAAGTTTTGTTAAGCCTTTTGTAAATTTTTGCTCAAACCGACACAAAACTTAATTACAAATTCCTTTTACTCATCTAAATAGGGCAGGAGTACGTACAATTGCTCTCTTATAAGGCACAAAAGGATGTTAAGTCCTTTATATGCAAACATTTATACATATGCATGAATTTGCCAGGTACAGTTATGGTTAATAATTTCGATAAAAGCTACTCTGAACAGGGATAATATGTCTGCAAAGGCTCTTCATTTGCTCTCTTATGCTTTTAGTTTACAATGTACAGTCATAAACTTAATTCGTTAAATGTACTTTAATGACTTTATCCGTATCCGTTTCTGGTTTTAAGTGGATTCAAAAAAGTCTGTGTGCTTGACAAATGTTTGTTTAGGTATTAAATAACTCATATTTATGAAAATTTATTAATAAATAGAAAATGGCCAACAGCTTATGTTTGGAAATAAGAAAACTGGTTACAATAATTTGTTTCCGGTTAATAAATTTTCTTTTAAGGTTATTTTAATAATTATTGTGTTTAATTGTTTAAGTGCGTGTCTGTTTCAATGTAAGCTGCCTAAATTATCACATTGTAGTCAAACTCACCTCAGCAAATGGTCCTTCGTAGAAGAGAAGCTTTTCCTTTTGGCTGAAAAATGAAAAATTGTAAATAAATATTTGTTATTAGCATTTTTCTTTTTTTAGTAACAGTATAATTTATCTTTACATTATATTTCCTTTTCGTTGAATAACTTAAGTCATTTGTAAACGGAAAATCATTATGGAAATTTTATGCAAATTTTTGGGAATATCTTTTTTTCTAAGTGTTAAAATGAAAACACAACAAAAATTTAACATGTTCTTTCTTTCTTTCTCAACACGTTATAGATATATTTGTTTTTGAATAAAGTATCCTGTTTTAAGAAGATGAAAGTAAGATTGCAAACATTTTTATAAGAATATATTAAAATGTTAAACAGACAACGAAATTAGATTGTGTTAAAAGCCAACATTAAATTTAAATAATTTATTTTGATCATAAAAGAAGTATTAAATACTAAACGAAAATAATAAGAATAAGTAGTGAAATGTAGCAATTTTATAAAAATGTTTGATTATTAAGTAATTTCTGCAAGAAATGAGTTATTTTAAGAGTATTCAGCTCGTGGTGAATTTCTTTTAAAAACTCACCACTAACAAAAAATTATGAAATTGCAAAATATTAAACATTTTGTGCTAATTAGTTAGTTTTTTTAAGAAAATAGCTAAATTTATTAAAATCAGCTCGTGGTGAATTTCTTTTAAAAACTCACCACTAACAAAAAGTTATGAAATTGACGAAATTTTAAAAATTTTGGGCTACTTAGTTAGTTTTTTAAGAAAATAGCAAAATTTAATAAAATCAGCTCGTGGTGAGGTTCTTTTAAAAACTCACCACTTATTAAAGAAACTCACCACTAAGAAAAACTTATGAATTTAACGAAATTTTAAAAATTCAGTGCTAACTAGTTCATCTTTCTATTAAAATGGTTAAATTTAGTATATTTAATTAGTGGTGAGTTTCTTTTAAAACCTCACCACTGCCAGAAATATACGAATTTCAAGTAATTTTTAAAATCTGTGCTATGTAATTTATTTCTGTATTAAAATAGTTAAATTTATCTAACTAGTTCATTTTTCTATTAAATTGGTTGAATTTAGTAAATTTAATTAGTGGTGAGTTTCTTTTAAAACCTCACCACTGCCAGAAATATAGGAATTTGAAGTCATTTTTAAAAATTTGTGCTATGTAGTTTATTCCTGTATTAAAATAGTTAAATTTAGCAAACTCACCACGGGCTGAGTTTTCTATTAAACTGAAAAATTTCGAAATTTGCAAATATTTTCACGTTTTTAGTATATTTAATATAAAATATTGAAGTTTTTTGTTTTTTAATATTTTTTTCATTCAAATTAGTCATATTTAGCACTAAGAAAAACTTATGAATTTGAAAAAATTTTCAAAATATTGTGTTAAATAGTAAATATGTATATGAAAATAGTTAAATTTAGCAAAATTAAATCGTGGTGAGTTTCTTTGAAAAACTCACCACTAACAAAATTTTTTAATTTATGAAATTTTCAAAATTCAATGCCAAAAATTTAATTTATCTATTAAAATTGTTAAATTAAGTAAAATTAAATCGTGGTGAGTTTCTTTTAAAAACTCACCACAGACAGAAATATACGAATAAGCAGACATTTTTAAAATTGTGTGCTATATATTATATTTTTGTATTAAAATCTTTAAATTTAGCAAACTCACCTCATGGTGAGTTTCATATAAAAACTCACCTCTATGAAAAAGTTATGGATTACTAAAAAACATTAAGCATTAAATTAAAATCATGGAGTTTTGTGAAGAAATATAAAGATTTCAAGGTGTGGTGAATATTTATTTCAAAAAATTTGTGTTATTAAATAAATGAATATGCTTAGAAATATATGAAACTCTTTTCCTAAAAGCCATAAATTAAAATCTCTTTGCGTTTTTTATTTTTATTACAGGTTGTATTTTAGCTGAACTCTATACGGGCTTCCCTTTGTTCCCCGGCGAAAACGAAGTCGAGCAATTAGCCTGTATTATGGAAATTTTAGGACTGCCACCAAAAGATCTCATTGCCACAGCTACCAGACGTCGTTTATTTTTCGATTCTCGTGGAGCACCCCGCTGCATAACCAACTCAAAGGGACGCAAACGTGCCCCCGGCACCAAAACCCTCTCACAAGTTCTCATCTGTCACGATCGTTATTTCATTAACTTCCTACAGCGCTGTCTCGAGTGGGATCCCGCGGAGCGCATGACCCCCGACGAGGCAGCCCATCATGAATTCCTACAGCCGTCTTCCTCCTCCAGACACAGATCATGCCGCATGTCGACTTCCTCGTCGACCGGCGGCCTCAATAACTCATCCTCGCAGAAATCATCATGTTACAGTTTTGCCGATATCTCGCCCTCGGCCACAAATGGGGGCCCCGTAGTGGCCTCCATTACCAGCACAACGACAGTAAGCAATGCTGCCATAACCACCACAACCAATAAATCCACACGCTCCAATAATAATCACAATCACTTGAGCTCATCCATCACTAATGGTGGTAGTGGTGGTGTAAATGGCAATGGCCATCATCATGCCTCCTCGTCACTACATCAAACTACACACGCTCAATCGTCGGGTCATTTGCCGGACATTAAATTAAGTGCTGGCGATAAATACAATAGCATGCAAAAAATGGCTGTACGTTCAAAAATCACTTCCTCAGTATCCGATCTCGAATCAGTGCAACAATATTCTCTACATCGCATGTACGGTACCGCTGGCGGTTCGAATGGCACCCTGGTGGGCGGCCACACCAACTCACAAATGACACAGTCAGCCTCGCGTAAACATCTCATCACCGGCACTTTGGGCTCTACGGCCTCTGCTAAATATGGCGGCATTGCCACTTTAGGTCATACCCATCACAATGGCAACCAGCATAATGTCTCACAATTGAACACCAATCATCACAACACCACTGCATCCAGCAACAATATCAACATGTCACATTCTCAGTCGACGGGCGATGTCTCGGCCATCTTTGGGCGTGCTTGACTTCGTGCCCGTCCCACAAAACTAGAGCTCAAAAAATGCAAACTAGTCAATATGGTGGACTTTTGGAGCTAGAAGTGGAAGCAATTGGGTTCGCAAGAAACTACAATACACGAAACATAATGACCAGAAAAGAGCATAATAAGGAGTAGAAAGAGAAAAGTTTCAGAGATGAATTGAATAGGGAAGCCGTATCAAGTGGATAAAAATAAATAATAAAGCTGTGTTTCTTTTTTTTTTTTTTAATTAAAATTATATTAACTTTAGTTTTAAGCGGTTGATAATTAACAACCAGAAATCCCCAACCCCCTTTTCCCCCCTTAGAAAGTAAGCAAGTGATCAATATGAACAATTTATAAACTAAAAAAAATAAATAACTATGTATTAGAATAGACAGATACATATTTTCAAAAAAACAAAACAAATATATGAAAAATTGGTGTAATTAATATAAGAAGATACAATAACAAACAAAATTCACCACAGTTTAAAGAGAAAAATACAAAACACAAAACATAAATACATATATAAAGAAATAGTTAAAATAAGTTGTAAAACGAATTGCTCAATATATAAAGAAACGAAGCGGTTTTAAATGAATAAAAATCATTAATTATATTATTAAAATATATATAGAATTATTGCATATAATAGTAACTCACCATAAGGTGAATTCTGAAATGTTTTATACCATTAAATGAAGGATTTCAAAACATTGTTTTTTCGTAATCCATCATTTTTAATAAAAAAGATTTTGTTTAAATAAATTTATTAAATTTAAAAATTAAAGTATTTTATTTTAAAAAATTTAAATTCTAAGTAATTCACCAAATGATGAGTTTCATTTCAAAACTCACCACTAAGAAAAAATTAATAATTTGCTTAGATTTCGACATACAAATGTAGACTGAACAATATCTATTCAGATTTTCGTTTAAATTTCACCTCTAATATTAAAAACACTTGTAAACATGAAAAACTACATTTAAATGTCTTATAAAGAATGTTTCTTTAAAATATTAAAAATTTTCCATAATTCACCTCGTGTTGAATTTCTTTTAAAACTCACCACTAAGAACAAATTTATAATTTCTATAAATTTCCATAAATGCTTAAATAAAAATATAGTAAAATTAATATTCACCAAAAATTTTTAAAAATATGCCGTGGTGAGTTATATTTAATTTCACCACTAATATTTAAAACACTTGTAAAAGAGAACATCATCAACTTTTAAGTTTTATAATTAATATTTGTTCGAAAATTTTAAATGTTGGGTATTTCACTTCGTGGTGAATTTCTTCTTCAAACTCAACACTAAGGAAAAATTCTCAATTTTTAGAAAATTGTCTAAATGCCATTCAAACAATTAAATTTAATGAATTTTTTATGGGAAATAGTTAAATTGTCTATTTTAAGCAAATCTAGCTCGAGGTGAATTTCATTTTAAAACTCACCACTTAGAAAAAAATTATAATTTCTAAAAATTTTCAAAAATGTTTAAATAAAAATAAAGAAATTTTAAGATTTTTGCATAAAATGCAGTGGTATGTTATGTTTAATTTCACCACTAATATTCAAAACACTCCTAAAAGAGAACAACACCAACTTTTAAGTTTTATAATGAATATTTGTTTGAAAATTTCACTTCGTGGTGAATTTCTTAAATCTCACTACTAAAGAAAAATTCTAAATTTTTTAGAAATTTCACTTCGTGGTGAATTTCTTCTTAAATCTCACCACTAAAGAAAATTTCTAAATTTTTTAGAAAACTTGTCTAAATACCATTAAAAAAAAATAATTTAATCAATTGTTTATGGGAAATAGTTAAATTGTCCATTTTAAGCAAATTCACCTTGAGGTTCATTTTTGGTTTTAACTCATCACTGAGAAAAAATTGCAGATTCTTAGTAATTTGTCTAAATACCATTAAAACCATAAAATACTGATCAGTTTGTTATGAATATTAGTAAAATTAACTATTTTAAGCAAACCCACCACGAGGTGAATTTCTTTTTAAAACTCACCACTAAGAAAAAATTGCTGATTTTTTTAAATAATACAAATTTAAACTAAATTAACTTTAAATTTGATGAAAAATTGGAAGAATATGTTAAACTTACAAACATTTTTAAAGTGGTGATTTTCATTTATATAAAACTTTAGTTGAATGAATAGAATTTTGTTAGATATTTTCCATAATTCGGATGAATGTGGTGAGTTTCTTTAAAATTATTTTTTTATTACCAGAAAATAGAAGCTTTCCACAAAAATTTATATTTTTCATCTTGAGGTCAGTTCCTTCTAAAGCCAGAGTTTGTTAAATGAACAGATTTATTGCTATTATGAAGAGGGATATTGCAACTATTCCCAGGCGATTGGATTTTCAGTATTTGTTAGAAATTAAAATTTTATATAAAATTTGCAAAAAAACGAAGAGATTTTCGCATATCTTATTTTTATTTTCATGTATTTGTATGCAAATGTCTATTGAAGTGAATTTTTTTCAAGTCATGAGTTTCTTACAAAACTCACCTTTTGTTAAATAAAGAGTTTTCCTTATAACTTCGGTGTATTTAACAAGTTTTTATATGAAAATTACCATTTTTAATAAATTCCTTTTCAAGTGGTGAGTTTCTTATAAGGTCACCTTTGGTTCAATAAAGATCTATTTTTTTGGTTAAAATTTAAGCTTATTTAAGGAGCTTACTTAAATGTGAATAATATCACCTTGAGGTGAATTTCTTTTCAAAACTCAACTTTAAGAAAAATTCAATGTTTCCAAGAAATTATTCAAATTTAAAACAAATTTTACCCAATTTATTAAAATATATCTGGAAAATGTAAATAAAAATCAAAATTTTAAAGTGGTGAGTTTCTTATAAACTCACCCTATGTTAAATGAAGAGATTTTCACATAATTCTAGTTCATTTTAGTTCAATTTAAAATGAAAATGTTATTTTTTCAAAATTTACTTTGTGGTGAGTTTCTTTTAAAAGTGGTGAGTTTGAGGATTTCAAGAAAATGGTAAAATTTAAAATAAATTTAAACAAATGTGTTTAAATATTGCTGGAAACTGTAAAAAAAATCCAACATTTTAAAGTGGTGAGTTTCTTATAAACTCCCCTTTTGGTAAATGAACATTTTTTAAAATAATTCTAGTTTATTGTAGATAAATTTGAATGGAAATTGTTAAATGAAGATATTTTCACATAATTCTAGTTTATTTTACTTTATTCAAGGTGTCTTGGTACAAAAATTTAAATTTTTTCTATATTCACCTTGAGGTGAATTTCCTTTCAAAACTCACCTTTAAGAAAAATTTAAGGATTTCAAGAAATTGTTCAAATTTACACCAAATTAAAACAAATGTTTTAAAATTCAACATTTTTAAAGCGGCGAGTTTCTTATAAACTCACCTTTTGTTAAGTGATGAGATTTTCACATAATTCTAGTTCATTTTAGTTCAATTTGAAATGAAAATGTTATTTTTCCATAATTTTCCTTGTGGTGAGTTTAATTTAAAAGTGGTGAGTTTAAGAATTTCAAGAAATTATTAAAATTTAGATCAAATTTAAGCAATTGTGTTCAAATATTGCTAGAAAATGTAAAAAAATCCAAAATTTTAAAGTGGTGAGTTTCGTATAAACTCACCTTTTTTTAAATGTAGAGATTTTCACATAATTCTTGATTATTTTAGTTAAATTTGAATGAAAATTGTAATTTTTCCATAATTCACGTTGAGGTGAGTTTCTTATAAACTCACCTTTTGTTTAATGAAGAGATTTTCACATAATTCTAATTTATTTTAGTTAAATTTGACAAGAAATTATTATTTTTCCATAATTCACCTTGAGTTGAGTTTCTTTTAAAAGTGGTGAGTTTCCAATAAAACAACCTTTTGCTATATTTAGGGAATTTTTCAGAATTTTAAGTTTTTTTTTGAAATGAAACTAAAATTTTTCTTGTGGTGAGTTGCATTATAAAACTCATTTCTAATAAACAGTTCATAAATATGCATAAATTTTAACAATTTATCATGATAAACTAACCAACATAATCGTAACTAATTCCCCACCCTACAAAAGAAAACCTATATAAACTTAATAGTTAAAACAAAAACTGTGGTGAATTATTAATTATTTTTTAATTAATTTTCTTTAAACTTTGCTAAACTAAAAAAAAAAAAACAAAACAGAAAATGTAGTATAAATGTCTATAAAATGTTTATAAACTTATAAAAGAAAACAAAAAAAAAAAAAAAAACTATTAGCTGAGTAAATGTTTTAAAATATTAATATATAATTTTCATTGCCAATAATTAATATTTAATAATTAAATAAAAAAAAACAAAAAACCACAAATAAACATACAATACAATATTTTATATTGTATAGTTTTAAGTAAGAATATATAAAAAAAACTTTTAATGTGTAGTTTTCTTTTTTTCCTCTTTTTAAAACAATTAAAAAATTTAAATTAAATAAAACAAATAAACAAAATATCATAACAATAATACTAATTATATATAACAACATATATATAGAAATATTTAATCAGCATCATATTTAAAACAAAACAAAAAACAAGGACTGTTTTAAATAAATTTATTTAAATTTAATTTAAATTTTTTTTTAAATTTTCAAAAAAAATTACAATTTTAATTATCAAGAGTATAAACAATTCAATTAATACTCTTTTAAATTAATTAAATAATGGAAATAATAAATATTCATTTTCCTAAAATATCATTATCATAAACAATTTTGTAGTTGTAATGTAAATGTGTTTTTAATACACAATTCAATTATTTTAAACAGCAACAAGGAAAAAAAACAAGATTAAAGAAATGCAAAGTGTGTTCGAATTTTAATTTAATATTATTAGTTTCTTTTATTATTATTTTCGATATAGTAGATATATACATATATAATAATAGAGTATATACACAGTATATACATACATATACATACTTATATATTATTCTCTATCTATATACAACATAAATATACAAACAAACATACATACATATACAACAATTATCTATAAATATAGTGTAAAACGTATAAATTGTATTATACGAAAACATTAAACAAAATAAATAATTTCAAAATTACTGAAACAAAAAACAAATAAAGTTAATATTAAAAAAAAAATATATAAAAAAAATCTAAAAAAAATTGTGTGGACTTTTTTCTTTAAAAAATATTTTTTTCCGACTCTAGCTATTTGTTTTTATACCCTTCACCTTCGCGTCCGTCTGTCTGTTTGTTGAAATCAATTTTCTGAAGACCCCAGATATCTTCGGTATCCAAATCTTCAATAATTCTGTCAGACATGCTTTCGAGAAGTTTCCTATTTAAAATCAGCAAAATCCGACCATAAATTACGGAGATATGAGCAAAAATCCGAAACAACCTCTATTTTTGGCCTATTATTTTGTTCGATTACTAAGTCATAAATATAGAAATATATATCTAATGATAGATATTTCAAAGTTCATTGCAAAGATGGTATATAAGGTTATAGTAAGTAAGTCAAAATCGAGAAAAATATTTTTCAACCCGAAAAAAAATTGTTTTGTCATAAATTTTTTTCACTAATAAATTAAAAAAAAAAATTTTAATTCAAAAAATTTTTTTTTAAAAAATTCCAAAAAACTTCGAAAAAAAAATTTTTAAATTAAAAATTTTTTTTTTTTAATTTTATTTTAAAGTATAATTTGGTGAAGGGTATATAAGATTCGGCACAGCCGAATATAGCTCTCTTACTTGTTCTTAAAACAGGTTTCACTTAACTCTTCTTCACTTGCTACTTTTTCAGAATTAAGGGATGAGTTAGTTTATGTCACTTAACGCAAAACAATTTGCAAGCTATGACTACTTTAACTTTTTTCTCAACTTCGTTTTCTAATTCATTATGAATTAAATCAGGTTTCATTAATTAGTAAGGTTTCGAAATTATAGAATAAAACTTAACAATTTTCCAAACTATTAAAGATTTCTCGAAGAAATTCCAATATCTATCTCCTGTATACATATATAAAAGAGAAACGTTAAGCAGCTGTTCTAAGGGACTGTTCCTAACTAGTGATTTTACTTAATATTTAGGGTGACAACTAGTTACATAACTAGCTACGTGACTAGTTATTTTGACCCTTTTGGATTACAATCAGACTATCTGATAGCTGGCCCAAAGTAGTCAATGTATTGGATTCACATACCGGTTACATAGAGTCAGTTATCTTACTAGCTACCTAACTGGTTACTTGTTACTAGTTATTTTAACATGTATGGGTGCGAAATGACCTCAAATCTCATAGGCAGTCCAATAACCTATTGCCTGTAAACAAACCTTGCTCCGACAACTCTCCAATAGATTACTACTGGTGGGTAAATAAATAACTACTTTCTATAGTGCAATACAAAATAAACGTTTAAAGTGACTACAATATAGGTTACTAAGAGACACTAAACTGACAATTGACTTCACATGCATGGGATATCAGTATAGTTAAACAAAAAGAAAATAAACTGTATGAGAATTATATCAACATAATTTGTATAAAACCATTTCCTACGAATTACTCACAAAAAAGTGTATAATAAAATAAACGTTTAAAGTGACTACACTTTAGATTACTTAGAGACACTAAAGTGACAATTTTCTTCACGCTAGATTACATAGGATGTATAAAGTAACCAAGTAAGTAATTGACTAAGAAGTAATTGACTTCTTTCTGCACTACAAAGAGCCAATTCACATCAAATGACTCAAAATATATAAATTGGAGTCAGCCGAGTTATCAGACATTAGTGATAATTACTGTCTATAAGGGATACAATGACTACTTGCTTAACTACAGAGAAACTGTAAGAGAATTATATCAACACAATTTGTATAAAACCAGTTTAAACGAATTACTCACAAAAAACTGCAGTACAAAATAAACATTTAAAGTGACTACACTTTAGATTACTTAGAGACACTAAAGTGGCAATTGTCTGCACGCTAGATTACATGGGATATATAAATTCACTACATAGATCACATACGTGTCAAATTACCCGAAATATATAAATTGGAGTCAACCAATTGATCAGACATTAGTGGTAATTACTGTCTGTAAGGGATACATTGACTACTTGCTGAACTGCTGGGCACTGGGTACTAATTCAACATCGGCCAGCTCAAGCGCCAAAAGGTAGATATTAATTATTATAATCATCATGATATTAATTATTATAAAGATGCTTAAAACTTGCCTATTTAGTCTCCAATATAATTTTTTTTCACAAAATTCTTCACTCATCTCAACACCCATGAAAATATCTACAAATTTAAAGAAATTTGGAATTAAAAATTTATCAGAAAATCTTGGATTATTGTAATTCATCAACTGCTTAAAAGTAGTATAATTTATTGAATAGAACAAGTGATGAGTTTCTTGTTATAAATTTCCATAAAGTTTTAAACGAAACCAACAGGAACTGTATACTGTGTGCATTACTTAGTAGAAGTTACGGTTAATCAATTGTCCTCTACTTCGCTACAACTTCAACATCTTCATCTTCGCTAGAACATCATGTTTCAACATTTTCAAAGAATGACTCACTTGAGTCTGTGCTGTCTAAAAATATTTATGAGAAAACTGGCATTTCATCCAACCATTTTGAGTAATTATGGATTCAGATGTACGGATAAACTCTTTAATACTTAATACTTTTTTTAATACTTTTGACGTCATTTCAGAATGATCCATCGGATCATGTTAGAGAAAGCCTTGAAAGCGTGTCTTGAATCTTTGGAAAATGTTCTTCAACGCTTTCTTCTCTCATTCAACATGAGCTACAGCCATAGAAGTCATTATATGAGAAGAATATTTCAATCCCAACATGCAGCATGAACGGAGACTAGAGATCCCCGTACCACTATCTAAAATTGATCATGTGGTACGCTTATCAGAGGCTTCGATCGAAGATTGTCATACTCATGATACTTGCCGTCGCACCTGTGATCTCAAAGGATCATCTGGTCTGCTCACAATCGTAGAGGTTTTAGTGGTCGCTTAGCCTCTACATCTAAAAACAAAACCCCCAATATTGGCCAATGAGTACGCATTTCTTATTTACAGATGTCTGGACTGAAGCACACTACACTGGTTCGGTAGCCTGAAAGAAACACGTGACCTGGGTCGTACAACTGAAAGTCGTAACAATTCCTGGATTGAATTTGTATAGCATTCTATAGAAGATTTCAGGGAACCGTAGGAACTCTGCACTGGTTCTATAGTCTGAAAGACTCACACGTCCATTTAATGCGGCATTAAATGCCCCCACTACCTCCATCGATTTTGTTCCAACAGTGAAGAACTCAAAAAGATTTACTTGAAATAATTCTTCTCTCTTATCAGGTCCAGTTTTGATAGGCACATTGAAAGCACTGACAAAGAAAGGTTTGCCTGTTATTTTCTAGTAGTTCACCAATTCAGACTTGTATGCTCGCACGGCCAAAAGTTCTCTGGTTTTATGTGTCTGCACTTACGATAATCAGTGCCAAATCCAAAATATCCTATCAAAGGATCTTACCAGAATGAATCCCCGATATTGACTTTTGTTTCTTTACTACATATGCTCACATGTTCACGCGAGAAGTTTTGCTATTGTTCTGGAAGATGGTATAGAGCTTATACATCCTTTGGCTGGCCATTAATGCCCAAGTTCTCAGAAGAGCGATATTCCTGCTTGTAACACCCCAGGTTCTCGTTATGGCTAATCTATTCAAATATATGTCGCCGCCTTAGACACTATTGCTCTAGTATTGAGATTGTAGTGTAGATCGACTCCCACATAATTTGTAAATGGAGCAAGGTTCCTTGTCTGTAGCTTGCGTACGCTCACGTCTTGAACTCAACCATTCAATATCGCTTGAGAATAAATGTGTTGCCACTCGTTGCTTGCTTTTACAACGAATTTTTGAATACGACAATGACTAAGTATTAGGCTTAAATATAAATTGCATACCGGAAATTTGTATCAATTATTCGAAAAATACTTGTCCCGTGACCAGTGAACACAATATTATTACAAATAGCAAAAAAAAAAAAAAAAAACATAATAGAATCAACATATATATTGGGGTTTACAAAGTTATTCGTACCGAGAAAATCCATCAAACTACAACAATAATGATTTTGATGTCACGAGGGCTTTGTTCAACAAGGATAGTATTCTACGATATATTTGTTCTGTCAGTATCTTAACACACGTTTTTCATTAAAACTTTTAACCCAAGTATTATTTTTTTTTTGATCAAGTTACCTATGTAAAGCATGTCGGTTATTATGTTTAATGTCAATTATGTTCATTTGTTGTTAATCTGATTCAAATGAGTGACCAGAAAAAAGTGCGTACTAAAATTATTAAATATTTTCAACAAAACCCAACTTGGTCTTACAAAAAGTTAGTCAAGCATTCAAAGGTCTGCCGTCAAACTGTTTCCAATAATACTATACAGTACCGGAAGAACTTGTCCGTTGATGGAAAACCTGGTCCACATGATGTTTCTAAAGCCAAAAAAAAAATAGAAAGCATTTTCAAAAGAGTTTCCAACACATCCGGTAGGAAAGCAGCCCGGTTAGCTAAGTGCTCGGACTATTTGGTACGAAAAGTTAAAGCGTATGCAGGTTTAAAAACATATAAAGCTGTTAAAAATTTAGATTTTTCACAACTTCCTGGTCAAAAATTTTATATTGCTAATGCTCGAGGAAATGTTGAAGAAAAGTTTAGGACCCAAAAGCCGACAAAATTTTTCAAAAAGTTCTTGGTATGGCAAGCAATATGCAGTTACGGCAAAAAAGCCAATCATTTGTTACAACGGCCTCTATAAATACCGATATTTACAGCAAGGAATGTTTACAAAAAAGGCTGCTTCCATTCATAAGACTTCATAATGTGTGCTCTTATTTTTGGCCAGAATTGGCATTCTGTCACTTTGGTAAACAAGCCCTTGAGTGGTACAAGAACAATAATGTGGTATTTGTACCAAGAGAGGCAAATCCTCCAAACTGCCCGGAGCTAAGGCCAGTGGAGAGATATTGGGCTCTTGTTAAAAGAGAATTTAAAAAAGGTGTCCAAAAGTGTGGTAGATTTTAAACGGAGATATGGACTACCTGTTCGAGCCAAGTGACAGAAAGCACTATAAAAATGTTAATGGAAGGGATTCCGAAAAAGGTTCAAAATTTCATAACTAGTGATTAAAACTATAAAAATATATATATATATTTTTTGTAAATTGTAATAATAATTTCAATCAAATAAAAAAAGATTCAAAACTATAAGTTTAGTGGTTTCGTTTTTATTAACATATATGTATGTTAAGAATTTTTCGATCTCACTCCTTAATATAAAAAATAGCACCAACATAGAAATCGATTAAAATAAACAAAAACTAACCAGGACAAAATTGAATTTAGTAACAATTATTAAGGTTTGTAACGTTCTTAACACGGTTATTATTAAAATTAAAATATTGTTGTTTTTATTTTTTGTTATAATAAAGATTCTAAAATTTTGAGATTTTTGTATTGAACTTGTATGCCAAATACATTTTTTCATTCCCCGAAATACATTCTTAAATGTTTTTGGTTTCCTTTTACCCTATTTATGGCTCTTGGCCATCTATATTTAATAAATTTCTGTTTAGGGATGTCACATCATGTG
Source organism: Calliphora vomitoria (assembly GCA_942486065.2). Taxonomy (NCBI): domain Eukaryota; kingdom Metazoa; phylum Arthropoda; class Insecta; order Diptera; family Calliphoridae; genus Calliphora; species Calliphora vomitoria. Next base: position 9,826,001 of record OW818030.2, on the reverse strand, counting down.
CCACGATCAATGACCATTTAGCTTGAAACTCAAATTTATATCAATTTATCATTCCATAGATCATTTCTAAGGTCATAATTTATTTGATTTATATCTGAGTATGATTTTATCAAGCATTTGATCATATAATACTGAATTATTTATTCCACATATTCAATATATTTTTCGAATGTTGTAGTAGGAAAACCACGACCACGACTATAATTTTAAAATCTGTGTGTTTTATTCATCTTAACTTAAATTTTTTACTTAAAAATCGTTTATTTAGGTTTTAATTTTTTGGAAATCATGACTAGCTACTTAAAAAAAATTATTGTGCGAAAAAATTTAAAAAAAAAAAATAATCAAAATAAAATAAATATTGAAATAAGGGTCGTGCTTTTTACACCGTTTTCTTACACATTGTTATACTAGTGTTGGTGTTTAAAAGCTCTTAAAAACATTAACTAATATTTAGTACAACAAAATAATCACTCACCTACTCAATCAACATATGTATGTATGTAGTATGTTTCCTTTTCGCTTACATTTTAACTGGTACAAACAAAACGAAACACTTTTATTTACTCTTCAATTTATTTTACAACTTTTTTTATTTTCTCATTTATTTAGCTTTTTTAGCTTTCAAAGATCTGTACTTAATTTTGTACAATAAACTTAAAAGCTTATTTGACCTTTATTTTCTTTGTACATATGAAGCTTTTTTACTATACTCCAAACACACGCACACTCCATTACCACATTTTCTCAACGAACGGCCTAACCAAAGCAACACACCGACCGGCACAAAATTGCATTCATACAATAATTTTTTTCTTACAATTTTATTACGCTTTTATCAAAAATTTACTTGATATTTTTTAACAATATTTTTACATATATTTATTAAGAAATATTTAAATTTTATATTTATGTAAAAATATTTGCAATTTTTTAACTTTTAATACGATTTATTAATTAATTAATCGAGCTCTAATCACCGAACAACCGAACACTTGTTAAATTTCTAGAAAACTAAAAGAAGAATGCAAGTAACGCTACTGTTGTTGTTGTTGTTGTCATTAGTGTGTAGTAAATTGTACAAATACATATGAGAGTGGGTGGTGTTTGTTGTTATTTATTGTAATGATGATTTGCGTGGGAAATATTGAAGTTAGTTAAGAGATTAAATGATAGATGTCAAGACAGTGATGTCAGTGATGGTAAGTCAATGTTTTTGTGGTGCATTTGCAAGGAGAAAATTTTGGATGGCAAATATTGATGTTGGTTAAAAGATTAAAGATGTCAAGACAGATTTGTCAGAGATGCAAAGTGGTTTAGAATCGTTTTTTTTTTTGGAAATAATTCGTTATCTCGGGAACTATTTAAGATATTGTTACGAAAATTCACATGGTTAGAGCTGAGGTCTTTTCGAGTTGATTTGCAGTTGTTCAGCTTCCTAGCGTTAATGGGGGCCAGTGAGTGGTCCCTCAAATTTAGTCACCTCGGGTTTCAAATTTATTAAAAAAATCGCTAAAAAATCATTTATAATCCGAATGAGCTGTAATTAAAAATGTAAATAGTCCTTGAGAAGATCTACAAAACTGCGCTTACATGTGTAAGTTGTCTCCATTAGTTGAATAGATATTTATGTTCATTGATTTATTTGTTTTAATTTTGCTCAATATTTGTATGGTTTTTTAAATATGGCGGGCCTACGAAGGATTCCAATTTATTTTTAAAATATCAGCTATAAAAAACTACACGTATCCAAAGCTGGAACATGTAAATAGGGCCGTATTTTTTAAGTTTTTTCCCCAAAAGAGCCCATATATTTTTTTCTTTTGTAGAAAAAAAATTTCTTCGTGAATATATACCATTTTATATGATTCGGAAAGAGAACTTAATGCAAAAGCATGTAAAGTAAAATTTGGCTCACTTATGTGGACATAACAACTCTCAGACATATCCAAACTTGGCCAGTTTTAAAAAAAATGTTCATTTGAGTAAAAAATTCTTAAAAGGCAAAGTACCAATCCTCAAAAAATCTTCATATTTGTATAACCCTATATTTTTCTTAAATACTTACAATCATAAGGTAAATAACATCACAGTAGGTACTTTTTTTAAAAAATCTCAGTTTTTAGAACACATTTTCACCGTTTTAGGAATTTCAGTATTTGAAAATAAAAATTTCAAAAGTTATAATGTCATTGATTTAAGGCCATTGGGATCTATATTAGTTCCTAATTTTGTTATGATATCTTTAACCGTTAACATTTTACATTAATTAAAATTTTATATTTTTCTTTGTGGAAAATCACCATATTATAATTTTTTTAGTTTTTAAGTTAAATGACGTCCCAAATTTATAAAATTATTTAATTTTACTAAAATATCAATCTTCAAGTCCTAAGGTTTTCACCGATAGCAAATACTTATATAAAAAGCCTTCATGTACTCCTCAGAAGTTCCACAGATCTTGCCCCCTTTGAAAAATGTTTTTTCATATATAATTTCGTAACAATATCTCCAATAGTTGCCGAGATACCGAATGTGTTCGTTCCTCTGTCATCATTTTCTAATGGAAGATGATTTTGGATAAAATTTAAGTAAAAATAAGTTAAATTATATTTTTTAATGTCCATTAGTGTTTTCAAAATTGTACAAATTTGGTATTGGTGTACCATTGTACTTATCAAGTTCGAATTGTACCAAAAAAAGTACAAATGTACCAACTTTGCCATCCCTGGTATCACTTCAAAAATACTCTTTCAATTTATTACATTACAAACATCTATAGCATACCTTTGGGCTGCTAAATTCTATGTATGTTACCACAAAAGTCTACACAATACAAAAGCTCTTGGCAATAAAAACAACATGTTATAAAGAAAAGTAACAAAAAACTAAAGCATACTTTAGGGTACATTACGTTAAAATAATCTACACTGTAAAAATTAATCCAGTCTTGCCACACGAAAAAAACATAAAGTAAAAGAGAATAAAGTTTATGAAGTTAAAGATTTAAGTAAAAAAAAACAATGAAACAAATATAAAGGGCCAAATTTAATAAAATTATAATGATTTAGGAAATTAGATGTTTAATTAATATTAAACAGAGAAATGTAAAGAAAATACCAGTTATAGTAATTAAATAGTATAAGTTATAAAAAAAATAATGATAAATTAAAGTAGCATGTAATATATTTATTATTAATGGTTTAGAATAAAAGGTGTATATTAGTTAGAGTAGAGTGGATGTGGCCTATTCAAATAAATGTGAATATTTTGTTATATTAAAGATAACAATTATAAAATTGTAAACATGATTAAGAAAAATCTCTAAATGATTTTTTCAGTTCAGGTTCTAGTTTAGTTCTAGTTCAGGTTCTAGTTCAGGTTCTAGTTCAGGTTCTAGTTCAGGTTCTAGTTCAGGTTCTAGTTCAGGTTCTAGTTCAGGTTCTAGTTCAGGTTCTAGTTCAGGTTCTCGTTCAGGTTCTAGTTCAGGTTCTAGTTCAGGTTCTAGTTCAGTTCTAGTTCAGTTCTAGTTCAGGTTCTAGTTCAGGTTCTAGTTCAGGTTCTAGTTCAGTTCTAGTGCAGGTTCTAGTTCAGGTTCTAGTTCAGGTTCTAGTTCAGTTCTAGTTCAGTTCTAGTTCAGGTTCTAGTTCAGGTTCTAGTTCGAGTTCAGTTCTAGTTCAGTTCTAGTGCAGGTTCTACTTCAGGTTCTAGTTCAGGTGCTAGTTCAGTTCTAGTTCAGTTCTAGTTCAGTTCTAGTTCAGTTCTAGTTCAGTTCTAGTTCAGTTCTAGTTCAGTTCTAGTTCAGTTCTAGTTCAGTTCTAGTTCAGTTCTAGTTCAGTTCTAGTTCAGTTCTAGTTCAGTTCTAGTTCAGTTCTAGTTCAGTTCTAGTTCAGTTCTAGTTCAGTTCTAGTTCAGTTCTAGTTCAGTTCTAGTTCAGTTCTAGTTCAGTTCTAGTTCAGTTCTAGTTCAGTTCTAGTTCATTTCTAGTTCAGTTCTAGTTCAGTTTTAGTTCAGTTTTAGTTCAGTTTTAGTTCAGTTCTAGTTCAGTTCTAGTTCAGTTCTAGTTCAGTTCTAGTTCAGTTCTAGTTCAGTTCTAGTTCAGTTCTAGTTCAGTTCTAGTTCTAGTTCAGTTCTAGTTCTAGTTCAGTTCTAGTTCAGTTCTAGTTCAGTTCTAGTTCAGTTCTAGTTCTAGTTCAGTTCTAGTTCTAGTTCAGTTCTAGTTCAGTTCTAGTTCAGTTCTAGTTCAGTTCTAGTTCAGTTCTAGTTCAGTTCTAGTTCAGTTCTAGTTCAGTTCTAGTTCAGTTCTAGTTCAGTTCTAGTTCAGTTCTAGTTCAGTTCTAGTTCAGTTCTAGTTCAGTTCTAGTTCAGTTCTAGTTCAGTTCTAGTTCAGTTCTAGTTCAGTTCTAGTTCAGTTCTAGTTCAGTTCTAGTTCAGTTCTAGTTCAGTTCTAGTTCAGTTCTAGTTCAGTTCTAGTTCAGTTCTAGTTCAGTTCTAGTTCAGTTCTAGTTCAGTTCTAGTTCAGTTCTAGTTCAGTTTTAGTTCAGTTTTAGTTCAGTTTTAGTTCAGTTCTAGTTCAGTTCTAGTTCAGTTCTAGTTCAGTTCTAGTTCAGTTCTAGTTCAGTTCTAGTTCAGTTCTAGTTCAGTTCTAGTTCTAGTTCAGTTCTAGTTCTAGTTCAGTTCTAGTTCTAGTTCAGTTCTAGTTCAGTTCTAGTTCAGTTCTAGTTCAGTTCTAGTTCTAGTTCAGTTCTAGTTCAGTTCTAGTTCAGTTCTAGTTCAGTTCTAGTTCAGTTCTAGTTCAGTTCTAGTTCAGTTCTAGTTCAGTTCTAGTTCAGTTCTAGTTCAGTTCTAGTTCAGTTCTAGTTCAGTTCTAGTTCAGTTCTAGTTCAGTTCTAGTTCAGTTCTAGTTCAAGTTCAAGTTCAGTTCTAGTTCATTCTAGTTCAGGTTCTAGTTCGGGTTCTAGTTCAGGTTCTAGTGCAGTTTCTAATTCAGGTTCTAGTTCATTCTAGTTCAGGTTCTAGTTCGGGTTCTAGTTCAGGTTCTAGTGCAGTTTCTAATTCAGGTCCTAGTTCAGGTACTAGTTCAGGTTCTAGTTCAGGTTCTAATTCAGGTTCTAGTTCAGGTTCAAGTTCAGGTTCTAGTTCAGGTTCTAGTTCAGGTAGTGGTTCAGTTCTAGTTCAGGTACTGGTTCAGTTCTGGATCAGGTTCTAGTTGAGGTTCTAGTTCAGTTCTAGTTGAGGTTCTAATTCAGTTCTAGTTCAGGTTCTAGTTCAGGTTCTAGTTCAGGTACTAGTTCAGGTTCTAGTTCAGGTTCTAGTTCAGGTTCTAGTTCAGGTTCAAGTTCAGGTTCTAGTTCAGGTACTGGTTCAGTTCTATTTGAGGTTCTAGTTCAGTTCTAGTTCAGTTCTAGTTCAGTTCTAGTTCAGTTCTAGTTCAGTTCTAGTTCAGTTCTAGTTCAGTTCTAGTTCAGTTCTAGTTCAGTTCTAGTTCAGTTCTAGTTCAGTTCTAGTTCAGTTCTAGTTCAGTTCTAGTTCAGTTCTAGTTCAGTTCTAGTTCAGTTCTAGTTCAGTTCTAGTTCAGTTCTAGTTCAGTTCTAGTTCAGTTCTAGTTCAGTTCTAGTTCAGTTCTAGTTCAGTTCTAGTTCAGTTCTAGTTCAGTTCTAGTTCAGTTCTAGTTCAGTTCTAGTTCAGTTCTAGTTCAGTTCTAGTTCAGTTCTAGTTCAGTTCTAGTTCAGTTCTAGTTCAGTTCTAGTTCAGTTCTAGTTCAGTTCTAGTTCAAGTTCAAGTTCAGTTCTAGTTCATTCTAGTTCAGGTTCTAGTTCGGGTTCTAGTTCAGGTTCTAGTGCAGTTTCTAATTCAGGTTCTAGTTCATTCTAGTTCAGGTTCTAGTTCAGGTTCTAGTTCAGGTTCAAGTTCAGGTTCTAGTTCAGGTTCTAGTTCAGGTAGTGGTTCAGGTTCTAGTTCAGGTTCTAGTTCAGGTTATAGTTCAGGTTCTAGTTCAGGTTCTAGTTCAGGTTCTAGTTCAGGTTCTAGTTCAGGTTCTAGTTCAGGTTCTAGTTCAGGTTCTAGTTCAGGTTCTAGTTCAAGTTCTAGTTCAGGTTCTAGTGCAGGTTCTAGTTCAGGTTCTAGTTCAGGTTCTAGTTCAGGTTCTAGTTCAGGTTCTAGTTCAGGTTCTAGTTCAGTTCTAGTTCAGGTTCTAGTTCAGGTTCTAGTTCAGGTTCTAGTTCAGGTTCTAGTTCAGGTTCTAGTTCAGGTTCTAGTTCAGGTTCTAGTTCAGGTTCAGTTTCAGATTCTACTTCAAGTTCTAGTTCAGGTTCTAGTTCAGGTTCTAGTTCTAGTTCAGGTTCTAGTTCCAGTTTAGGTTCTAGTTCAGGTTCTAGTTTAGGTTCTAGTTCAGGTTCTAGTTCAGGTTCTAGTTCAGGTTCTAGTTCAGGTTCTAGTTCAGGTTGTAGTTCAGTTCTAGTTCAGTTCTAGTTCTAGTTCAGTTCTAGTTCAGTTCTAGTTCAGTTCTAGTTCAGTTCTAGTTCAGTTCTAGTTCAGTTCTAGTTCAGTTCTAGTTCAGTTCTAGTTCAGTTCTAGTTCAGTTCTAGTTCAGTTCTAGTTCAGGTTCAGGTTCTAGTTCAGGTTCTACTTCAGGTTCTAGTTCCGGTTCCGGTTTTAGTTCAGGTTCTAGTGCAGTTCAAGTTTAGTTCAGCTCTAGCTGAAGGTTTTAATAAGATTATAACAAAAATCATAAACAACTGAAACTCTTTTAAACCAAACCGATTGTATTATTACTTAATATTATAATACAATTAATTAAAATAAATTATATAATATTTTAGATGTAATATTGTTGTAGTATCTTTTCTTATCATTAGTTTTAAACAAAAATGTAATCAGAAATCTATGTACCAGTGTATAACCAACCACCAGCAGCAGCATTTTGTAATGAAATACAAAATATTTCCATACGTGTAAAATGTAGGTTACATTACATTACAAATGTAAGTTTTAAAAAATTTACTCTTTTACTTAAACAGTTTTTTGTGTGTGTTTGGTTTGATTTAGGTTTTAATATGTAATACAACAAATAGTTAAATAGTTATTTGTCTATATTAATATGGTTTGAAATATTCAAACCAATCAAATGAAATCTGTAACAGATAGCAAAAACAAAAAATAACCAAATAAGTAATAGTATAAAATTACATTTAAAACTCTTAACAAAATATTAAAGAAAAGAAAATTCAAACATTTTTATTATAAATTAACTTTCAAAAATAATGGAAAATACAAAACAAAACTAATATTAATAAACATTATTAAATAAACAACCAAGCAACAGTTAATTATTATTAGTATTTATATTAAAATCCAGAAAAATCATTATAATAAAAAAAACTAAATTATATATAAAACAAATAAAATCAATAAAACCAAACAAAAAAATATGTTATGAAATAATTCATCAAACAGAAATTAGTGTTAATCATTTAACTTTTTAAGGCAAGACCTGTCTAAAGTTGAACAAAACAACAACACAGGTCATCTCAAATCAATACAGGTAGGTATTTTCCAGTTTGGAGATCACTACTACATAATGATCTGTTTGAAAGACAGAAATGTTGAAATATTTAATTGATGATTGAACGTATATCTCAAAGATGATCGAATGATAGACAAACAGTCACAGTCTAAAATGCCAAAAATAAAACAAAAACTACCACTTATGACCTACAATAGAGACAAGTGAATGAAAGGAAAATTAACAAACAAACCAATAAAAAACGTGAGATTATTTTTAAAACACTATTATTAAAAATCAAAAATATTCATTAATTAGTAAACTGACATAAAGTAACCCATTCAAATCACTATTGACACAGTAACAAAAATGCTACCACATTCAAAAGCATGACAGTTGTAATAATAATAAAAAATCACCACGATTTGAATATGAAAAACATTTGACATTTCGATGTAACTCATCGAAATATTCATCGTTGAACCAATTAATTATATATCTTCAGGGCACTTATAAAATTCAAAGACGATCTAGCAAGGTCCGCCCGTCTGTTGAAGGCACGAAAAACTTAGTTATGAATTTTGGTCCATAACTGAGACAACCTCCAAATTTTTTTTTGCAAAAATGGTAAAAATCGGTCCATGATTTCTTTAAGTATCCATAGAAATTTATTCCCGGAATATGGCTATATTGTACATAAATGCCTATAAATTAGCAGTATCCCTAAAAAATACAGTAAAAAGAAACGTAAAAAGAAACAGCAAAATGAGATTTTCTTTGGATCGGTTCATATTTGATCATACCCCCTATATAAAGTACAGATCCGAAAATCCCTTAAATATGCATAAATCACTCGAAGCGAATCTCATTCACTCAGTACCATATATGAACTATTTCATGTTTCTAGGTACATTATTATAAAAAAAATCAAAAGGTACCATTACAACAACGAAAAAGTACCATTACTTCTCCCTATGTTTGATTATAACTTCACTCTGCTACACATCAGCTAACTTTTATGTCGATAAGTGAAATAATTTAAAATATTAAAAAAGAACCATTAGGAGAAAGAGTACACCCATCAAGTTTGATACAGATATGTCTCAAGCGATTCAAATCTGTATTCATATTTTAAAAAAGTACCAAACTCTCTACTGTCGGATTTATCTACAAGAAATTTTGAGTTTTTATACTAAAAATCGAATTTTGATATAAAATATGGGTGATCACAGATTGAGCATATTTTCCTTAAAATCGCAGTATTTACGAAGTCATTAACGATTAAAGATATTTGGGTTTTTTTTATACTAAAAATCGGATTTTTATAACAAATATGAGTGATCACAGATTGAGCTTATTTTCCCTAAAATCGCAATATTTTCGAAGTTATTAACGATTAAAGATATTTGAGTTTTTTTATATTAAAAATCAATTTTTGGTATAAAATATGAATGACCACAGATTGAGACCATTTTTATTAACGATTAAAATATTTAATTTTTTTATACTAAAAATCGATTTTTGGTATAAAATATGGATGATCATAGATTGAGCTTATTTTCCTTAAAATCGCAATATTTACGAAGTTATTAACGATTAAAGATACTTGGGTTTTTTTATACTATAAATCGATTTTTGGTTTAAAATATGAGTGATCACAGATTGAACTCATTTTCCTAAAAATCGCAGTATTTACGAAGTTATTAACGATTAAAGAAACTTTGATTTTTATACTAAAAATCGATTTTTGGTATAAAATATGACTGATCACATATTGAGCTTATTTTCTCTAGAATCACGTTATTTACGTTATTTTACATTAAAAATCTACTTTTGGTGTAAAATATGAGTGATCACAGATTGAGCTTATTTTTCTTAAATTCTCAGTATTTAAGATCGATCAGAGATTGAGCTTATATTCCCTAAAATCACAGTATTCACGAAGTTATTAACGATTTAAGAGATTTGAGTTTTTTTTTACTAAAAATCAACTTTTGGTATAAAATATGACTGATCACAGATTGAGATTATTTTCTCTAGAATCACAGTATTTATGAAGTTATGAATGATTTTAAATATTTAAGTTTTTTTACATTAAAAATCGACTTTTGGTGTAAACGATGAGTGATCACAGATTCAGCATATTTTTCTTAATCTCAGTACTTAAGATCGATCACAGATTAAGATCTTATTCCCAAAAATCCCAGTATTTACAAAGTTATTAACGATTTAAGATATTTGAGTTTTTTTTAGTAAAAATCGATTTTTGGTATAAAATATGAGTGATCACAGATTGAACTCATTTTCCTAAAAATCGCAGTATTTACAAAGTTATTAACGATTTGAGTTTTTTTTTAGTAAAAATCAATTTTTGGTATAAAATATGAGTGATCGCAGATTGAGCTTATTTTCCCTAAAATCACAGTATTTTCGAAGTTATTAACGATTTAAGATACATATTTGAGTTTTTTTTTTAGTAAAAATCAATTTTTGGTATAAAATATGAGCGATCACAGATTTAGGTTATTTTCTCTAGAAACGCATTATTTACGAAGTTTGAACGATTTAAAATATTTAAGTTCTTTACATTAAACATGTAAAATATGAGTAATCAGAGATTGATCTTATTTTCCCAAAAATTCCACAATTTACAAAGTTATTACCGACTTAAGATAAATCAGTTTTTTATACTAAAAATCGATTTATGGCATAAAATCACAAATTGAGATTATTTTGTGTAGAATCGCAGTATTTGGTATAAATTCGGTTTTTGGTATAAATTATTAGTGTTCACAGATTGATTTGGATTTATCTACAACTTCTCACTCAAGTTCCAAATAGCACCACCATGTTAATTAATTTTTCTATGACTGTGAAATGAAAATTGGCTGGATAATTTCGAATGCAATGCATGTTCCCTATTTTATCCCCTTTTTGGTACTTTATTGAAACGATACAAATTTTATTTAAATAAATTTTAGTACCGTAGTGGTAGGTCTTAATAAAATATTGTTACGTTTTATCATTTTAACAAGTAAGAGAGCAGTGCCGAATCTTATATACCCTTCACCAAATTATACTTTGAAATAAAATTTAAAAAAAAAAATTTAATTGACTTAGTAATCGAGGTTGTCTCGGATTTTTGCTCATATCTCCATTATTTATGGATGGATTTTGCTGATTTTAAATAGGAAACTTCTCAAAAGCATGCCTGACAGGACTATTGAAGATTTGGATCCCGAAGATATCTGACAGACAGACAGACAGACAGACAAACAGACAGACAGACAGACAGACAGACAGACAGACAGACAGACAGACAGACAGATAGACAGACAGACAGACAGACAGACAGACAGACAGACAGACAGACATACAGACAGACAGACAGACAGACAGATAGACAGACAGACAGACAAACAGACAGACAGACAGACATACAGACAGACAGACAGACAGACAGACAGACAGACAGACAGACAGACAGACAGACAGACAGACAGACAGACAGACAGACAGACAGACAGACAGACAGACAGACAGACAGACAGACAGACAGACAGACAGACAGACAGACAGACAGACAGACAGACAGACAGACAGACAGACAGACAGACAGACAGACAGACAGACAGACAGACAGACAGACAGACAGACAGACAGACAGACAGACAGACAGACAGACAGACAGACAGACAGACAGACAGACAGACAGACCTCAGCACAAGACCTTATGATGCAAAAGGTGACAGAAGATAGCACTGACATATTGTTGATAAGCGAACCATACAGAGAACCACCATCCCATGTTTGGTATGAGGACAAAATTCAACGCGCAGCCATCATGGTGAGAAACAGGAGACAAATTGTGAGCGAAGTTGATGAAACTAACGCTAGCTTTTGGCAATTGGGAAAATTAAAGTATATAGTTGCTACTATTCACCAAATATGGATTATAACGTGTTTGCAGAAGCTCTCATCATACTCGAGGATTCTATCAGATCCTCAAAATGTAAAGTGGTCATTGAAGGTGATTTTAATAGTAAATCCCCAGAATGGTTTTCTAATACCCTAGATCATAGAGGTACTTCTGTGTGTGAGATGATTGCTAGTATAGGTCTAACTGTATTCAATATCGGAGATAAACTTACCTTTAGGAGAGGAGCAGGTGGTAGTATTATTGATATTACCTTTGGAACACCAAATTTTTGCAAAGAGAAAATGAACTGGAAAGTGCTGGAAGATATTACCTTAAGTGATCATCAGTAAATTTCGTTTAACATAGATGACCATCCAAATATGGATCAGATTCAGGTAGACCTTCCAAGATGAAATATCAGAAAACGTAATGATGAGAAACTGCATAAATATATCACACGGGCTAAGGAAAGAAATATGAGAACTCAAACCGAAAACACAAATGTATAGAATGCAGCCGAAACACTGACGAGAACACTCACAAGAGCTTGTAATGTTGCAATGCCAAAAATACAAGGATACAACAACAAATGACCCATCTACTGGTGGAATAATGAAATACGTGAGCTGAGAGCGAAATGCCTCGCAGCACGTCGAGCATCGACACGTAATCATGACAATGAAATCTTAGCGTATGAGTACAAGAAATCACGTAAAACTCTAAGAAAAGCCATAAAAGAGAGTAAGAGAAGATGTTGGACGGAACTCTGCAATGAAATAGATGCGGACCCTTGGGGAAAGCCATACCGAATAGCGATGAAAAAGCTGGGTGGAAATAAAGCTATACCTGGTATTAAAGAACCAGTATGGGCAACAACAATAGTGGAAACATTATTTCCATACGATGAAGATGGGCTAACAAGTGCACCAAAGCTACATGCCGACGATTTCATCCCAATAAACGTAGATGAGGTTAAACATGCTGGCAATAAACACGATGAATGTTGCTGGCAGTTGCTACCGACCGTTAAATTCAAATCGCTAGTGCAAATTCGTAACAATATTCATATGTCTATGCCAGTTTAAAGAAAAAAAGAATTAAATCTTCTTTTGGCCTGAATTGGATGATATGGACACCAACGACATGTGGTTTCAACAGGACTGTGCAACTTTCCACACAGTTTATGCCACATTGGACATTCTACATGATCGATTAGGGGGCATGGTCATCTCACATGTTATGGTGATGTGAACTGGCCACCGAAGTCGTGCAATTGGACCTCGTTAGACTTTTTCTTGTGGCGTTTTCTAAAGTCACAGTTCTATGCGAATAAGCCACAAACCACAGCGGCACTCAAAGTCAATATAACACATGCCATCGGTCAAATTCAACCTGATTTATGCGCCTGATTTGTAATGAATTCTTATATATTTATTTAAAAATTCTATCGTTGCTTAACGATCATGCAGTTTTCTTATCATGTTTAAAAATTTCTCCCACCGAAATATCATCATCATGCCACACATAAGGCGCTTAAAAGTTAGTGATGTAATTTACATTTGATCAGATTGTGTTGTTAACATGTTAACAACTATTGAAACCAGAAATTCTTTTTTAGTTTCATTTATATTTTTGGTTTCATCAAAAGAAATCTTTTTACAACTTCTTTGCAATTAATGATGATGATGATGAAAAAACAGGTAAAATAAAATTGCTGTAAAATTTTTGTGCAAATATAAAATAATTTTGAGGAATTTATGAACAGAAACAAAAAATTCAAAAAAATAAACTTAAACAAAACTTAAAAATAAAACCTGTTGTTAACAAAAATAAAAAAAGATATTTATATATTACAAAAACATCAACAACAATTACAGCATATAAAAGGGAGAAAGACTTTCACCTAAAAGTCAATGATGATGAACATGATGTTGATCAACAAAAAAAAAAAAAAAATATAAAAAAAAACTAAAGAAAAAAATACAAATTATTCAAAAATCCAAAATTCACCGACAATTTTATTTAAATTCCAAGTATTACGTTTCATTTAAACAAAATGACCAAAAAAAAAAGAGTTAAAGCCGTCACAACTGATGCTGCTGGTTGACTGAAAAACTGGTACTGGAAGTTTTAGCGTTTGGCTACACAGGTGGCCTTCAGTTGTGGTAGGAAAAAAATATTCCAAACATTTTCAAAACACCTTTTGATTTTCGATTTTTGTTTTTTTTTTTTTTTGGTACAAAAGCTTCTTTAACCAATATCGTCTTCATTTTCTTTGATGATTAAATGTTTTTCGTTTTCATTACATTTGTGGTGGTGTTTCTTTTATTTGGCCATAAACAGGTTGGCTTGGCTGTGACAAAATTCATAGAGAAAAATAGTAGGAAAAGCGTCAATAAACTCTTTAAGCCCCAAAATACTTACAAAAAAGAAAAACAACAAAAAGCTGCTTTAACGTGGGCAGTTAGTTGGTGGTGAAACAAATTGTGATGATGAGGCTGCTCTGCAACATCATCTTCTTGATCATTATCGTCATTATAATGATCAATATCTTTAAACATTTTTAGCTGCGTTATAAAGCTTTTGATGTTTCTGGTTTGTTTTCTTCTTTTCAATGGAATTTATTATCAAGCACAGTGGTCATTAGGGAAAAATAGTTGGAAACAAATCAAAAAAATATTTTACTTCAAAAGAATCTTTTATTACGTGCTTCCTATCTTTAAATTAAAATAAAACAATGTATCATAAGGCTTTCCGCCGTGGCTTCGTTGGCTGACGTGCATCCGAAATGTTCAATTTTCCATGACTTTGGCTCATAATTCAGGATGAATTTGACCGATGACATGGGTTATGTTGGCTTTGAGTGCCGCTGTGGGTCATGGCTTATTCGCACAGACCTACGGCCTAAGAAAACCTTACAAGAAAAAGTCTAACAGAGTCAAATCGTACGATCTCGGTGACCGATTCACATCAACTCCACGTGAGAAAACCATGCCCTCAAATCTCTCCTACAGAATGTCCAATGTGCTGAGCATGAGCTGTGTGGCTCGTAGCGCCGTCTTGATGAAACCTAATGTCGTTGGTATCCATATCATCCAATCCAGGGCCAAAGAAGTTAGTAGTCATCGTCCTATAGCGCTCGACGTTGACGATGATGGCCTGGCCAACGTCGTTCACAAAGAAATATGGAACGATGACGCCGCCAGAACAAAATCCACACTAAACAGTGACTTTTTCGCGATGCATTGGACGCTCTTGGATCTCATGTGGAGTGGTATCGTCCAAAATTCGACAATTTGTTAGCTGAAGTACCCATTCATCCAGAAATAGAAATAGGACAGAATAGGCAAAGTGCGCTTTAAGTTGCCCGAACAGAACATCCATTTTGATAAAACAATTTTGTCATTTACACGTGTAGTCGAACGCTATATCCATCCATGGTGATTTGGCAGCTGTAGCTTCAACAATATGACCGCTATCAACTGTCAAAATCCGGAAGTACCTATTGGAAGACCCTTAACTTCTAAAAGAAATTTACATTTTTTTTCTATTTTACCTCTGATTTTCCGTTCAAACCCACTGTATAACTTATAAACCTGACTCTGCACTCAGGAGTGTTTTATCCACCACTTGTTCAGCGTGCCAAAGATGCGTTTAAAATTTATTATAAATTATTTATTTTCTTTCTTATTGTCTTGCTTTAAAGTGTGCTCTGCCATGCCACTTGATCCATTAGAAACAGAAATATTTAGACACAGCACAAGCACAAGAAATATTTATTATTTATTTAGAAAACTTAAGTGTTTTTGTTTCTTGTTTTTCTAATTCAAGTTAATGGCATGACCATCATAACTTTTACTTTCTTTCTTCTACAACTTACGTTGCCAATGGTGGGAATTCTTGGTTTGGCGATTGATACTTTGGATTACAAAATACTTTATTTACTACGTAGCTGAGAAGTGGTTTTGTGGTGAAAAAAGTGAGAGTGTTATGGCATTGAATGAAAACGAAATTTAATCAATTTAATAACTGAATTAATTGTGGCTGTAAAGGTTTGATAAGAATTTAATTGTTTTCCGGCTTCGACAATGACAAATGGTGATGTAAATCAAAAAAAAAAAAAAAAAAGTGGCGGTAAAGCAATTAATCTTAAATAAATTGGTTTCTATTGTGTATAGGGATTTGGAGTTTTCAGTAGATCTATGAGAAAATAAACAAGTCAAGTCTATACACTGTTTTATAGTCACTCTATCAATCACCTTAACAGAGAGTCTCCTCTGCAGAGATAATCCTCCATAGAGGAGACTCTCCTATCTATGAAAGACTATCTCTATAGAGTCTCCTCTGTAGAGTATCTCCTCTATATAGAGTCTACGCTATAGAGAGTGTACTCTATATATATTCTACTATATATAGAGTCTACTCTACAGATATTCTACTCTATAGAGAATCTACTTTCAAACACAACCGCCAGAGCATTTTGAACACCTTTAGGCAACTTTTCGCAACTGTGATTAAAATATAGAACCACTACAATACATCAGGAACTACGAACAAATCGAAGCAATAGACTACACTAATAGCCTAACAAGACTGATGAAACTCAACAATGGTCTGTCAGGCCCCATGATAACAACAAAATTTGTTGGGCAATATTGAAATATTCGAAGCATTACTCACATTCGTTATTATTAACATGAGTTGGATCGATTTTTCATTCAGTCATGTAAAATTCCACAAATTGATTTTATGTTCTCCAGGAGTGACAACAAACTTATTCAGAGCACGAAGAAACAGTTTGTTGTAAAAGTTTTCCTAGAGGTTAACTATGAAATTAATACCGTTTTTGAGCAACTTGTGTCGGCATTAATAAAGAGACCTTGGCCTTGACTTTAATCCAGATCTTCCAGAATTGTGATTGTTTTACCGGTATAGAAGAATATCAATTGTGTCAGAACAACTCATGTTTTCCGTCTATCAGATTATTTATTCAGCTTATTTTGTTTGTCTCTATCAACGTTATTTCAAGCTGCCATATATGATTACCGATCCAATGGATCGGTCATACGAAGGACCTTCCTGACATGCTTCGGAAGAGATTCCAACGGTATGAAATATAACTGACAATGACATCTCCATAGGAACTGCTTTCTCACATTACATCTCTACTCTATATAGACCCTACGCTATAGAGAGTCTACTCTATAGAGAATCTACTCTTTAAAGAGTCTACCCTTGACTATGGTGTCTCCTCTCTATAATGAGTGCCCTCTGTACTGGGTGTCCTCTACATAGAGTCCACTATATGCAGAGCCCACTCTATACACACCATAGATAGTCCACTCAATAGGAAATCGACTCTATAGAGAGTCTTCTCTATAGAAAGTCTACTCTATAGTGAGTCTACTCTAAATAGTGTCTGCTCTATGGAGTATCTTCCTCTACGGTATAGAAAATCTTCTTTACAGAAAGTTATTTAAAGGTTCTGCTCTTTAACGAGTCTACTCTAAAGTGTGTACCCTCTAAAGAGTCTACCGTCGCATATATTGAGAGCTCTCTATCCTGAGTCGCCTCTATACTGGGTGTCCTATAGAGTGTCGACAGATTCTTAAAAGAGTCTAATCAATAGAATTTCTACTCTATAGAGTTTCTAATCTACAGATAGTATACTCTATAGAAAGTCTACTTTGTAGAGAGTCTTCCTTATAGAGAGTCTACTCAATAGACTGTCTACACTCTGGAAATTATACTCTATAGGGTGTCTACTCTATAGAGAGTCTGCTTTATAGAGAGTCTATTCAATACAGAGTCTACTCTCAAAAAAGTCTACTCTATTGAGTGTCTACTCCATAGGGAGTCTTCTCTAAATATGATATACTCTATAGAGAGATTCTTCTCTATATAGTCCACTCTATACAGACTCCACTCTATACAGAGTCCACTCTATACAGAGTCCACTCTATACAGAGTCCACTCTATACAGAGTCCACTCTATACAGAGTCTACTCTATACAGAGTCCACTCTATACAGACTCCACTCTATGCAGAGTCCACTCTATACAGAGTCCACTCTATACAGAGTCCACTCTATACAGACTCCACTCTATGCAGAGTCCACTCTATACAGAGTCCACTCTATACAGAGTCCACTCTATACAGAGTCCACTCTATACAGAGTCCACTCTATACAGAGTCCACTCTATACAGAGTCCACTCTATACAGAGTCCACTCTATACACAGTCCACTCTATACAGAGTCCACTCTATACAGAGTCCACTCTATACAGAGTCCACTCTATACAGAGTCCACTCTATACAGAGTCCACTCTATACAGAGTCCACTCTATACAGACTCCACTCTATACAGAGTCCACTCTATACAGAGTCCACTCTATACAGAGTCCACTCTATACAGAGTCCACTCTATACAGAGTCCACTCTATACAGAGTCCACTCTATACAGAGTCCACTCTATACAGAGTCCACTCTATACAGACTCCACTCTATACAGAGTCCACTCTATACAGAGTCCACTCTATACAGAATTCACTCTATACAGAGTTCACTCTATACAGAGTCCACTCTACACAGATACCACACTATGCAGAGTCCACTCTATACAGAGTGCACTCTATACAGAGTCCACTCTATACAGAGTCGGCTCTATACAGAGACCACTCTATACAGAGTCCACTCTATACAGAATTCACTCTATACAGAGTCCACTCTATACAGAATTCACTCTATACAGAGTCCACTCTATACAGAGTCCACTCTACACAGAGTCCACTCTATACAGAGTCCACTCTATACAGAGTTCACTGTATACAGAGTCCACTCTATACAGAGTCCACTCTATACAGACTCCACTCTATGCAGAGTCCACTCTATATAGAGTCCACTCTATACAGAGTCCACTCTATACAGAATTCACTCTATACAGAGTTCACTCTATACAGAGTCCACTCTACACAGATTCCACACTATGCAGAGTCCACTCTATACAGAGTGCACTCTATACAGAGTCCACTCTATACAGAGTCGACTCTATACAGAGACCACTCTATACAGAGTCCACTCTATACAGAATTCACTCTATACAGAGTCCAATCTATACAGAATTCACTCTATACAGAGTCCACTATATACAGAGTCCACTCTACACAGAGTCCACTCTATACAGAGTCCACTCTATACAGAGTCCACTCTATAAAGACTCCACTCTATACAGAGCTCAATCTATACAGAGTCCACTCTATAGAAAGTCCACTCTATACAGATTCCACTCTATACAGAGTCCACTTTATACAGAGTCCACTCTATAGAGAGTCCACTCTATACAGAGTCCACTCTATACAGAGTCCACTCTTTACCGAGTCCACTCTACACAGAGTCCACTCTATACAGATTCCACTCTATACCGAGTCCACTCTATATAGACCCCACTCTATACAGAGTCCACTCTATAGAGTCCACTCTATACAGAGTCCACTCTATACAGAGTCCACTCTATACAGACCCCACTCTATACAGAGTCCACTCTATACAGAGTCCACTCTATACAGATTCCACTCTATACAGAGCCCACTTTATACAGAGTCCACTCTATAGAGAGTCCACTCTATACAGAGTCCACTCTATACAGAGTCCACTCTATACAGAGTCCACTTTATACAGAGTCCACTCTATACAGGGTCCACTCTGTACAGAGTCCCCTCTATTCACAGTATACTCTCTTCAGATTCCACTTTCTTCAGAGTCCACTTTATACAGAGTTACTTTATACACCATCACTATACCGACTATATTCCATACACAGTCCACAAAACACTATACAGAGTGCACTTTACAAGCAGTCCATTCTACAAAGAGTATCAAAAATTTTACCTACTTTATACATATTCCACTCAATACACAGTCCATCCCAGACACAGTTTACTTTACTTAATGCCAACTTTATCGATAAATTTCATCTCCCCATGACAACACATTGTGTTAAAAGAAACAAATCAAAACACTTGATTCCAGGAAATAAAACACTTGAAAGATGTTGTTGACAATTTCCCAAATCTAGACAAACACACAATTCAATTGAAACCCCCCCAAAAAAAAGTGAAATTACAAAACAAACTTTAAAGTATTTTATTAAATTGAAACACCTACACGTTTCGTTGCAAGAAGAGACCTTGTACATATTTAAATCTAAAAAAAAGTGATGTAAAATTTACGTTAAGATTATGAGTTACAAAAAAGCACGATCTAAAAGAATCTTTACAAAACAATAATGAATTGTTGAATGAAAATTTTGCAAATTCTTTTAAACAGATATAGGAAATAACTACATAAATTTGCAAAATTAAAGCATTTTCACATACATCCATCATTTTTGTTATATATTAATTTTTCAAGACTCAGATTCAAAGCAACAAAATTTTAATTTTTAAAATATTCATATTTTGCAAATATTAAAATTTGTTCATTAAAAATTTCTTCCCACACTGTCTATTTATAATTTATTTATAATTTTAACTACTTTTTAGCCTGATGATGACCAGAAACTAAACAAATACCGCAAATGTCTTGTTAACAATTGTTGTTAACACCCACAACTAATCAAACGAATTTGTAAAAGACAATACCAGGGTCAAGTTGGCGTAACATTGTTAATAATTTTTGTACAAACTCTTAAACATTTTTTTAAAATTGACATAAAGTTAATAGAAAACAGTTTTATTTACACCACAAATTTGCAATTGTTTTTTTTAATTGTATTTGCAATTGCATCTGTTAAATATAAATCATTTTTTTTTAAATTTTTCTTTTATTTTTTCACAAAAGTCTTGTGTCTTCTTTTTTATTTAGTGGGTTAACTTTTGTTTTTTATTAAATTATTGTTTTTTTGCTTTATTTGTTTACTTAAATAAAAAGTTATAAAAAAAATAGTTTAAGTAAAACAAACGTGCTTTAATTGTTTGTTAAAAACAAAACAAAATATTTCGAAATATTTTGTTTAACAAAAATATAATTACCATAAAAGTTTTTTGTTTTCGGAATATTGTTTTAAGAGGTGTGGAATTTTATTTTTTTAAAGATTTCATCTTAAAAAGAAATCATGATTTTTTAAATGTTTTTTTATGAAATAAAAAAAAAATTGAGGCACGTTTTTTGCGCGGGCATTTTATTAAAATTATTACAATAACCTTCATTATAATTTTAATTGATATTAGATTTTAAAAAACGAATACTTAGTAGTAGAAATTTGATTAAGCAAATATTATTTTTTATGGAAATTAAATTTTTGTTTTCAACATTATACAGAGTTGTTTCAATATAAAGTAAACTCTACCCTGCAATTCATTGAACAAGTTCCACCACGTCGAATTAGTTGAACACTGAGAACTACTACTAGAGAATGTCATTGCAGGTGGCCGATTGACACACTCTGCATAACACCACATTATTAAATTCAATAGTACTAATACTCCAGCATTTGAGAATAAAACAAGTAAGAGAGCTATATTCGGCTATGCCGGATCTTATATATCCTTCACCAAATTATACTTTAAAATAAAAATTTTAAATATTTTTAGGAAAATTTTTTATAAAAATATTTTTTTTTAATTTTCTAAATTTTTTTTTTTTTTTAAATAATTTTTTTTATTTAAAATTTTTTTTTTTAATTTAAATTAGTGAAAAAAAAAATCCGCGTTAAAAAATATTTTCCCGATTTTGATCCATTATAGGTCCAACTTACTATGGCCTTGCAAAGGACTTTGAAATATCTATCATTAGATATCCATATTGTCTATATTAAAGACTTAGTAATCCAGATATAGATAAAAAATTGGCCAAAAATCGTGGTTGTCTCGGTTTTTTCCTTAACCCTCTAACCAATGAAGCCAATAATTTTTTTTCAAGTAGATGTAGTCAATAGAACCGCAAGTTTTAATTTTCAGGAGAACAAATCATTTTAAACGAGCGCCAGATAAAAAATTCTGAAGGCCGCCTGTAGGAGGTCTTGCCAGTTTACGTGTAATATGACACTAAAGGTAAATATTATATATAAACAAATTTGATTGAGAGAAGGGAACAAATAGAGTTAAAATACGCATTATTTTCGGTTGTGGTAGTTCCAGAAACAATTTTTATCAAATTGACCGCATAAAGACAGGTCTCATTTGGAACAAACAACTTGGGTATCACATTTTTTGCAATGTTGTACCTTTTTTCGGCTCTTCTCTCCACCCAAACAAGAAAAAGATCGTCAGCATCGAACTGAACATCAGCTACTTGATGAGCAGCTCTTTTCCCAACACCTGATAAGTATGTCAGGCTGTAGTGATAAAGCCTCACCGAGATTTTGAACAGATGGTCGTACTTCAGACCGTATATTTTTGAAGAAAACAAGGTCAGCAGCTAGTTCCTCACGCAAATCTGGAAGATGTAAAAGTCTTAGCTCAAATATGGTATCGACCCTGGAGACCATGCGATCATTGTATTCCCGAATAAATTGAGGGCAGTTGATTTCGATGAATTTCTTCTGCTTTCTATCATAACGAGGAACCTTTGATTGTTCTTCACCAGGATTGGTTCTTCTGAATCGGAAAGACATATTTGTTATCCTTCCATAATACAGTATTCACATCGACTACATGTATTGAGGTCATGTATTCTATGCAAAATCATCTCTTCTCTTGGTTCATTTCACAGCTTACACAAAAGCAAATCATGATCAACAAGAAATATGACAAAACAAAATTAGTACCTCTCATTGTGCCTCCTATCAAAATACAGGATGTGATGCAATGTTCGGTATAAGAGGTAAAATGATATAATCTGCAGACACATTGTAGATTTCAAAACGGTAGGCAAAACCGTTTGAATCACAAAGCAAGAACAATTTGATCCCTCTTTTATGCGGCTTATTGGGCATGTATTTTCGAAAATGGTGTTTCGTCTTTGGAACATAAGTGAAATCAGTAACACTATCATCGCTATCAATACTTTCATCTGTGCTGTCTACAGAACTCTACAGAATCGATGAACTCGAGAAATTGTTCATCAGACATTTGTTCCAAATTTATATTTTTCGTATAAGGACGTTTAGTAATATCCATCTTTAACACAATAGTAAAATAAAAGGAAAAATAATAGAACTATAAGCAAACAATAGAGTTTTATGAACAAAAGGTGAAAACTACAATGTAAGAGAGGAGGACATTTTTGTACACGCAAACCGTCAAGACCGCCTTGTGGAAGTCTTACCGGTTAGAGGTTTAAATCTCAGCCATTTGTGGCCGATTTTCTCGATTTTTAATAGCGACCGAGCCGGAAGAATTAGTTCTTTGTGGGCTACGGAAAGTTGATTTCAAAATACAGACGGTCAGACATGGCTATATCGACTACGCTATCTATAACGATCCAGAATATATATACTTTATGGGGTCGCAAATGAGAAATGTAGAAATTATAAACCTTGCCACTCATGGTGAAGGGTATAAAAAAATGTTAAATATATCAGAGATCGGGGTTCAACTCATTACCTGCTCTCTATTTGCTATTAAGAATTGTATGTAGTCTACTCTCAACTTCTCCATCATCAGTGATTACCAAAATACCAACGGTCACATTCACATTTTAGAGGATTTTATTTTACATGAATTTATTTTCAATAACTTAAGGCGAATAACCGACTATTGTTTGTTACTGAATACGCTGGCGAAATTTAGTGCAGATGATAACCATTTACTTACCACTTTAGCAACCACAGCGAATGAGTTTGTTGAACAAGTATTAATATAGTTAGTGTAAGGTTTCCAATTAGCACTTTTCAAACTGCTGGGTATTTATACACTCTAAAAAATGCATGTAAAATTACCACTATAAATTAAGTAAGTTTTCATGTAAAATTACCAAAAATGCGTAAATTTAAACAGAACATGTTTATCAAAATTATTTACATATTTTTATCTGCAAAAATACGTTCAAAATATAGTAATGTGAATGTTTTTAAACATGTTTATAATATAATAAGCATTTTAACTTTAAAATTACATAGAATGCGAGTAAATATAAATTTAAAAAACAAAAGGTGTGTAATCGTACTTTCGGAAATGTAGGAATTGTCAAAAGTTTTAGTCAAAAATAATAAAAGTTTCAAAAAATATTCTTGTTATAAAAAATTATCCATAAAAAAGTCGTGTTAAAATCCATTTTTCTAAAAGAATATTCTATTCTATTGTAATTTTCGCGTCATTCACGAAAAGTTTTAGCAAATTCTAATAAATAAGAGTAACTAAAAAAGCTTTACAAATAACGTTTGTATTTAATTTTCTTAAACAAATTTTTCAAACGGCAAAATAAAATAAAATTACCATAAGTCTTTGCTACGTTTGGAGCAGTAACCGCCACATAGAAAAACCTTTATGACATTTCCTTATTTGGTAGATGTAATACAAGAAGGTATAAACATATGCATTATGATAGTCTAAATATATACCATTAAATCTAAATATATATTCTTAATTTTCGTTACAGACTTTTTCATAAAAGCCAATAAATAATTCATCAGGCAAAAGGAATGTTTGACATTGATTTTGATATGCTAAATGCACAATTGTTGTCAGTTTACACGTTCAGTCCATCATTATTCACCGTATCACAAAATAACTCAGAAAACTGCTGTCTGTTTTGACAATAGTAATGGACACATAGTTAGGAGCAATAGAATCCGTCCATAGACCTATTACTTCAGGAAGCATTGTCAATCGATACAAATTCTGATTATTCTAATAAGAGTTAATATCATGCGATTTTATGTCTGAATATAATAAAAAATCTTTTAAAAATAAAATCTCGTATAGTTTGTTTAATATGAAACATTTAAAATGTGTATATACATATTTTATGTACAATTTTAAGAAGCTTAACAGTAACTGTAACTTTACACGTTATTAATGTTTTTTTACGCATAAAAAATTTAAATTTACATGAAATTGGTATGTTGCTAAACATTTTTTAAACACTAAAATAGGTAATTATACACATTTTATTTATATTTTTTTACATATAATGTGCGTAAATATTCGAACTTACGCACAACATGTATTTTTACCCTAATTATAGTAGGAGAAAAGTTACCTACTATTAATGGAGTAAATTTACATGAAAATTTATTAGAGTGAAGACAATATAGGAGTTTCTATACAGATGGTTTCTATACAGAGTCCATTCTATATTAAGTCCACTCCATACATAGTCATTCTTCATGGAGTCCATTACAAACAAAATATTTCTATGGAGAGTCAACTCTATAGAGTTGCACAAGTTCGTTCTCATAATATTACAAGATCTCTATTAAGTGAATGTTTTATGAGCCTCTCTTTAGAGCCCACTCTATAGAGAATATATAACAAAACAATTAAATACAATTTCCATTTTACTATATTGTAGGGAATTAACCATTCCACAATTAATAAGCTCTATTATATGCGTTGAAGAACATATAAAGACATTAACACGCATACCTAAATTGGAGCGGAAGACGTTTTTTACTTGTCAAAAATTCTCATGCCCATACAATTTGTATGCAGCATACCGAAATAACGCGACGGCAACGCTTTGCAATTGGAAAATCCGATTTTGACAGCGCGTTTAATAGTGAAGTTAGTTGCAAAACACAATAAATGTAAACACATACATACAAAAGGAGAAACAAATATGCAAGAAACTCATTTTTTAAACTTTAATATTTAGTTTTTTTGATAAAATTTTAGTTTACAAATCACGAAACAAAAATCAGAAACACCAATAATGCAATGTACTTTATTGTTTAAATAATCCGGGTTGTTGTATTTATTTTTTTGATAACCTTGTTTTTATTGTTTGGCGTAGCGTTGCCGCTTTTATTTAGGTATGACATTTCAGCGTTAAGGCTAAGCGGAAAAAAACGTTCCGTCTTACGCTTTTATTTAGGTAGGCCAGTAAGTCTTTATTTTACCAGTATTTGGATATGAAGAAGTGTATATCCAAATAGAGGCCACAGTTGCTTACAGCCGTCAACAACACAACCGTCTGTTTTCGGAACTGTGAATAAAACATGAAACCTTTACAATACACTAGCTACAACGGAAAATTCGAAGCAATAGACTACTCTAAGTATTAGCCTAACTAGACTCATGAAAGCCAATAATGGTCTGTCACGCCACAAGATAATACAACAGTTTTTTGGGCAATATTGAAATTTTCATAACATTACTCACATCCGTTATTATTTACTTGAGTTGGAACTATTTTCCATTCAGTCATGTAAAATTCCACAAATTGATTCTATATTCTCCGGGAGTGACAAACACATTATTCAGAGCACGAAGAGAGAGTTTGTCATAAAAGTTTTCCGTCATATTTAGAGGTTAACTGTGAAATTAATACCATTTTTGAGCAACTTGGCAAATTGTGTCGGCATTAATAAAGCGATCCAGGCCGAATAAGTTTCAAGAACGTATCGTTAGTGTTTCTAATCCGGAAGTTCTGGATTAAAGTTAAGGCCAAGGAATTGTGATTATTTTATCGGGATAGAAGAATATCTGTTGTGTCAGTAAAAGTCTTGTTTTTCGTCCATCAGATTATTCTTTGTGTCTCTCTCAATGTTATTCAATGCTGCTGAATACGATTAGCGATCCACAGGATCTTGCACATACCTATGTTTGTTCTTCTCGGACATACAAAGGACTCTTCCTGAAATGCTTCGTATATGAACTATGATGTATAGCTGATATGACGCCTTTCTGTTCAATAGGAACTGCTTTGTCACTTTACATTGTTTCCATGATCGGTAAAACCTTCTTTTTCTGGTACCCCAAATGCTGCTGGATACAGCTTTAAGAACATTTTCCGATCATTAGCTGATAAAATAAAGAAACAGTCGAAGGAGATCTCCAATGTTTAAGTATTACCTTATTCGTTTAGGTGGTGAAAAGTGTTGTCGATGACTTCCCTGGTGATAGTTACAGGTTACGTGCAGTGAACAAATTGTTTAGTTCGCTAAGATTGCCAGGTAAGGATTATGTTCTAAACATTAAACGTTTCCTTAATAGAGATATTGTCACAATCTGAAATTGAGTAGATTTTAATGCTCACTGGAGTCAATGTTGTTTGATGGAATTTCATGGTGTTCTGCCCACAAGCATTATGTGCATTTTTTATGGAATGCACATCTTTTTAGTCCATATCAAAATACTGGTACAATAAAGATTCCATTCATTCAAGTGAGATGCCTACAGCCTCTTCAATCTTCCTCATCTTCACTCTTCTAATGTATCTTAATATTGTCATGAATTTTAGCAAAAATGTCATATAATCTCTCTAGCTAACAAAAATGCTCTTGAATCATCTCTTAATATCAGGTATCGCACATTTGAAGGTCGGCAGCGAAGTTAAAGTTTCACTTTCTATTCCAGATTGGAAATGTATTAATCTCTGGAGGCAAAAAATTAAGAATATGATGAAGGGAGAATCACTTCGTGTTTTATTTGCTATGAGCCGTAATTTTTGTTTGGTCTGCAATACAGAGTCTTTAGAATATTTGCTGGCGATCATTCTATACTTTGAAAGTAATAGATAGATGGTCATTATGACGCCAACATCTTAAAAGTAGCTCCATACATTTGTGAGTTGACAAATCCACCTTGGTTTTATTGTGTAAATAAGTTATTTACTATGATTTTTGAAAAAGTTCATTACTATTATGAAGGACTCAAGTTTCGCCTACTTTCTGGAAACCGCTCAAGAATTTAAATATCGCTGAATACTCTATACAATGCGACTTAAGTCCCCATCCATACTGTGAAACATTTGCTGCAAAACTTTTGGGTTTGTCGATGAAAGGGGATAGAGGAATGGAAAAGGGTACTATGTTTCATGTACATGAAGTTTTTGTTGAGTATGTTATCCACATTTATTCGTTCATATTCGTTCTGTACAGAAGTGTCAAAAACTGAAAAGCAAAAACTTCACTGTGTGGACACGAATGCAGTTTCAAAAGAGAATTTTAAAATGTTTTGCAGCAAATGTTTCACAGTGTAGACCGGGACTAAGCAACCACTTGTACATTCATTCGTTGATAATTTATTATCCTTCCCCATTGGCATTCTCCTGTGGAGAACTTATCTGATTGGATAAGTTTCGTTATTTGAAATGGAGTCAAAGAGTTGTGGTTCAGTAACATTAAATAATATTTTGACACACCTTTTTGTATCGATCACGGCCACCTGCAATATTCGTTCGGTATCTATACAGATAGTTCCAAATATGTGGATTGGAAGAGGGTCCACCTTCTGCCTGTAAAATCGACAATTTGAATGGCGTTCCATTTTCATGCCAACTTGTACAGCGTGAACTCTATGGGTTTGCTCATACCAGATGATCTACTTGGACTACATGCTCAATATAGAAGCATACATGTCCCCTATACAGAAGTTGGATGTGGTAGTCGTGTTGACAGGGAACTGATTAATAGCTGCGCATGCAAGGAGATTGGAGCATCTTCCTAATGACTTCTACAGAAGTTGTCATGATAAAGACGAGAAGAAGATCGTGGAACAATTCCTCTCTCCTTTCCCTGATCTAACGGGGACTAGGAACTGAGCAGTCCTAAGATCGATAGATCCGATCTATGTAGATTATAGAATGATGGATTCGTTCATTCTTGGTTCGGTATCGAATCACACATAAACATCTAATGCTCCTAATTTGGGTTCAGGCCCCCTTTATCAATTTAGGGTATCACAAAGGAACCAATCTGGGGAACCAAGTGAGATGGTATTACTGACCGCCTTCATAACCCATCTTTAAACACTATTTTTAAGTGTCTTTGTTGATTGCTGCATTTGTATATTCCGAAAAGTGTACATTTCCTTCCCCTTCCAAATATCATGCCTTACAAGGCTCATATACACAAGCCGAATCTGGCAGTCCTGTTGACAGGAAATTGAATATTTGATTAAGGAAAGGAGAAGATGTTGAAACAATTCCTATGACCTTTTCCTGCTCTATCGGGGACTAGGTGCTGAGGAGTATGGATTCTTGCAAAAGTCCTGGTTGGGGTTCAGGTCTCCCATTATCCTTTTAGGATATCACAAAGGAACCAATCTGTGGAACCAAGTGAGCTGGTATTACAAGCCGCCTTCATAACCCATCCTTAAACATAATTTTTAAGTGTCTTTGTTGTCCGCAGCAATGTGACCTTAAATATCTGAATGTTTAGGATACTATATCCCGAATAGTGTCTGAAATGTGGTAAATTCCTTCCCCTTCCAAATATCTCGTCGGATCTGGTAGTCGTGTTGACAGGAGATTGAATATTTTTTGAAGACGAGGAGAAGATGTTGGAACAATTCCTATTTCCTTTTCCTGCTCTATCGGGGACTAGGTATTGAGGAGGATGGGTTCGTGCAAAAGTCCTGGTTGGGGTTCAGGTCTCCCATTATCCCTTCAGAGTAACACAAAGAAACCAATCTGTGGAACCTTGTAAGCTAGTATTACTGACCTCCTTCATATCCTATTCTTGTTGTTCGCTGCTGTGCGACCTTAAATATCTAAATGTTTAGGATCACTATATCCCGAAAAGTGTCTGAAATGTGGTAAATCCTTCCCCTTCCAAATATCTTGTCTTGTTAAAGTGACTGGATCCCTACAAATCAAGTGTACTAAGTACTAGAACTGGTCTCTATCACCAAACTAGTCATGTGACTAGTTCTGTGAGTCCCTATACTTGTAAGATCTAAGTGCCATCAATGTTTCTTAAACCTTAAAATATTCATTCATCTTACATATTTCCAAGTCTCTTTGAAACGGTGTAAGTTCTTTATTTGAATACATTTCTTAAATGTTTTGCATATTACTTTTATTATGTAAATTTTGGCCTAAATTAGATTTTCTATGATGATTTTCTATTGAGGCAAAAATTTAGAGGTCAGTTTGTCACAACACTCTTCTCTTAGCTACAAACTCTCCTTGGCAAATAAGATACTTTCTCTCACAAAGAAAGCTTTTGAAAAAATAAGATTTTCGTTTTAAAACGAAAATAAATTCGTTTCCCACGCATCACAGTAAACAGATTTTGGGGAAGCGGAAAGGGTAGCAGAGGCTATAAAAGAGGAGTTGGTATTTTGGAGTTGCAATATGGGTTGTAGTATGATGATGCATGCATGCATATTGCTAGTTGGTGGAATACATAATTGAGCTTTGTGGAGTTTTTTTTTTTTTTGCTTGGTTTAAGTTAAAGATGTTGTAGTTTATTGATGCTAAAAGCAGCAGTCATGAATTTTAAGATTTCAATTGTAAATTTTTCATTTTATTTTTTGTTTTAAATATTGTTAGCTTTTTGGCCAGCTTTTGTTTTTATGCTGGGTTAAAGAAAAAGTATTAACGTTTCTTGAAACTCGCTTGCAGTTTCAGTCTTAAACAAGATCTTTTGCAGACAACATCTTTGATTTCGGTTGGCTTTAACTTTAAAAACGTGCGCTTTACAAAACTGTATTACAGTAATTTCCAGCAACAAATGAAAAAATATATTGCAAGTCCAATAACAACAAAAGCTTTATAGTGATTTTTTTTCTGAATTTTTTGGTATTTTTTTTTTGTTTGTTTTTGGCATCTCCACTTTTCGTTGTTAATGCTTTACAGTGTGCGGTCGTCGGTCGGTCTGTTTTAAGCCAAGATACATGAGTCGGTCTGATGGTCTGACGGTCGGTGTTAGTGATTGAGTCTGTTGAGTACGACGTGTATTTCATTCGGTGTGTGAATTATTATTGTATGATTTCTTTGGCCGTTGAGGCTTAAAATTAAATTCAAACTTTAAATGAATTTCAGTTCCATTTGAAACTTTTACTAGACAAGTTGTGGTGTGTGGTAGCATACAATGTTTAATTTGGTCTTTTCTTGTTGAATTTTATTATCATTATTATTGTTGGTTCAACCACAAGCAGTGTATTTATTATTAGTGTTGGCTTAAACGTTTAAAGCCCCCCTCCCAACCAAAAAAAAAAACAAAAAAGCAGAAGACATTTAAGCTGTGAGCTTATAAACAAAATTTTCTGTAAGCTT
Organism: Calliphora vomitoria; assembly: GCA_942486065.2. Classification (NCBI taxonomy): domain Eukaryota; kingdom Metazoa; phylum Arthropoda; class Insecta; order Diptera; family Calliphoridae; genus Calliphora; species Calliphora vomitoria. Next base: position 9,795,474 of record OW818030.2, on the reverse strand, counting down.
GCTTTGCAGTGTATTTTTTCTTTCTTTCTTAACAAACGTTTTGTTCATATTTATAAATTGTTTTTATGGACATTTCTTTAAAACATTTTTGGAATTTTAAATACCTAAATTAATGAGTTCTTGTTAAACCACAAAAAAGCAACAAAACAACAAAAAAACACATAAAAATAAACAACAAAAACTGTAACACACAAAAAAAAAAGTGAAAATTCTGCCAAGAATCTCCAGCAAAAGATTTAATAATAGTGTTAACTAACCAAGAAATTAAAATAAAAACAACAATTTGTTTAAATAAAAAAAGAGAAAAGACAACAAAACAAAAAGAAATATAGCAAAAACCAGATAAATTTTGTTAAAATAAAAATACTTATAAAATAAAGCAACAAAAAAAAAAAAAAAAATGAAAGTTTTTTCTTTAGTGCTTTTAAGCACTTGCTGTCTGTTGGCAGCCGTGTCAGCTCAAGGATTTAATCAGAATCGTGGAATTAATGATGTGGTAAGTGATGGAACACAATTTAGAGAAAATGTAACAGAAAGTTTTAGAAAAACACTAAAATATTAATTATATTTTTGCATCCAAAGACAGCCTAGTCCATAGTGTGCTGGACTATTGATCTGAGGGTTGCGGGGTTCAATTCTCGTTAGAGACTCTGGGTGTATCTGCAGACAGGCAAAACGCGTTGCTGTTTGTTTAAAATAATACAAGTCCTGATTACATTGAAATCAGACTAATCAGTTTACAAATGTCTGAACATTGAGTGATTGAGAGCAAAATTCTGTGATTTCAGCTAAAGATTAACAAAAAAAAAAAAATTTGAATTTTTTAAATTCTTTTTCAACAAAAATTTTTTCACAAAGAAAAATTAAATGAAAATTTTTCCAAAAATCTTTTTAAAATTGTGAAATTTTGTTTAGCGTTTTATTCGAACATATAATTTATTAACAAGACATTTATTAATTTGGCTCAAATTCATATATTCAGAAGGCAGAAAATGCTCCACAATGGACATCCTTAGCAATCTTCAGTAGTCAAAGATCTCTTGTAAACATAGTATTTTCAACAGATAATTTGAATTGCAAAAAAAAAAATGATTTTTTTCAAAATTATTTTGTATCCCCTTCACCATGATGTTTAATTTCCACATTTATTATTTGCGACCCCATAAAGCATATTCATATATATTCTGGAACGTTATAGACAGCGAATTCTGTATAGCCGGCCTACAAATGGCTAATATACCTACTAATGTATTTTTATACCCTTCACCTTCGTGTAATAATATAATTTTCCGACCCTATAAAGTATACATATTCTGGATCCTTATAGATAGCGGAGTCGATTAAGCCATGTCCGTCTGTCTGTTTGTTGAAATCAATTTTCTGAAGACCCCAAATAACTTACAAACTTGATTTATACATCAATATATCGGGAATTCTTCCGGCTCGGTTGCTAACTAAAATCGAGACAATCGGCCCATAAATGGCTGAGATATAATAAAAAAACCAGGACAACCTCGATTATTGACCTATATTTGATATATATCTGGATTACTAAGTCATTAATAAAGACAATATGGATATCCAATAATAGATAGTTCAAAGACCTTTACAACGGCGTATATAAGGTCAAAGTCGGTCAAAATCTGGAAAAAAAATGTTTACCCTGAATTTTTTTTTCACAAAAAAAAATTTTTATTACAAAATTTTTTCATAAATAAATTTATAAATATATATTTTTTTTTAATTAAAAAAAAATATTTTAAACAATAATTTTTACAAAAAATTTTTTTTGCTAATAAATCAAAAAAATTTAAATCTCGATTACTTAATAAATACAATAATTTACACATTTGCCACAGATTGCAAAAATTCTCTATTTCACCTCCTAACTGAAAAATGTTGGTCATGTTGTTCAAAAATGCATTTTTCTCATCAAAGGAACAAAATATCGTAAAGTACTGGATTTTCCAAAAAGAGGTGTTATTTTGGTATTCAAAGAAAAATGACATTTTTTGAGATAAATGATCGGATGTTTTTTTCATAATAAAGAGGAAGGTATGCCATTAATAATGAAAAACAACATTCTCAAATGGCCACCACGACCACGCTTACAGGACCATAGCGTTTACATGAAATTTTCCATAACCAAATCGCAAAGTGGCTGCCCTATGTCCTCGATAGCCTCACGAATTCTATCTTTGAGGTGTTGAATCGACGCTGGGCTGTTGGCGTAGACCTTATATTTCATGTGGCCCCAAAGGAAGAAGTCGCTAGGTGTTAAATCACAAGATCTCGGTGGCCAATTGTGATCTCCTCTTCGAGAGATAACACGGTCCGGAAACTTTTCCCGTAAAAGAGCAATTGTTTCGTTGCTTGTGTGGCACGTAGCAATGTCTTGTTGAAAGTAAACGTTGTCCAGATCAATATCATACAAAATACGGTGTAATGACGTTTGTGGAATGCCCAATTCCAAAGAACGACGAGGAATGGACAAACCTGGGTTTACTTCAACACTTTGGGCTACAGGAGCAATATTCTCAGTTGTTGTTGAGCAACGTGCACTGGTTTTATTCTTCACATCACTAACTTGTCCCAACAGCTCGAATTTTTCCACCAATTTCTGTATTGTGCTCCGACAAGGTGCTTCACGACGACCCAAAAATGCTTTAGTTTTTCGAACTGTGACTGCAAGATTTTCACCATATTTGTAGTGAATTTTAATAATTTCAATGCGTTGTTGAAGCGTGTATCGTTCCATTTTTAGTAATGGCGTAGTTTCTACTTGTCGAATGTCAAAGAATAAAAGCTTCAAAAGTGACAGCTACCGAAATACCGGGCGATTCAAAATAACACCTCTTGTTGGAAAACCCTTCAGAAACATGTTAAAAATATCTGTTTTTTGAAAACCTAGTTAGAATCTCAACTGGCCCCTAGGAAGATTATATTGTCAGATCCAGATCAGGTAGTAGAAGAAGACAACAAGAACCAAACTGTGGTATTGAGAAATTTAATAAAGTCCCTCAGTCCAGTTTCCGATAACTCATAAGGTTCGTTCAATATAAATTTAGCTAAAAATCTATATCTGAATACATAATATGACGTACATCCAGGAGAGCGAAAGTTTTTATTATAAAAAAGAAAAAAAAATTTAGCTGGATCCGCCTGAACTGAATTGCATATACATGTTTCTATTAATCGTTATAAAGTCTGTTAATAATTTAGAAATTATAATCAGGGATATTATAATAAAGGGATGTTTTAGATATTTTTAATTTTTTCTTTAATTTTCCTCATCCACGAGAGGCTTTCTAAATGTCTTGGAAACTTTTTTGTATTTTATTTAACCAAATCGGAAAAATCGATCTATGTATACTAAAATATGTTTTTATCAAAAAACAAGTACAGTAGTGGCTGTCCTTATATACCCATCACCAAAGTGTACTTTCAATAAAAATATTAGGATCCAATTTTGTAAAACGAAACGACAAACGTTAAAATAAAATTTTATGGAAAATATTCAAGTTTTAAACCTTTTTCCCAGTATTCTTCATACAAATTGCTTACGTTTTCAAACGTTTCGTTTTATAAAATGAGGTCCTAAATAAAATTTTCTTTAAAAAAAAAAAAATTGGGGGAAAAATCGAGATAGTCGCGTTTTTTTGCTTATAACTCAGCCATTTATAGGTTGCTTCTCTCGATTTAAAATAGTAAGCTTAGTTGGACTATAGCGGATATATTGATATATTAATCATGTATGCAAGTTATTTGGTGGCTTTGGAAAGTTGATTTCAACAGACAGACGGACATGGCTATATCGATTCTAGCAAACATATGCTATATGGGATCGCAAATGAAAAATGTGTAAATTACCAACGAAATGACAAACTTCTACAAACTTGTCACTCATCGTGAAGGGTAATATTTTATAAAACGATCAGAGACAATTCAAAAATGTAATTGAAAGGCTTAAAACTTTCATTATCACTCAAAAAGTTTGCTGATTTGGGTCATTCATTTCAAAGTTAAGTCTAACCTTACTATATAATATACTAGCTTGTTGATTAAATCCATTTTTCAATTTTATTAGTATATTTTAAAGGTATTTTTTAAGTTTTATTGTTAATAAAGTTAGCAATATAAGAGAAAAGAAATATACATTTCAATAACAAATTAAAAATTCATATAATCATGGAAGAACTTCCATGATTACTAATAAAATCCTGTTAAAGTAATGGATCCCCAACATAAAAAATATACACTGCTGTTATACAGTATGTTAACCATAACATTAAACCCCCTGTACTTCCCATAAAAACACTAACAATACAAGAACACAAAAAAACAACACCTTTTATTTACCTTTTATTTTTTCCCCTTTAATTTTGATTGTGCAACGACATGCACTTGTTAAGCTCTCTAATCTCTTTAATAATCGCTTTGTTTACATTTAGGCAATAACAAGAACAACAACAAAGACACTCTCAAGGCGAATTTATAGAAGGTGACCTCACAAGAACAGCTGATTATTTTTTATATTCAGTTGTTTGGACAAATGAACTGTCAATTCACTTGTGGTTGTTGTGGCGAAAAATACAACAAACCCAAAAGCAAAAACAACAACAGGCAACTTTGACAGTTCACTTATCTTTTTACAAAAACAAAGTACCTGTTGTTTTTGTACATGTTGTATTTGTTGTAGTTCTGTCGTCACCTTCTATGAATTCGCCTTGGACACTCTTTATAAGAAAAGCAACAACAACAGCATTGTTGCTTTTTATTGAATGTAGGAAATCTGTGTTATTAGGAGTAAATATCCAGCAGTTAAACAACTACTCAATGTATCCCTTATAGACAGTAATTGTCACTAATGTCTGATCACTTCGCTGACTCCAATTTATATATTTTCAATAATCATTTAATTGTATCTAAGTAATGTAGAGTGTAGTCAGTTTAAACGTGCTCTTTAGAAAGTAGTTATTTTACCCATCATAAGTAGTCTATTGGAGAGTTGTCAAAAAAAGGTTATTTTATTGTCTATTAGATGTCTGTTTAACAAACTTTTTGAGGTCAATTAGCACCCGTACATGTTAAAATAACAACTTATGCAACTGATGAAGTAGGTAACTAATAAGGTTACTATGTAACCACCTTCGGACCAGCTATTACACAGTGTATTTGTAATCTATCAATTGACCACTTGATTAGAACACTCACATGCTAGTCAAGTAGCTTTATAGGTCAAATCACTAGTTCTGGACAGTCTCCTAGAACTGCTGGGTAAATACATACAAATGTTTTTTTTTTATACCTTTGTGTTGTCTGATTTTTTAATAAATTTAGTCAATATTACTTAACTTTTTATTTAATTAATTCAATGTAAATTGTTTTTTCCTGTTTTATAATGTAATTAAATCAATTTTTTTCATAATATTTTTATTTATTGTAGTATTTTTATTGAATTATCACAACATTAAGGTCAAGAACAAAATTTGTAATTACATATTAATGATTTTTAATGAAAATATTGTATAAAAAGTTCTTTTTAACACAAAAAATAATTGAATAAAATTCTACTGAAAATTTGACTATTTTTATAAAATCTGCTGCCCTGCCCAGTGATTTAAGCTGGCGGCTAACAATAAGACGAAATATCAATTAAAATAAATAAGTTTATTAGAATTTGTAACCAAATTTGAGGAACTCGATGTGACTTTTTGGTGTTTTCTTGATAAACTTAGAATTTAGTTTAAAAAAATTACTATTTTCGACCATTGCCTTGAGTAGGGTGATCGTATATAGCGATTTAAAAATAGGCTTGTCCCAAATTTAATTTCATAGTATTGTATATCCTTCTGTACTATTCGTTTGTTCGAAATTTTACAGTCGAATAAGCAGTTTAGAATACACAGATATTTTTCCGGTCGATCGATCTTGTGAATTATACAAATGTGTTTAAATATATTAAAATTGTTTTTATGGTATTTCCACTATCAAGAACGCGACATTAGTATGCCTTTACAATGAATAAAAACGAAATCTTATAATTTTTTTTTGTTTCTATTATTCGATAGAATTTTAAAAGCACAGTGTTCAGTTCATTAGGTTTTGTCGTTTTTATGTTTCCAATATATTATCAATAAACATGAGATCTAGAACGTGACTAAAAATAGATCTTTTTGTGACGGCATCTAAGAAAATTCTAAAATGTGTAAGAATTTAATTGTTAAAATGTTTAAGATTTAACAAAAAGGATTTTCTTTAAAAAATGTTGCATATTTTCCATAATAAAGGGTGTCCCACTAAGAGTGAACGTATTAAATATAGTGCCATTTTTATGTTTATTCCGATTATTAAAAATGGTGTGCTTTACGAAGGAATAACGCGTTATAATTGTAAAAACTTATGGTAATGGAGCAAAGTGAAATCAATGTAAAATTTTTCGAAAAAAGTCATCTTCTGCGATGAAGCCCATTTCCATCTGAATAGCTTCAAGAAACAAATGCACCCACAACGAGCAACTGTTGTGGGTGGGTTCCTGTGGCCTCAAAGGCATGGATCTGGACGACGTGTGGTTTCAAGATGGCTTCACCTGCCATACCGCGCATGCAACAATCGATTTATTGCAGCAACGATTTCCAGAACAAATTATATCTAGAAATTCTGGGGGCAAATTCTCGCATTCGTAATCGAAATAAATTTCGAACGCTAATAAGCATTCAAGCAAAACTCGCTCTCTATCGAGCACAATTATAATAAATGCCCAAACATTTTATTCGTTATCAAATAAGAGAATCCCAAAAATAAGAATCGCACAATCGAAAAAGTATTCGCTCGTATACGCATGCGAGATTTAGCCCCCTGATGTCAGCTGGCCACCAAGATCATGCGATTTTTTCCTTTGGGCTTATACGAAAAAACTAGAAACTATTTCTTACCTCAAATCCAAGATCCAACTTTCCAACGGTGATATACAGCCACATCTCTGTGAAAAGTCATAGATAAATTTCTTGAAAAGAGTAATAGCCTGTCATCAAAGCCTTGGGAACCATTTGACGGATATTTTATTCCATACTTAATCGGAACATGTCTTCTTTACAATCCAATAAAAAAAATCACAACTAACTCAAAGAACACGTGTTTTTATTTTAAAATTAAAAAGTGCATTCTTATTGACAGTAACACTGTTTATTCGTATAAAAGCAACAATAACAAAAACAAACAGAGCAACACATTAGAATATAAAAACAACAATTAACTATTTACCTCTTACTATTCTTAATAACAAAGTGTAAGAACTGCACACACACACATTATTAACTTTGCATAATTTCTCTCCAACACTTCATCACTAAATAATTCACCTCCCTCTCCCACTTGTTCAGTTTAGTTTGTCAACTTCTTCAGTCATTGTTGGTTTGTTTTAAGAAGAACTGCAATATTACACGTGAAATAATTCGAATTCTTAATAAAATAGATTAATATTTAGTTAAAATAATATAAAATTAAAAAATTGTGTAAATAATAAAGTGTTTAAAAGGTGTAAAGTGTGAAACAAAATATATATTCTAGGCTTCATTTGTATTTTGTTGTTTTAAAAGATGAAACAAAAGAAAATATGTATAGCAGTAAATTGTTGTTGTTGTTCTTAACAATGTAAACATGTCATACATGCATGCATACATTTGTAATTAGTGCGTGTGAGTGCAAAAATCAAAATAGAGGGGAGTAACAATAAGAGAGTGGTGTTAAGTAAGTGGTAAGTTTGTTTACATATTTGTTTTTGTATTTAGAATGGGGGGGGGGGGGGGTGATGTTGTTAACATTAACAGACAGTTTACTGTTTTTATTACATTTTTACAGTTTTTTAATGAATTAAGTCACTGTTAATGGTTTATGAACAGGAATTTTACATTTTTAAAAATGTTAACAACACAGACTAAACAAATTAGCTATACAAACCTATTTAGAAGAAAATTTTAAAAAGTTTTACATAAATTTGCAAAAATTAAGAAAGACTTAATTAATTTAAAACATTTATAAATCTGGCTCAATAAATTATATTCAAAAATAACAAACTCAGAATAAATTAGATGAAAATTTTATTTTTAAGCAATTTACTAAAAATAGCTTAAAATAGTAATTTTATTTAATCTTATTCCCTTTTGAATAAATTCAATTCCGCTTAGAAATATGTATTAATCATACTTTAACATTTACAATGAACTTTCCCTTTTTATTAAAAAATGAAAAACATTTAAGTAGAAAAGAAAAAAAAAAAACAGAAGATGAGCCACATTGCTTGCTTAAAATTAAGCACAAAAATAAACATAAGGGGGAGATGCTATGGAATGAAAGAAGCCGAAAAACGTGTTTAATATAGTGGCCAAAAAAACCAATGAAGATGAGCCACTACAAAAGCATATCTTAATGGTCAAGAAATCCAAAACATAAAATGTAAATTTATAAAAGAAAAACCCAAATATCATGTTCAATTATGATTTTTATTATTTTTTAAATCTAAAAGAAGTTGCAAGTAATAATAACAAGTGTTTTTCACAAAATTTTGTTTATATTTCATCCCCCTAAAAAATGTACTAACAATTTATCAAATTTCATGAAGAAAAAAAAGTGCACCATAACTTTAAATTACACACACAAATATTTATTACTTGATTTCATTATACAAATATTTGTTTTTTTTTATGTAATAATTTTTACTATGTTTCTTTACATTTAAAATGTTTGTTAAACAATTTTTCTTTTTTTTTACAGCAGCCATTATGATAAATGTCTTTTTATAATTTATTTCAAGATCATTTGAACTTTAAATTGTTTTTTATTTATTTTTTCGTTTAAAAGACTTGTTTTAGTAAAATTTCTTTCATTTACTAAAACAAATACCCTAAAACTGTTGTCTCCCTAAAAATTTATAGAGAAAATAAATAATTAGTAACGAAATATTCATAATTGCCAAGTAATTTTTATTAATGTTTGTTATTTATGTTTTGAAGTGAAGAAAAATTTAAGAGGAAGCGCTTACTTGATAATGACAGCCTATTAAAGACAATAGGAGACACTAAAGTATGTGTAAACGGCCTTGTTTAAATGAAAAAAAAAGTTTGAAAAAAATTAATTTCTTTTTCTTTTAAAATATTAAAAATTTTTTAAATTTCGATTCTTAAATTATTCAAAATTTTATTGTGGGTTATTTCTCTTATCTGGGATATTTGTACCTGACTCACTGAAACCAATTTTATTGATCACTTAAGTGAAATTACTAACGAAGTCATAGAGTCTGTTTGTGTTTTCTGTGAGTAGAACTTGCCGATGAATAATTTCAATCTTTCTATCTCTGAAAAAAGCTTACACAGAGAAAACAGATTCGTGATAGCAACCGAATTTGTTGCCAATAGAATTTTTCGTTTCTATTAACAGAAAATCAATTGACAAAGAAGAATTTCGGTCAAAGCAATCAAACTTTTGTAAAATTTTAAAAATTCGTTCACTAAGATAGAATCATTCGATTGACAACAAATTCGGTTGCTTTCACGAATCTGTTTTCTCTGCGTACAGTTCATTTTGTATTAGAATGAATATTTATTGTATTTAACTAAAAATCTTTGAGCTAAATTTATAGCAGGAGCAATGTTGTCTCTAATGCTGGCTTAACTGTTTTTTATTGGATCAAACAAATCGCAATTGCTTGGATGTCTCATTTATGTAATTTTTTATAAGTTGATTTTTTTTTTGTATTTATTGTTACCACTTTTAGCGAGGCTTTGGTATATTTTTGGCAATTAAATGTATTTTTTGTAATCGTTTTTTGTGGATTTTTGTTATAGAAAGCCGCTTATTTTAAAACATTTAAACTTCCTAAGGGAAAAATATGTAGTAAAGAGGCCTTATTTTGGAAACATAAGGGCCTTCGGCCGCATTGCAAAATCATTTCAATTTTACACGGCATATCATAGGGAGCCAAGGCTTTGTTTACTCGCTTCAGTTAGTGGGCTGATAGAAGGACTACTTAAGAAGGCATATTAGAAGGTCTTTCGTGTCATAGGGAGACAAGGCTTTGCTTACTCCCTTGTGGTAGAGGGCTGATGGAATGCCTACTTAAGAAGGCATATTGGAAGGTCTTCCAATGTTAAGGCTTTGCTTACTCGCTTCTGTTAGAGGGCTGATAGAAGTACTACTTAAGAAGGCATATTAAGTAGAAGGTCTTCCGTCTCATAGGGAGACAAGGCTTTGCTTACTCCCTTGTGGTAGAGGGCTGATAGAATGGCTACTTAAGAAGGCATATTGGAAGGTCTTCCGTGCCAAGGCTTTGCTTACTCGCTTCTGTTAGAGGGCTGATATAATGCCTACTTAAGAAGGCATATTAGAAGGTCTTCCGTGCCAAGGCTTTGCCTTGTGGTAGAGGGCTGATAGAATCTACTTAAGAAGGCATATTAGAAGGTCTTCCGTGTCATAGGGAGCCAAGGCTTTGAATACTCGCTTCTGTTAGAAGGCTTATTAGAAGGTCTTCCTTGAAGGCCTGTAAAGAAACCTGTTGTGTAACGCCAAAAAGCCATTCTACAAACGAACTGCTATTGTTGAGCCTAGATGAAGGTCTGCCGAACTAAGCCTTTAAAGATGGTTATAAAGAAAATATTCTTAATTAATTCAGCATAAAACCTAAAGACTGGACTTTAAAGAATTATGTGTGTAGTTTTTTATACGAGGCCGGGAATAAGTCCGTGACTTTTTGAATGAAACACAGGTTTTTGGATAAAAAATAATTTTATTTTTCAACATTGTCTCCTTTGAACTCCATGTATTTCGTCCAAAGTATCTCGAATTTCTTTATCTTTCCAAATAATAAGATTTCTAGTTTTGACTGATGTTTGGTCTCTGGTGTATTGTGGTGGATATACGATTCGTCCACGGTTACGAAACGGCGTAAAACCTCGTCCATATTGGGGTTGAACAACGCCAAATACTCCTGCAAAGCTGTCATACGATTGTACATACGCAATCGATTGTGAGCAAATGCGACAGCCATCTTGCGGAAAGCTTTCTTACACCCAAGCGATCATTGAGCAATGTGAGATGCCAATGACATCCACAATCTCTCGCACTTTCAATCTCCCATAGTCCAACACCATAATTTTGGAGAGAGACCTCAACTGGGTGTAAAGAACGTTCGACATCCTCCGTGCTTGTATGGCCCCAATGATATTCAGTAAACCTCTTTTTTGCCCTTGAAATTGAGAGTGGATAGTTCCTTTAGTATTTATCAAGCTTAGCCTTGGTTTGAGTGATTGGTTTTTCCGCAAAAAATAATGATTAATAAGCTCACGAAATTGACTTTTTTAATGTTTTATTATTGAGAGACATAAGCAATCTTATTTGAATTTTAAATAAAGGTTTATTGGATCTAATGCAATTGTGAATGGGTATGAAGCAAAGTCTTTCTTAAATATCTTCTTCGTGAATACAAAATGGAAATGAGTATAGGATCTTATAGAGTGCGTAACCAGGTCGTTTAAAAGGCCTACAAAGTGAAGCACTAGCAATTTTCCCCCTGAGCTTTTGTAAAATTTACCGATGTTTGGGTGAGAGTAATTGTGTTACCCAGTAGTTCTGGGGACTGCTACTAGACTAGTTACTTATATAGCTAAAATGGTTATCAATGGTTATGTCTTGGTGTCAAGTGATGCTTTTATTAAAACCCAAGTTATAAAGATTTTATCCCACTTTTAAATTGGTTGCTATGGCGGTAACTATAATACCTTATTAAGGGTCAATTGCCTGTCCTGAAAAGATGCTACGGTCACGACTAATTATAAGGTATCTACACAAGGGATGGGATCAATTGAAGGCTTTGTAGTTTACTTTTGGGTCTCTTGGTGTCTGTTATGTAAAGTTGTACAAAAGGGGTTCAATGCCTTTAAAAGAAATACCGGTTATAAGTAGGAGTATCTGTGTGTTAAACAAATAATCTATAGCGCCTCTGTTGTACGCAGTGTTATTGTTGCTATAAATGTCATTATTAATGTGTTTATTTATTAAATGTGTAACCAAAAAAACTCCATAACGATTTTCCTCCACATTCGAGTAACCAAGCCGCTCACTAACTGTTTCAGTATTTAACTCGTATTTTTTGAACAATTATTGTATTTTTTCTGGTTGTCAGCAAGAGTTTCCTCTGTTGACGTAAGCTTATTGTTGAGAATTCATGGGGTTTTTTATGGAATTTGATTTTGGAAGGGGTTTATAAACTATTAATTTACAATTTCTTTTTGATTTTTTTTTTTATTAATTTATAACGAGTACTTTTGTATAAATACGTTTATTGCTAGGAATATAATAAATTGTTGAGGATTCTGTTTTTTTTTTGTAGTTCATCGGAAATACATTTCAAAGGGATTATGAGAATTTAATTATGAGTTTGTTTGATTTATTTGGTGTATTCGAAAGGGAAAAGGGAATTAATCAAATAATGTCATCATAAAAGGATTTCATTTGAAAGGGAAGGGGAATAAATTATATCAGATTAATATCAATATAATAAAAAAAGCGTAATTTTTATTCTGAACTATACGAACTATAGGACAACATTTTAAAAAAATTTTAAATTTGTATATAAAAAAACAGCTTTAAACTCTTCATGGAGTCTAATTTCATGAGTAGTATATTAATGGCAAGATTCCACAAGAGTGGCGATAAAACCCCTCCCAGTGGAGTGACTCGGTTCGCTAATCTAAAGATAGTAGCAGTCCCCATAGAAGAAATTATGATTTTATTGGTCAGAAGTCTACCTATGAAGCAGATAATGGTTGATCTATATCCAGGCCGCTTAGAGCCGAAATAATCGTCTCTGACGTCACATTGTTAAAGGCCCCTTCAATATCCAGGAAGGCCACCAATGCAAATTCTTTGTGCTCGAGTGATTTCTCTACGAAACCCACTAGCGAATGTAGAGCTGTCTCAACAGATCTGCCCTTAATGTAGGTATGCTGAGACAAAGAAATTCGGTCAGGGTCAATCGATGAACGCAAATGCAAATCAATTAACCTTTCCATGGTCTTCAAGAGAAAATCACTGACAGGAGTGCTAAATTATTAATTCCTTTTGCAATTCCTTAAATATTCTGCATACTTTTAGATGAGGGAATTTATTGGTTGTATGATTTAAAAATTAGGGATTTTTTCAAATTTTAAGCTTTTATTTTGAAACATTTGTTCAACATAAATTTATTCAAAGTATTGGCCATTGTCAGCTATGACCTTTTCCCATCTGTCTGGTAACATATGGATTCCGAGCCAAAAGAACTGCTCATCTTTTGAGCCCAAGAACGAATAAAGCCAATTTCGGTTACTCTGTTCTGAAGTAAAGCGTATCCCAGAGAGAGAGTTCTGTATCGATCGAAACGACTAGTAGTCGGCCGGAGTAAGGTCTGGATTATAAGGAGGATGAGACAAAACTTCCTAACCACTTCATTCTAAGTAGTTTGTAACAGGTATTCCAACATGTGACCGAGCGTTGTCATGAGTGCTTCATGTCTGGCCGCATATTATGGCCGTTTTTGAGCCAATGCTCGATTCAAACGAATCAAATTAGTTCGGTACTGGTTCTTTGTGTGGGTTTGGCCAGATTTCAGCAGCTCATAGTAGATAGTACACTTTTGCTCCCACCAAATACAGAGAATTACCTTAGCGCCATGGATATTAGGCTTTGGTGTCGATTCGGCTGGTTGGTCGGGCTTCACATCTGATCTCTTACGCTTTGGGTTATCGTAGTGAATCCAGTTTTCAGTGCAAGTAATGATTCGGTGCAAAAATGATTTTCTTTTATTGCGTTCAAGCATCATTTCGGATATACAAAATCGTATTTCAAGGTCTCTGCAATGGTACCCAATTTCTCTGCATTTGGATGAATCCGCTACTCACAAATGTTTTGAAATTGCTGATTTAGTAGCAGCAATCGTTGGTACAGGTTTCCTGTGATGGTCTGGGCAGCTCATAATAGATTGAACCCTTTTGCTTTGACTAATTACTGATCATTACCTTATCGCCATGGATATTTGGTTTTGATGTCGATTCGGCTGGTGAGCCGGGCTTCACATACGGTCTTTTACGCTTCGGGTTATTGTAATAGATTAATTTTGAATCGCTAGTAATAATTCGGTGCAAAAATGATTTTCTTTTATAGCGTTCAAGCATAACTTCGTACATGGAAAATTGTCTTTCAAGGTCTCTTAGTTTCAATTCATATGATACCCAATTTCTTTGCTTTTGAATGAATCCTGCTGTTCGCAAACGTTTTGAAATTGCTGATTGAGTACCTCTCAATGATTCTGCAAGCTCGTGTTGAGTTGGTCTTCAAACTTTTTTGGCTGGCCTGGGCGATCTTTGTCTTCCGTGTCAAAATCACCACTTCTGAACCACACAAACCATCTCTCGCACGTTGAAACCGATGAAACACATTCTGTCTGTCTGTCAGTCTGTCTGTTGAAATCAATTTTCTGAAGATCCCAGATATCTTCGGGATCCAAATCTTCAATAATTCTGTCAGACATGCTTTCGAGAAGTTTCCTATTTAAAATCAGCAAAATCCATCCATAAATAACGGAGATATGAGCAAAAATCCAAGACCACCTCTAAAAATTTCATCAAAACAAGATAATTTATTGCATGCTTTGACAAAATAGCAACAAAAAGGATGTTTGGATGTGTGTTGGCATCATTGCTTTGCGTATTGTGTTTTATTGGTGTTTGACAAAAAAACAACAAAACGTATGTTTGGATGTGTGTTGGCTTTATTTGGCGTATTTTTTTGGTGTTTCGTTTAGTTTGGCGTTGTTGTTTTTATACCCTTCACCTTATACTGTAACTTCTACAATATAATCTGCTCGTCAGCAATGAAATGTAAAATTTTTAAAAGTTTTCTTGATATCTTTAGGATGCTACACGCTGAAAATGGGCAATTAATGAATATACAACAAAGGTGAAGGGTATATACGATTTGGCATAGACGAATATAGCACTCATACTTGTTTTCAAATTAAAGAAGTAAACCAAACTTCTCGCATAGGACGCTTTGTTGGTACAAAATTCGAAATTTTTTAACCAAAAATGAAACTTTGTTGTTTACACTATAATATACAATAACTAAGTGAGAATAAATGACAGATATATACCCTTCAAAATGACATATAAGTTATTAAAAACAAAAACCACTTTCGAAAGATATGCCATCTATTGTAAATCCCACATCGTAAAACCATTAAAAAAAAGGAACAGATGATTGAGACTTTAAGAATTATGTTTGCAATTAATTATATTATTTGTTGTATGGTTTATTTTGCTTTTATAAAAATTAACTCTTTTATTTTTCATTTTCATATATAAAAACAAGTGAAATTTTTATTACAGTTTTAATTTCGTTAAATTTAATACAATTTAAAAAAGTAAAATTAATTTAACACGCTAGTTTTGCTGTATTATACAAGTAATTGCTAAAGAAAAGAAACGAAAAATTATTATTTATTTATTGGTTTAATGCGTTATTGAGTTGGAAAGTAAAATTAAATGAAAATGTTTAATAAAAATTAAAAATAAAATCATAAAATAAATGACTGACAATATAAAACTAAAAATTTACACAATCTGTAGTAAATTATTAAAATTGGTTTAATATTATTGGTTTTTATAAATTTTTATAAAATCAGCACATTTTTTGTCAATAATTTTAAAAGATTTTGAGTAAAAGTTTTTTTGAAAAAAAAAAAAAAAAAAAAATTGGGAAAAAATCTATGTAGTCTCGGTATTTTGCTTATAACTCAGCCATTTGTGGATAGACATTCTCGAATTTAAATAGAAGTCTAAGTTGTACTACAGCGGATATATTGATGTATGAATCATGTATGTAAGTTATTTGGTGGCTTCGAAAAGTTGATTTCAACAGACTGACATGGTTACATCTGTAACGATCCAGAAAACATATGCTGTATGGGATCACATAAGAAAAATGTGTAAATTACAAATGAAATAACAAACTTATACATATATTCCCTTGTCACTCTTAGTGAAGGGTATAACAACAGCATAACCTGTTCTCTATATGCCCATCACTGATTTATGAATATCTCATTAATTTCATAAGCAAATTTTCTAGCATTTCTGGCTTTCCTCTTTCTTTTCCTTCCCTCTTGACCCATAAAATCTTAATTAAAACTTAACCACCATTTACAAAAAAAAAGTAGTTCCTCTCTATTGTATTTTAATTTGTGTCTTTTATTTCTTCGCTTTGGTTTCAATTATTTTTTCTGCAGTTTTTTTTTTTTTGGTTTTATCTTCTTGTGCTGTGTGCGACATGCAATTGTTGCAGACAACATTTTCTATGATTTCTATGCTTGAATTCCTAATTTTCACAATTGCTTTGACAATTGTATTCTTTTGTGTATAGCTGCAGCTGCTATTTGAAAAATCATGCCACAAAAAAAAAACTAATAATTATCACTAATTATTCGTTACATTAAAGAATTCTTAATTTTTAGGTTAACGAAGGCAAAAAACAAAAAATCACTAACAAGAAATGAAAATGTTTTTTTAAATTAAAACTCAAATACTTGTACCATTGAGAAATATAATGTTTAATCGCTAGAGAATTTTAAAGATAAAATCAGATTTTTATCTTAGCATTAGATATTGAGACAAAAATATTAAGTTTGAGTTTTAAAGATGTTGGAACTTTTATTTTCTATAGATAATTGAAGTTACAACTTTTGGGACAACAATTTTCTATAGAAAATTTAAATCCCAGATTTTGGGACAATAATTTCCTAGAGAAACTTCTAAAAATGCGGGATTTACAATAGGTAAAGTATCTTATTACATCCCCCGGGACCATATAGGCCCTTCCGAGCCATTTTGTTCTGCATATTGCCAGCATTGGGCAGTCGCATAGAACATGTTCTGAGGTTTCGGCATGTAGCCCTCAAAACCTGTACTGTTCATTTTCAACGTTACCTAACATAAATTGGTGATAGTTTCAACCACAGTGTCCGGTGAATAATCCAGTAAGTATCCTCAAGTCTCACTTTCCAAGGGAAAGCAACGACTGGGATCTACGTCTACGGATAGGGTAACGAATCGTTTGGACTGTCTTAGTCCTGGTTAATTACCCCAAAAACGGGCAAATTCCGATTCAACCCAAGAACGAATACGTTCTATAGTGTATCCACGAGGGATGCCAAAGAACGGTTCAGCACCTATAAACGAACGTTGGGTGCCCCTGTTGGCAAGACAATCAGCGCGTTCACTACCAACATGATCTTCATGGCCAGGTACCCAGCATAATGTAAGTTCATTGTGTGCGCCGAGTTCATTCAAGGATGTCCAGCAGTCCATTACAACACCAGACCTCATTTCATATGATGATAATGCTTTAAGAGCAGCTTGACTGTCAAACATAACATATATTTTATTATTCTTTAATCTCCTCTTAAACATTCATTGGAGCATATAAGGATGGCGAAAATCTCCGCCTGAAATATTGGGATACCCCTTTGAAATTTGGGTCCATAGATACCCAGTGTCACTATTAGCCTGTTTGGAACCATCAGTAAACCATACTTGAACGGCATTATATTGCCACCATGTCTGATTTAACCACTCATGCCTTTCAGGTTTCAAGGACCCTAAGCTTCCTATATAATATCAGAGTTGGTGATATATGGTCCGATATTGCAATACTAGTATCATTTTCAAAGATGCCTAGAATGTGCATGTGCCCAACCAGATCTCCCGGCATTACACGTGATATCCCCGGTAGTCTGGATGTACTCCTATTACGAATATTTGTAAGGGTGGGATGTGAAGGATTGCACCCAGATTGCACAGATGAGGCGATATACCTTGTCAAGTAATGCTCTCGTGGTCACCTGTTCCACATTTTTCCACCATGCCCATGCAACATATGTTATTATTGGCCTAATTACGTTAATAGAAGGTCAGTAAATCATCTTCGGTTTTAACCCCCACGTTCTACCAAAAAGACGCTGGCAGGCATATGTTGCCCTAGTGGCTTTTTTGATAGTGTTAGATAAATGAGAATTCCAAGTGAGAGTCCTATCAAGTGTAACCCCAAGATATTTTACCTCATTAGAAAACCCAATAGATGATCCATTCAATGTAGGCTCTATGAGTCTAATAACTCTCCGTTTTGTAAATGGTACAATAATTGTCTTGGCTGGGTTAATGGTCAGCCCCCTTTCCAAGCACCACTTGGAGCAGCCTACATCCTTGCCGATATCGATACGTCATCCCACCCAGTAACAGAGATTACTAAGTTGTCAGCGTATTCTCACTTAATTATTGAACATTCTAGTGTAAACAACAAAGTTTTGTTTGCTTCAAAAATGTCGTAATGTTGTACCAATGAATAGTCATATGCGGAAAGTTTTGCTTTACTTCTTTAATTTGAAAAAAAGTGCCCACTGAAGCACACCGATTGCTCACCAAAGCTTATGGTGAATATGTTTTATCGATTTCAATGTGCGAGAGATGGTTTGTGCGGTTCAGAAGTGGTGATTTTGACAAGGAAGACAAAAAAGTTTGAAGACCACGAATTGGAGGTATTACTCCATGAAGATTGTTGTCAAACTCAACAGGAGCTTGCAAAATCATTGGGATTTACTCAAGCAGTAATTTCAAAAGGTTTGCGAGCAGCAGGATTCATTCAAAAGCAGGGAAATTGGGTGCCATACCAGAGACCTTGAAAGACGATTTTGCATGTCTGAAATGCTGCTTGAACGCTATAAAAGAAAATAATTTTTGCACCGAATTATTACTTGCAATGATAAATGGATCTATTAAGATAACCCGAAGCGTAAGAGACCGTATGTGAAGAGCGGCCAACCAGCCAAATTGACACCAAAGCGAAATATCCACACGCTAAGGTAATGCTCTGTATTTGGTGGGAGAAAAAGGGTCCTATCTTTACGAGCTGATGAAATCTGACCAGACCAACACACTGAAACTGTACCGAACGCAACTGATTCGTTTCAAGCGAGCATTGGCCGAAAATGGCGAAGAATATGCGGCCAGACATGAAACCGTAATATTCCATCATGACAATGCTCGGCCACATGTTGTAAGAGACCGTATGTGAAGACCGGCCAACTAGCCGAATCGACACCAATGCGAAATATCCACACGCTAAGGTGATGCTCTGTATTTGGTGGGAGAAAAAGGCTCCTACCTTTACGAGCTGCTGAAATCTGACCAGACCAACACACTGAAACTGTACCGAACGCAACTGATTCGTTTCAAGCGAGCATTGGCTGAAAAATGCTCAGAATATGCGACCAGACATGAAATCGTAATATTTCATCATGACATCGCTAGGCCATATCATGCAATACCTGTTAAAAAGTATTTAGAATGATGTGGTTGGGATGTTTTGCCAGATGCATAGTCCAGACCTTGCCCCGTCCTACTACTATCTGTTTCGATTGATGCAGAGCGCTCTCTCTGGGATACTTTTCACTTCAGAACAGAGTATCCGATATTGGCTTGATACGATCTTGGCTTGATACAATCTTGGCCTCAAAACCTGAGCAATGGCAGAAAAACGACCAGACATTAAACCGTAATATTCCACCATGACAACGCTCCTTAGCCACATGTTGCAATACCTGTTAAAAGGTATTTAGAATGAAGTGGTTGGGAAGTTTTACTTCTACCGTTTCATAGTCGAGAGATTGCCCCGTTCGGTTATTATTTTTTTCGATCGATGCAGAATGATCTCTCTGGGATACGCTTCACTTTGGAACAGAGTATTTGGCATGATTCGTTCTTAGTCTCAAAAGATAAGCAGTTCTTTTGGTTCGGAATCTATATGTTGCCAGAAAGATGGGAAAGGGTCATGGCTTATAATTTCCATAAACATATTTTGGCTACATTATTTGGGAATTCTATTTTCTATAGAAAATTGTTGGTCATATTATTTGCGACTTCTATTTTCTATAGAAAATGTTTGTGCCAAAACATGGGATTTCGATTTTCTGTAGAACATTTTCTATAGAAAAGTTTTGGTCCCATTATTTTCCCAAAAGAAGGATATTTTTCTATAGAAAATTATAATAAATTATGCTAAGTTCAGCATTTAAAATCTATTATGTTTATTTTGCAGTATGATTTTATGTGGTTAAATAATTAAACATGTTAATTTAACATACCACATACTAATTAAAATTTACATGCTATTTGTCTTCATAACTCATACGAACTGAGTGTTTTACCCTACATAAGTCATTTGAATTTGGTGAAATTTTTAAAACTGCTAAAGCGAGGAGTAAAAAATTTGTCAGATAAATAGAAGAAATGTTAAGCTTACAGAAGATGTTTGAAGTATAGGATTATATTAGAAAAAGGAGAAGGAACAGATGAACAATTTGAACAGTTGGGTGCTGTAAATACGTTTCTTGTTTGTTTAAAATCATATTTCCAGTAGCGACTCTTTCAAATTCGTTTTCTTGGGGATAAATTCAACATTAATAATATATTTTCTTTAACATTTTGTTAGCTGAGACTCTTCACTAGATACCAGCATTCAAAATAATGGCTCGTGTACTTTTGTTTCTTTTGCAAATCGAAAGTGTGGTGTGGTTTTCTAAACCCCAGAGTCAAGTCACTGCGTATTTTTTTTAGTTTTTTCTCTATTTTTTCATGTATTTTGTGCCAACTTTTTCTATTAGTAATGCATATTTGTTTGTGGCATTTTCATTTAATATTTGCACTCATGTTAAAGTTGGATATATATATTTTTTTTTGGTTTGTTATTATTGTTATAAAAAGAAATACTTGTATGTTGCAACACCAAACAACCAACAGCAAGAAGGAGAAGAGGAAAATACTTATGTGTGGCAACTTTAATAAATACTAGTCGTCCAACCAACCAATGCTTTTGACTTACATTTTCATTTGAAACTGAGTCAAAAATGTAAAAGAAACTTATGTAATCCAACAATTACCAATGAATGGGTGGAGTACTTGAGAGTACTTTCTGTCTACTTAGTAACAGGGAACTTATTGATGAGGCTGACCAAGTTTTGTTAAAAACAAGTTTGTTGGGTCTGGGGGCTCAACGAAAATCTTTAAAATTAAATTAATGATTATTTAGGTTTAAAGGAGTTTAAAGAAATATTTTTAATAATTGTGGGCAACAATGTTTGAATTAATAGTTAGAAAATAAGGAAAATGAACAACAATTTCCTACATAGAGAACAGATGTAGCAAAATTTGGGACATATGTTATCTTGAAGTTGCAAAAGTTAGGTCATTTTTGATTCTATGGCAGTCTGATTATTAGCATCTCTTGGTTAATAATTTGTTTTTTTTTTTTGTGTCTTTTTTAATCAGGAAGTTGCCACCAAATTTAAGGTGTGTGAGTTAAAATATTTACACACATTTTGCAACCTCTAACTTGCACAACAAAATTTTCCTCTTCCTCTTTGAATATTTGTTGATGATGCAAAAGATTTATTATTAATTTTACGATTTTTGCCATGTTTTTACTTTTTTTTTTTGTCTTGGTTTGATTATTAATTTCAATTTTATGTTAAAAACATAAACAAATGAATATTAGATAACGTACAATACACATTTTTGTATTATTTTTTTAACTATAATTTTTAATTTCCTTTAATATATATTGACCAATACTAGTATTAACTTACAGTAATATAAATTTTATATTTAGCTCATTAAATTTTATCATCTCAAAATTTTACTTGCTTGTTTGTAATTCCCCCCTTAAGCTAAACTAATAATTGTTTTATTACTATTTTATATATAAGTACTTTGAAGAGGGAGCTTGTTATATTACTTTGTGTAATATAACCTTAAGATATTGTTTATTTAAAAAAAACATTTTGATAACCTTAATAACTTTCAAACTTAAGAAACAAATAATAAATTCATCAGAAATTTTTTAGAGAAAATGAAAGTTTTAAGAAATTAGCAAACATATTTATGTAGGCTGTTAGATAAAAAAGAGATTTTGAATGAATAAATAAATAAATAAATAAATATTTCTTCCAAATTGTCACAGCTCACATAAATTTTAACAAAGGTTAGATACTTTACAGAAAACAGTACAAAAATTATTGAAAAATTCGGGATTTTTTAAAATGTTTATCTTTTATTTTGGAACATTTGTACAATATAAATTTATTCAAAGTATTGGCCATTAATAGCTATGACTTTTTCCCATCTTTCTGGCAACATATGGATTTCGAGCCAAAAGAACTGCTCATATTTTGAGGCCAAGAACGAATCAAGCCAATATCGGTTACTCTGTTCCAAAGTCAAGCGTATAGCAGAGAGAGCATTCTGCTTCGATTGAAACAAATAGTAGTCGAACGGGGGACAAGGTCTGGACTATAAGGAGGATGAAGCAAAGCATACCAACCACTTCATTTTAAAAAGCTTTTAACTAGTATTGAAACTATTGGCCGAGTGTTGTCATGATGGAATATTACGGTTTCATGTGTGGCCGCATATTCTGGGAGATTTTCGGCCAATGTTCGATTCAAACGAATAAGTTGTGTTCGGTACAGGTTCCCTGTGATAGTCTGGACAGATTTCATTAGCTCATAATAGAAAGGACCCTTTTGCCCCCACCAAATACAGAGCATTACTTTAGAGCCATGGATATTTGGCTTTTTAGGTTTCGGCTGGATAGGCGGACTTCGCATGCTTCAGGTTATTGTAATAGATTCATTTTTCATTGCCGGTAATGATTCGATGCAAAAATGATTTTCTTTTATAGCGTTCAAGCATCATTTCAATCATGGAAAATCGTCTTTCAAGGTATCTCTTCTTCCATTCGTGTGGTACCCAACTTCCCTGCTTTTGGATGAATTCTGCTGCTCGAAAATGTTCTGAAATTACTACTTGAGTAGCTCCCAATGATTTTGCAAGCTTTTGATGAGTTCTAAAACAATCTTCATGGAGTAATGCCTCCAATTCTGGATCTTCAAACTTTTTGGCTGGCCTGGTCGATATTTGTCTTCCGTGTCAAAATCACCACTTCTGAGAGACACCAACCATCTTTCGTACATTGAATCCGATTCACCATATGCTTTGGTGAGCCATCGGTGTGCTTTAGGTGCACTTTTTTATACCCTTCACCATGAGTGGCAAGGGTATATATAAGTTTGTCATACCATTTGTAATTTCTACATTTTTCATTTGCGACCCCAAAAAATATATATATTCTGGATTGTTATAGATATGTCCGTAACTTTCCAAATACCCTAAATAACTTACAGACATGATTGATACATCACTATATCAGGAATTCTTCCAATTCGGTTGCTATTTGAAATCGAGAAAATCAGCTCAGAAATGGCTTCCTATTTTTGATCTATATCTGGATTAATAAGTCATTAATATAGACTAATATATATTAATATAGAATATGGATATCAAATAATAGATATTTCGAAGTCTATTGCAACGATGTATATAAGGCTATAGTAATTTGGACCTGCAATAAGTCAAAATCGGGAAAAATATTTTTTTACCAAAAACATTTTTTCATACATTTTTTTTCACTAACAAATGTTTTAAAAATTAAAAAAAAAAAATTGAAAAAAATTTAAAAAAAAAAATTGGAAAAAAATGTTTTTAAAAATTTTGAAAAAAAAAATTTTTTTTTTTTTAAATTTCGAAAAATAATTTTGAAACTTTTTTTAAATTTGGTTACCTAAAAATATTTAAAATTTGTATTTTAATTTATAATCTTGTGAAGGGTGTTTAAGATTCGGCACAGACGAATATAGCTCTTTTACTTGTTTCAAATTAAAGAAGTGAAGCCAAACTTCCCGCATATAACGCTTTGTTGTTACAAAAAACTTTGTGTTTACTCTACAATATTTAATAACTAAGTGAGAATGAATGACAGATATGTACCCTTCAAAATGACGTATAAGTTATTAAAAACAAAAACCGCGTTCATATTGTAAATTCAGCATTTTTAAGTCATACACGCAATATATAGCCATTTCCGCGTCTGTATGTAGAAATCAATTTTCCAAATTCCGCAAATAACTTACATTCATGACTGATACATCGATATATCCACTATAGTTCAACTTAGATTGCTATTAAAAATCAAGAAAATCGACCCACAAATAGCTGAGATATATTTTTTTTTAAACAAACACATACTGCTAAGCTTTTTTCTTGTCTGCAGATACACCCAGAGTCTCTGTCGGGAATCGAACCCGCATCCCTCAGATTGATAGCCCAACACATTATCGTCTAGTCTATCGGGGCACCCTATATATAGCAAAAAACTACGACATCTTTGATTTATCTAAAAATTTTTGAAACTGATATTTTACGTTGTTTACATATTGTTTACGAAATGTCAATTCAATAATTATAAAATTTTTGGAAAATAAAGTTTTGATTGAAATTTTAGTATGTTATTATACAAATCAGCTTCAAAATATTTTTTTACACTGTATAAATACATTGTTTACATAGTGTCAACAATTGTAAAATTTTGTGAAACTAAATTTCCGAGATTATTTTCTACATGTTTTTATTTAAATTTGATTTAAATCGATTCTTTGCATTATTAACACTATGTAAATACATTATTTACATAAGGTAAACAATTGTTGAATTTTATGAAGATAAATTTTTTATTTAAATTTTATTGTGTTTATACGCATACTTGATTGTTTAAATTGTTTACACGGTGTAAATATATTGTTTACATAATGTCAATAAAGGCCAAACTTTGTGAAAATTACATTTTGTTGAATTTTTTTGCTTTATTTTATACAAATTAATTTTTAAATGATATTTTACCTTGTTTACACCGTGTAAATACATTGTGTACACAATGTCAAAAACTTTTAAACATTATAAAAATTATATGTTGATAAAGCATTAAGCCTGTTTATATATGTAGGTAAAGTTGAAACGATGTTTTGCATTGTTTACACTGAGTAAATGCATTGTTTGCATAATGTCAACAATTGCCAGATTGTAAAATTATTCTTTACATTGTTTTACACTGTGTAAATACATTATTTACATAACGTAAACAATTGTTGAATTGTGTGAAGAAAAAGTTTTTATTTAAATTTACACCATGTAAATTTAGTTACATGGTGTAAAGTCATTATTTACACAATGTCAACAATGACCAAACTTTGTGAGAATTACATTTTGTTTAGTTTTTTTGCATTTTTTATAGAAAAATTTGCTTTTAAACAGTATTTTACATTGTTTACACGGTGTAAATACATTATTTACACAATGTCAATTTTGGTAAATATTGTAAAAAATTATTGATCCGTTTTTATCACAGTTTGATTAAAGACGATTTATTTCCATTGTTTACACTGAGCAAATACATTATTTACACCATGTAAACTATTAGAAAACATAGTAAAAATAAACAGTAACAGAGTTATATTCGACTGTGCCAAACCTTATACACCAAAGTATACTTTAAAATAAAGATTGAAAATATTTTTTGTAAAAAAATTTTTATTTTTCGAATTTTTTTTTTTTTAACAAAATTTGGAAAAAAAATTTTAATTTTTTAAAAAAAAATTTTAAGTTTTTTAAAAAAAAATTTCAAAATTTTAAGTTTTTAAAAAAAAAAAATTTAAATTTATAAAAGAAAATTACAAAAAAGTAAAGAAAAATTCAAATTGTTTTTAAGTTATTTTTGAGTTATATTCAACTATTTTTTTTCGAATTTTTTATTTACAAAATTTTGAAAAAAAAATTTCAAAATTTTAAATTTAAAAAAAAATATTAAAAACCTAATATTTTTTTTTTTCATTTTTTTTTGGGAAATTTATTAGTGAATAAAATTTTATGACAAACAAAAATTCGTGCTAAAAAATATTTTTCCAAATTTTACCCATGGTAGGACTTACTATGACTTTATATACACTGTTGAAAAGGTCATTGAAATATCTATAATTAGATATCCATAGTGTCTATATTAATGACTTAGTAATCCAGATATAGATAAAAAATTGGTCACAAATTTTTTCCCTTATACCTCAGTCATTTGTGGGCCGATTTTCTCGATTTTAAATAGCAACCGAACCGGGTCTATAGTGGTTATATTGATAAATGAATCAAGTATGTAAGTTATTTTGGGGCTACGGAAAGTTGATTTCAACATACAGACAGACAGACGGACATGACTATATCGACTCCTCTATCATTAACTATCCGGAATAAATATACAAATGAAAAATGTAGAAATTACAACGTGAAGACAAACTTATTTATACCCTTGCCATTCATGGTGATGGCCATAAAAAGAACTTGTAAAGTGTAAAATTCAAACATATTTATGTAAATAAAAAAAAAAAACTTTCCTTTGTTTGTATGATAATTTCTAACAAAAATATTCTTAAACGTCAAAAAAAATCTATTATAAATTCCTAAAAATACATATATAAACTGAAATAATAAACAAAAAAAAAAAAAATATTTGCTTTTGTAATAAATAATAATAAGGTTTTTATTGACTGTCGATATATATGTTGACCTACTTTCTTAATTTATATTAACAAGATTTATTTATTTATTATTTCACATTTGATTTACATTTTGTAGCAATTTTATACCCTCATATTTGATTCATTGTTATGGAAATGTGTTAAAAATTCACAAGAAAGTTGAAATTAAGTTATAAAAACATGTTAAATATTTGATCAAATTTTGGTATAAAGTAAAGTGTTTAATGAATTGTCACACACATTTGAGTGTTATTAGGTGTGGGAAGCTTGATAAATGTCAAACTATTTTTTTATTCCAAAAAAAATGTCAAGACAAAAATATGTCATGACATTTTTTAAAAAATTTCTATAAAAACTCAAAGTGAAAGTCTTTATTAAACAATTAATTTAGCAGAAATTAAGAAAAACAAAATAATATTTTCAAGTGACCACCATTGACTCATAAACTCCAACAACAGATGGCGCTTAAATCATCATCAACATCATTATCACCTATAATACCAGTCTTAAGCTAAATATTTGTTTTTAATTTAATATGAAACAAAAAGCAGCAAAACAAATTTCTTATTAAAGTTTATCCCACTACAATGAACTTAAACGAAATCCAGTTTTAAGCATCTTCACTTTTGTTTTCATTTCCAAAATAAACTTGAAATTTTTCCAACAATCATGTTTAAAAGTGGCCCAAACAGCTCTTCTTTAACACAAAAATTATTATTTTTTAAATTTTTTCTTTATTTGTTTATAAAAGCAAACAAAGAGGCTGACTGCCAAAGAAGATGATGATGATGATGTTAAAGGAAGAAGTTAGAGTTGTTGAATATTTGTTTTATACTTTCTGCTGTTGCCAATTTCTTTTACCAGTTTTTAAGATTTCCTTGTTGAAAACCAAAAAAAAAATCTCGTTTTTTTTTTGTAAGACTCAGACAAATGTATAAACAAACTCTAGACTCCAGGGTTTCATGAACTGTAAAGTTTTTTTTTTATATTTTTCTACAAATCGTTAGTTACTTTTTTTTCTTCTCTAATATTTAAAGTCAACCTTATGTTATGAAGTCTGAAAATACTTTTTGGCCATATTTTATGTTTTTTTTTTTTAAGATATAAAACATTGGCAATTATTGTTCACCATGTAGAGTAGAGACAACAAAGACCTTAAATGGAAAATCGAAAACTGAAGACAAAACATTACAAAAATTGTATCATGCCACCATCATGGTAGCAGCAGCTGTGGAATTGATGTCATTGTGAGTTTGAAGAAATGTGCAAAATGAAGAAAATCAAATGAGGAAGAAACTGAAAAGAAAGGTCATTGTTATATAGACAAACTATACTTGAGATACTACTTATGTTTTGAGATAAGTCAAGAGCAGTAAACAAAAGAAATCTTTATATTTTACACAAGATTTACAAAGTGTAACAAATGTAAAGAATACTATTTACAATCAAACAAATAAAGAACATTACAAAATGTAATAATTGTTTACATAGTGTAACTAATGTGTAGACATCTATAAATATAACAACGAATGCCTGTAGGTGCCTATATATCTGGAAGGAACATTTGAAATTTCAAGTGGGCGTGGCACCTCCCATACAAAGTAAATAGTTATTATGAAATATCTGGTGAATTTTAATTGTGAAAGCCGTACAATTTCGTGGGATTTACTTCGGTACCATTGTACGCACTTTGGCTAAAATTGGGCATGATTGAATAAATGGGCATGGCACCAACCATACAAAGTAAATAGTTATTTTCGAATATCCGCAGAACTATAATTACGACAGTATTAAAACTTTATACGAACTAATTTCTTATCAGTGCATAAGTCCATCCAAAAATGGGACGAACCAGAACAGGGGGTGTGGCAACTCCCATTTAAAGTAAATAGTTATTTTCGATTATCTGGAAAAGTCTTCACATTTTGACCTAATATCAGCCTTATCGTTTTACATAGATTGGATGAAAATGGAAATTAGTGGGCGTGGCACCTCCCATACATTGCAAATTAATAATTTCGAATATCTAAAGAACTATAATCGTAAACTTATTTGTATTAATCAACTTCTTAACACTGTATGAAGTTGGGCTGAAAATGTGCGGGATTGGATAAGTGGGGGGGGGGGGGTAGCACGTATCATACAAAGTAAATAGTTGTTTTTGAAAAGCTGGAGTAGTGTAATTGAAAGTCTTCAAACTTTATATGAATCAATTTCACGGCAAAAATGGGAAGGATAGAAACAGGGGGTGAGTCACCTCCCATACACAGTAAATAGTTATCACTAAATATTTTGATATTATTTAAACTATTGGGTGTATGTTTGTTTTTTCCCAAGCGCTTCTAAATAATGAGTGAGATTTTTTTTTTATTTGATTGAAATTATTATTGCAATTTACAAAAAAAAAAAAATATTTTTATAGTTTTAATCACTAGTTATGAAATTTTGAACTTTTTTCGAAAACCCTTCCATTATGGTTTTTATAGTGCTTTATGTCACATTGTTCGATTAGGTTGTCCATCTCCGTTTAAAATCTACCACACTTTTGGACACCTTTTTTGTGCTATTCAATTCTCTTTTAACAAGAGCCCAATATTTCTCCACTGGACTCAGCTCCAGGCAGTTTGGAGGAATTGCCTCTCTTGGTACAAATACCACATTATTCTTCTTCTACCACCCAAGACCTTGCTTTCATAGTGACAGGATGTCAAATCAGGTCAAAAGTAAATGGACACATTAAGAAGTCTTATGAATGGAAACATCCTCCTTTGTAAACATTCATTGATATAAATGTCGGTATTTAAAGAGCCCTTTGTAACAAATGTTTGACTTCTTTTGCTGCATGCTTGTAATGCCAAGAACTTTTTGGGAAAATTTTCTGCTTTTGGGTGCTAAACTTTTCTACAACATTCCCTCGAGCATCAGCAACATACAAATATTCACCCGGAAGCTGCGAAAAATGTTCCATACTTCAATTTCCGTGCTCTGTCTTTGGCCTCTAAATTTTTAGCAGCATTCCTGTCAGCCTTGTATGTTTTTAAACCTGCATTGGCTTTAACTTTTTGAACCAAATAGTCCGAGTACTGATTTAACCGGATGTGTTTGGAGCTCTTTTGAATATGCTTTGTATTTTTTTGGCTTAATAAACATCATGTGAACTATTCCTTCTACCTGAACCAGGTTTTCTATCAACGGACAAGTTCTCCCGGTACTGTTGAATAACATTGGAAACAATTTGACGGCAGACCTTTGATTGTTTGGCTTACTTTTTGTAAGACCAAGTTGGGTTTTGTTGAAAATATTTAATAATTTTAGTTCGCACTTTTTTCTGGTCACTCATTTAAATTAGATTAACACCAAATGAACATAATTGACATTAAACATAATAACTGACATGTTTTACAAAGGTAACTTGGGTTAAAAGTTTTAATGAAAAACGTGTGTTAAGAATTTCACGATCTCACTCCTTACTTTCTAACAGGTATTACAACATGTGGACGAGCGTTGTGATGATGGTATATTAAGATTTCATGTCTGGCCGCGTATTCTGGGCGTTTTTCGGCCAATGATCGCTTCAAACGAATCAGTGCTAATTGAGTAGGATAGGTTATGTTCCATGGGTAGCTACTAGTTAAGCAGCTCACTTGGGTCCATTCGGGGTTATAGTAGGGTATTTACAATACTTCCGTTGTCTCCGAGTTAAACCAATCAAGTAGATTCGTTTAAGATTCATCCTTGATAGCTCATCCAAGCATGATAGGAATGGGATTCCGAGAATGCGTTCCCTCAGGTTTGTCAGAATCGGGCATTGGCATAAAAGGTAATACACAGTCTCTTCCTATTCTTTATTTTTACAGCTTCTACAGTAATCCTTGTACCGTAGGCCCAGTCTTCTACCATGTGCCCCAATTATACAGTATCCTGTTATAAAGGAGACAATTAGCCTTATTTTCTTACGACGGTATTTCATAAGTAGATTCGTCCTGCTGGCATCATATACGGTCTAAGTCGACCTCATTGTAGCACAAGAAGGTTCATTAGTCCATCTGTTTTGTCCAGCTTCATATAGTTTCGGCTGAACAGCCATCTTGCATTTAACAATGAAAATACCAGAAAAGGGGTCGATCGCCTCCTCATTCATCAACGCATCCCTTTTGGCCAATTCGTCTGCTATACAATTACCCTGATTTCCATCGTGTCCAGGCGTTATTCTAGAATGTCTCACTATCTCATTTAGGGATATCCGGCATTCCTAGGTTAACCTAGATGTCGTAAAGACACCCGCTATTCCGTTAACGGCACCCTTGCTATCAGTAAATATATTCGTTAATACCTCAGCCAAATGGATGCACGTTTAATGGCAGTAATTTCCTCCAGAAGAGCAGTACAGAAATTAGATAGGCTTAAGTAGGATTTTATTCCAAAGTTCTCAATATTGAAAGCTCCTTTTGAAGCCATCAGTAAAAATCCTTAGGACATCGTCAGGGGGCAAGAGTCCGCGATAAATCCCTATTCGGGATTATAATATGGAAATGCCTATCGAAAAAAGGTTTTGCGATGCAATAATCAACATTACTATGTATGTTCCCATAGTAATTCAGTATCCTAGAATGTCGAAGGTCCTTACCAGACCATGAACAACCAGCATTTTGTATCACAGCAGAGTTGAGAGCCATTTGTATCACCATCAAATCCAGTTGGTAACCAGTTTAAAATAGTAAAAAGTGCCTTAGAGGAGGTAGACCTTATAGCGCCTCTAATCAGTATCGAAATGGTCTTTAAAACTCGTTCAACGGCCTTGCTGTGAGTAGCATTAGCCAAGGCGTGCAATCACACCAATACTCCATAGAACAAAGTGGGCTTAACAACTGCTTTTGATGATCCAATTGCCCTTTTACAAGAGTAGATGGCCACATAGGCCATAGTAATTCTGTTGTCAATGTTTAGATTCCAGGATACTCTTTTATCTAGAATGATGTCAAGGTACTTTGCATTATCCCTTATCTCAAGACTAATTTCATTCAGTCTAGGTGGTCTAAAGTCATCGATCTTATAGCTCCTAGTGAAGAGAACCAAGTATGTTTTTTTGGTCCACTCGAAACACTCCAATCACTCAGTGTACGTAATGACGATTCCGTACAACTAGATATTGTGTCCAGAAATTTACCAACATTGTCAGAATACGTGACTGTTTTGATCCTTCTGTTGTCCATCCTGACCAACAGGGTTTTCATAGCCAGATTCTACAGAAGTGGTGATAGTACACCACCCGGCGGGATTCCACGATTTTGCAAGCTTTTGTTGAGTTAAAAGAAAAGTTTTGAGGTAAATATTTCTAAAATTTTGCCCTGAAAATCTAAAAATCTTAAAGAAAAAACCTGTTGAATTATTTATAAAACATTCCTTATCTAAATTTAATTTTAAAAGATTATTTGTTAAGACTTCAAATACCCATCCTTTTTATGGAGACTCTGTTGGTTTTTAGTTTTCAAAACTTTTTTTTTTATGTCAGTTTTTTTGTTTAATTTGTCGCATGTTTCTTGAAAACGTGTTATGTTTTAAAAACATACATATTAGTTTTATGCTGTCTAAACTTTAATGTTTTATACATACATATTTATTTTCTGTTGAGGCTTTTTGCAGTTATTATATGAATTCCTAATGTTTAGGTTGCGAATATGACTGTGTAATCGTTTATGACTATAGTGCACTTACCATCCATCCATCCAATATGAAGTTTTACGAATGGCATTGTTTTGTTTTTAATTTGCTGTGCAAAAATATTTTATAAATATGATTTTTTTATTTAACAGATTTTTACATGGCACGAATTTGAAATTGCAAACAATGACCACACGAGTTTTTCATTGCTGTTAAATATGGTTGCAAGATAATTAAGGTTAATAAACTTAAATGAAATATAAATACAAAGAAAGATGATTTGTGAGTAAAGAAATTTATGAGAAAAATGCGTAAATAAGAAAGAAAAAATGCGTAATGTTGAGTTCAAATTTAAGTAAAGAAGTTCAGGGGCCAAATTACAGCAATCGTGATCGTGTATCATAGATCGTTATTATCATATTTGAGGTTATCAAGAAAACTGCTACATTTTATTATAATTTCTCTAACGAAACTAATTTACTCATTCGCTCCCCTTAAATCTGCTTACATCTTTTACAGTTTGCTTTTATTTAGCCCAAAATTTTACATTTGAACTCTCAAAGTAATGTTTTTTTTTTTTTCTAAAAAAGAACCCCTCCTTTTAACCCACATTCACCTGTCATAAATCATCTTGCTAAACCACATTAGCTACAGATTTTCCTCACCTTAAATACACATGTTCTGGAACATTTAATAGTCTTTAGCGTTAACTAGCAGCTTTTTTTTTTGTTTATAGTTTTCTACTATTTACTTTTTTGCTGCCAAGTAATGTAAATATTGCATGCCTACAAGTTGCACTTAAATGCACAAGAAGCTGAAAAGAAAAAATTATGGAAACAACAAAACTTTTGCTTCAAACAAAAAAAAAAAAAAATACTTTTAAACACACAAAGCAATATTATACACCAACTAAAAAACAAAAAAAAAGGTATTAAATGCACACATATCAGCAGTAGCAATAGCAGCAACTTTAAAGCAGTTTTAAGTAAAAGGTAGTGAGAGAAGAAAAAAACAAACAAATTCAGCAATAATTATTAAACTGCTACTGAAAAACATATGAAACTAGAATAACGGCTCATGTTCCAATGTCGCGTTCTAGTAGCTAAATCATCGTTTGTTAATCAAGTGGCTGAAATTTTCAATTCAAGTCATAATTGAGAGTCTAGAATTATAGAAAAATGTTATTGCATTTATACTAAACACTTTATTTTGATTTTCAAACTGTGTCGCGTTCGCTACTATATCAAAAGGATGTCGAACCTATATATAATAAAAACGAAGTGACTGGAAAACATGTCGCGTGCTAAATCATATTAAATGTTGTCAACAGAAAGTCACAAATTATGTTTTAATTCGAACATTTTTGTAATTTTTTTCTAGATGCCTTCGAAAATTAGTTATATTTTTTGTCGCGTTAGGACATGGTTATTTCTAATACATTGCAATAAACATAGTGCCTCTAAAATGCTAACCAAACTAATTAAAACAAAAAGGTAAATGTTAAGATATCTGTATTTTTGTTAATTTCAAAGATATACGAATGTCGCGTTATTGACCATCGAATAGTCAGGCTAATTTGAAGCTAATAGCCAAAATTACAGGCTTTCGAACTCTAGTATTTTTAATTACTTGCATCTAGTGAAAACAATTGCAAAACTATTATTCCGATGGATGTAAAATTTGGTATTTTAATAGAATTACAATTTATGTTTCACAATGTGCTTGAAACCAATTCAAATTTTGATGCTCTGATACTACAGTGAAGCTTACAACAACAGTTAAAGTTTTTAAAACAACGATATTTGAAACTAGCCTCTAGTTGTATCAACTGCAAATTTGACATAATTGATATAAAACTATTGATCCGATACAAAGCTGCGTATATAAAAGGAGGAGCAGATCAGCTTAGAGAATTTTGGTTAAAATATTTTCATATTTAATAATAGGAGGTTAACAAATTTTTTAAATTTTATTTGAGGCTGATTTGCAAATTTCAATAATTTCCTAACTTAATTCTACAAAATCTCAGAAAAATTCAGACTGCTGTGAAATTAAAACCAAAAGTGAGAGGCTTTCAAACACATATATTTTATACTAGCGCCTAGTGAAATCAACCGCAAATTTGATTGTCCTGAAAATATAACACTATTGATCTAAATTAAACCATAATTCGTATATTAATAGAGGAGAATATAAGCTTTCAGAATTTTAGTTGAACAAGTTTAAAATTTAGTTATGGGAGCTTTACAGTGGGCCAAAAATAAAAAAACTTTGGGTGCGATAAAATTTTAAACATTTTTCCTTGCGATTATTGGCGTAATTATTAAGAAAACCCCACAAGAAAAAGTTTAACGGCGTCAAATCGCACGATATCGGTGACCAGTTCACATCACATCCATCAGAGATGATCATGACCTCAGATCGCTTGTACATAATGTCCAATGTAGCCTGAGCTGTTTGGCACGTAGCGCCGTCCTGTTGAAACCACATGTCGTTGGTATCCATATGATACAATACAGGTCAATAGAAGTTGGTAATCATCGACTTAAAGCGCTCGCTGACGGTGATGGCCTGGTCAAAGTCGTTCTCAAAGAAATATGTACTGATTATGCCACCAGCCCAAAATCCACACCAAACAGTGACTTTTCGAGATAGGTTAGGTTCACAGGTAGCGGTCCAAAGATTTCCGTCTTATGTACAGCTCATGTGGGTTCATTTGAATATTCGCTTTGTGTTACCCGAAAAAGAAGAAAAAAAAGAAGAGAAGAGAGCGAGGAGTAATTTATAAAATAAATTATAGATAGAAGTTAGAAAAGGGATGAATTCTAAGAGCGCAGATCATCATGAGACAGATATCAGGTGCTATTTTTATGTTCAGTCTTACTAACCACCTGCTTTTCCTAATAAAGGCATCTATGCATCTTAATTCCTTCTCAGATAATTCGGAGAGGTAGCTAAAGGAACACTTCCCTAAAAACCTTGCACCCAGCCTTTTCGGAATGCATTGGACTCTCTTGGTTCTCATGTAGATTGGTACAAACTTTTGTTTGTTGACCATTCATCTAGAAATGGGTCTTATCGCGGATGATGATTTTTTGATGAAAATTAGGCTAAATTTCCAACTGCTCCAAGGCCCCTTCAGCGAACACAAGTCGTTGTCTATGGTCGTTTAAATTCTGGTTCTGGATCATTTGAATTTTGTACAAGTACATGCGCAAGTCACGACTAAAAATTCTCCAAGTTGTTGTCTACGAAAAGCTAAATTCTTGACTGCCTCGGATTATCTTGCACACTATCACAGACAGCGGCGATGTTTTCGGTATATCTTACATTTCGTTGTCGTACGGGTGCTGGACCATTGTTTACTGAACCAGTGGACTGAAATGAATCCACCACACTGTAAACAGTCCCCTCGGTAGAACAATTAAGGCGACCGTAAAATGGGCGAAACTCGCGGAATGTTGCCCGAACAAAACCCTAATTTTGATAGAATAATTTTATCATTTCCATGGTGATTTGGGAAAACAAACTGTATAAATGACAGTCAATCTATCTTCAATAATATGACCACTAACAACTGTCAATTTCGGAAGTTCCTATTGGATGGAACTTTATTTTAAAATCGCGCCTAATGGAAAAAAAATTAAAATTTTGTTGTCCTGAATATAAATAGGAGAGGAGATTAGCTTTCAGAAATTTGTGAAAATTGTTTCTTTTTTAGACTGTAGGAGCATTACTTTGAGCTATTTTTTTTTTTTAATTTTCCTTCCGTTTATTTAGGATATACTTAGTATCAGAAATCATTTCCTTGCTCAATTCTACAACATCCCAGCCAAATTCAGTCTGCTGTGAAACTAAAATCAAAAGTTAGAGGCTTTTGAAACTAATTTAAACTTTGAGTCCTGAATATATAAGTCCTGAAAAGTATTAATCCGATCGATACAAAATGTTGTACATAAATATGGAGGGAGTTATGCTCTCACAATTTGTGTTAAAATATTGTTGAATTCAGCCATAGAGGTATTACAGTGGGCCAAAAGTTGAACTCGTTGAGTATGAGGAAATTTTTAAAAACTGTCTTTGTATATTTGGATAAAGTGTTAAAAAATGTAGCAGTAATTACTGAAATAGAGATCGAAATCATTTCCTTAAGAAAATTCTATAAAAATTCAGAAGGTTTCAGTTTGCTGTGAAACTTAATAGAGAAGTTAGATGCTTTCAAACACAGACACTTTACACTAGCGTCTTGGGGTAACAAAATCACACATTGCTACCTTGAATATACAAAACTATTGATACAAATGTTCATATGTAGATCGAGGAATAGATCTACTTTCAGAATATGAGTAAAACCTATAACAAATGTTAACTAGTAATGTGGTTTTGTCGTCAGCTGAGGTAGTTTAGTCAAGTTCAGGTTATGCTAGCGGACCCACAAACCTTAAGTGATAACGCAATTGATTTACCCTTTCCGGGGTTGGTAGCATCTTTATTCATTGAATTAATATTTAATACAGTTTGTATATTGTTACGTTTTCACCTCTTAAAACGTGGGTTTATTTCCATTAAATAAACCGGATACTTTTGAATGCAAATAAAAGCAGTTTTAGTAGTTTAAAATTTGTAACAACTCTTTATTTATTTAAAATGTACAACAACAACAGTTCAAATAGTCACTCAGTTTAAATAGTCACTCAGTGTTTATCAATTCGCAGAAATGCACACACACTTTATAATGTACAAACTGTACTCTAACAGCGCCAATGATCAACTTAACTCACGACTGCCACCTATGCCACTATTTTGCACACGTCATCTTTCGTGAATCTTCTACAATGCTCTTAACAGACACACTAGTGCATTCGAATTCTAGAGCTTTCGATGTTAATGTTAGCAGCTTAAACATGTAGTGTTGTCATACTAACAAACAATGCTAATAACCGCATGCTACTGATGGACGTGTTTATAAACATAATGAATGCTGCAGGCAGTCGTTACAGACTGTTAAATTCAAATCGATTAGTTACGAACAGCAACTATAATACGTTGGGATGTAGTGGGTTCTGGCGCAGTTTGTCCCAAGCCATAGCTAGGGGTTTCTGGAGATGCCTTTCACACAAGTCAAGTTTTCTTGAACAAGTCTTGAGATTATTGAAGATAGAGGAAGAAAAAGAGGAAAATCTTTCCAATCTCCTCTCTTATCTACAAACTCAAGAGATGCGTAAGTAAACTTGACATGTCTGAACCAGCACTAACTAAAACATATACTTTTTAGATACTTATTCTTTAATACAAATAAGTGAACTTAACTAGGTAGATAGTTAGCCGAATCCTCTGCCTGGAACAGTTGAACGAAGCCTATGTCTTGAGCAGTTGACCGAAGCATCTCTCTTGAACAGACGAGCGATATCTCTGCATTAAATAGTTGGCCGAATCCTCTGTCTTGAACATACGACCGATATCTCTGCATTAAATAGTTGGCCGAATCCTCTGTCTTGAACATACGACCGATATCTCTGCATTGAACATTTATATTTTTGAGCCGTTAACAGCGGCTCTGGTGTCTCTAAGTACTTTCATATTAAATGCCAAATGAAATTGTTGAACGCAAAATGTGTAGTAGCATACACACAGAAAAAGTGTTGAAAAATTCAACCAAGCTTGCCTTTAATGCGATTTTTTTTAAAGCAAACACACTACAAATCTTTTCATATATTTATTTTTTTTTTTTTGTATATTATAGTTTTTGAATTACAAACTATTTTTGCAAAAAAGTTTAAAATTCAATTGAAAGTAAAATAAAAACCATAAAATAAATAGAAGTGTATTGAGTAGAAAATATTAAAAAAATAAAAGAAAAAATCACAATATTTTATCAACAAAACCAAACAGGATAGAGAAGGCAAAGCAGAGTAGCACCAAGAGGGGAAATAAATAAAATTAAACTCATACATTGAAATCATTCTAGTGTAACGCATTTTACACTTTTTATTTTATTTTTTATAACTTTTTTTTTTACAATTTTGACTGGTGCCATTCATTCCTGCATACAACACCCGCGCACAGTAAATGCTGTAAAAGTATATTTTTATTTCACTTTTTTTTTTGGTTTTTATGCTTTTATAAATATTAGTTTTACTTTGAACAATAATATTAAACAACAAAATAAAAAATAAAGTTTGAATTAAATAAAAAATATTTATATTGTAAACACTACACTGAACTTATATAAATAAAAATACATACAGTACAGTACAGTGCAACTAACCAGCAGTTCTAGGAGACTGTCCCGAACTAGTGATTTTACCTATCATTGTGACAACTAGTTACATAACTAGCTACGTGCATGTCCTAAGCAGGGGGTGAATTGGCCCTTTTGGATTACAATGAGACTGTTCAATAGCTGCCCAATAGCATTGAATTCACATACCGGTTTTATAGAGTCAGTTACCTAACTGGTTGATCAGCTATATAACTAGTTGTTTTAAAGTATACACGTGCTAATTTGACCTCATATAGACAGTCTAATAACCGATTTTTCTAAACAAATCTTCCTCAGGCAACTCGCCAATATATTAACTATGATAGGTAAAATAACTACTTTCCAAAGTGCAGTACAAAAAAAAAACATTTAAAGTGACTACACTCTAGATTACTTAGAGACACTTAAGGGACAATTGTCTTCCCGTTTGATTACATGGGATGTATAAAGTAACCAACTGTTTCTCTCTGCACTACAATGAGCAAATTCATATCAAATGACTCAAAATATATAAATTGGAGTCAGACATTAGTGACAATTACTGTCTATAAGGTTTACATTGATTACTTGCTTAACTGCTGGGTACTGTACATTACACTACACTGCTGCAAGTTGCAGTAAGTATGTTAGTAATACTACGTTTTGTTTGTTTTTTTTCTACAGAAAAATGTAGAAAAAATTCGAGTATTTTTTTTATTTTAAAATAGACATTCATACTACTTTGCTTTACATTCATTTATTTTAAAACTTTTGTTCCTTTTTTGTTTTAATCACATATGAGTGTTTAAATGTATAATTTAAGGCAAAAAGACTTGAACAATAAAAAAAATATATGTGAATGACTTTTTAATGAATATTTTTTCTAATAAAAAAAAAAAATTCCAATTGTAGTTACTTCTTGTAGGGAAATAAGTTCATATTTGTAATTATAATTTGAAGCATGTAAGGAAAATTTTAATTTTTGTTGTGTTTGCTTTTTTTTGCATTATCAAAGTTGCAACAAGGTGTTAACATACATTCATGCATATTTGCAAAAAAAAAATTTTTTTATTTGTTTGTTTGATTTATAAGTAGTGTGTGGCATTCACTTTAGAAGGGGAAGTTTGAGTGGGAATAATTTATATGTAATTGGAAGTTGGAAGTTGTAATTTCATATGGGAAATTAAAATAGTTTCTAAACTAAGTAAATAATAAATAAATAATTAATTTACAGTGAAGGGCAATTTATATATTATCCAAACTAAGTTTAACAAAACAATAGGCAAGGATTAAATCTATCACAATGTCGGCAGAAATAATCCGATTGATGCACAGTTTGGCGCATAAATTCAGGAGGAGCAAAGCTGTTAGAATTTTAGTAAAACTATTTTCAAAGTTAAACATAGCATCATTACAGTGAGCCAAAAGTATAACACTTTAGGTATAATCGATTTTTTGACAGATGTGTTAATCTCAATCATTTCCTAACCTAATTCTACAAAATCTCAAAAAAATTCCGGCTGCTTTGGAACTAAATATAAGGGGCATTTCACGTCAAGTGAACCAACTTTTGAAATCGATGTCTTCCGATCGGGATGAAATTTGCACCAATGTTAGTTCTATTGGATAGTAATTCGGACACAATTTTTCAACAAGATCGGTCAAGAACTCTCTGAGTTATAGGAGGTCAAAATTTGACATTTTGGCCAAACAGGTGTTTTTTCTTATCCATATAACTTATTACCTATTGTTCTTAGCAAAATATGTCCCAAATAGTTTAGATAGCTATTTATGCGATCTTTGGAAAAAAAAAATTAAAAAAATTAAATAAAATATTTTTGACTTTTTTTTTAAAAAATCAAAAACATTTTTGACTTTTTTTTCAAAATGGGCCCTTTTTATTATTTTTTTTTATTTTTTTTAAGAAAGCTTAGGTCTTTTCCTAAGCGACCTATATGGTCGCTTAGTGGGATGCGAGTGGGATATCTATCAAAAAAAATATTTTGTAACTCAAGATATGAAATTTTTTGACTTTTTTTGCAAAATCAAAAACTTTGTTGACTTTTTTTAAAAAAATGGACCCATTTTTTAATTTTTTTTTTTGCTCAGAAGAAAGCTTATGTGTTTTCCTTTAACACCTTTTTTGTCGCTTAGTGGGATGCGAGTGGGATATCTATCAAAAAAATGTTTTGTAACTCAAGACATAAAATTTTTTACTTTTTTTTTTGCAAAATCAAAAACTTTTTTGACTTTTTTTTCCAAAATGGACCCTTTTTTTAATTATTTTTTTTTTCTCAAAAGAAAGCTTAGGTCTTTTCCTTTAAAACCTTTTTGGTCGCTTAGTGGGATGCGAGTGGGATATCTATCAAAATAAATATTTTGTAACTCAAGATATGAAATTTTTGACTTTTTTTGCAAAATCAAAAACTTTGTTGACTTTTTTTAAAAAAATGGACCCATTTTTTAATTTTTTTTTTTTTGCTCAGAAGAAAGCTTATGTGTTTTCCTTTAACACCTTTTTTGTCGCTTAGTGGGATGCGAGTGGGATATCTATCAAAAAAATGTTTTGTAACTCAAGACATAAAATTTTTTACTTTTTTTTTTTGCAAAATCAAAAACTTTTTTGACTTTTTTTCCAAAATGGACCCTTTTTTATTTCTTTATTTTTTTCTCAAAAGAAAGCTTAGGTCTTTTCCTTTAAAACCTTTATGGTCGCTTAGTGGGATGCGAGTGGGATAACTATAAAAATAAATGTTTTGTAACTCAAGACAAAGGTTTTTAAATTGATTTTTTTCATATTTTCATATTTCAAACCTTAAAAAAAAACCACTACAACTGACCGATAATAGCCACTGGAGGGGTGCAATGTGAGGCCGACCGCTATTAATTTTCCGCCCCCAAAAATTTTCTGAGTTTTGTATCTTGCGGCTTTTTTATTCAATCCTATAGGTAGTTTTCAGCGCAATCATTTATATTCGTGAGCGATTTTTGGAAGTGGACCTTATATGGGAGCTATGTCAAATTATGGACCGATCATCATGAAATTAGGTGGTGTTATTAATGTCTATGTGAAAGTTATTTATGTTGCATTTTATGTGTATACCAACATTTTTAGGAGATTTATGCTCGTTAAAGTGATTATCGGAAGCAGGCCTTATATGGGAGCTATGACTAATTATGGACGGATCATAATAAAATTTGGTGACATGAATTCCGTATATATAAGACTTATTTGGAGAAAAACTTGTGTAGATACCTATATAAATTAAACATTTGTGACCGATAAAGTCAAGTTTCAGGAGGACATTTGTATGGGGTCTAGGTGAAATAATGGACCGATTTCAGCCAGTTTTTATAGGCTTGGTCCTTGGGCCGAACAAATTATATGTACCAAATTTAATCGAAATATCTTCAAAATTGCGACCTGTACTCCGCGCACAAGGTTTACATGGACAACCAGCCCGCCAGACGGACGGACGGACATCGTTTAGTCGACTCAGAAAGCGATTCTGAGTCGACCGGTATACTTTAAGGTGGGCTAGACTAATATTTTTGGGTATTACAAACATCTGCAAAAATTTAATATACCCTCGCCACTATGGTGGTGTAGGGTATAAAAAGTGATTTTTATTCCTGAGGTTAACATATTATGGGTATTACAGTATCGAGGCTATGAAATTTTAGTTAGGTTGTTACATACCATCGGAAAGGCTAATGTGTCTAGTTTCTCCGCGTAAGTTTAGTTTTTAAGGTTTACACACAAATATGAAAAAAATCAAAATAGTGCATATCCTAAAAATTTAAAAACCTTTGTCTTGAGTTACAAAATATTTATTTTGATAGATATCCCACTCGCATCCCACTAAGCGACCAAAAAGGTTTTAAAGGAAAAGACCTAAGCTTTCTTTTGAGAAAAAAAATAATTAAAAAAAGGGTCCATTTTGGAAAAAAAAAGTCAAAAAAGTTTTTGATTTTGCAAAAAAAAAAGTAAAAAATTTTATGTCTTGAGTTACAAAACATTTTTTTGATAGATATCCCACTAAGCGACAAAAAAGGTGTTAAAGGAAAACACATAAGCTTTCTTCTGAGCAAAAAAAAAAAAAATTAAAAAATGGGTCCATTTTTTTAAAAAAAGTCAACAAAGTTTTTGATTTTGCAAAAAAAGTCAAAAAATTTCATATCTTGAGTTACAAAATATTTTTTTTGATAGATATCCCACTCGCATCCCACTAAGCGACCATATAGGTCGCTTAGGAAAAGACCTAAGCTTTCTTAAAAAAAATTAAAAAAAAAATAAAAAGGGCCCATTTTGAAAAAAAAGTCAAAAATGTTTTTGATTTTTAAAAAAAAAAGTCAAAAATATTTTATTTAATTTTTTTTTTTCCAAAGATCGCATAAATAGCTATCTAAACTATTTGGGACATATTTTGCTAAGAACAATAGGTAATAAGTTATATGGATAAGAAAAAACACCTGTTTGGCCAAAATGTCAAATTTTGACCTCCTATAACTCAGAGAGTTCTTGACCGATCTTGTTGAAAAATTGTGTCCGAATTACTATTCAATAGAACTAACATTGGTGCAAATTTCATCCCTATCGGAAGACATCGATTTCAAAAGTTGGTTCACTTGACGTGAAATGCCCCATAAGCTTAATTTAGAAGCTTCCAAACACTAATTGCTGTGTTTGGAAGCTGCTGCCTTGAGGAAACAAATTTAAACTTTGCTGCCAGCAATATATAAAATTTGTAATCTGTTTCAAACAAAACTGCATAAACTCCACAGAGAAAACAGATTTGTGATAGCAACCGAATTTGTAGCCAATCGAATGATTCTGTCTTAGTGAACAAATTTTACAGTTGAGGGTACAAACTTTTAGAAGGGGTAACAAGAGTTTGGTTGCTTCAACCTAAATTCTCCATTAGCTACTGACTTTCTGTTGGTAGAACTGATGAATTCAATGTGTGAACCGAATCATTTGATTGGCAACGAATTCGTTTGCTACTACTACGAATATGTTTTCTCTGTTTAATAAAGGAGGTCATAAACTTTCAAAATTTTGGTAAAACAAGTTTTAAATATAAATTTCAATTTGGCGTATGTGTTTTAAAATTTAATATTAATTACGAATATAAAAATTTAAATCATTTCCTAACCAAATTCTACATAATCTCAGAAGAATTCAGGCCGCTGTGAACCTAAAAGCAAAAGTAAGAGACTTTCAAACACAGATATTTACGAAACAAATTCAAAGTTTGCTATTCATCCCATTGACATACAGTTTGGTGTGTAAATAGAGCAGGATATAAGCTTTCAGGATTTTGTTAAAAATATTTACAAATTTAACTACTGATAACTTACAGTGGGCCTATTATAAATACATTTTTAAAATTGGTATCATGCGGATATTTAGCTTATTATTTTTAACAAAAAATTCTTTGAATTTTTTTTTTAATTATTTTAATTTATCAATTCTAAATTACTAATTTTATTATTTCTCTTGTTTTCGTTTCAGGTATGTATCGATTTTGTATAACTGCAAGGTTCAAAACACTTTTCCTATTACTTTTATTGAAAATTGTGGGTGAGCTAATTTTTATT
The DNA here is from genome assembly GCA_942486065.2 of Calliphora vomitoria. Lineage (NCBI taxonomy): Eukaryota > Metazoa > Arthropoda > Insecta > Diptera > Calliphoridae > Calliphora > Calliphora vomitoria. The sequence continues at coordinate 9,751,417 of OW818030.2, read as the reverse complement.
TAATCTTTGGTAAGTTATAAGAAACCACTAACAACAAGATGTTCTTAAAATGATTCGCTAAAATTTACTAATTGTATTATTTAAATATGCTATAAGAGGGATTTATAAAGGACCAAGCCCAAGCATATGATATATTAATCGAGTACAAGTGCACTCTAATGTAGTCTAAAGTTCACTTAAATAACTCTCTCTGAAAGTAGCAGAACACCAGTTAGAAAGTACATGTTATTGTAATTCTTGACCTATGTCCTCTTTCATCAGTGCCTCTTACATTGAAAGTACTGTATAGTCCAATTATAGCTTCAATTATAGGTATTTTTTTATTCTAAAATTTGAGCCTCAATCGTAAATTTTTTTGTACTCAAATTATAGCTTTATAGTTATTTCTTTATATACTCCAATTTTAGCTTTAATCATAGCTCTTTTTACACTCCAATTTTAGCTTCAGTTATATGTATACTCTACACCACCATAGTGGGGAGGGTATTATGCGTTTGTGCTGATGTTTGTAACGCTCAAAAATATTGATCTAACATCCACCTTAAAGTACAACATACTGATCAGAATCACTTTCTGAGTCGATTCAACGATGTCCGTCTGTCCGTCAGCCTGGCTGGCTGTCCATGTATAATTTGTGCGCAAAGTACAGGTTGTAATTTTGTAGATATTTCGATAAAATTTGTTACATACAATTGTTTCAGCCCAAGGACAAAGCCTATTAAAACTGACTGAAATCGGTTAATTTTTTCACCTAGCCCCCATACAAATGTCCCTCGAAATTAGACTTTATCGGTCATAAGTGTTTAATTTATATTAGTATCTACACAAATTTCACTCCAAATAAGTTTTATATATACGGTGATGTTGCCTAATTTTATGAAGAAATTCACACTAACGATCATAAATCTATTAAAAAAGAATTCAACAGAAATATGATTCATGTAGACATAAATCACTGGTTCTAATTTCATGATGATCACTCCATAATTGGTCATAGCTCCCATATAAAGCCCACTTGTAAATATCACTTTCAGGAGCATAAATCCCTTAAAAAAGTTGTTATCCCAATATAAGCTTCTCATGGCGATCAGTCCATAATTGCTCCTAGCCCTCATATATAGCTCATTACTGAAAATCACTCACGAATATAAATTATTGAAATTTAAAAGATAAATGTTTTTCATATAATTTGAAAGTAAAATTTTAATTAGGCTTAAGTTCATTTATTATAATTAATCTGTAATAATTCAAAGAATATCACTAAATACTACAATATTTAGACAATTGGCAAATTGGAATGCATTTTCTACCCTGCCAAGGGCGTCATCAACAATCTTTATTGTCAAGGTCTATTGTAAATTCCATCTATTTAACTTACTATTATTAGGAAATAATAAAATATATGATACCCATATTCTATTTCCTAATAATAGTAAGTTAAAAAGATGGAATTTACAATAGACCTTGACAATAAAGATTGTTGATGACGCCCTTGGCAGGGTAGAAAATGCATTCCAATTTGCCAATTGTCTAAATATTGTAGTATTTAGTGATATTCTTTGAATTATTACAGATTAATTATAATAAATGAACTTAAGCCTAATTAAAATTTTACTTTCAAATTATATAAAATAAAAAGTTCGAATAATTACCAAAATTAAAATAAATGTTTTTCATTTGTTTCATTTACTCAGTTGGGCTTAACCGACCATTTTATTTGGAATAATTTTAGCATTAGTCGTAGGTCTTTATATGGAACAATACGTACTAATATTATCGTTAATCGAAGGTATTTATATTGAGCAATATCAGTATTATATAAATTAATGTTAAGGTCAATTGTAGGTCTTTATAATGTCTGATGTCAGAGTCAATCGTAGGTCTTTTAATATAATAATGCCAACTTTCATCATAAGTCTTTTAATAGACAAATGTCGGCATTCATCGTGTGTCTTTTTACAGATAATAATTACTTTTAATCATCGCTCTTTATATATATTTAAGTTATCGCTCAGTGTTGGTCTTTTGTAGACTAATATTAACGTCAAACATACTTAGGTCTAATGTCATCGTTAGTTGCAGGTTTAAATATAGATTAAAATTTGCATGAATATCGTTTGTAGGCTAATATTATCGTCAACCATAGGATATTTTTATACCAATGTTAACGTCAAAAAACGTCAGCGTATATCGAAGATCTTTAGGTGATAAGAAAAGTTTATCAATTTTCATATTTTTGGAATATAGAGTGAGTGATATTGAAGTATATTTTCGTTTGCGAGTCCACAAAGTATATATATTCTGGATCGTTATATTATATTATGATATAAAGATTCATCATAACAATGGTTGTCACAAACATATACTTGTTTACTGTAACCATATATATAAAACCATTTATATGATTGATATAATCATGTGAATATTAAGTTAACCATATTATGGTTACCACAATCATTTAAATAGTTACTGTGACTATAATATTGTTAAAAAACTTTTAAACATTTTGAAATGGTTACTGTAAACATGCACAACTATATTTTTACTCTGCGTGTATGTTTGGGAATGTGGTGGTATATATATCGTGTAATGAAAGGTATTTCAAAGGCATTTTCACTCTTACTTGTTTTTCCTTTTGAAGGTAATTTTATATTCTTCTAAATCAATGAATTTATAATTATATTCCTAGGGGAAACTAAAGACAATTGTAATAAAAAAATTTTTTTTCATAAACCTGAAAACATGTTAAAATTATATGTTCCTCAATGTTGCTCATTTTATGAACAGTGGGACATTTGCATCAAATTTAAATCATCAGCTTTAAAACATGTTAAATATCTACCCTGTTTATTGGAAAAACCAAAGAAAATTTATAAGAAAACATCTTGGTAATTTAAATGTTTGTTTTGCCTTTGTAACAAATTTTTGGTCATGCTTCATAATTAACATGCCTGGCATACAACTAAGGCTGTGTAAGTTTTAAGTAAGTTTTTCAAGATAATTATCGAAAAAATGCTGGAATGTATGTAAATAAGGAAATCACTCAACAACGAACACAAGCAAGTTGCATTTTACAAACAATCTCAAAGAAGTGTAAACAAATTACAAAACAATGAAAATTTGTTTTTTTTTTTCTTTATAAATTAACACTTTTTAGCATCTTAAAACTTACATTTTAATGACTAAAACTTAAAGCAAAAGCAACAATTTTATTTATTACATTTCGTAAACTGCATTTCATTGAAGAAAATCCATCACTACTATAGTAAATAGTAAATAGTTTACACAACAAATTAGTTAAACTTAAAGCTGCTGAATGAATGGGTGCTAATTGTTTGTCTACATATATAAACATTTGTTTAACTTAAACGTAGCACTGGGTCATTGACTTTCTTAAAAAATTTTTAGTTTAATTTTAAGCTGCTCTAATGAATGCTTAATATTGGATATATGTATTTCTTTTTTTTTGGTTTTTATTTTTATATGTTTTGATATTATATTGAAAGTGAAAGTAAAGCTGTAGTCATAATTAATGTATGTTAATTAGAATTTAATTTGGTTGGCATTTTAAGTTAAAGTTTTTTTTTTTTTTTTTGTAAGTGAGGAAGGAAACCGGTTTTTAACATAAATGAGTTTTAGAAGCTAATTTTTATTGATTTGTTTTTTTTTTTTTTTTTTAAAGAAAGAGAAATTTTTGTTTTAAATATTTTAAGTTTTTTGGTTAAATTTGTAATAAAAATAGTTTAAAATTTGAATTTTAAGAAAATTTTTTTTTGTTGAAATGGTCTAAGATTTTGTTACATAACTTTTTTGGTAGTTAACCGATTTGGCTGATTTTCATTACCATAGAACTTAGGACAATGATAGCCATTTAGGCATAATTTTATTAATATCGTTGAAGTACTTTATTTGGGAGCTTGATTTACACACACACCAAAACAAATAACTTACAAAACTCTTGGCGAATCATTGATATATATTTGCATAATATTCAGTTGTCCCATAACTTTGTTATAAATACTCTTGTAAACTAAACTCACCTCTGTTGCATTTACAATTTCCTTTAAATAAGCTTGATTATATTTATGTATCTTCTTGTTTTGCTATAACATTTTATAACATCTGCATACTCATGGTACTTATGTATAGCATCAAAATCACACACTTTTCAATTTAAAAAACAAAAAAAAACTCAAATTCAGTTAAAATACAATTATGAACTCTTACTAAATATTACATTTTATTGACATTTGCATCATCGCCAACATCGACACAACATCATCAGACGACATAAATACCCGTAAACTATGGCATCACATCATCATCATCATCTGCCAGACACTGACTGCTAAGAGGACAGACATGTAGACAGACTGAGTCAGTTTTGACTGAATGAAATACAGTCTGTTGTGTATTTTTTTTTTAGACCAATACAAGGTATTGCAACATCAACAACATCATCAGTGGCAGCATCAGCTACATACATCTTTGTTGCAATTTCAGTTTTATTTCTATCTCTGATAAAAGAGATGATGTATCGGTTTTGATTATGTTAAAGTAAAACGAAAAAAAATTGTTGAAAATTTTCTTTAAAAAAAAATATAGTGAATAATAAAGCAAAGTATTTTTGTGGCACATGGTTTATTATAATGATGATTTACTGTTTAAAATTTTACATAAACTTTAGAGATAATGCTACAATTGGTATAAGTTGCATACTTACGCAATAGTATTTTGTATAGATATTTTAACAAGGGAGTTAAAAACTTACCACAATCTCTTACTTATATAAGTCATTACTTTGTTTATACGAAATGTAGTTCTTAAAGTCATTACTTGTAATGACTTTAAGAACTCATTGTTGGGAGGAACTCAAACAAGCCATAATCAATATATATAAGCCATTACTTTGTTTATACAAAATATAGTTCTTAAAGTCATTACCTGTAATGACTTTAAGAACTCATTGTTGGGAAGAACTTTCGCAAGCGATTATCAAAATAAACTTTATGTAATTCTTCCTTTTTAAAGAACATATTCATTTTATCAAGTTTTCAGCTTTATGAAAGAAAATGTTTCATTTATTAGTCTTTAGTTTCTCTCTCGGGAATATATTTGTAAATTTATTGATTTAAAAAAAAAACACAAATGAGAGTGGATAGGTGTTTCAATTAGCTTACATTTGTTATACATATTGTCTCTATAGTATAGGGAATATATAGTATAGAGTCTATACAGAACTTAGTATCCGAGATGTATCTAAAAATTTTCCCAAACATAGAGGTAGTAGTGGTTTTATGATCATAGCTCAGCCATTGATTGATCGATTTTGCTGATATTCAATACCAAAATTTTCGAACTAATATTTGTTATATTAATACAAGCTTTGAGTCTATTAGTTTTATGTAACCTTCGGAAAGTTGATTTCCACTAACATACAAACAGAGAAGCTCTGGGAAGAATCAATGAGAGTGGATAGGTCTTTCAATTAGCTTTCATTTGTTATACATATTGTCTCTATACAGAACTTAGTATCCAAGATATATCCAAAAATATTGCCAAACATAGAGGTAGTAGTGGTTTTGTGATCATAGCTCAGCCATTGATTGACCGATTTTGCTGATATTCAATACCAAAATTTCCGAACTAATATTTGATTTATTAAGACAAGCTTTAAGTGCTTAAGTTTTCTGCAACCTTCGGAAAGTTGATTTCCACTAACATACAGACAGAGAAGCTCTGGGCTAAATCAAAATATTTTGGAAATAAACCTGTCATTTCTAACTCAATGATCAGATTGGCATGATATTTAATACTGGAAAGCTCAGGAGCATTTGAGTTTAACTTTAGACGACCGATTGCACAGAATCCTGAGGAGCGACGCTGTGGCGTCCCAAAGTACAAATGGCAGAACTAAAGTTCTGCCATTTCTAACTAGATGATTCGATTGACATAAAATTCCACATGGGTGTAGCAAAGGAGCATTTGAGTTTATTGTTTGACAACAAAACCTAAATACCCTTCAAGAGCAGCGCTACAGGGTCTCAAATTAGGGTACCTTAGAATTGCAAAATTTACGATTTTTTTTCGATTGTGTAAAACTAAAGAACTGTCATTTCTAAGTGGCTGATTCAATTGCCATGAAATTCCACATGGGTGTAGTAAAGGAGTATTGAACGAAACCTAAATACCCGTCAGGAGCGGCGTCTGTGGGGTCTCAAAATAGGACGTGCACCTCCGTTATGCAATATTTTTGAACGTTGTTTTTACTTTATCTAAACACATAGATTTTAAAATATTCTTAAAGAACTCGACTGCCCCCACAAACAATGTAGTAGAATGCGTTATTTATCTGTGAAAGTTATTGAATTAAAGGCATTTGAAAACTTAAATTTCAATATTTCACCTAACCTTAGCCAAGTTTTTTTCATAATATCGGAGGCAATGTATGATCACTTTCATTTAAATTTGTTCTGTTATTTAAACAATCAAGAACATCAAAAGCTTTAATGACAATGTATGTCTGTAAGAAGGCTATAGGTATGCAATGGGGTATTAAATCCCAGTTTGTTAACTAGCTACACTATTATATGGAGTCTCTATCTGGTGGAAGGCACTGGACAAAGGCTCAATTTGTAAGCTATTCGAGAGGGTTTTAAGAAGAATGGCAATCCTGATAACAAGAGCTCTAAGAATGACCGCAACAAAGTCGCTCTTTGCTATATTAAACTGCATCCCTGTAGATCTAATGGCCAGAAATATGGCAATCACCTCGACCTTTAGTCTAAACGCGATTGGGGCGTGGAAACATGCTCCATACGGTCATCCCAGTATATTAGGTAGCATACGGAATCTTACGGCTAATATCGATTACTGCATTTCTAGGCCTTTCATGGTGAGAAATTTTGGTTTCTCAATTCCGCATAACACGGAAGCACAACGGGTCTCTCAGTCTATATGAACGGCTCTAGGAAGGGACATCGAGTTGACGTAAATGCTACAAATGAATGTAGCATTATCCAGGCTGTAATATTAGCCATAAAAAGGGCGGCTAACTGGCACAGTTATAACAAGATATCAGGCAGGGATATTAATATATATACTGACAGTCAGGCCGCAATAAAATCTCTAACAGGTGTATATACAACATCTATTTTGGTCCAGGAATGCCGGGCATCCTGAAACAGGATGGCGAGACATTGAACAGTCTTACTCAAGTGGATAAGTGGACACGGAGATACTACAGGCAACTGTGTTACTGATGATTTGGCGAAAAAAGGCGCCATGTTGCATGACAGAGACATGGACTTCCTATGTGGTATTCCGTTATCCAAATGCAAGCTTCACATTAGTAACTTCTACTATGAGCTTGCTTAGACAAGATGGGGTTGTAAACCCACATGCACTTTTACCAGAATGATATGGCCACGACTGAATCGCGGACGAACAACATATCTTCTTGGCTTGACACGCTCACAATTGAGTGGTATGGTGGCGGTTATTACCGGGCACCGCACTTTTGGTAACCACGTGAGGAGACTTGGCTTGCCCTACAACGACTTCTGCAGAAGTTGTAAAAGCGAAGATGAGGATGAGACAATTTTTCATCATCTTTGTCACTGTCCGTTATTAGAAGATCTAAGCTTAAGGTTTCTGGGACATCGTTTCTTAACTAGTATCTCTGAGCTCTCGAATTTGAGGCTTGAGTGCATTAATGACTTTGTAAGGAATAGTAATTGGCTAATCAGACCAAATATGGGGATCTCCACGGAGTGACCAATTAATAATCTCCTCTCCTCTCTCTTTCGTATATCTTCCTCTTCACTCTTAACCACATCTTGACTGTCCCCTTCTCTTTATCATATCTATTCTGTCCTTCTTTTTCTGTCTCTCTACTTTCAGGTAACACAAAGGGACCTATTGCCTAGACCCACTTGAGCTGTTCTTCTTCTTCACTTCCCGGCTGCCTGGAAACTTAACCTAAACAATCACTAATCAAATCGTATGAAAACAGTTTGAAAGCAATATCTTTTACTATATTAAAAATAAGAGATGTTGAACTTGAAAGTGATGAATTTTCAAATAACTGCTAGTATTCTGTGATTTTTATTGGGTGTATGACTTAAAACTGCGGGATTTTTTCATAGTTTTAGCTTATATATTGAAGAATTTTTACAATATACATTTAATCAAAGTTTTGGCCATTGTTAGCTATGAACTTTTCCCATTTTTCGAGACAAAAGAACTGCTCATCTTTTGAGGCCAAGCTAATATGGGAAACTATGTTCTGATGTGAAGCGTATCCCAGACAAAGCGCTCTACATCGATTGAAACAAACAGTAGTTGTACAGGGCAAGGTCTGGATTATAAGGCGGGTGAAACAAAACTTATCAACCAGTTCTTTCTAAATAGTTGTTAACAGGTATTGCACCATGTGGCCTAGCGTTGTCAGGATGGAATATTACGGTTTCATGTCTGGCCGCATTTTCGGCCAATGCTCACTTCAAACAAATCTGTTGCGTTCATTACAGCTTCTCTATGATGGTCTGGCAGATTTCTCAGAATTCTCTTCAAATAAAGAGAATTACCTAAACGCCATGGAAATTTGGCTTTGGCGACGATTCGGCAGGTTGTCCGGGTTTCATATACGATCTCTTACGCTTCTGGTTATTGTAATACATCCAATTTTCATCGTAAGTAATGATTTGGTGCAAACATGATTTTCTTTTATAGCGTTCAAGCATCATTTCGCACATGCAAAACAGTCTTTCAAGGTCCCTCGGCTTTAATTTGTATGGTAACCATTTTCCCTGTTTTTGAATGAATTCTGCTGCTCGTAAATGTTTTGAAATTACTGCTCAAGTAGCTCCCAATGACTTTGCAAGCTCTTGTTGAGTTTGACAACAATCTTCATGGAGTAATACCTCCAATTCTTGGTCTTCAAAACTTTTTAGGCTGGCCTGGGTGATCTTTGTTTTCCGTGTCAAAATCAACATTTCTGAACCGCACAATCCATCTCTCGCACATTGAAACCGATGGAACACATTCACCTTAAGCTTTGGGGAGCAATCGGTGTGCTTAAAGAAGTAAAGCTAAACTTCTCGCATATGACGCTTTGTTGGTACAAAAAAAAACTTTGCTGTTAAACTATAATGTTCAATAACTAGGAGAGGATAAATAAACAGATATGTACCCTTTTATATATGTTATTAAGATACGCCATCTATTGTAAATCTTGCATTTTTAAGTCATGTATATAGTCAATCAATATCCATGTTTTGGCTGGATATGTTTAAAAATTAGCATAAGTCGACCAGACTTTATGAAAATTCTCACTATATCTTGCTGGTACATAAACTAACCTCTGTAAATGAAAGCAAAAGTTTTAATTTTTTTTCCCCAGTTTTCTTTTCATTCACAAAAAACTTAACAACTATGTAACTTCCTTTTGTTTTGGTTATGATTTTTTTTTTTTTTTTCTTTAAATGTTTTCTTGTCTATTATACGAATCATGCATGAAAATGTAAAGTTATGCGTACATATACAATTATAAATGCGTTTTTTGTTGAGGTTCAGATGAAATTTGAAATATCATCAGGGTAAAAGAAATGACGCATATGAATGAATAAATGTAAAAATCAGAAGAAAAAAAAGATGACTGATATTTCTACTTATAAGTAAGACTCTATATAAGATGTTTGAATGATGACCAATGTACACACAGAAAACTAACTATAAAAAAACTATTATCTAACATTTTAGCTTTTATAAACATCAAAAAACAATACATACAATGATTCCCTTACACGTTAAGTCCATAAAAATTTAGTTAAAGATGCTATGTGTGTTTTAGTATGCGTGCCTCACTGAGAAATCTTCAGAGATTTTTTTTTATTACTTCAAAATAATTATATTGTGGCCATAAATATATTCAAAAAAAACTTTATTTATTACTTAATATTTAATAGTTTTATACTCATGCTGAATTTGTCTAACAAAAAATTTTATAAAAAAAAATTTTAATATTTTCAAATACTCAAACAAGTGGTAGATAATATTTTGAGGTTTTACAAATCATGTGTAATAATTGGCTAATTTTAAAGAAAATTTACTTGGTTTTTGAAAATGTCTGTAATACTGTTTTAAAAGATTTTTATCTTTATAAGAAACTGAAATAATAATGCCCTTTGGATAAATTATAAACGTAAGTATTGAGTGAGAGAAAAAAGTAAACCGAAAAATGTTAAACAGATTGAACTACTTAGAAAATACTTGGTAATGTGTTATAAGTACTAAATAACAAAATTTTCAATGACTTCTACTTTATATCGTGTGTATTACTTGGTAATGACTATACCTGCAATTACTAAATAACATAGTTTTCAATGACTACTACATACCCTGTGCATTACATAGAAGTAATCGAGTAATGACTTATTTATTATTTGTTTATTTACTAAACTTTTCCATGACCATCATCTGTTTTTACTGATAACGTCTTCTGCAAGACCTAAATGACTTGCAATTACTGAACGACATACTTTTCACATTACCATATTACCTTACACAAAAGTAGTCGAATAATGAATTTTTACACCCTTCACCTTCGTGAAAAGGGTATACATAAGATTGTCATTCCGTTTGTAATTTCCACAATATAATTTTCCGACCCTATAAAGTATATATATTCAGGATCCTTATAGATAGCGGAGTCGATTAAGCCATGTCCGTCTGTCTGTTGAAATCAATTTTGTGAAGACCCCGGATATCTTCGGGATCCAAATCTTCAATAATTCTGTCAGAAATGCTTTCGAAAAGTTTGCTATTTAAAATCAGCAAAATCCGTCCATAAATAACGGAGGTATGAGCAAAAATCCGAGACAACCTTTGAAAATTTTAATCAAAACAAGACAATTTATTGCTTTGCGTATTTTGTTTTCTTTTTTTTGGTGTTTCCTTTCGTTTGGCGTTGTTGTTTTTATACCCTTCACCTTCATGAGAAGTGTATATATAAGATTGTCATTTCGTTTGTAACTTCTACAATATAATCTGTTCGTCAGCAATTGAATGTAAAATTTTTAAAAGTTTTCTTGTTATATTTAGGATGCTATACGCTGAAAGTGGGCAATTAATGCATCCACAACAAAGGTGAAAGGTATATAAGATTCGGCATAGCCGAATATAGCACTCTTATTTGTTTATTATCAAATGTATAAATAACTGATTATTTACTACATTTTTGCATAACTTTCCCATAATACTAAAGTCATTACCTGTAACTAGTTTTAGTGTTAACAATGTAATAAAACACCAAATACAACAACATGAGTTAAACTGCTATTGTAAAGCTACAGAAGTGCCAATCTTGTATAGCCACCATTAATATGTAGTTTTGTCCTTTTATGTGGACTTGAATCAGTTATGGTTTGAACTAAGTATACATAATTTGATAGAGTGCTTAATTTCTTAAAACTTTAAATGATTTATGTCGAAATTTATGTTAATTAAATTATTTATTGACAATAAAATATTGAGAGCTATGAGAGTATGAGAGCTATATTCGACAGTGCCGAATCTTATATACTCATCACCAAATTGTACTTTAAAATACAAATTTTAAACAAAATTGATTTTTTAAACAAAATTAATTTTTTTTCGAAATTTTTTTTTTAATTTTTTTCGAAATTTTTTTCAACATTTTTTTTCCAATATTTTTTTATTTTTTAAAAAATTTTTTTTATTTTTTATTAATGAAAAACAAATTTATGACAAACTAATTTTTTTAGTTAAAATATATTTTTTGCGATTTTGACCTATCGTAGGTCCAAATTGTTATAGGCCATCTTTGCAATGGACTATGAAATGTCTATCATTAAATATCCAAATTATCTATATTAATGACTTAGTAATCCACATATAGATCAAAAATAGCCCAAAAATCGAAGTTGTCCCGGTTTTTTCCTTATATATCAGACATTTGTGAGCCGATTTTCTCGATATTAAATACCAACCGAGCCGGGGAAATTCCCGATATACTGATGTATCAATCATGTTTGTAAGATTTGGAAAGTTGATTTCAAGCGACAGATGGACATGACTATATCGACTTTGCTTTAGCGATCCAGAATATATATACTTTGCCGAAATTCGACAATTTTGTAGATTGGCATGCATACCAATTCATAAATCGTCCTCATCGCTGAAGAAGATTTTTTGACAAAAATTATGGTAGTAGTTTCCAACTACTCTATAGAGGAATATAGAGTAGTAGTTTCCAACTACTCTACATTCCATATCCGACAATGATGATTTGGCAAGCTGAATAAATGTCAGCCAATTCGATAAATGTAGCTTCAACAATATGACCGCTATCAACTGTCAAAGTTCGGAAGTCCCTATTGGATGATCAGAAAATGATTCTATTAAAAATATCTTTCCGGAGTCCCCAAATAACTAACATACATTGTTCATACATCAATATATCCGCTATAGACCCGGTTCGGTGGCTATTTAAAATCGAACAAATCTGCCCACAAATGACTGCGATATGAGGAAAAATCCAGGACAACCTAGATTTTTGACCTATGTTTGATCAATATCTGAATCATGTTTGACCTAAGTATGTTTGATCTATATCAGTCATTAATATCGACAATATGTATATCTAATGATAGATATTTCAAAGTCCTTTGCAACGACGTATATAAGGCCATAATAAGTTTTGAAAAAAAAATTTTGATAAAAAAATTTTTTTTGTTTACCTAAAAATATTTAAAATTTTTATTTTAAAGTATAATTTGGTAAAGGGTATATAAGATACGGCACAGCCGAATATAGCTCTCTCACTTTTTTTAGTTCGATTTAATGTTTAAAATCTAACTTTTTTCTTGTAAACATTTTTCTTTCAGTGTTTCTCTATTTATTGCAATTTTAACACATGCATTTCATGTGAAAATAATACAACTTAATAACTGCAAAAAAAAAAAAAAAAGTAATAAAATGAAAAACTTAATAAAATTTACATAATCATGCAAATTTTTTTTATAACAACAACTAACTAAACAATAAACATTTACAAACGAAGAGAGTTCAACAAAACATTTATGTTTCACGCAGATTCTTGCATGTTCGCCATGAGTTGGAGTAAATGAGTAGTAGTAAACCATCGATCATTCATTCATTCATTCATTCGATCATTCATTCACTCATACAGAAAACGCATGTTAGTCATTATCACTTGTTGTTGTAATTTTTTGCCAATCATTAACAATCTTTTTTTTAAAAAAGAAATAAATTTCACTTTCATTTGTTTATTATTATAGCCTAGTGTGGTGGTGTTGTATTTCATGAAAAAAAGCATGACCAATCGATTTTAAGGCGACAATTTTTTTTTATTTTAAGGTTTAATTATTTAATAATGGTGATTTTGCCATAAGCTTAAAGAAATTTTTTAGAAATTGTTGACAAAAGTGTAATATAATTAAAAGATTATGTAATATAGAAACTTTTTTTTAAGAAAAAAAGAAAATTTTTAATTACATACAAATTTTAGGTAATTACATCAGATTTTCTGAATTTATTTATTAAATAAAGATCTTGGGTTTTAAAATCTATAAGATTAAATACTAATGATACTGATATTATAACAAATTCGTATGTATATTAAGAATCCTTGTAGATAAGTAATTAAATTGATGTAGGGCCATAAGTTAGTGTGAATCAACTTTCTGAAAGGCTCAGGCAACTTAAGAGAATGTTGTTACATTTTAGTATTTATAATTTTTTCTGTAATTTTGCTATTAAAAATAAATAAAATTGGTTTATAAATGGTTGAGTTATGAACCAATTTTCGGCTATGCCGAATCTTATATGCCCACTTTCAGCGTAAAGCATCCTCAATATATCAAGAAACTTTTAAAAATTTTACATTTAATTGCTGACGAACAGATTATATTGTAGAAGTTACAAACGAAATGACAATCTTATATATATCATTCTCACGAAGGTGAAGGGTATAAAAACAACAACTCCAAACGAAAGGAAACACCAAAAAAACGCAAAGCAAATCAATGAAACCAACACACATCCAAACATACGTTTTGTTGCTTTTTTGTCAAAGCATACAATAAATTGTCTTTTTTTGATGAAATTTTCAAAGGTTGTCTAGGATTTTTGCTCATATCTCCGTTATTTTTGCTGATTTTAAATAGGAAACTTCTCGAAAGCATGTCTGACAGAATTATTGAAGATTTAGATCCCGAAGATATCTGGGGTCTTCAGAAAATTGATTTCAACAGACAGACAGACAGACGGACATGGCTCAACTCCGCTATGGCTCAACTCCGCTATCTATAAGGATCCAGAATATATATACTTTATAGGGTCGGAAAATTATATTGTGGAAATGACAAACTTATATATACCCTTCTCACGAAGGTGAAGGGTATAAAAAAGAAATACATAGTAAAAGTATTTCTACAAGGTGGCGCAAAAGTAAACTTCCGATGTTTTTTGGCAGTAATTAAAAAAAAAATTAAAAACTTTGATTCTTCTTGTGGATTATTTTTATTTGGTCTTTTAATTTTTTTACATCAAGTCGAGAATATGATGTCATGTAAATGGCCGCCGCCACAGTTGATTGTCATTTGAGCCCTTTTTATGGCATTTTCCATCACTTTGGCCTAAACTTCCAGCGATAGGTCCTCACATTCTTGGCGGATATTGTCTTTAAGAGCTGCAAGAGTCTGAGGCTTGTTGTCATAAACCCGCGACTTCAAAAAGCCCCACAAAAAGAAGTCTGGAGCGGTCAAATCAGGCGATCTTGCTGGCCAGTGCAAATCGCCAAAACGGGAGATTAGGCGGCCGGGAAATGCATCCTTCAGCATATCGGTTGTGGCACGTGCAATGTGTGCCGTTGCACCGTCTTTTTGGAACCACATGTTTTCCAATCCCAATTCATCAAGTTGCGGAAAAAAGAACTCGTTGATCATTGCTCTGTAGCGCTCACCATTCACAGTAACCGTTTGGCCCACGACGTCTTCGAAGAAAAAAGGTCCGATGACTCCCCCAGCAAAAACAGCACACCATACAGTGACTTTGAGCGGGTGTAATGGCTCTTCGTGGGTTACACGCGGATTTTCAGTGCCCGCTAAGATGGAAATGGGCCTCATCACTCATGATTATTTTTGATGAAAAATCATCTTCCTCTTGGTGGTGATTAAGGATGGCTTGAGCGTATGTTAGACGCGATTGGCGGTCAGCAACTAACAGATGATGCACCGTCTGGACTTTGTACGGAAACATCTTCAAATCTTGTACCAAAATTCGCTGTAAAGACCGTCGACTGATACCCATTTGCGTGGCACGTCGTCTGGTCGATGTCGACGGCGCTTTCATGACAACCTCGGCTACAGCAGCAATATTCTCTGCAGAACGGCTACTCCGGGGTCTGCCACGCCTGGCAGCATCTCGTGTTGTGCCAGTCTCTTCGAGGCAAGCGGCTAAACGTCGCAGTGTTTCACCAGTAGGCGTTGGACGGCCAGGAAATCTGCGACGAAATTCACGTTGTGCGAAAGTCACCGACCGATTATTGGTCAAATAAATAGTCAGCAATATTCCGCGTTCTGGAACAGTGTTGCGTAACATTGTTTATTAACGTGTATTTCGCATGTGTTTACTACACAAATATCAAAACAGAACTGACATTAGGGGCCAATCGCAAAATTTATAGCATTTTCTGATAGGAGGATTACTTTTGCGCCACCTTGTATTATAATATGTAAGAATTAAGACTAGTTAATTCTTCCAGCAACCACCCTATTTCAAGGTTTTTATGGAATGGGGTGGTTAGTTTCTTAACCACCATGGCGTTTGGCATTAAAAATAATTATGATACACATTTTTGTAGCGTATAAATTTGTTTGAAAGCTAAATTTCTGACCAAAACAAACGAGATTGCAAAGTAACACTGAATTCGATAAACAATAAAGACTCTGTACTTTTATTGAATGAGTGAAAGTCTCTTAGAAAATCTAAGGTTTACAATATTTTTAAATTAATATATTAATCTAAACAGAGCAAAAAATATGAACGATGACTTCAAAATGCCAATAGATGATATATGTTTTAAACACTATAGAAAAGGTGGTTAGAAAAATGACCACTAAATCACAAAAAGTTAAAGTTCTATATCGGGAAGATTCTTAGATCAAGTTTAAGCTATATAATAAACCTAAAGCCAATTATTAAGTAGGCCTTATATGACAGCCATGAAAATTATGAAGCGATCGTCGACTACTAATAGGTAATGAGTTGTGTTAGTTATTGAAAGGTATGCTATTTAGTAATTGCATGCTATTACCAAGTTTTTGTCTTTTAACTTTTTTATTCTTAAAGATCTTCAGTCTTTTAATTTAAAATGATTTACTTGAAAAAACTGTGCTACTTAAAAGAAATTCTTAAAATGAAACCTCCATTGTCCCTATTAAATTTGAAACCTAAATTTCAACTCATTACCTTCATTCTTTTTTTTTTTGTATTTCTGGCCTAGAAAGATGTTAAGAAAACCAGCTTAAGAAGCTGGTTAGTTTCTTTAACATATTTTTCATATAACAATAACAGCAGATTGTGACATTATGACTCGATAACATCTGCAAAAAAAGAGACCATTACCCACAAAAAAATACCATAAATTTTTGTTCATTGTTTAGATAGAAACAAAAAAAAAAAAAAAAAGCAAAGTATTACCATGATAATAAAAATTATACTTGTTAGATAACTTTTACTGAAATCTGTATGTTTCTAACAAAAGAAACCCGATTTATTTGTTTGAAACTTACAAAAAAAAAGCTTTCATTTACATTATGGTTTTCAGGCACACTTTACATTAGTCTGCATTTAAATAATTTTCCATTATTTACTATTTAATAATGGGAACCAACAAAATTCCCAGTTTTTAGCATAAATTAGTTTACAAAAAATCTGTAAATACTTAAATTGTATTTATTTTAACTACTTTATGATAAAATGGTAATTTAAAGTTTGTTAAAATTTTAGTAACCTAAATTTTTTGTCTCTCAAAACAATCACTTGCATATTTTATTAAGTTGTTTGGCGAACAAAAAAAAAGTCTTGAACATTTTAACAACTGGTAGAATGTCTTCTGCTCTTAACCAAAAAAAAAGCCTCATAAAACCAAGCCACATACTTTTTGTAACAAAAAAAAAAAAAAAAGTGAAAGGATTTGATTCTAATACATAAAATATGACACAAAAACTCAACATTAATTACGAATATTTCAACTACGAACAAAAATATTTATGAGACACACACATGTCCATGGGGCAATTTAGTGAACCACAAATTGGAATTGTTGCAAAAAATAAAAAAAAATCTAGAAACTAATGCCACAAGATGTCATTATTAAACAAGGCAGTTTAATAATCATATTAACTACAGTGGGCTATAAAAGTTAAAATTTGATTTCAAACTTCATACGTATTATAACCTATATCTCCATGAAGGAAAGAGTATTATGTATTTGGGTAGTTGTTTACTATGGTAAAACATATTAATCTTGCAGCTATCTTTAAATGTACCAACCGAGACCGAATATCTTTCTGAATCGATTTAAAGCTGTCCGTCCGTCTGTCTGTCCATGTAAATCTTGTGTGCAAATTACAAAATTTTCTGTACAATATGTACTAATATAATTTTTTTATTATTTTTAAAATTTTAACAATAATTTCAATTATCTAAAATGTAAAAAATATTGGTCTAACACCCACTTTTAAATAGAATAATCAGATCACATTCTGAGTCGCTTTAACGATGTCCGACCTTCCGTCCGTCTTTCACGCTGGCTATCCAGCTAAACATTGTGAGCAAACAACAGGACGCAATTTTGAAGAGTGCAAATAAAAATTCATCATATTTTAACTCTAGTAGCCCTCTGTAATCCCACTGTATCATAAACAGACAACTGCAACATAAAAAAACAAACACTTTTATGCACATAATTAAGCTTCTAGAACAGCATTAGTTGAAACACATATGAAAAGCCTCAACCTCTGTTGCTTAAACAATGAATTACTCACACAAAAAACTGGTAGATATCCTATAGCCTAAACACAACTCCAAGCAACGGCAAAGATCTTAACTATTGTAATATAAATCACCAAAAACGTAAGAAAATCTTTTCATACCAAAAAAAAAGTGTTTTTAGAAAAACACAACAGGCCAACTGAAACTCAATCAGGTCTTAACAACAACCTTGACTACTGGCCAAATTAAAAAAGCAGGCAGGCAGCTAAACAAGCAACCAACCAACAGTTTAAATAAATAAAAAAATAGATGAAGAAAAACTCTAACGAACAAAACAAATAGTAACAGATTTTTTTAAAAACATTAAAAACATTAAGAAGAGTTCATTAAAAAGAGGAAATCTACGGCCTAAAGAAGAGCCACAAGCAAAAAAATCAATAAATCTTTAAACAAACAAACACATAAACAAAAACAGCCATTAAATGCTTAAACAGCTACATCTAAGACCAACTAAAATTACATTTTACAGCAAAAAACTATCAACAGGAAATCTAGACCCCCCCAAAAAAAAATATATAAAATTCAAATTGTTGGTTTAAGCTGCAGTGGCCAAAACAACATTAACCGTTTCTTACCAAACAATTTTTGTATGTACATGCCTCCTTTTGTTACCAACACCAACACTACCATCCATTCATTCATTCATCCCCACCAGCAGCTACAATTGCATAATAATTGTAGGCATTAGTAGAGTCTGTGTGATGCTAAATTTTGCGCTGATGGATTCCAAACACTTCAGCCGTATGAAATGAGATGGCTGTTGTATGAGTGTATCCATTTATGTTTGTCTGTTTTGTAGGTACTTGTGCATAAGTCTATACAAATAATGCTCATCTAAACGTCATTAAAATTCACCCAAAAACAAATACCTAAAACCAGTTACATGAAGTTTGATAAAAGTTTAATCATGGTCGACTAGAAGGTGTTGTACTTTTGTGTGACCAAAAAGCTAAACTTATTTTTCTTTTTGCAGAAAATATTTCAAGATACATATAATTTTTTTTGGAGAAAATTAGTCGTCATATCTTTTTATAGGACACTATATGTCTTGACATATTTTTCTGGAGAAAATATGTTAAGATATATTTCAATACATATTTATGTTAAGTCATATTTTAGTGTAAAAAATATTTCAAGATATTTTTTTGGTGAGAAAATATGCCAAGACATATTTTTGTTAAGCAGAAAATTTCTCAAGACATATTCTGGAGAAAATATGTACTGACATATTCTGGAGAAAATATGTCCTGACATATTTTTCTGGAGAAAATATGTCCTAACATATTTTTCTGGAGAAAATATGTTAAAATATAATTCAATACATATGTATGTTAAGTCATACTAAAATAGTGTAGAAAATATGTCAAGATATTTTTTTGGTGAGAAAATATGTCAAGACATATTTTTCTGGAAAAAATATGTTAAGATATAATTCGGTACATATTTATGTTAAGTCATATTTTAGTGTAAAAAATATGTCAAGATATTTTTTTGGTTAGAAAATATGTCAAGACTTATTTTTGTTGAAGACATATTTTTGTTAAGCAGAAAATATGTCAAGACATATTCTGGAGAAAATATGTCCTGACATATTTTTCTGGAGAAAATATGTTAAGATATAATTCAATACATATTTATGTTAGGTCATATTTTAGTGTAAAAAATATTTCAAGATATTTTTTTTGGTGAGAAAATATGTCAAGAAAAAACTCCTCTGAAATCAGCTGAACACAATCTTTAAAAAAGATAAAAAAATCATTTTAATGTTGAATTTGTTGGTTTTTTGGTATGTACAAATATTTTGCTATTAATATTTAGTGCTCTAGCTTTTGTTTTTGATAACTGCGAGGCATACTTTCCACAAGTTTTTGCGATTTTATTTTGGTTGTGGCATGCTAAGCTGTCTGTCCTGCCGACCACAGATCGTCCATATTTTTATAATTTTTTTTGCTATATTAACCTTGACTTCGTTCCAAAGGTTCTCTAGGGCTCTGGATTGGCCAATCCAAAACTATGATCTTCTCTGCACAAAACCAATTTTTTACTAGTTTAGACAAGTGTTTGGGGTCATTATCTTGCATGGAATCGAAGGTATATGGCTACATATGTTTTTTTTAAATATCTAAGTACAAAAACTTATCCATTTTGCCATTTGTTTTTTTTTATAAGGGGACCTACGCCATGCCAAGACATATATTTGGGACAGAATACATCAAAACATAAATTTTTGGAGAAACTATGACAACATATATATTTTTTGAAGAAAATATGTCAAGACAATTTTTAGCGAAAATATGTCAAGACATATAGTTTTGGAGAAAATATGTCAAGACATATCTTTTTGGAAAAAATACATCGACACAAAAATTTAGAGAGAAAATATGTCAAGACCATTTTTTGGCGAAAATATGTCAAGACATATTATGTTGGAGAATATATATCAAGGCAAGGAATGTATGTATATCAAGACATACATACATTTATAGAGAAAATATGTTAAGACATATTTTTTTTTGGAGAAATTTTTGGAAAAAAATATGTCGACATTTTTTAAGAAAACTATTTTTTAGAAAAAAATATGTCAAGACATATTTTTTTGGAGCAAATATGTCAAAACATAATTTGTATAAAATTTGTCAAGACATGATTTTTTGAGAACTGAAATGTTTCGACATATTTTGTACAAATATATGTCTTGACATATTTTCTCTAAAAATTCATGTTTTGACATATTTCTTTCCAAAATGTATTTTCTGTACTAAATATATTTTGGCATATTTTCAGTACAAAAATATATCTTCACATATATCCTTAAAAAAATAAATGTGTAGAATTTTTTGTCTAAAAAAAATATTTCTTGACATATTTTCTCTAAAAATTTGACATATTTCTTTCCAAAATGTCTATTGAACTATTTTCTATACAAAATATGTCTCGACATATTTTCAAAACAAAAATATGTCTTGATATATTTTCACCACTAAAATATGATTTGACATAAAAGTTACAAAAGTCTGTCTTGACATGTTTTCTCTCTCAAATGGTGATGTTTTTACAAACATAACTATGTACTGTAAAAGTGTTGCTTAATTTTCCACTGTACAGCAACCTTTAATGACAAAGAACTACAACCAGCATCAATCTTAAGTGGCAACCAGTCTACACAATGTTTTACTGCCCCACGACATCATAGAAATCCACTAAAAACGACAGAAAAAACTGCTTTTGGTTATAGCCCATGTCAGTCGGTGTTTTTGGTGGCACTAAATTCTTCAGTTTCTAAACGCTTTTTGTTCAAATTCTAACAGATCTATAACAAGTGTTTTTTTTTTTTTTTTGTGAAAATGTGGCAAGTTGCAGCAGTTGTTGTTCATGTTAGTTAGTTTTTTGTGGCAACTTACAGCACAGTTTCAGTGTTTTTACATTTGTTTTTTTCTGACCACTAAAAAGAGGTCAATTAAATTGTTAAATCAAAAAATCATTAGATTGCGTAAGCATAACATTCGTTTAAACAAAACTACAATCGACATAATGTTAATCTTTTTAATCAAAATTAATTAAAAAGATATTAAATTGTTTTATGAAAAAAAATTACAACTGAATTATTGTTTTTAGAAAGTCTAAATGTTTTTTAGTGGATTTTCTTTTTTTTTAAATGGGTGTAAACAAATCATGCCGTGATTTATTTAAACAAGATACTGAATTTCAAATTAAATACAAAACGAAGTATTAATCAATGTTAATGCAACTATGGTAATTGGCAATAAATTAAGGAGTTTGGAATTATAGAGGAAATAAGAAAAATTTGCTTACATAAAAGGAGTGGCTAGAAAAAAATCAAGAAACTTTGTTAACAATAATATTAGGAAATTTTTTGAAAGTATTACAAGCAATGTAATAAATATTTAGAAATAATTTCAAGACATATATTATTAATTAAGTTAATATGTCAAGTTATAATTTTTGGGAAATATGCGAAGATAAATTTTGTGGCAGAAAATTGGTCAAGACACAATTTTTATAGAAAATATGTCAATTCATATTTCTTAAGAAAAATTATGTCAAGACATATTTTTGTCCAGCAAATTTTGTTACAAAAATATGTCAAGACATACTTAAGAAATCAAATATATCAAGACATTTTTCATAAAGAAAACATATTTTTTGGAGAAAATCTGTTAAGACTTATTTGTTAAGGAGAAATATGTCAAGACATATTTCTGTAGAGGAACCTTGTCAAGGCGTTTTTATAGAGCAAATGTGTCAAGCCTTATTTTTGTCGAGCAAAATTTTGTTACAAAAATATGCCAAGACATATTTTAATATATCATATATTTAGAGATACTTTATGTAGAGAAAACTTATTTTTTTCGATAAAATATGTAAAGATATAATTTCTAACAGAAAAAATATCACGATATATTTTGTAATGTGTCTAATATATCTTGACATTTGTTATATACTAAATATTTCTTGACAGAAGAAGAGAAGATATTTGAAGGCATATTTATTGGGAGCAAATTTGTGAAGACTAGATTTTGGGAGCAAATTAGTCAAGACAAGATTTTAGAAGATATTATAAAATATGTCTTGACATAATTTCTTCACAAAATATGTCTTGACATATTTTATCTACAAAAATATATCTTGACATATTTTCTTCACGATATGGCATAAATATTCCTTGACATAAATATGTCTTGACGTTAATATGTCTCGACATAAATATATGTCTTGACATACATATGTCTTGACATAAATATGTCTCCACATAAATTATCTCCAAAACTAGGTCTTGACATATTTTTTCTATAAAACTAAGTCTTGACATATTTTTTCTATATAAATATATCTTGACATATTTTCTCTACAAAAATATATCTTGACATATTTTTTCTATAAAAATATATCTTTAGATATGTTCTGTATTAAAATATATCTTGATATATTTCCTCCATTAATTTTCTTTTTTTTACTAAAATATGTCTTGACATATTTTCTCCACAAATGACATAAATATGTCTTGACATAAATTATCTCCAAAAGTCAGTCTTGACAAATTTTCTCCATAGTTTCTGGCATATTTTCTTTAAAAAATATATCTTGACTTATTTTCTCCATAAAATATATCTTAGAATCGTATATCTTGACATATTCTGTATTACAATATATCTTGATATATTTTCTCCATTAATTTTTTGTATTAAAAATGTCTTGACATATTTTTTGTACAGAATATGTCTTGACATATTATCTCCACAATATGACATAAATATGTCTTGACATACATAAATATGTCTTGACATAAATTATCTCCAATATGTTTTCTCTCAAAAAATAAGACTTCAAATAGGGATGTTTGTACAAACATAACTGCTTTTAAAATTGTTGCTTAATCTACCACTATATAGCTAACTTTAATGGCAAAGAACTGTAACCAGCAACAATCTAAACTGTCTGGACATATTTTATATATAAAATTTACTATATTCTACACTAAATATGTCTTGACATATTTTCTATACATTTTTCTTAAAGAAATAAACAAAATAATTTTCCTTATTAAAAAAATTGTCACGATATTATTGAGTAAAAAAACTCTCAAATCTTTATACCTTACACTCCAAATTATATTACTGTTTTATTCATGACAAATTAATAAACTTCTGAATCCAAAAATAAAAAAAACGCCTCTTTAGAATTTTAATTAGGCTTTTTTGCAAAATCAAAACTAATTTTTTCACACTGCCTTTTTGAAGATTTTTGGCATAAATTTGCAGTGGGAAATGTCAGTAAAACACGCTACTAAATCAGTATCACACAATTGTGTGCTAATTTATTGCCACCAAACACAACACACTACAAGTCGCCTACAATGTTTTCCTCATGCATTTAAAAAAAAAAAAATCGCATAAAAAAATAAACTACAACAACCTGAATTTATTAACCTACAAAATTGAAAATTATACCAAAATGAAGGAAAAGGAAAAAAAAACTACATACAACCGCCAACAAACCTAAATCTATGTCAATGTACGCAACTTTGACAATCAACACCGAACGAGAAAGACACAGATCTGATGCACAACGTGCATGAAATTGGAGCCAGTGTAATATTTATGTATAAAAGGATATGTGGAATCGTAATGTGCTTTAGAAAAAAACTCCAAACCACAACATTATTATGAAGCAAAATCATACAGAAGCAAAAAAAAAAACAAGAAAAGAAATGAAAAACTGGTTCATGTCGTTAGAGATTATTGGAAGCTTTTACTTTCGTTTACATTAAACATAACCCAGATTTCTGTGTTCATTCTTTTTTTTCTAAGTGGCCAAACAAAATTTTGTTTTCATAGCCAGTTTTGCTGGTAAATATTGAAGAGTAATAAAGAAGTCATCAAGATAAAAGTAATTTCTGTGCAATCAAAACGAATTTGAGTTAAGCTACATAATAAATAAAGAATGGCGACAAAACTGCAATAATATAAAAGCTACTATTTCAAGTCAATAACATATTATAATCATACTCACCACTTTAAAACTGTTTTCTAACTAAACCACAAAACTACAAATTAGCATACACAAATAGGGAAGGTAAATAACAAAACTTATATTTTTGTAGTCTTAAACATTATTTACTTAAATAAACCTTTTAAAGATTCAATTTGTAGTTATTGATTTATCTAGTACTGAATAGTAGTTTTGTAGCTACCTCTGCAAAGCTTCAATTAATATACTTCATAGTTTCTGTAGAGGAGTCACCCAAAAACAAAAAAAAAACCTGCTGAATTCACTTTTAATCTGACTTAAGATGTTTCTGGCATATTGTTGTCATTTTTTTCTATTGATTACAACAAATCCACATATTTTTGGTTGAGAAGTCATATTAATTGTTGCATCATACTTTATACTACATCCGTAGCATTACTGGCATAAAATTATAATGATGATGGTGATGTTGATGTTGCAATGCATGAAACTGCAATCGGTTGATAACGAAGATTTGTGGTTTTTTTTAAACTGGCAGGGATGGTAAATTAAATTTACACAAGATAATGAATTATATATTAGATTGATGAAATTATAAACAGATTTTATAGAAATAAATTATAAATTAAAACAAAAATCATATGACATATTTTGCTAAAAAAAATATGACAAGACATATTTTACTAGAGAAAATATGTCAAGAGATATTTTACTGGAGAAAATATGTCAAGACATATACTGCTAAAGAAAATATGTCAAGATATATTTTTATAGAAAAAATACGTCAAGATATATTTTTGTAGAGAAAATATTTTAAGTTAAATGTTTTAAAGAAAATATGTCAAGACATATTTTGTGGAGAAAATATGCAAGACTGACTTTTGGATAATTTATGTCAAGACATATTTATGTCAAGACATATTTATGTCAAGACATATTTATGTCAAGACATATTTATGTCAAGACATATTTATGTCAAGACATATTTATGTCTGGACATATTTATGTCAAGCCATATTTATGTCAAGCCATATTTATGTCAAGACATATTAATGTCTGGACATATTTATTTCATATTGTGAAGAAATATGTCAAGACATAATTTACTAACAAAATATGTTAAGACATATGTCAGGATATATTTGATCCAAAGAGATTTGCATCAAAAAATATTTCCAGTCATTTTCACTCAAAAAAATTAATCTGGACATTTTTTAATTTAGAATTTATGGCAGTATAGACGCTTAAAATATTTACTGCTAAAAATATATTTTATAAAAAGATAAGTCCAGACAAATTTTACTAAAGAAATATATCTTGAAATAATTTTTTAATTAAATTTAAAATTGACTAAGGAAAATATGTCTTTACATATTTCACGAGAGAAAATGTGTCTTGAGATATTTTATTAGAGATAAAATGTCTGGATATATTTTAACATATTTTAAGAAAATATGTCGAAATTGTTTTACTAAAGAAAATTTATCTTAAATATTTTAATACATACAGAAAATATGTCTTGATATGATTTACTAACAAAAATATGTCTTGATATATTTTACTAAATATTTACTTAAAAATAAGTCTTAAGATAATTTACTAACAAAATATGTAGACATATGTCAAGACATATTTTCTCTGAAACATATGATTTTCTCCAAGAAGTACGACTGGACATTATATCTCTGAAAAAAATGTCTTGACATATTTTGTTCAAAAAAATATGTCTTGACATATTTTGTCCAAAAAAATATGTCTTGACATATTTTGTCCAAAAAAATATGTCTTGACATATTTTGTCCAAAAAAATTTTTGTCTAAAAAATATAATGACACATTTTCGCAAAAAAAAAAAAATCATTGAAATATTTTCCTTACAAAATATGTTCAAGATGTATTTTTTAAGGAACAATTTCTAGACAATATTTTAAGGAAAAATATTTTGAAATTTTTTTTACCTTGAATAATTCTAAAATATTTTTTCTACAAATTTTATCTATTCATTCCATTTTGTTTTAAAATTTTAACTAATTTCCTCTCTTTTTCTATAATTTCAGCCTCCCTCTTTTCACAATCAATTCCGCAGACAATTAAATACCCAGCAACAAATTTACAGTGATGTCCGTCAGCAACAACAACCACAACATCAGCAACAACGACCACAACAGGGACTCTTCCTGCAACAATCGCCCAGCGTAGAAGTGCCCCATGCGCAGACACAGCAACAAAGGCAACAACAGCAACAACATCGTTTCTCCAACTCCCCACAAACTCTGCAACATCAACAGCAACATTTCCAAAATAACAACAATAATCAACAATTCCAAAGGAATCCCACAAATCAAGTACCACATTATCAACCTCAGCAACCACAACATTTCCAACATCCACAACAACAACAGCAGCAGCAACAACAACATGCACCTCAACAGCAACAACAACATGCACCTCAACAGCAACAACCGCATGCACCACAGCAGCAACATCCTTCGGCTGCAGCACCTTTGGACTTGCATCAGCAAAATTTCCTAGCTTTGCGTAATTTTGCCAGCCAACAAGTGGGACCCCAGCAGTCTTTGCCCCAAAGATCCTACAACAATAAACCCTTCCAAAATGGACCACCACCCTATTCTACTTTACCTAATGAAGCATATCAACCGCAAACCCAGCCCCAAACCTTCCCCTCGGCACCACAAATTCTGCCTCAAACCCAACAGAAATTGCCCCTACAAGCTCCCGTACCCACCTTCCAAACACATGCAGCACCACAAAAACCTTTCTCAACACAACCACAATTCTTTGGACAACCACAACAACAGCAGCAGCAATCCCAACATCCTCAACAACAAATTCATCTGCAACAGCCGCAAACAACCCAGCAAACCTTTTTGCCACAAACCCAACAGAAATTGCCACAACAACAGCAGCAGCAACAGTATTTGTTGACCCCGAATTTGGGTTTACCCGTGCCTCAACTGCCATTCGCTAATGTAGCCTCCACAGCCTTCCCTGCCGCACAACAGCAGCATCAGCAACAACAACATCAACAGAACTTTGGGGCTCCACAATTCCAAAACTTAGGCCAAGCTCAATCACCCGATCAGGAGTACAAACAGAAACTCATACAGAAACATGAGCAATTTGTACAAAAACAATACGAAAAGTCCTCGAATAAAGTCAAGCAACAACACGCTGAGTTTTTGGCTAAACAACAAACCATCAAGCAGCAGGTGATACCCACTATTGTGCAAAATCCCCAGCCCCAACAAGTCTACCAACAAACTCCACAACAGCAGCAACAATTCAATTATATACCCAATCGCAGTCGTCCTGTGGGACCTTCTGAATTGCCCTCATTTGCCTCTGCTGTGCAGCAATACTATCAGGAACATCCAACCACAACGACCACCACTACAACAACTACCACCACCACACCCTCAACAACCACCCACAAAATTCACTCAAAACCAGTTTACAATCAAATCAAAGCAGATCCCGGTAAATTTGGCCAGAAAACGGTAGCCAAGAAACCTGTGAAAACTTTCGGACGTGATGAACTTTTGAAACAACTTAAGGCCGCTTTGGCTGAACAGCCACAAAAGGATTTGGGCAATAAAACCTATGAGGAAATGGATTTGGTTTTACCCAATGGAGAGCGTGTACAGGTGATAAGAACCACTGATCCCAATTTGGTTAAAGGTCAACAGGCCTATACTCAGGATCAACTGCAAAGTTTGTTTGGCGAACAAGGTCTGCAAGCGGTCACAGGGGGACAAGGAAAACTCAGTATAGCTGATGTGGCTCCGGAAAAGAAAAAAGATTTGGTATTACCCGGAGGTGGCAAAGTGCAAATATTACGTTCTCCCAATCCCGAAGAAATCGTAGATCCTCAAAATTTGCCTGGCGGTGTTGATCTATCCAATTTGGCTTCTTTGTATGGTGGCAGTGTGGAAGGTGTATCCAATGGTGCCAATAGTATAGCCAGTACTGCGGTAATACAATCTGATTCCGATGAGCCTCCCACTTTAGAAGAATTGGCTAAACAAGGATTGATTCCTGATGGCTATGAAATTGAGGGTTTGAGTTCCAAACCCAAGGCCCAACCTAAGCCTGCTCCTACTTTGCCACCCAAAAAGAAGGCCACTTATGTTTATCTAGAAGAGCAAGCAGATGGTAGTTTCAAAATCCAGGGTGTTAAGGCCAATGGTGAGAAGGAAACCAAGCAGACGGGATCCGAGGTAGAAAGTATTTTGGAACGCATACGTAATGGTGATATAAAATTGCCTCCCTCCGTGTCACGTCTTACTTTGCCCAACGATGAAATTGTAGAAATACAATCGGGCAATATTGTTAAGACCACTCAAAGACCCAGCACCACTACCTCGACCACCACAACAACTACCACCACCACAACCACACCAGCTCCTCCACCACCTCCACCATCTACTAGAGCCACAACCCATAGATATTACACCTCTAGAAACACCACACCCTATTATCATACGACTACCTCAGCTCCTTATACACATCGTTCTTCCACCAGACACTATGATCACTCCGCGTATCGCTCTACCGCTTCACCACGCTACACCACAGTACCCACCTCCTCACCAGTCTACATACCATCAACCTATCAGGCCATTACCGAACGTCTTACCGAAACTACAGTCGAACAGTCTGATCCACCAGCTCAATATACCGATGCTGTGGTAGAAGAATCCGAACATCAAGATAAAGCCTCCGAGGTGAATGTACAATCTTCCATATCCACATCGGACTCGTCATCACCCTCAATTTCTGCAGCTGCATCGATCTCCTCGGATTCTTCTACTTCCTCTAATCCCAGTGATGATTTAATACAGATACTTAAATCCAATGGACTCTTTGCCATGTCCAAGTATCTTAGACAATCGGGTTTGGATAGTATTTTGAATGAAACTGGTCCCTATACCATATTCGTGCCTACCGATAAGGCTTTTAAGAATTTGCTGGTACAATTGGGAGGACCCGAGAGAGCTGAGGAGAAATTTAAGGCCAATCCTAGATTGTTAAGTGGGGTAAGTTTCCGATAACTGTTTTTTGTATAGCCTTCAGCATTTCTAGATCCTTAGGATATTCTATACATAATTGGCTAATAAATGTTAAAAAAATCATTAGATTCTTGGATATAAGAGGTATTCCAAAGTCCCGCATCTTTTCAACCACTTTTTATTTAAAAAGATTCGGCTCATCCAAATATATTTGTTTTTAATCAAAAAAATAATTATTGTTTTTCTTAAAGCTTTTATTGCATCATGTTATTCCTGGAGCTTTTGAGATTGCCACTTTACAGGATGAGATGACTGGAGTTTCCTTGGCTGGTACCCAATTGAGAGTGAATCAGTATAATATGCACGATCAGGAATGGAATGATGTGACTGTAAGTTGTAGTGAATAGAAATAAAACTGTTATACTTTTATTTTTTTTTAATAAAAAAAATTTTAAACAGAAATTTGTCCATACAAAAAAAAGATATACAGACATTTTTCTATAGAAAAAACTGTTATACATACATTTTTCTATAGAACAAAACTTTTATACAGAAATTTTCTATAGAAAAAACTCTTACACATCAATTTTTCTATAGAAAATACTGTTATACAGAAAATTTTTCTATACAAAAAACAGTTATACAGACATTTTTCTATAGAAAAAACTGTTATACAGAAATTTATTTAAAGAAACAATTCTTATACAGATATTTTTCTATAGAAAAAACTCTTATACAGATATTTTCCTATAGAAAAACTGTTTTTTCTATAGAACAAAACTGTTATACAGAAATTTTTCTATGGAAAATCTCTTATACATAATTTTTTCTATGGATAAAACTGTTATACAGAAATTTTTCTATACCAAAAACAGTTATATAGACATTTTCTATAGAAAAAAACTGTTATACAGAAATTTATATAAAGAAACAATTCTTATACAGATATTTTTCTATAGACAAATTCTTATACAGAAACTGTTATACAGACATTTCTCTATAAAAAAAACCGTTATACAGACATTTTTCTATAGAAAAAAGTGTTATAGAGAAATGTTTCAATAGAAAAAGTGTTATACAGACGGACAAAACTGTTATACAGAATTGTTTCTAGAGAAAAACTGTTATACAGAAATTTTTCTATAGAAAAAAACTGTTATACAGAAATTTTTCTGTAGAAAAACTCTTATACGAACATTTTTCTATAGAAAAACTCTTATACAGACATTTTTCTATAGAAAAGAACTGTTATGCAGACATTTTTTGTATAAAACTGTTATATAGACAATTTTCTATAGAAACAAGCTGTTATACAGACATTTTTCTATAGAAAATAACTGTTATATAGACATTTTCTATAGAAAAACTGTTACACAGACATTTTTCTATAAAAAAAAACTGTTATACAGAAATTTTTCTATAGAAAAAACTGTTATACAGAAATTGTTCTATACAAAAAACAGTTATACAGACATTTTTCTATAGAAAAAAACTGTTATACAGAAATTTATTTAAAGAAACAATTCTTATACAGATATTTTTCTATAGAAAAAACTCTTATACACACATTTCTCTATAAAAAAACTCTTATACAGAAATTTTCCTATAAAAATAACCGTTATACAGACATTTTTCTATAGAAAAAAGTGTTATAGAGAAATGTTTCAATAGAAAAAGTGGTATACAGACGGAAAAAACTGTTATACAGATTTTTTTCTACAGAAAAACTGTTATACAGACATATTTTATAGAAAAAACTGTCATACAGAAATTTTTCTGCAGAAAAAACTCTTATACGAACATTTTTCTATAGAAAAACTCTTATACAGACATTTTTCTATAGAAAAGAACTGCTATACAGACATTTTTTGTAGAAAAACTGTTATACAGACAATTTTCTATAGAAACAAACTGTTATACAGACATTTTTCTATAGAAAAGAACTGTTATACAGACATTTTCTATAGAAAAACTGTTATACAGACATTTTTCTATAGAAAAAACTGTTATACAGACATTTTTCTTTAGAGAAAACTGTTATACAGACTTTTTTCTTTAGAGAAAACTGTTATACAGACTTTTTTCTATAGAAAAAACAGTTATACAGACATTTTGCTATAGAAAAAAACAGTTATACAGATTTTTTGCCTATAGAAAAAATTGTTATACAAACATTTTTCTTTAGATAAGAACTGTTATACAGACTTTTTTCTATAGAAAAAATGCTTTACATAAATTTTTCTATGGAAAAACTGTTACGCAGACATTTTTCTATAGAAAAAACTCTTATACATAAATTTTTCTATAGAGAAAAAAAACTGTTATACAGACATTTTTCTATGGAAAAAAAACTGTTATACATGCATTTTTCTATGGAAAAAACTGTTATGCAGAAATTTTTCTATAGAAAAAAACTGTTATACATAAATTGCTTAATTGAAAAAAACTGTTATACAGGCATTTTTCAATAGAAAATTAACAATTTATGTAAACAGTATTATACTGACATTTTTTCTAAAAAAAATATGTCTATAAAGAAAAACAGTTATGCTGATATTTATGCAATTTATTTCGTATTTAGCTCACCACCATTAATGGCGCCATGGTTGTTTTGAACAAGAAGGACATAAAGATACCGCAAGGCATAGCACATGCTGTCGATCGTGTCATGTTCCCTCTACCCGTGGGAGATCTTCTGCAAACCCTGCAATCGGATAGAGAAAATCGTTTCTCCACTTTCTTAAAGATTTTATACACCTCAGGACTCTCGGAGAAATTACAAAGTAAAGGTAACACAAAATGAATCTCACTAAGAAAGAACTTACAATAAACATTACTTTCCTTTCCCCACCAGGCATCAAAACCTACACCGTCTTTGCACCCGTTGACAAAAGTTTCACCGACATTGAATCCGATACTTTGGAGAAGCTCACCAACGACAAAGAAGCTGCCGAAGAATTTGCCATGAAACACATTGTATCGGGTACCCTGTTCTCAGCCGGCATGAGATTCTATCAGGTTAAGGACTCTTTGCTGACCGGCAAGACTGTCATATTGCAAAAGACCTCAGCGGGCAAGATCAAGGTGAATGACACCCAAATGGTAGCCTCCAATATACCGGCCACAAATGGTGTTATACATGCCCTGGATGGTGTGCTGGCGTGAGCTTAAAAGCTTTTCCATTAAACATCCACTAGATAAGTTGTGTTATTATTAAGCCGTGTTATATTTTTTGTTTGTTTAAATAGAAAAAATTGGGTTATTAACTTAACTAACTAATCGTTATTGTAAACATAAATGATGCAACATGAAAATCTTGCCAGTTTTCTTTGTAATGGTTCAAGGTGCTCTTGAAAGCTTTCATTGTAAGTTTTTTACAAAAAAAAGCTTTTGAGAAACATTATTAATAAAACAACAAAATCCTTAGGTGCTTCCTTTAAGTAAAATGAAAATGAATTGTTTTTTAATAAAAAAGCTTAGAAGTCATGTAAATTAGTAAGCTGCAGAAAGTAAAGCTTTTATTTTTGCAAACATTACAAATGGAATTTAAATTTATTGAGTGTTTTTTTTTATATATATAAATAATAACAATTATTTTTAATTAATTTATTGGCCTTCAAAATTATATGTTTTTTTATATTGTAATTACGTACTAAGGAATTTTTTACAAAAATTCTTTAAACTAAATTTATTTGTAAAATTAATCTTATGAACCTTTTCTATAAACGAGAAATTTAAAAAATTGTTCTAGTTTTAAGTTAACAATTTTATTAATTAAAATCGATTATTGTATATTTTATAAAATAAAATTAAAATAAAAACAATGTTTATAAGAAATTTTTTTAGTTAAGGGAATTGTCCTAAATAATTTGAGAATTTTAAAACAAATTTCAAATAATGATAAGATATTGTTACAATATTGCTCTATCAATTTGAATTTAACAGTCTGTAACGGTTGCTTGCAACATACATCATGTTTATCAAACTTCTACTTAGAAAAAATTTTGATACCATTCTGTTATTAACACTGTTTATAACATCTGTGCAGCAGCTTTAAAACTACTGGTTGATAAATGTAGACATATATAATACTAGAATTTACTAGAAGATGGCGCTGTGTATATAAATTGTAACAGCTAGGAGTCAGTACAGTTTGAGTTAACAGCAACCGTATTACCAGTTGAGTAAAGTTTAATAAATAAAGAGTTGTTACAATTTTTAAACTACTGGTCGCTTTTATTTGCAACTAAAAGAATACGATTTATTTAAAGATAATAAACCACCTTTTCCAAAAGATACAAATTTTACAATCTCTCATTGGTCACATGACCATGATGGCAGCTCGCTTCAAGGATATCAGTCATGTTTTATAACCGATTTATTGTATCAGTCATGATTTTAACTCGATTTACGTGTGATTTCAAAAACGAGAAATTTTCAAAAACAAACAATTGACATATTTGATGTTTTGCAAATCACACAATTTTGTACATTGAAATGGATTCGAAAGTAAAACGAGTAAATCATGTAAATTCAATTTAAGAAACATTAAAATATGTATGTGAATTCATTTAAAATCGAAAACGTTACTCGGATAGGGTTTACATGGATTAAAATTTTCTTATTAAGAAAAATCAGATTGGTTTGAGAGAAAAAGTGAGTTTTTTTTAAGAAATAATTATAATCATAGATAAAAAACATAGATCGGAAACTCTCCTGCCAAAAGCCTAACTCAGTTGCCAGAAACCTATGTGGGGAGAATGTATTAGTAAAAAAAAACTGTATGAAAACAATAACCATACTCGTATGTGTGATTATTTTGAGTAATTTTCTTGTTTGAGCTTTTTTTTTAGATTTCGTTCAATGTTTTTCTATAATTCACGTATTATTAATTTATTTTCAAATTTACTAAATTACTTGTAATTGATAAAATATATCCATAAATTTTATTTTTATTTTTGACTGAAATATGAAGTTTGTTAAATTTTTCCACTGAAACTTTTCGTTTTTAAGGCTAATTGAAACTCATTTAAAAACACCATGTATTTTTTTACGACCCCCCATTTCTAACTGCGAAAAACACAATTTAGCTAAGCTACCAACCTTTATCTTTTGAATCTAGATGGCAACGCAAACATTAATGGATTAGTGGCGACACAGTTTAAAGAGTTCTTTGTTAATATAAGGTTAAATGGCCGTAAGGTTACTGACTTAGCTAAGTCACTAACCTTTATGTTTGACATCTAGATGGTAGTAAAATGGACAAAAGAAACATGTAGTTAATAAAGCACACAGGTCGACAATCAATGGGCCTTAATTTTCATATTTTTAGCAGAATAATTTCATTCTGCTAAAACAAATATTCTGGAGAAAAAACTATTATAATACTTTATATAAAAAACACTATTTTAAACAATAGTTTCCATAAAAAACTTTTATAAACAATATTTTCGATAAAGACATGAGTGCACTTCAAGTTTTATGTAGAACAAAGTGTTATAAACATAAGTTTCTTTGGAAAAAACTGTTATACACCAAGTTTTCGCGAGAAAAACAATTTTTCACAAACTTTTCCATAGAGAAACACATATTTTTCTAAAGAAAAAACTGTTATACACAAATTTTTCTTTATAAGAAACTGTAATACACCATTTTTTCTACAGAAAAAACAGTTATACATGATGGTTTCTATAGAGAAAAATGTTATACACAATTTTTTCTATAGAAAAAACTGTTATACACAAAATTTTTTCTGGAGAAAAAACTGTTATACACGATGATTTCTACAGAAAAAACTGTTGTACACAAATATTTCTAAAGGCAAACTGTTGTACACAAAATGTTCTATATTAAAAACTGTTATAAACTATTTTTCCGTAGAAAATACTGTAGTACACAAATTTTTCTATAGAAAAACTTTTAAGCACAAATGTTTTTATAGAAAAAACTCATATACACAACTTTTTAAAAAATAAAAATGGTAATATCCAAATCTTTCTATAGATAAAACACAATACTTTCTAAAAAACTGTTATTTTCTATAAAGAACGAGTTATAAACAAATTTTTCTATAGAAAAAAAAAGTTATACTTCCTCTAACAAACACAGTTTTAAATAATGCAGACTCCAAGTTGTCTATAGGCTATGTAGTGTTATAAATATAGCCTTTTTTAGAAGAAAATGTTATACTCCAAGTTTTCTTTAAACAATTTCTATACACCCAGGTTTCTTAACATACAACTGTCATACACAATTTTTCTATAGAAAAATCTGTTATACACAAGCTTTTCTAAAGTAAAAACTGATATACACAAGTTTCTCTATAACAAAACTTTAATACACCAATGTTTTTATAGAAAAAACTGTTATACACGATGATTTCTATATAAAAAAACTGTTAGACACGATGATTTCTATATAAAAAACTGTTATACACAAGTTTTTCTATAGCAAAACTGTTATACACTAATGTTTTTATAAAAAAACTGTTTTACACGATGATTTCTATAGAAAAAAACTGTTAGACACGATGATTTCTATAGAAAAAATCTGTTATACACGATGATTTCTATATAAAAAACTGTTATACACAAGTTTTTCTATAGGAAAACTGTTATACACTAATGTTTTTATAAAAAAAACTGTTATACACGATGATTTCTATATAAAAAACTGTTATACATAAACTTGTCTATATAAAAAACGGTTATTCACAAATTTGTCTATAGGAAATACTTTTATACACAAACTTTTCCATAGATAAACTGTTATACATCAATATTTTTATAGAAAAAACTGTTACACATGATGCTTTCTATATAAAAAACTCTTATACACAAATATTTCTAAAGGCAAACTGTTCTACACAAAATGTTCTATATAAAAACTGTTATAAACATTTTTTCTGTAGAAAATACTGTAATACCCTAATTTTTCTATAGAAAACTTTTAAACACAAATGTTTTTATAGAAAAAAAAACTGTTATACGGAAATATTTCTATAGAAAAAACTATTATACAGAAATGTTTCTATAGAAAAATCAGTTATACACAAGTTATTGTAAAGAAAACTGTTATACGCAAGTTTTTCTATAGCAAAACTGTTATACTTTCTATAACAAACACTGTTTTAAAGAATACTTTCCATAATAAACAATATTTTTGATAAAGATAAGATTTAATCTACAAGTTTTCTGAGACCAAATAGTTATAAACATAGTTTTCTTTAGAATAAACTGTTATACACCAGGTTTTCTTTAAACAAATTTTATACACTCAGATTTCTTTAGATAAAACACAAAATTTGTTTTATAGAATAAACAGTTTTCTATAGATAAAACTGTTTTATACAAAGTTTTATCTAGATAAATCTGTTATACACAAATTTGGTCATAAAAAAAACTGTTATACACAAATGTTTTCATAGAAAAACTCTTATACACTAATTTTTCTATAGAAAAAAACTGTTATACGGAACTTTTTCCGTAGAAAAAACAGTTTTAAGGAAATTTGTGTAAAAAAAAACTGTTATACTCCAATTTTTCTACAGAAAAAACAAGAAACCTTTTTTTATGGTAATAAAATTTGTCTTCTATTTAATATTTGTTAACTTGTTGAACTTGTCCCCCTCCATTTAAATAAAACTCCGTTCATTTTATACATTTAATTCATAAATTCATTATTTTTTTTTTATTAAATCGACTTTCATTTTTTTTTTTTAATTATTCTTCTTTTTGTTTAATACTAATTAATATTTGACAAATATCGAGTTTTTGTGTGTGTGTTAGTGTGTCTTATCATTTTTTTTTCAATTTTAATGCTGTTTAAACAGCACTTTTTGTTCAGTTTTAATTTTTGTTTTAAAGATTTTACAATTAAAAATTTTTGTGTAATTAGAGTTGTTTTTTTGTTTGTTTTAGACAAATTTTTTAAGTTTTTTTTTAATTTACGAATTTAAAAATACAATAACTTGTGTTGTGTGTATGTGGCATATTTTCAATATTATTTTGATTATTTCATAAATATTTATGGTTTTACTGGTTTTTTGTTTAATTTATTTAGTTAATTTATTTTAGGACTATTTTAAAAATTAAGTAAATTCTAAAAAGTTGTTTAGTTTTTTTTTTTTGGTTTTTTTATATTAATTAGAGAACATTTTGTTATTATTATTGGTATTAATGCTAATAATTTTTTGGTTTTTAAAAGGAAATTATAAGAAATGGAAGATTAAAAATGTTTATTTAAAATAAAATCTTTGTAATATTTATAAAATTATACATAAATAAGCAACATAATCATGTATAAAATTGTATCTTGTCTAAATTCAGACATTTTTAACAGACTTGTGTAAAAATTAACCCAATTTGGAAAAGTTGTAGAACAATTGTTGAAATATAAACCTTTTAGGTTGCCTTTTAGTTTTGGTACTTTTTTGAAAATTTTAGATATTTATTGATTTTCTGATAGATTTAGCTTGAAAATCGTGGGATATATTTTTAAAAAACCTTTATCAGAAAAAGTTCTTTATGGGTACTAATCTTTAGAAATTAAAAAAACATAAATTTCGTACACTCTTTTCATTTTGGTACTTATTTTTAAAAAGTACTTTTTAATAAAATATTGATTTTCTACACATTTTTGTAATTTTTATAATAATTTTGAAAGTTTTATTATGAAAATTTAAAAAAAGTATTTTTCATAAATTGTTTTAGTTTTTTTAAAAAAGTACTTTTTCATAAAATGTTGATTTTCTTCACACATTTGTATATATATAAGAATTTTGAAAGTTTTATTGAGAAAATTAAAATGGTTTTATTTTGGCTTTATTTACTATTCTGATATTAAGACTTTTATTTTAAAAAACAAGCAAATTCTTTACAATGTTATAAAACCTATATACTTTTTTAAGGACTTTTTCATAAAATATTTAGTTTTTTAAAAAAGTACTTTTTCAGAAAAAGTACTATTTGAAGAGAAATTTTTTAATATGTTGTTTACTTAAGCAATTACTTTAGAAAATTAAAAAAATATATATATTTCATAAATTTTGGAATATTTTGGTCCTTTTTTAAAAAAGTACTTTTTTAGAATATTTATTTAGTACTTTTTTTTCAAAAAAACGTAGTTTTTAATAAATTGTTGAATTTCTTTATAATTTTGTAATATTTATAAGAATTTTTTTAGTTTTATGGGGAAAATTTAAACAGTACTATTTTGGTACCTTTTTACTTTTCTGATTTCAAGAGATATTTTATAAAAAACAAGTTGTTTTGGACAATTTCTCTTGAAAATGAAAATTAAATAAATAGTATTTCATGAATTTTTTAAATATTTATTATGAATAACTAAATAGTACCATTTTGGTAACTTTTTTACTTTTAAAGTTTTATTAAGAAAATTGAAATTTAGGAGATATTTTATGAAACAAGTATTTTAAAAAAATTTCTCTTGAAAATAAAAAAAAAATAGTATTTTATAAATTTGTTTAAACTTTGGTACTTTTTGAAAAAGTACTTTCTCAGAAAAAATACTATATTAAGAAAAATTTTATAAAACTTTTTCAATTGTTAGCAATATCATTTCAAAAATTACAAAAAATTATATATTTCGTACGTTTTTAAATATTTAGTACTTTTTTGGAAAAAGTACTTTTTTCAAAAAAATTAAATTTTCACAAAAATTAGTTTATCTTACTATATTTAAAAAGATTTAATAAAAATTTCTCAATTATTGGCAATTTCTATTCAAAAATTACAAATATATATATTTCATACATTTTTTAATATTAAGTACTTTTTATTAAAAAGTACTTTTTTAAAAAAAAATTTAATTTTCTCTTAAATTTGTTTTTGTTCACACTTTTGTAACATTTATAAGAATTTTCAAAGTTTTACTTAGAAAATTTAAATAATACTATTTTGGTACTTTTTTACTTTTCAGATTTTAAGAGATATTTTAGTATTTTTGAACAATTTCTCTTGAAAAGAAAAAAAAAAAAAAAAAAACAGTGTATCATAAATTTTTTAAAATTTGATCCCTTTTAAAAAAGTTCTATATTAAAAAAAATTATAAACATTTGAAAAATTTTTATTAAAAAGTACTTTTTCAAAAGAAAAAAAAAATGTTCCTTAAAATTAGTTTTTCATGACAGCTTTGTTATATTTAGAAGAATTCTGGAAATTTTATTGAAAAACTGGGTTTTAGTAAAATAGTACTATTTTGGTACCTTTTTTAACTTGTCTAATTTGAAGACATATTTCATAAAAACAAGTGTTTTTGAACAATTTGTCTTAAAAAAAAATAGTATTCATAATTTTATCAAATTTTGGTACTTTTTAAAAAAGTACTTTTTCAGAAAAAAACTATATTAAGAAAGTTTTTAAAAAATTTCCCAATTACAAGCAAATTTCTTTTGAAAAATTATATATGTTGGTAATTTAATATATATTTCATAAATTTTTGTAATTTTAGTACTATTTACTAAAAAGTACTTTTTTAAATAAAATAAAATTTTCCGTAAAATGTGATTTTCTTGACAGCTTTGTCATATTTTTAGGAATTGTGAAAAGTTTATTGAAAAACTGCGGTTTAGTGAAATAGTACTATTTTGGTACCTTTTTTATTTGTCTGATTTTAAGAGATATTTCATAAAAACAAGTGATTTGGAACAATTTGTCTTGAAAATAAAAAAATAAAAATAGTATTTCATAATTTTTTTTAAAACTTTGGTACTTTTTAAAAAAGTACTTTTTCAGAAAAAATCTATATTAAGAAAATTTAAAAAAAAATTGCAAATTATAAGAAACTTTCTTTTAAAAAATTACATATATTGGTAATTTAATATATATTTCATAAATATTTTTAGGATTTAGTACTATTTATTAAAAAGTACTTTAAAAAAAAAAAATTTCCCTAAAACTTGATTTTCTTGGCAGCTTTGGTTTTTTTATACGAATTCTGTAAGGTTTATTGAAAAACTGGGGTTTAGTGAAATAATACTATTTTGGTACCTTTGCTTTTGAACAATTTGTCTTAAAAAATATAGAATTTCATAATTTGTATAAAACTTTGGTACTTTTTAAAAAAGTACTTTTTCAGAAAGAATCTTTATTAAGAAAAATTTTAAAAAAATTTCCCAATTATAAGAAAATTTCTTGGTAATTTGGTTATTTCATAAATATTTTTAATTTTAGTACTATTTATTAAAAAGTACTTTTTTAAAAAAATAAAATTTTCCCTAAAATTTGATTTTCTTAACAGCTTTGTTATATTTTTAGGAATTGTAAAAAGTGTATTGGAAATTTTTTTAGTAAAATAGTATTTTATTGGTACTTTTTTATATTAAGGGAAATTTTTGAAAATTTATTTTAAACATTTATCAAATATGCTGCATATTGTGTTAGTTTTAAAGATTTGTTTTATTTTGGGGGGGGGGGGGGCTAAAATTTACACAAGTTATATTAAAAAATTATTAATTCAAACTAAAAATTGAAAAATATTGAAATTTTTTTATGTAAAATTATATTTCTGCCTCAAAAAACCATAAATTTTGTTCATAACTATATTTTTGTCTCATAATTTTTTATTTTTTTTTATAAATTTTTGTTTATATCACCCTGTGTTGTAGTATTTTTTATTTTAAATTTATTTTAAATTGTTTTTTGTAATTTTTTAATAAAAATTATAAATTTTTGTTTCACGCTTAAACATTTACAACAGTACATTTGGTTTTTTTGTATTTTTTTTTTTAATAATAAAAAGGACTTAACACTTAATTTATAGAAACACAAAACAAATAAAATAAAATTTAAAAAAAAAAACTTAAAATTTTGTTTTAAAATTATAAAAAGAATTTCATTATAAATAAGTTTTAATTATTGGTTTTTCTAATTGTGTGGATTATGCTTGATTATTAACACTATTGTTTTTGTAATTGGGTTTTGTTTTGTTGTGGTTGCTGTTTGGTTTTTTTGTTGGTATTATTGTTGTTTATTTTCTGATTGATAAATATGTAAGAATAAAATTGTAGTGGATTATTTTAAATATTTTTTTTCTTTTGGTTTTTCTTTGCTTGCTTTTTGTTTAAATATTTGTTGGTTTTACTATTTCTTATGGGTTTTGTTGTTGTTGTTATTGTGGTTGTACGAGTAAATAAATTAATAGTTGAAAATAATTAAAACATGGATTTAAAGCGATTTTTTAGAAATCGCATAAATCCCTAAACAAAAAAATTTTATTTTTTAATAATTTTAAATATTGACTACTATTTGTTGTATTTAAGTAATTTTTTTTTTATTTGCTTAAATAAAGTTTGTTTTTATTATTTAAAAATTAAAGTTTATTTCAACTCGTATTTGACTATTTCATTTGTAATTCGTTAAGTTTTCTCAGCTTGTTTGTTTTTATAGTTTAATAGGAACCACCCTAATGTTTAATAAACAAAAGGGTACTTTTGTTTTTTTTTTTTTTTTTTTTTAAATAAAAATGTTTTCTAAAACAACTATTTCAACATATAAAATATAAAAAGAAGAAATATAAACA
Organism: Calliphora vomitoria; assembly: GCA_942486065.2. Taxonomy (NCBI): domain Eukaryota; kingdom Metazoa; phylum Arthropoda; class Insecta; order Diptera; family Calliphoridae; genus Calliphora; species Calliphora vomitoria. Next base: position 9,709,257 of record OW818030.2, on the reverse strand, counting down.
TTAAAAACGAAAATATAAAGTTTTAAAAATCGCTTTGTCTATTCATGAGCCAGACCTCCTCCATCCACTTGGATAAAACCCACACTTACTGTTGCTGCACCAGCAGTTGCTCTACTTGGTCTGCTGTGCGCAGCAGGAAAGCAGCACTTTCCCGATAGGCCGAGATCACTTGGCGCGCAGCCGTTATTTCATTGGGACTCAATTTGTGGGGCAACAAGGGTGGTGCTCGCACAGCATTCATGTCCATGTTGTTGTTACTTAAATTGGCTAAAATGGGCTGTTGCAGTTGCTGTTGTTGCTGTTGCTGCTGCTGTTGTTGTTGTTGCTGCTGCTGTTGCTGCTGTTGTTGTTGTTGCTGCTGTTGTTGCTGCTGCTGCTGTTGTTGTTGCTGCTGCTGCTGCTGCTGCTGTTGGGCCTGTTGTTGCAATTGTTGTAGCTGTTGGGTGGCTGTGGCCAGTACATTGTTATTGTTCACATTGCCATTGTTTAGATTTGTATTGACTTGTAGTTGATTTAGGGCTGCCAGGGTATTAATATTGTTGCCATTGTTGTTGTTGGTATTCATATTGCTGACGGTGGTTGAGGTGATGGGTGTGTTGATGGTGGAGGAGGAAGGCTTCATGGAAAGGTCGGTAGGTGTAACTGCAAAGGAAAAAGAAAGGAAAAAACATACAAAATTAATTGTTTTATTTAACATTCAGTAAAAAGGTACCTTGATACTTTTGATACTTTTAAGGAACAATTTTTTATTTGTTTAATAATATTTTCAAAGTTAATTCTTAATAAAGTACCTTTTCTAAGAGTTTTTTAAAGGCATTTTTAAGAATCTACAAAATTTTCTGTAAAATTTTGGTTGAAAAATTTATTTTTAAAAAAGTACTTTTTTAGTACTTTTTCAATAAGTTAAAAATGTATTTGAAAATTAAAAGAATTTCTTAAATTTTTGTATATAAAGTTTTTAAATAAAAAATAGTATAAAAAATGGATTTTTAAAAAAGTACTTTTTTTAGTACTTTTTTAAAAGTTGAGAATGTATTTAAAAATGTAAGGAATTTATTATATTTTTGCATATAAAGTTTTTAAATACGAAATATGTAAAAAATTGATTTTTTAAAAAAGTACTTTTTTGCTACTTTTTCAATTAGTTGAAAATGTATTTGCAAATTAAAAGAATTTCTTAAATTTTTGTATAAAAAGTTTTTAAATAAAAATAGTATAAAAAATGTATTTTTTAAAAAAGTACTTTTTTTAGTACTTTTTGAAAAGTTGAGAATGTATTGAAAAATGTTAGGAATTTGTTAAATTTTTGTATATAAAGTTTTTAAATACAAAATATGTAAAAAATGGATTTTTAAAAAAGTACATTTTCACTACTTTTTTTAATAAATTCAAAATGTATTTCAAATATTGAAGAATATGTTTAATTTTTATATGAACAGTTTTTAAATACAAAATATGTATAAAAAATGGATTTTTAAAAAAGTACTTTTTTGCTACAATTTTTAATAAGTTGAAAATGTATTTAAAAATGTAAGGAATTTCTTAAAATTTTGCATATAATGTTTTTAAATATAAAATATGTAAAAAGAAATTGATTTTCAAAAAAGTACTTTTTTGCTACGTATTTTAATAAGTTGAAAATATATTTGAAAAAATAAGAATATCTTTAATTCTTGTATGTACAGTTTTTAAATACAAAATATGTAAAAAATGGATTTTTTCAAAAAGTACTTTTATGCTACTTTTTTTAATAATTTGAAAATGTATTTCAAATAGTAAAGAATTTCTTCAATTTTGTATATACACTTTTAAAATACAAAATATATATAAAAATTGATTTTAAAAAAAGTACTTTTTTGCTACGTTTTTTAATAAGTTGAAAATGCATTGAAAAATGTTAGGAATTTGTTAAATTTTTGTATATAAAGTTTTTAAATACAAAATATGTTAAAAAATGGATTTTTAAAAAAGTACTTTTTAACTCCTTTTTATAATAAGTTGAAAATGTATTTCAAATTGAAAAGAATATGTTTAATTTTTATATGAACAGTTTTTAAATACAAAATATGTATAAAAAACGGATTTTTAAAAAAGTACTTTTTTTACTACATTTTTAATAAGTTGAAAATATATTTAAAAATTTAAGAAATTTCTAAAATTTTTGCATATACGGTTTTTAAATAAAAAATATATATAAAAATATGGATTATGGATATGGATTTAAAAAAGTACTTTTTTGCTACTTTTTTTAATAAGTTGAAAAAGTAAAGAATTTGTTTAATTTTTGTATATAACGTTTTTAAATACAAAATATGTATAAAAAAATTCCATTTTTAAAAAGTACTTTTTTGGTACTTTATCATAAAATACACAAAATTTTCAATAATATTTGGTAAACACCTAATTTTTTACAGAGTACTTTTTTGGTACTTTTTTAAAACCTTTAATTATATGGGAACTTTTATGAAATTTTTTAAAATATTTACAAAATATACAAAACTGTTGCAAAATTTGATAAAAATTTGGTTAAAAAATTGATTAGTTGTATATAAATTTTAGTTTTAGAGGTTTTTGGTAATTCCCAATAGATCATGACAATAGATATTGTGAATACATCGAAGAATTTGATTTTTCAAAAAGTACTTTTTTGGTTTTTTTTATTATATGAGAGAAAAATAATAATATCTCAAATTTGCTAAACATATTTTTAAACAGATGATTTTTTTAATAAAGTACTTTTTTGGTACTTATACTTATACCTACTTTTTTGATACTTTTTTGAAATATTTGATTATATGAGAACCTTAAAGGCATTATTAAGGAAATTAATAATATCTACAAAATTTCTCTTAAAATTTCCAAAAAGTTTTGCTTACAAAAGATTTTTTTTTTTTAAAAGTACTTTTTGACACTTTTTGTAAAAGTTAAACTTCTTTCCAAGTTTTTATAAACTAAATATATCAAAAAATTCTATTTTTCAAAAAGTACATTTTTGGTACTTTTTTTAATCTTTTTATTAGAAAATATTTTTTGGGAATTTGAAAAGGTTATTAATAAAAATTTAAAACAAAAAATTTATTTTAAATCTTAATTGTATGAGAATTTAATAAAATCTGCAAAATTTTTTAAAAATTAGGTTTGAAAGATATTTTTTTAAAAAGTACTTTTTTGGTACTTTTTCGAAAAGTTGAAAATTTGTTAAAAAAATAAAAAAAAAATTAAATTTTCTAAATACAAAGTTATTAAATGCAAAATACACCAAAATATGTAATTTTTTTTTTAAAGTAATTTTTTGTAAATTTTTAAAGTCTAAAACAAATTATGAAATTGAATAAGATGTTGTTATATGAGAATTTTAAGCTATTTTTAAGAAAATTTAATAAAATATATAAGATATAAATTGTGTTTAATAAAATTTTGTAACTTTTTCAAAAAGTACCAAAAAAGTACTTTTTTTATGGTACTTTTTGAAAAAGTTAAAAATCTTTAATTCGTTACAAAATTTTATTAAACACAATTTATATCATAAAATTTTATTTTCAAAAAAGTTATATTTTCGTACTATTTTAAAATTACAGTATTTGGGTTATTTACATATAAAAATTTTTAGGAAAATTCTTCAAATCAATAAAATTCTTTAGTTTTAGTTCTATATATCAATAGAAATGTGATTTTTCAATTAAGTACTTTTTTGGTACTTGTTTATAAAGTGTTTGTAAAACTTGTTTATAAAGTGTTACTAAAATCAATTTATATAAAAGTTTTCCAAAAAATTTACTTTTAAGATACTTTCTCAAACTTCAATATTTAATGATATAAAAACACTTTGATTCATGGAGAAAATTATTATTATGTTAATGAAATCTACAAAATTTGGATGTAATATGACTCAAAATATTGTTAAAAGTGTAAAAATAGTACTTTTTTAATACTTTTTCAAAAAGCGAACAAAATATTGAAAAAGTACTTTTGGTAAATTTTTAAAAAACTTAAAAATTAATCAGAAAGTAAGAACTTTTTTAATAAGATTTATATAAATTTCTTTTTATAAATTTTTGAAATAAAATTTAAAAAAAAAAATCATTTTACTCACCATTTCCTAAAGTGCCAACACCCGGAAAATAGGTTGGATATGTTGGCGTACGACCCGCCACAGCAGCCGCCGCCGCTGCCACAAATGGTGAGGCTGCACTGGGCGATGTAAAATCGGTTGGTCTATAGAGAGGACTTGTGGCCGGCATACCAGTTAAACCCGCAGCCGTGCCATTGGCGCCACTATTACCATTGGCCAACACCGTGGCCAACGGTTTAATTTCCATACCCGAAGCACTGGCATTCGAACTTAAAGCTAAGGGAGAACTGCGATTAGAATTGATGCCACCACTGCCGGCACTCGAGGAGGCGGCCACCGCAGCGGCGGCAGCAGCAGCAACTGCAGCGGCCGGTGTCAAAGACAACGGTTCGGCAGTCTCTGAATTTGGGGTGGAACGGGCAAAAGCCGTCCCGGTGGCAAAAGGTAAAGCAGCAGAAGTGGCGGCGTTAGAGCCATCATTGGCAGAGGCTGAAGTAACGGTGGACGAAGTGCTGGCGCCTCCAATAGAGGCGGCCGAACTAGTTGTGGCCGCCACTGCGGCGGCTGCTGCAGCAGCAGCGGCGGCAGCAGCTGCTACCGCTGAACCAGGAGCGGGTATGGCATGGGTGATGGGTTCTAAGCCAATGCGCATGCGTTTGGCATTAAGGGATTCGTTCTCGCAAGCAATGGCCAGGATTTGTTCAGCTTGTACAGAAGTCAGATGGGCTGGTGTGGGGCGGGTCTGCAGATAAAGACAAACATTAAGATATTTTTATAATTAAGAAATAAATATTTTTGAAAACTCACCGTATTTTCCCAGCCATCTCTGGTTTTCTTATTGCGTCGGCAAGACTTTAAATAAGTGCGTATACGTTTGCGAGAGCGATCACTAAATTCGGGAAATTGACGGGCACACGAGTCTATAATGGCTTGGATTTTCTCCTTGGGCTGTTTGGAAATGGGTACTATGCGATCTAAATTTTCGTCCACAAATAAACGTACAAACATCTAGATATTAAAATAAATTAAATTAGTAAATATGGTTCCTATGTTAAGTTTATGGGAAAAATTTACATTAAAAGCCTTTAATCTTTCTGGGTCATGGGTATTTGACAATTTCTCATCGATTTTATCATCCGAATCATCTTCTGAACCCTCATCTTCTTCTTTTTGGCCCGATGAATTTGTCTCGTCCTGAGTTTCCATGGGCGAGGGATTTGTGTCTCTGGGCACGGGTGACAGCGAAGCATCTAATTTATTACTGGAGGCTGCTGCACTTTGTGCCAAAGCATTTTGATATTGGGCCCATAGGCCACCTACCACACCCAAATCGGGACCCTCGGTGCCATTGCGTACCGCATTGGAATTTTGATAGTTCCAGGCCAACAGCATGAGTTTCAGTTTGTCGGCATCTTTCATGAGACCAGCATAGGCATCCGGTTCCGTATTGGTATCGGATGAGTTGGTGGTTTCGCTGGGCGTGGGTATGGTTGGCGGTATGATTTCCTAAAATTAGACAAGAAATGGGAACTGGAGAGATTAGTTAAGAGTTCTTTTTTAAAGTAGACTTAAAAATACAATTAATTCAAAAAAATAAGGGCGACATATTGAAATTTTTAAAAAAGTACCTTTTGTGGTACTTTATTGATCTAAAACTGGGTAAATAATTATTTCATTAAAATGTAATTTAGGTACTTTTACTAAAAAGGTAGTTTCACTAAAAGGTACTTTTACTAAAAGGTACTTTTACTAAAAGGTTCTTTTACTAAAAGGTACTTTTACTAAAATGTATTTTTACTAAAAGGTACTTTTACTTAAAGGTACTTTTACTTAAAGGTACTTTTACTAAAAGGTACTTTCGCTAAAAGGTATTAAAAGGTATTTTCACTAAAAGGTACTTTTACTAAAAGGTATTTTTACTGAAAGGTACTTTTAATAAAAGGTACTTTTACTAAAAGGTACTTTTACTAAAATGTACTTTTACTAAAAGGTACTGTTACTAAAAGGTACTTTTAGTAAAAGGTACTTTTACTAAAAGGTACTTTTACTAAAAGATACTTTTACTAAAAGGTACTTTTATTAAAAGGTACTTTTACTAAAAGGTACTTTTACTAAAAGGTACTTTTACTAAAAGGTACTTTTACTAAAAGGTACTTTTACTAAAAGGTACTTTATTAAAAGGTACTTTTAGTAAAAGGTACTTTTACTAAAAGGTACTTTTACTAAAAGGTACTTTTACTAAAAGGTGCTTTATTAAAAGGTACTTTTATTAAAAGGTACTTTTACTAAAAGGTACTTTTACTAAAAGGTACTTTTACTAAAGGGTACTTTATTAAAAGGTACTTTTAGTAAAAGGTACTTTTACTAAAAGGTAGTTTTACTAAAAGGTACTTTTACTAAAAGGTACTTTTACTAAAAGGTACTTTTACTAAAAGATACTTTTACTAAAAGGTACTTTTACTAAAAGGTACTTTTACTAAAAGGTACTTTTACTAAAAGGTACTTTTACTAAAAGGTACTTTTACTAAAAGATACTTTTACTAAAAGGTACTTTTACTAAAAGGTTATTTTACTAAAAGGTACTTTTACTAAAAGGTACTTTTACTAGAAAGTACTTTTACTAAAAAGTACTATTATTATGGTTTTATCTTCATTAAGAGCAATTTTACATCGAGACCTTAATTTGCCTTCATTAATTCGACATATGGAAACTCATAATATATGACATATTATATATCGTTGAATAGGGCATTATGTCTTCTTTACAAAAATTTGTAAACAATTTAAGAATTTGAAGATTTATTGAAGACTTTTTGATGAAATAAAAAAATATGAAAATGAAAAAAAGTGTGCAATTCTATATCGAGATGTTACCTTCGCCGCCATTAATTAAGCATATTGAAAATCAAAAGTGTGACACGTTATACATTTTTGGATAGGAAATTATATCTTCTTTCTAAATCTATATAAACATTTCAAAAACTGAAAAGATAGTTTAAGACTTTTTTGAAAAATACAAAAATTATGAATATTATTTGCGAAAACATTTTGCTTAAACTTCACAGTGTATATCTTTGCATTAAAAACTGATATGAAAATTATTTTAATACATAATACTGTTTATGGTATACTGATTCCAGAAATATAAAATTAAGCGTCGATTCCGGAATAATGCTATAAATGTATTGGCCTTAAAAATAGGTTATATAAACATTTTCGAAGCACAGTAAGATGCTGTGTGATTCGTTTTAGAATTTCTAAATACTTTGCCATAAAATCCTATTATGTTCTTTATTACTATACTTATTTTTAGCTTAGTATGGACCAATGGTGTGAAATATAATGAAGATGTCGGAATGGAAAATTTTTTTTGGGAGTTAAAATTTAGATTTTCTTACATATTTTTCAATTTTGTTTATTTATTTATTTAAATTTTTATTTATTTTTAGTTCTATTATTTTCTTGTATTTCTGTAGCCACCAATCTAACCACTTGTCTTAAGCAAAAATATGTCCTCTAACTTTGATTTATAATTGAAAGTATTTGCCAATGAAACGTTAAAACCAATGACCACGAGCTTTGTAGAAGTTTTATATAAATGACGGGGGTTTCCAAACACTATTTTTGGAGTTTGTCAAAGCAACATTAAGAAATCCCTTTTTTCGTTTTTAAACTAAAAGCTTAGCATATGCGTTTTTTTAAATACACCAAAACCTCAAAACAAAACTTTTGTTAGAATATTGTTGCCAAACACATTGATTTTCTAACTTAAAAAAAAATTGATTAGAGTGTTTTAGCCGGCAAAAAGTATGCTTTGAATTTTTCGTTTTTTTTTAAATAAACCAAGCCACCAAGTCCTTTTTGTTAGCAGACTTTTGCTTCTTGTTTTACAATTTTGCACCCAGTTGTTTTTGCCAAAAACTTTCTTTTGATGTTAGATTTAAGAAAATTTTCTTTTACTGCAAACAATTTTTTTACTGGAATTGGTAATAGATTTTATGGTAATAAACCCTTTACATTGGTTAAACTAAAGCGAGGAGAGAGCGAAAAATAAAAACATTACCCCCGAATATATGCAACAAATTTTGTTTGAAAACTACTGCTAAAAGTATACTACTTGATTCTATTAAATAAATTTACACATTTATATTTTATTTAGATTTTTTGCATGTATACTCATCATGTAGTTTATAAATTGTAATATTCTTTTACTCTTTCCCACATTGCTAAGCCTACCTTCAACTCACCACATAACTGTTGACTGCCTGCCTTCTTAAAACCCCCTAAGATATGCTTTCTTAAAATTTGTTTTCAACATGCATATGTGAGAATTTCTTATAGTTTTTGGCGTTGACATTTTATACACTCTACCTCCCCTATGCCCTTTTGTAGAGAAAAAGCAGCAAGAATGGAAAATTCTTTTAAATCCAAAGTTTTTGGGCCTTTTACCCACCACAGAGTACTAGTTTTCAAACAAGAGTATGAGCGAACTAGTGTAGAGAAGAAAATTTTCTTTTTATTATTGTTATTTTCGCAAGTCTAAGGAGTATGTAGTCAATTCATAATGTATAAAGACAATTTAGATCTTATACATACTCATACTTTTCCATACACAGACACACACAACTGTTGCATACAAGGAAATATTCAAAATTTTAAATTCTTCTACTTCCACACACACACACAAGGCCTCAACTACTGAGACTTCAAATACTATTACTATTACATGTTATTAAACGCATGAGTTTTAAGGTTGTTTGTCTAACTTCTGTATGTATAAATATGTATGTATGTAAATGAGTGTGTCTAAGTATGTTGCATGTATATAAATTAAAATGCCTAAACAAGATCCTTTACGTAAATATAAGTTTCATTTTGCCATACAAGGAGTCTCCTTCCTCTTTTTCCTCGAGACTGCTGCTGCTGCCATTTTGGGTATGAATTTTAAATCTTATTTTTAAGAAAATTTATCATGTGCGTGTGTGTCTGGGTTCCCCTTTTACTTTCTATTTTGTTGTCTTGCAATTGTAAGAAAATATTTGGTAATAGTTTTAAGACTTTTTACTTTGATGATTTAGACAATTTGTGTAACAGACTGTGGCAGGGTAATATTTTGCAGTGTAAACGGCAACTACATAAATGTGTTTGAAATAAGGGGTTTCTTTACATAAATTTAACGCCTAAAAGTATACGCTTTTATATGGTTTTGCTATTTTAGAGACATGAAGTAATTCAACAAAAATCAGTTTGTTTTTGGGAGTAATTTAATAAAAAGCAAATAAATATAGCTGTGTTGAAAGAAACAAACAAAATTAATTACTTGTGATGTCAAAAGTGTTCCTTAAAAAGAAAGTTTACCAAAAGGTCAATTAAATCAAGTACTTACTTATATATCATACCTATATATATGCTGTACTTTTGAACGTTTTAGTTACAAATAGTCTCAGAAAACATAGAGTGATTAAAACAGTCAGATAAACAGTTTTTTAAGGAAATAATTTAAAAAAAATTATTCAAGCTGTATTTTCTTCAGATAAAATAAATTTACTTCCAAGTACTTAGATATAAAATGCCTGTAAATATGCTGTTCATTTTAACGTCTTAGTAAAAAAGTCTCAGAAAAGAGAAAGTGAGAAAATATTGAAAAGGAAATAATTCAAAACATATTTTACATATTTTTATTTTCTACAGGTTAAAAAAGAATTATTTTCAAAAAAAAAAAAAATTAAAAATAAATTTATGTTCCAAAAATGTTTGTCTATTACCAAAATTACACCAAACTGAACTGAACTAGAACTGAACTTGAACTGACCTAGAACTGAACTTGAACTGAACTAGAACTGAACTAGAACTGAACTAGAACTGAACTAGAACTGAACTAGAACTGAACTAGAACTGAACTAGAACTGAACTAGAACTGAACTAGAACTGAACTAGAACTGAACTAGAACTGAACTAGAACTGAACTAGAACTGAACTAGAACTGAACTAGAACTGAACTAGAACTGAACTAGAACTGAACTAGAACTGAACTAGAACTGAACTAGAACTGAACTAGAACTGAATTAGAACTGAACTAGAACCTGAACTAGAACCTGAACTAGAACCTGAACTAGAACCTGAACCAGAACCTGAACTAGAACCTGAACCAGAACCTGAACTAGAACCTGAACTAGAACCTGAACTAGAACATGAACTAGAACCTGAACTAGAACCTGAATTAGAACCTGAACTAGAACCTGAACTAGAACCTGAACTAGAACCTGAACTAGAACCTGAACTAGAACCTGAATTTGAACCTGAACTAGAAGTAGAACCTGAACTAGAACCTGAACAAGAACCTGAACTAGAACCTGAAATAGAACCTGAACTAGAAGTAGAACCTAAACAAGAACCTGAACTAGAACCTGAACTAGAACCTGAACTAGAACCTGAACTAGAACCTGAATTAGAACCTGAACTAGAAGTAGAACCTGAACAAGAACCTGAACTAGAACCTGAACTAGAACCTGAACTAGAACCTGAACTAGAACCTGAACTAGAACCTGAATTAGAACCTGAACTAGAAGTAGAACCTGAACTAGAACCTGAAATAGAACCTGAACTAGAACCTGAATTAGAACCTGAACTAGAACCTGAACTAGAACTTGAACTAGAACCTGAACTAGAACCTGAATTAGAACCTGAACTAGAACTTGAACTAGAACCTGAACTAGAACCTGAACTAGAACCTGAACTAGAACCTGAACTAGAACCTGAACTAGAACTGAACTAGAACCTGAAATAGAACCTGAACTAGAACCTGAACTAGAACCTGAACTAGAACTGAACTAGAACCTGAACTAGAACCTGAACTTGAACCTGAACTAGAACCTGAACTAGACTCTGAACCAGAACCTGAACTAGAACCTGAACTAGAACCTAAACTAGAACCTGAACTAGAACCTGAACTAGAACCTGAACTAGAACCTGAACTAGAACCTGAACTAGAACCTGAACTAGAACCTGAACTAGAACCTGAACTAGAACCTGAACTAGAACCTGAACTAGAACCTGAAGTAGAACCTGAACTAGAACTTGAACTAGAACCTGAACTAGAATCTGAATTAGAACCTGAACTAGAACCTGAACTAGAACCTGAAATAGAACCTGAACTAGAACCTGAACTAGAACCTGAACTAGAACCTGAACTAGAACCTGAACTAGAACCTGAACTAGAACCTGAACTAGAACCTGAACTAGAACCTGAACTAGAACCTGAACCTGAACTAGAACTGAACTAGAACCTGAACTAGAACCTGAACTAGAACCTGAACTAGAACCTGAACTAGAACATGAACTAGAACCTGAATTAGAACCTGAACTAGAACCTGAACTAGAACCTGAACTAGAACCTGAACTAGAACCTGAACTAGAACTTGAACTAGAACCTGAACTAGAAGTAGAACATGAACTAGAACCTGAACTAGAACCTGAACTAGAACCAGAAATAGAACCTGAACTAGAACCTGAACTAGAACCTGAACTAGAACCTGAACTAGAACCTGAACTAGAACCTGAACTAGAACCTGAACTAGAACCTGAACTAGAACCTGAACTAGAACCTGAACTAGAACCTGAACTAGAACCTGAACTAGAACCTGAACTAGAACCTGAACTAGAACTGAACTAGAACCTGAACTAGAACCTGAACTTGAACTAGAACTAGAACCTGAACCTGAACTAGAACTGAACTAGAACCTGAACTAGAACCTGAACTAGAACCTGAACTAGAACCTGAACTAGAACATGAACTAGAACCTGAATTAGAACCTGAACTAGAACCTGAACTAGAACCTGAACTAGAACCTGAACTAGAACCTGAACTAGAACTTGAACTAGAACCTGAACTAGAACCTGAACCTGAACTAGAACCTGAACTAGAACCTGAACTAGAACCTGAACTAGAACCTGAACTAGAACCTGAACTAGAACCTGAACTAGAACCTGAACCTGAACTAGAACCTGAACTAGAACCTGAACTAGAACCTGAACTAGAACCTGAACTAGAACCTGAACCTGAACTAGAACCTGAACTAGAACCTGAACTAGAACCTGAACTAGAACCTGAACTAGAACCTGAACTAGAACCTGAACTAGAACCTGAACTAGAACCTGAACTAGAACCTGAACTAGAACCTGAACTAGAACCTGAACTAGAAGCTGAACTAGAACTTGAACTAGAACCTGAACTAGAACCTGAATTAGAACCTGAACTAGAACCTGAACTAGAACCTGAACTAGAACCTGAACTAGAACCTGAACTAGAACCTAAACTAGAACCTGAACTAGAACCTGAACTAGAGCCTGAACTAGAACCTGAACTAGAACCTAAACTGGAACTTAAACTAAGTAGAATCTGATCTAGAACCTCAACTAGAACTTAAACTGGAATCTGAACTAGAACTGTTCTAAAGAATGTCTTAATTGACAAAAAAAAGGTGGTGAACATTTCTTTGAATTGGTTGGTTGATTTGATTAGATTTTTTGTGAAAGAAACTGTTCGCTGTATACCGTTTTTTGCTTTTCTAACCTGTCAAATTAACCCTTCATCCGACTAATACTACTTTTTGAAATGCTGGTCATTTATTGGTAATTTTTGTTGACTTTATTTCTTATTTGCCTTGCATATTATTAAAATCACAACAAAATTCATAGTATACTTTAAGGCCCAACAGCTATGTTGGCTGATAAAATAGTATGAGTTTAAATAACAAACAGCAACTAGAAAAAATAAAATAAAATAAAATCACGTTATGGCAAAAACAAAAAAAATATATAAAACGTAACGCCTTTTTAGAGGAAAGAGTAATTTTTATAAAACAAAATAAAGTTGTTTTCGCAATATTTTCTATACATTTCTGTTATTTTTTTTTTTTTTTTGCTGCAAACATTTTTACCAACAGCTTCCGTTATGGGTCTCATACTAGTCCAAACAAAACAGGGTTTTAGTGTAAAATCAACTATAAAAAATAGTTTAAGCGCACTGTGTGTAGATGTGTGGAGAAGAGTTTGATGTTTGCTGGTTTGATATTTTTATATAAAATAAAATTTTATTTTATTTAAAAACTGGCAAACTGATGGTAAACACACTAGCATCAAAAAGAAAAAAACAAATTGGAATTTTAGCGTGAAAAAAAACCCAGATGCACAGCCAAAGCACATATTGATAAAAATTTAAATACTATGTGCAAGTTTTGTATTACAAAAACTAACTGACAGTGCCCATCACCATTATAGTGACCATCAATGTTGTGATGAGGCAGCTGCTTTTGTTGTTGTAGTTTGTGAACTATCTAACGCCTAAACTCCTGCTGTTGTATGTTCCTTTATGCTTTACATACAGACACCCACTTGCATTATCTATGTAGAAGTGCTTGCCTAGACCTCTACGCAATTTTTATATTGTAATATCTTTCCAGTTTGTGTTTAAAACTAAAACAAAAAATCGTTTTGAAAAACAACTAGAAAAAAAGAAGAAGGGTCACTTTGTTATTGTATATTGTTTAAAATTTTGTGGTACATCATTTATATAAAGTCTCCAGGCTAACACCAACCAAAAAACACTCCAGCATACATTTATACCTTTAAAACTAATACCACTAGCAGCTAGAGGAACAGAAAAAATTGTTAGAGTGTATTTATGTACAGCTACAACAGTATATGGCAAAATATTGCATACTTTTAGGCAGCCCTCAATCATTGAATGCAACGCGAAAAAAGTGCATAAAAATAATATGCATTTTGTGTGTAGCAGTGAGTGAGTGTGTGTGTGTGTAAGTGTGTATTTCAAATGAAAAATGAAACAACAACAAACTAGAAAAAAGCAAAACAAAATAGAAAAAATTGTAAAGCATACCAACAGGCAGCCAAACTTTAACACGTTAACTAATGTGGTATGAAATGCACATTTTTTGTTTTTCGACTTATTCTACCTACCCCCACAACCCTTTATAAAAACACTAATTTACTGGTTAACTTTTAAAAATGGGTGCACACTACATGCTAGCAAATATGGTTTCCACCTTTTAGCCCCTAAAAGCAGACATTATATTATACTGGGGTTTTCACTGTCCACAAAGTTAGAAAATTTTATGCTGCATATATTTTTCTATCTATCATTTCGTTTTTTTTTTTATGATTATTTGTCATGTCAACGCTTTATTGTTGGGCTTTTGTTGTTTGGCTGAGTATGTGTGTGTGTGTGTGCGTGTGTGTGGGTTTTTTGTTTTAAATTAATACCAAATACTAACTACAGCATACTTTGTGGCGCTCAATTTATTTAAAAATTGGGGTTTGTGTGTGTATACAATATATACATATAAATTGGGTGAATAGGAACAATAAAAAAAAAAACATGTTTGCGTGCCCCATAATGTTCACAGACACACACACACACCCTAAAAAATAAATTTTTATTTAAACACTCAAATAGTTGTAGTTAAATACATACATATATATCCATTGTTGTATGTAGGCACAAATGTCTGTAAGTTTGGTATAGTTAGCATTTTATGTCTGTGAGTATGTGTATGTGATATGTATTATTTTATTTGAAATAAAACCTCCAACTTTTTGTGAGATTTTATTTAGTTTCTATGTTTTATTGGTTTGTGTTGGGTTTCGTTTTTTTTTTTTTTTGTTTTGTTTTAAAACAATGTTCAGGTCTATGCCTACATTAGAGTTTGAGCATTTCTTTCCTCTTTATTATAGTTTTTTAATACTGCATATTTCTAGGGGCAGCTACTGAGGTGTGCGTTTCATAAATAAATAGTAGGTACATATATATATATGAATTATTTTATATACATACCAATGTGTATATAATTTAAATACATATGTGTGTTTGTAATTGTAACTATGTGTCAATCAAATAGTAGTTTTTAATTTAAAAAGGATATTACCAATTAAAAAATAGCCAAATATGTAGTTTTTTCTGTGCTGGTTAAATATTTCAGAGTTTTTATATTAGCTTTTTTACACAACAATTATACAAATTTAAATACCTAAAAATATATTTAAAAACTAATGTAAACAATTATATGCAAATGAATTGGTAAAATATTTGTTTAATTTTTTTTAAATTTATCTTGTTTCAAAAAGAAATTAATTTTAAAGGAAATTTTTATTTAAAACAAACTTAGTTCCGGTTCTAAATCAGTTTATAGTTCATGTTCTAGTTCAGGTTCTAGTCCTATCTATTATGGGCTGCTGAATTCTGACCAGACCATCACTGGGAACCTGTACCGAATGCAACTGATTCGCGAGCATTGACTGAAAAACGCCCAGAATATGCGGCCAGACATAAAACCATAATATTCCATCATGACAAGGCTCGGAAAATGTTACAATAAATGTTATCAAATATGAAGTGGTTGGGAAATTTTCCCTCACCCGTTTTATAGTCCAGATCTTGTTCCGTTCGACCGATGAAGAACGCTCTCTCTGGGATACACTTCACCTTGGTACAGAGTATCCGATATTGGCTTGACTCGTTATTAGCCTCAAGAGATAAGCAGTTCTTTTGGCTCGGAATCCATATGTTACCAGAAAGATGGGAAAAGGTCATAGCTAAAAATGGCCAATAATTTGAATAAATTTGTATTGTACAAATGTTTCAAAATAAAAGCAAAAATGTTTTAAAAAAATCCAGCTCGTTTTTAGTGGTGTTACAAATTTCCCTACTATCAGAAAACTTCCCATCAGGGGAAATTTTTAATTTTATTAATAATTTGTATGGTCGTTTTGAAATATCTAAGAGCAATTTGGCAATATTTTGAAAAATGTTCTACTTTAAAGAAAGAAAATTCCTTGAAGGGAAATGTATATTCTTAAACATTATGACATAGATAAACTAAATTTAATAATATTTTTAAAATTTTCTAACTTTTTGAAAATTTCCCTTTTAGGGAAATTTTTATATTCAACTTATTTTAAATAATTTTTATATTTTTTACTTGTATTGAAATCGATAAGCAATATTTTGTAATATCTTTAAAATTTTTGTACTTTTAAAAAATTTCCCTTTTAGGGAAATTTTTATATTTTAACATTTTGAAATAATTATTCAAAATTTTAATTGTATTTCAATACAATAAGCCAAATTTGGTAATATTTTTTAAATTGTTGTACTTTTTTAAAATTTCCCTTTAAGGGAATTTTTTATATTTTAATATTCTGAAATAATTCTTCAAAATTTGAATTGTATTGCAATACAATAAGCTAAATTTTGTAATATTTTTTAAAAAGCAAAATTTTGTAATATTTTTAAAATTTTTGTACTTTTTGAAAATTTTCCTTTAAGGGAAATTTTTGATAAGCAATATTTTGAAATATTTTTAAAATTTTTTCTTTTTTTTAGAAAATTTCCCTTTAAGGGAAATTTTTATATTTTTTTATTTTGAAATAATTGTTCAAAATTTTAATTGTATTGTAATACGTAAGAAAAAATTGTAATATTTTTTTAAATTTTTGTACTTTTTGAAAATTTCCCTTTAAGGGAAATTTTTATATTTTAACATTTTGAAATAATTCTTCAAAATTTTAATTGTATTTCAATACAATAAGCCAAATTTGGTAATATTTTTTAAATTGTTGTACTTTTTTAAAATTTCCCTTTAAGGGAATTTTTTATATTTTAATATTCTGAAATAATTCTTCAAAATTTGAATTGTATTGCAATACAATAAGCTAAATTTTGTAATATTTTTTAAATTTTTGTACTTTTTGAAAATTTCCCTTTAAGGGAAATTTTTATATTTTAACATTTTGAAATAATTGTTCAAAATTTTAATTGTACCGTTAGAACTAAGCAAAATTTTGTAATATTTGTTAAATTTGTGTACTTTTTTAAAATTTCCCTTTAAGGGACATTTTAATATTTTAACGTTTTGAAACAATTGTTCAAAATTTTAATTGTATTGTACAAATAGCAAAATTTTGTAATATTTTTAAAATTTGTGTACTTTTTGAAAATTTCCCTTTAAGGGAAATTTTTATGTTTTAACATTTTGAAATAATTATTCAAAATTTTAATTGTATTGTAATACGTAAGCAAAATTTTGTAATATTTTTTTAATTTTGGTACTTTTTGAAAATTTCCCTTTAAGGGAAATTTTTATATTTATTGAAACAATTGTTCAAAATTTTAATTGTATTGTAATACAAATAGCAAAATTTTGTAATATTTTTAAAATTCTTGTACTTTTTGAAAATTTCCCTTTAAGGGAAATTTTTATGTTTTAACATTTTGAAATAATTATTCAAAATTTTAATTGTATTGCAATGCAATATGCCACATTTGTAATTTTTGTACTTATTGAAAATTTCCCCTTAAGGGAAATTTTTATATTTTAACATTTTGAAATAATTGTTCCAAATTTTAATTGTATTGTAATACGTTAGCAAAATTTTGTAATATTTTTTAAATTTTTGTACTTATTGAAAATTTCCCTTAAAGGGAAATTTATATTTTTAAACTGTTTGAAATATTTTTAGCATTTTTTTAATCTTATTAAAATTAATAAGGAAAATTTTATTATATATTTTAAATTTCACTTTATTTAGAAAATTTCCCTTTAAGGAAATATTTTAGGAAATGTTTTCAATACTTTTTTTTTAATATTGAAATAATTTGTTTTACTTTTTGTTGGTTTTGAAATTTATAATCAACATTTTTAAGTACTTTTTGAAAAATTCCCTTTAAGGGAAATTTCTGGATTTTAACAGTTTGAAATAGTTTTTAGCGCTTTTTATTCGTACCGCAATAAATAGCTATAATTTTAAAATTTTCCTTTGTTTAGAAAATTTCCCTTTAAAGCTAATTTTTTTTTAATATTGAAACAATTTCTATTCTTTTGGGTGGTTTTGAAATTTCCCTACGATTTGAAAATATCCCTTCAAGGGAAATTTCTGGTTTTTAATATTTTGAAATAGTTTTTAACGCTTCTTATTCGTACTGCAATAAATAAGCTAAATTTAGCTATATTTTTAAAATTTCCCTTTTAAGGGATTTTTTTGTTTATGCCTTAATAACCATAAATTGTGTTTAGTTTTGTGTATGTTCCTAAATATTAATTTCTATTAAATTTTATACAAACAGCTCGTTTCAGGAAATTTCCCGAAGAAAATGGTATAATTTTTGCTGTTTAGTTATCTAAATAATTAACTGTGTTAAAATTCCTTTTGTTTTATAACATTTGGAAAATTATTTGTTTTCTTGGTGCTGTTTTGAATTAGCTGCTTTAAATATATATTTTTTTATATCCTTTTCAATTTATTTTAAATTAAGAAAACCCCTTAATACCCTTTTATATTTAAACTTTAGGGAGTAGCTAACAAAAAAAAAAAAAGAACCAACGAAGAAAGGAAGTAGGGAAGGACGGATAGATGGACAGACATAAAGTTGTTGTTACCATTTCCCTTAAGAGAACAATGACGCCTACAAAGTAAAAACCTTACCAACTTAAGTACAACTGTTTGTTTGTTGGTTTGTCTGACTGTCACTTTGTTTGTTGGCTTACATGCACGCACTCATACACTCGTTTCAGCGGTAATGAGGAAACACTCTTTGCCCGCACGTGTGTGTGTATTTGTGTGTGAGTGTGTGTACGTAAAAAAAGGCTTGGTCTTTTTGTTGTACTTATTTTCAATAAGTATTGCAAAAATATACAATAAAATAAAAAGTATATAAAGTTTTTTTCTCCTTTTGATCTGTGTGAGTCGGGTATATAGAAAAAAGTACAAAAAATTATATACAACAAAAAACAACGAAATGACACCCTTTTTGTGGCAACAACAACACCAAAGGAACAATGACAACAACATGCATCTCTACGGAGTTTTATATATTTAAAAAAACAACAACCAAACGACATTCATAAAAGGCTTTTTATTTTTTATTTTTTTTAATGCTGTCGTTTTTTACTTGCAACATTCCTGTAGCAGGCAGTCAGTCATTTGTTTACAAGTGTATGTGTGTGTGTGTAAGAGTATGTGTGCATGTATTTGTAGGTGCATATTTTTATATCAGCCGTTTACGCACTATTTTGTTTGTTACGAGAAAAACAAGCACGGCCAGATGAATTGAAGAAAAAAGACAAAAATAATATAAAAAAAAATATAAATGTTAAAAACCCCCCTACAACATACAACATGCAGCATAAAGTTGTTGTTGTTGCCTTATTTTTAATATATATTAAAAGGCGGAGCTTTTTTTGATCTTTTTTTCGGTGTGTGCGTATCATGCGAACTCATTTATTTTTTCCATTTTTTGTTGTTGTATATACAAAAAAAAAAAAAAAAAACGCATCCTGAAATGCAGCAACAAATACAATATTAACAATTGGCGCCATATAAACATGAAATGAGTAATTTTATGCATGTGTACAAAAAAAAAATAAAAATATATATGAGGCAGCATTTTCAGTTGCATACAAAAATGGGTTATCATCATTATTATCATTAACATTAACATCATCATTACCGTGATGGGTAATCATTTTGTATGTGATTAATCTACCGAACCTAGACCTAGAGTTCGAGTAACAATTTTTTATTTATTTTATTTATTTCCTTCAATGAAATTTTACCAAACATTTAAATGCACTTACTTTGTGTAGCATATGTTGCAGGCATAACCCTCTATACGAAAAAAAAAGTTATCACAATATAATCTACAGTTCCTTAGTACTCTCATACTCAAACGAAATATATAGAAACATCAGCTTAAATATAAAAAAACAAATAGAGAATCCTACCCATATATATGTATATTGTTAATGTAAGTATATGTTTGTATGTACAAGTTCTTTTGTCCATGCATTTAACCATAATGAGCATCACCCTCTTCTCTTTAATACTACCTCTAGCCACTCTCTGTTACCTCCACCCTTCCGTTCTCCCACTTTTTGTATTTCCCTGTGTGTTTTTTTTTTAATTTTAAAAAATGCGTGTGTTTTATTTGTAAATTTGTTGTTGTTGTTTGTTATTTAAAGCCTCTGCTGGATATTTAGTGAAAAAAAGGCTTTTGTATAAAAATTCATTATATCCACATATTTATATTAAAACTGTTAAATAGCCTCAAAACATAAACTGCAATAGTCATGCAATGCTTTCCATAAAAGTAAAATATACATCTCCTCAACTCCCCACTCTTGCCTAACTCCTGCCTTTGGTATGTATGCATATATGCAAGTATGTTTATTTGGAGGCATTCTCACAACAGCTGTAAAAAGTGCGTGTGCGTAACTTGATGACCAAATGTATGCTTCACAATTTGTATTTTAATAAATTACAACAACAAAAATACAAATTTAACTATGTATATATAAAGTAATAAAAAATATATAAAATTATCACAAAGTTAATAAAATTTAAATATAACCCAAAAGAAGGCAACATTTTTTAAAAGCAGATAAAAAATAGATAAAGATCTCTATTTCCTACACTTTTCTTAACAAAAACCAAAAACATATTTACCTACTCTTAAAGTTATGCTTTATAATATTTCACAAATAGCTATTGCATGCTTTTAGGCAGCACATAAATAAAATAATGTTCTCAAACAGGGAATATTAGTTTGCAAAAAAGTTTAAGCAATTAGCCACCCCTGCTTTATTATATATCATACAAATGGGTTTGTTATGTGTTAGGCCTTCTAACTTCGGGAAATATATTAAAAACAAAAAAAAAATCACTTAAAAATATTGCTATTTTTGTGGAACAAAAAATTAAAATTAACAGTGTTATTTTAGTTTATAAATATTTTAATTTGTCTACCTCTCGAAACTTTAATTATAGCCACCTAGTATATGCCGGTCCCAAAGACATTGAGAATTCCATTTAAGGCCGGCACAATGAATTCATAATCCTATGTGTAATTTTTACAAAATATCCATAATACGGACACCACTACGTGATAAAAGACCCGTGTCTCACAGTTTTGCCCAATGTCATGCACTTTTTTATGTGTCCCGGTGTAATTTTTGCAAAAAAGTGATCATTTTCTCAGGCTCATATTTTGCAAACAGTTCGGAATTTTGATTTACGTTCTGAAGCAAAGTTGTAGCCCTTGTCATAAAGAACTAAAATTGTGAACATATAAAATCAAAAAAACTTCATCTTCATGATCATAATCGCAAAAAACTTCGAAATATTTTTTAAAGCTGCCTAAAAGTATGCTTTAGTTTTCGTCCTACTGAGAAGACTATCAAGTTCGACGTGGAAATGAAATAATTGCCGAAAACATCGCCGATGTTCAATGTAGTAGAGTCCGAGGTAGTCGATTTCGCGTTGCTCACAAAAACTCGGTCTTTCGCAGACCACAACTTGGTGAATCTTGCGTCATGACTTGTGCTTGCACTAGACTTTTCAAGACTATATTGGACGCTCTAGGATCTCATGTGGATTGGTATCGTCCCAACTTCGACAATTTTGTTTGTTGATGTACCCATTCATCCAGAAATGGACCTCATTGCTTAAGATGATGAAGTGCATGGAACGTTGCTCGAAGAGAACACCCATTTTCATAAAACAATTTTATCATTTAAACGTGTTGCTGAACTCTTTGTACGTCCTTTTTGATTTGCCAAAACAAAATGAATAAAAGACAGACAATTCGACTGATGTAACTTCATCAATATGGTCGCTATCAACGGTCAACATTCGAATATCCGTATTGGAAGACCCTTTATTAAACAAATCTACATTTTATCTTGGAATTATTTTGATATTATAAAAGTGAGTAAAAGTTAACTTTAAGGCTACCTTTTTCTATTATTTAAAGTTACTTTTTACTATTACGAACTTAAAGGCAAGTTGTATTAATGGCCCCTAGAGCTTTAAATAAATTTAACTATAAATTAGAAATATTTAAATTGTCGTTCAGTAGCCGCCTAAACAACGATTTCTAAAAGCCTGTTGTCACCCATCTAAATCATCAATAATTTTTGTTTTTTTTTTTTGTTATTATTTTAGGTGCTTTTGACCATTTACATTTCATGTAAAAACAGAAAAAGAACACTTTTAAATTACAAACCCCAAATAAAAGATACAGTACTGTGTATATTAAATAAATATATCTTTTTTTGTGCCCAGTGCTTCATAGCAGCCTAAAAATTGGCCAAAAATGAGAAATAAAAGTGACAGGGACAAACGAAAATAAAAATAAAATAAAAATGGAAATATTTTTATATAAAAAAAATAGAAAATAAAAAAAAAATCTAGTATTGAAGTGTGCATACAACTGCATATCAAAATTGCCGTCATTGGCGCATAATACATAAGCCAAAGGCAATGCAGTCACAAACGGGCACAACTAAAATACAAACGGACAAGCACAACCGTTATGTGTTAGTTACAATTGTATGTAGCATACATTTAGATGTTTGCTATAGCAAAAACTAATAGAGCAATTTAGGCGTAGAGAGGTGTAGGGGGTTTGATGTATTAAATAAAATACTAAAACCTGTTAAATATATTTTGTATATATGCAAAGTTTTATTAGCATACATATTTTTAATGGTGTAAGGGTAAGCAAAAGTGTGAGTGTTTTTTTTTTTTTTTTTGTTAATAAAATAATGGCCTGAACAAAATTGTGTTGGAAAAAACAAATGATATATAAACAAATATTTATATTTATTAAAAATTTTTAGCTACTATTTCTAGTTTTAAAATAAAATGGAATAAAAGTTAATAATAAAATAAAAGTTACTAAATATACGAGGATGAACAAATTAAGAAATATTTGTTAACACAGACGTATGATTAATATTAATTCAATGATGGTAACAGAGAAATTTCCATAACTTTTTTTCTAAGAGAGTTAGGAAATTTGAAAAAAAAAATTAAAGGTAAAACCACAATTATTTGGAAGTTGTATAGATTTGCAGAGGTTATCTAAGAAAAAATTTAAAATTTTTCAAAAGGATCAAAAAATTAAAAATTATTAATTTTTCTATAAAAATTTGTATGACTTTGAGACAAAAATAACTTAAAATAAAACTCAAATGATAGCAAATTTAAATTAAAAGCATTATCTTAAGTTTTCGAAGAGAATTTTATAATTATCTTGCATATAAAATAAAAAGTCTTTTTAGCGTATGATTAATATTAATTCAATGATGGTAGTACAAATGTATTCATAACTTTTTTACTAAGAAAGTTTTGAAATTACCTAACACCTTGATTTAAGGGTAGGACTATATTAATTTAGAATTTGTATAGATTTTCAGAGGTTATCAAAGAAAAAATTTTTAATTTCTCAAGAGGAAAAAAAATAAAAATTATATCAAATTTTCCATAAAATTTTGTACGACTTTAAGACAGAAAGATCTTAAAATAAAACGGTTTATATAAAGCTTGTATGATAGCAAATTTAAATTAATAGATTTTCTTTAAGGTTTCGAAGAGTTCTGTATAATTATTGTGCATATAAAGTAAAAAGTCCCTTTTGCGTATGATTAATATTAATTCAATGATGGCACAACAAATTTGGCCTTAACTTTTTTTCTAAGCAAGTTATAAAATTTATAAAAACACAGTTTTAAAGGTAAGATTTTTATAATACAGAATTCATATAGATTTTGAACTGTCTTCTAAGAAAAAATACATTTTCAAAGGAACCAAAAAAAAAAAAAAAAAAAAATAAAAAATTTTCAATCAAATTTTGAATGACTTAGAGATATTAAAATCGTAAAATAAAATCATTTGAAGAAAGCTTAAATAAAAGCAAATGTAAACCGAAATTTTATCTTGCATTTTCGAAGAGAACTTTATAATTACTGTGCAAAAAAAGTAAAAGGTCACTTTGGCGTATGATTAATATTAATTCAAAGATGATAGGACAAATTTAGCCATAACTTTGTTTCCGCGAAATTTAGGAAATTTATAAAAACACACTTGTAAATGTAAGCTCCCGGTTATTCCGAATTTGTATACATTTTTAAAGGTTTTCTAAGAAAAAATACAAAAATTTTTAAGGGAACAAAAAAAATTTTAAAATTTTCCTTAAAATTTTGTATAACTTAGAGATATTAAAATCTTAAAATAAAATCATTTATAAAAAGCTTACATGAAAGCAAATGTTAACCAGAAATGTTATCATGATATTTCAAAAAGAATTTCATAATTATTGTAAAAATAAAGTGAACATTTTGTACCATCATTGAATTAATATTAATCATACGCTGTATGGACTTTTTAGTTAATTTGAGCTATAATAATAAAATCCTTTGAGAAACCTTAGCTTACTGTATTTAATTCTGATTTGCAACTATTTATGCTTTTTTATAAACGTATTTATTTAAAGATATTAATGTTGTAAAATCATACTAAATATGATAAAAAAATTAAAATTTAATTTATTTTTTAATTTAAAAATTTTATTATATTTTCTTAGAAATCTTTTAAAATTCTAAACAAATTTAGTATTATTGTAGAATAACGTTTAAAACAAAGTTTCTATCAATTTTATAAATTTCTTAGGAACAAAGTTATGGATAATTTTGTGCTACCACCATTGAATTAATATTAATCATACGCTGATCTTACTTTTTTCATAATTTGCTCAATACTTATAAAATTGTTTTAGAAACCTTTACATAACCTTTTTAGATTTA
Organism: Calliphora vomitoria; assembly: GCA_942486065.2. Lineage (NCBI taxonomy): Eukaryota > Metazoa > Arthropoda > Insecta > Diptera > Calliphoridae > Calliphora > Calliphora vomitoria. The sequence continues at coordinate 9,684,528 of OW818030.2, read as the reverse complement.
GATTTTCTATTATTTAGGCTTTTTCATAAAGGACTTTATTGAAAGATATTAATGTTGCAAAGTCAATCAAAATTTGTTAATAAAATTTATAATTAATTTTTTTTTTCAATTGTATTAATCATAAAAAACTAATTAATTTCCTAGGGACAGATTCTTAAAGATAAAATATTTAAAGGCTTATATAATAAATATATAGTCAGCTTTTTATTAGGTTTTTTTATGAATTTTTGATAAAGAGGATGCTCCAAATAACAAAAAGCCCAGCTCTATATTTTATTTATTGAAAAAAAAAAAGTTAAGTATGTTTTTTATTTAAGAAAATATAATATTAACGAAAATAAACTTCAAAGTGCATAATGATTCCCATAAACTGATATGAAACTTTATTCTAAATTAAAACAACAGATAGGTTTCAAACAAAACTTGATTTTTGTATTAAACTGGAATAATTTCCTTTTGTTGCCCACACTTTTCTTTCCATAAATAATTCAAGAAATCAAATAAAACATTTCTTTTTAAAATTTCCAAACTTTACATCATAACGTATGATTAATATTAATTCCAATATATGCCTTGTCCACCTTAACGTATGATTATTATTTAATTCAACAATTTTACTTACTTTGAACCAATTTTGTGTAAGTGATATGTTTTAATAACTTTTTAGTATAAAATCTCTAATAATATGTGTGTTATTATCTTTTAATAAGCTCTCTAATATAATTCATTGACTACTTGTTACTTACTTCCCAACAAAAAAGCTTCTAACAACCTCTAAATAAAACCAAACAAATGCAGTTAACATTATTGTACATAGCTGGTTACTTAGTCAACCAAATTATCCCCAGCAACTGAAAGTATAGTGATGTGTATGATGATGATGATGAAAACGATGATGACACTTTAGCTATGTTAGGACATACAAAACAACACAAATTCTAATTTCTCGCCATACACATTTTTTCCAATTTTGCCCATTACCCTTTCGACTATAGACTAGGCCTACTGTTATTGAAGCAAGACTTCATGCTTAATGGTTTGCTAAAGTTTTGCGTTTGAATTTCACACATTCTCACACATCATTTGTTGTTGTCGAAGATGATGACTGCTTTGTGTTTGCTGTGTTGATGCCCTGCCACATATCAAAAACAATTCAATACTCTTGCGCTGAGTTCTTGTTGAGTTTTTTTTTTATTTTTTTTGTTTTATTTTGCCTGACAAATGTGGGAAACAATTTTAGTTACGAATGTCTGTCTCGCTAACTATCTCAGCATTGTTAGCGTGTTAATGTGGATGTTGTGTGTGTGTATGTTTGTTTTGGAAAACAACAAAAAATAATAATCAAAAGGGAACAAAATCATAGACCCATCAACACAAATGCAATGCTTTTTAAAATGCCAGATAGATATCATAGTGCTGGTGGGTAGCGATTTCAATACTAAATAACAATAATAGACAATGGGTCAAAAAATAGGAATGATAAATAAAATGATAAAAATCACAATATATATTATGTAAAACCAAAAATGTAAAAAACTGTTTTAATAAAAATATTGAAAACAAGAATCAGTGATCCGAAATTTTCTTCCAAAAACAAAAAATATAATTTTATAAAAATATACATTGATACAGGCGTATGATTAATATTAATTCAATGATTGTAGCACAAAATTCTACATAAATTTGTTTCCAAGAAATTTATAAAATTTATAGAAACTTTGTTTTAAACATAGGTCTACAATAATACTAAATTTGTTTAGAAATTTAAAGGTTTTCTAAGAAAATAAAAGAAAATTTTCAAATTGAAAAAAAAAAAATTAATTATAAATTTTTTTTAACAAATTTTTAAAAAACATTAATATCTTTAAATAAAGTCGTTTATAAAAAAGCTTAAATAGTAGAAAATCGAAATTAGAAACGTTATGTCAAGGTTTTTAAAACAATTTTATAAGTATTGAGCAAATTATGTAAAAAGTAAGATCAGCGTATGATTAATATTAATTCAATGATGGTAGCACAAAATTCTACATAACTTTGTTTCTAAGAAATTTATAAAAATTATAGAAACTTTGTTTTAAACGTAAGTTTATAATAATACTTAATTTGTTTAGAATTTTATAGGTTTTCTAAGAATATAAAAGAAAATTCAAATTAAAAAAAAAATTAAATTATAGATTTTTTTAAACAATTTTTTTATGACATTGCAACATTAATATCTTTAAATAAAGCCGTCTATAAAAAAGCTTAAATAGCATCAAATCGGAATTAAAACGGTAAGCTAAGGTTTCTCAAAGGATTTTATTATTATAGCTCAAATTAAGTAAGAAGTCTCTACATCGTATGATTAATATTAATTCAATGTTGGAAGCACAAAATTCTACATAACTTTGTTTCTAAGAAATTTATAGAAACTTTGTTCTAAATGTAAGTCTATAATAATACTAAATTTGTTTAGAATTTTAGAGGTTTTCTAGGAAAATATAAGAAAATTTTCAAATTAAAAAAAAAAAAAAAATTAATTTTTTTTATCAAATTTTGTATGACTTTGCAACATTAATATCTTTAAATAAAGACGTTTATAAAAAAACATAAATAGTAGCAAATCGGAATTAAAACCGGTATGCTAAGGTTTCTCAAAGGATTTTATTATTATAGCTCAAATTAAGTAAGAAGTCCCTACAGCGTATGATTAATATTAATTCAATGGTGATAATACAAAATTGTCTATAACTTTGTTTCTAAGAAATTTATAAAAATTATAGAAACTTTGTTTTAAACGTAAGTCTATAATAATACTTAATTTGTTTAGAATTTTAAAGGTTTTCTAAGAAAAGATAAGAAAATTTTCAAATTGAAAAAAAATTAAATTATTAATTTTTTTTAACAAATTTTGTATGACTTTGCAACAATAATATCTTTAAATAAAGTCGTTTATAAAATAGCTTAAAATCGAAATTAAAAACATTATGATAAGGCTTTTAAAAGTTTTTATTCTTATTGAGCAAATTATGTAAAAAATTCTTGCAGCGTATGAGTAATATTAATTCAATGGTGATAACACAAAATTGTCTATAACTTTGTTTCTGAGAAAATTATAAAATTTATAGAAACTTTGTTCTAAAAGTATGTCTACAGTAATACTAAACTTGTTTAGAATTTTAAAGGTTTTCTAAGAAGATATAAAAAAATTTTCAAATTGAAAAATAATAATAATAATATTAAATTTTTTATGACTTTATAAAAAAGCTTTAATAGTAGCACATCGAAATTAAAAACGTTATGCTAAGGTTTCAGAACGAATTTTATAATTATTGAGCAAATTAAAAAAAAGTTCGTTCAGCGTATGATTAATATTAATTCAAAATTATCCATATATAATTATCCATAACATTGTTTCTGAGAAAGTTATGAAATTTATAGAAACTTTTTTCTAGTGGACTTCCACAGGTTTTTTAAAAAAAGAAATGACTTAGCAACATTAATATCATTTAGCAAATTAAGTAAAAAGTTCGTGCAGCGTATGATTAATATTAATTGTGTAAAAATTGTACATAACTTTGTTTCTGAGAAAGTTGTAAGCTTATATAAGCATTGTTTTAAAGGTAAGTCTTCAATAATACCAAATTTGCTTAGATTTCTATAGGTTTTCTAAGAAAAATTTGCAAAATTTTGTAAGAGAAACAAAAAATAAAAAAATAAATAATTTTTATAAATTAAGATTTCAAAAGAAAAATATATTTGAAGAAAAGCTTAAATAGTACCAAATCAATATTTTAAATAATATCCCAGGTTTCTAAAATAATCCAATAATTATTGTGCAAATAAAGTAAAATGTCCTTTCAGCGTATGATTAATATAGATATTTTGGTTGTTGAACAAATCTAGCCATATAAATTTTTCTTAAAATGTTATTATCGTTTTATAATTAGATTTCTAAAGACAACGTTGCAATAATTTAGTATTTATATTTTTAATCTGCCAACTATTTTGAGTTTTTCTGCATTAATTTACTATATCAGCAATAGTTAGCAAAAAAGCATAACGTATGATTAATATTTATTTTAATTTTAATAATCATACGCCACGGTTTCTTAGATTTTTTTGATTTCTGTTTGTGTAAGGTAATATGTATAACATATGTTAAATATGCCTCTAAACATGACCATTGTTTGATATATAAACGTTGAAATACAAGGCGTATGATTAATATTTAATTCAACTTTAATAATCATACGCCATAAATTCTATGATTTTGCAAGCATTTTATTTGTTTGTAAAAATCAATTTTGCTCTAGAAAATCAGCTAAATTGTTTAGAATTTAGAAAACCGTTTGAAATTATTAATTTTTCCTTATAATTCCCATTGTGCTCTGCTGTTATGATTTCAGTCTAGGCTAGATTTCTGTGTGCTTTTCCTCAATTTTTTTCTATTTCAAAACAATTTTTCTATATAAGTATGTATATATTTTTTTGTTGTTTGTTTCATTTGTATGTTTTTGTGGATGCTTTTGTTTTGGCGTGTGCCCCATTTTACACTTATTAACATAATGCGTGGCCATAATGTGGATGAGACTAAAATTGTATGTACATGTAACCTAAAACAAACAAACGCACACACATTCCCAACAACTATGCAACATATATAATTATGCGTATATGTACATGCAACTAAATGTATATGTATGAAGGTATGTTTTTGTTGAACGTGTGCGTTTAGTTGCATTAGTATGTTTTAGTGTTAGTAGTAGTAGTAGCAGTGGCAGTGTAGTGTAACTCAATGTGTTTAGTTGTGCTGTTGCAGTTTTTGCTGATTTGCCTGTCTAAACCATGGCCACATAAGTAAGTGCATTCGGTTTTGTTGTTATTGCTGCTGCTGCTTTTCTTGTTGTTGCTGTTATTTTCCATACAAGTATGTAAGCAATGCATTATGCCACTTCACTTGTACTCTCACACAAACACACAAACACATTCATTTACCAACATTCCCAGCGAGAGCAAAGTGTCTGTCCCTCCATCCGTCCGTCCATACATCTGCCTGTCTGTCTGCATGCGTGTGAATATTTAGCAAAGCTGGCTGTCTGTCTGTCCGTCTGTGTATTATGAGTTGCAGAGTGCGTTGCAGTAAGTTAGTGTTACTGCCTGTGTGTGTGTATGTTGGTGTTTTATACTGACATTGTTGCTGCTGCTGCTGTATATCTGCGTGTTATTGTGGTTTGATTAATATTCAAACAATACATTTGAAAAAATCTAAATAAAAACACAAAAACAAATGCTAACAAAACAACTGTAAATATTGAAAAAAAAAGAAAAACTAGAAAGATAAAATCTAAATTATTAAAAAGGACGTTTTTCCATCAAAGTTTATGAAGATCATATTTTGAAAAGAAATTAAAACAGCCACAGCTCAGCACATTTAGCATGATTGATTAGTGTTTAGTAATGAAAATCAACCACTTAAAGATTAAATACAAATACAATATTTTATAGGCAAAAAGTAGTGAACAAAGCATGAGGAATTTAGAAATATCAAACCGAATACTCATGAAATTTTCCAAAATTTAAATAAAAATTTTGTGGAAAAAAAGGTCCTTCCAATAGAGACTTCAGTTGATAGTGGCCATATTGTTAAAGCTACATCTGTCGAATGGTCTGTTTGTTTTGCCAAATCACCAAGGATAGACGTAGGTTTCAACACCACCTGCAAATAATAAAATTGTTTTATAAAAATGGGTGTTCTGTTCGGCCTAAGTTTCACGCACTTCATCATCTTCAGCGATGTAAACCAGTTTTTGATGAATTGGTATGTCAACAAACAAAATTATCAAGCAAGACATATGAAAAATCACAATTTGGTGTGGATTATGGTCTGGCGGCGTCATCGGTCCATATTTCTTTGAGCCTGAATTGGATGATATGAACATATCATAAACTCACTTTTATGTTCGGTTAGCCAATCAACTAATGTAGTATTGATAAAACTAAAGATGGGGTTATATAGATAAGCTATCCGATGATATAAATCCTTTTTCCATATTAGAATTTTTAAATTGTGAATGTACTCCTATCTTCTGCTTATAACTGACCGAAAAGTGGAGTCCATATAGCCATGTTCGCGTGTCTGTTGAAATCAACTTTCCGAAGCCCCAAAATAACTTTCATACATGACTGATACATCAATTTATCAGCTATACTTAGATTACTATTTAATATTGAGAAAATTGGACCACAAAAAAACTTATTTTTTAACCATTTTTTTTTCTTCAAAAACTTTTTTCACTGAACACTTTTTTCATAAAATTTTATTTTCATCCAAAATTTTGTTCACCAAATTTTTTGTTCCCTCAATTGTTTTTATTTCACCAAAATTGTTTTTGACCAAATTTGTTTCACCAAAAATTTTTTTTAAAATTTAAATTAAAGTATACGAGGCCTGTCCGTGACTTTTTGAATGAAACACAGGGTTTTGAATAAAAAATCATTTTGTTTTTGTACCAAACATTCTTGCAAAGTGTTCACACGATTGTGTTTGTTAGCAAACGCGGCACCTACCCAAGTGATCATTCAAAATTGAAACCACCGAACCACGTGAGATGTCTATAGCTTCTACAAACTCTCCGATCGGCAAACACCATATCTTGAATTTTTTCAATTGTTTCGGGTGTAAAGACCTCAACTGATCGTCCAGAATATTCCGGATTTTCGGTGCTTGTACGGTCATAAGAAAATTCAGAAAAACAATCGTCGGAAAGGTAACACTCTCCTGTTAATAACTCCATCATTAGTTTTAATATGATAATACATACTTGTATACGCTAATGGCAGTTAATAGAAATAATCTACAAAATACAAAATTTATTGAATGAACTGAATTTCATTTATAACATAAATTTAACATGAAAAAAACAGCATATCGCACTGGTTCCTGTAAAGAGGGTGAACTCAAAATTTTAATACATTACAATGAAAGTTGAAGACGGGTACAACTGTATTTTTTGGCAAAATTTGAACAAGCTGAGTCATTTAGTTTGTGTTTGACAGCCATTGATATTAGACTACCACGTGACTTGAGGAGAAATTGAAAAAGGGAATTTCGTGTACTCATTAAGCATTATTTTTTGAGGAAACATTTTTCTTAATTTCCCCAATCTTCAGCAATCAATTTTTTATAGAATTTCTCTGACGTTTAACAGTCGTTAGCAGATACATGAATATAGTGCAGAAAAGTGTAATGATGGGGTTATATAGAGAAAAGTGTTAGTTTTCCGATGATATAAATATTTTTTCCAAAATCACATTTTTGAATTTCTAAATTTCCTCCAATTGTTTGCTTTGTTTGCATTTAAACTAAAGAGTTTTCTAATAGGGACTTCCGAACTTTGAAAGTTAATAGCGGTCGAATCGGCTGTCGTTAATTCAATCTATTTTCCTAAATCACCATTGACGAATATAGCTTTCAACAACACGATAAAATAGTTTTTTTCAAAATGGGTATTCTGTTCAGTGAGGCCCATTTCTGGATGAATGGACCATACCACTCCATATGAGATCAAATACAGTCCAATGCATCCTTAAAAAGTTACTGTTTGGCGTAAATTTTGAGCTACCGGCGTCAACGGGTCCATATTTCTTTAAGAACGACATTGGCGAGCGCTATAGGTCGATGATTATCAACTTCCTTTGGCCTAAATTGGATGATATGGACACCAACATCATATGGTTTAAACAGGACGGCACTACGTTTTACACAGCTCTTGTCACATTGTACATTCTGCACGAACGATTTGGGATCAGGGTCATCTCAAGTGAAAGTGATGTTAACAAGACACAGAGATCGAGCGATGTGATCCCGTTGGATTTTTACTTGTGGGGTTTTCTTAAGCCTCACACAGAGAAAACAGATTCGTGATAGCTACCGAATTTGTTGACTATCGAATGATTCTACCTTAGTAACCGAATTTTACAGTTGTGGCTACAAAATTTTAGAAGGGGTAACAAAAGTTTGGTTGCTTCTATCGAAATTCTTCTTTAGCAACTGAATTTCTGTTGATAGAACTGAAAAATTCAATATGTGCAACCGAATCATTCGATTGGCTATCAATTCGATTGCTATCACGAATCTGTTTTCTCTGTGCAGGTCTATGCGAATAAGCCACAAATCACAGCGGCCTTCAACGCCAGCATAACCCATGCCATCGATCAAATTCAGCCTGATTTATTCGCCAGATTCATAGAAATTTTGGATGCGCGCTACCCAGCGAATCCACGGCGGAAATATGCCTACATAGTGGCATCGATAAATCTTTCAAAGTAACAAAATAATCCGATTATATCTAACAAACACTTTTGCATGAGTGGCAAGGGTATATATAAGTTTGTCATTCCGTTTGTATATATATTCTGGATTTTTATAGATAGCCATGTCCGTCTGTATGTTGAAATCAACTTTCCGTAGCCCCCAAATAACTTACAAACACAATTGATACATCAACATATCGGGAATTTTTCCGGCTCGGTCGCTATTTAAAATCGAGAAAATCGACTCACAAATGGCTGAGATATAAGGATAAAACCGGGACAACCTAGATTTTTGGTCTATTTTTGATCTATATTTGGATTAAGTCATTAATATAGACAATATGGATATCTAATAATAGACACTTCAAAGTCCATTGCAACGATGTGTATAAGGCTATAATAATTTGGACCTACAATGGGTCAAAATCGTTAAAAATATTTGTTAACCCGAATTTTTTTTTACCAAAAACATTTTTTCACTAATAAATTAAAAAAAAAAAATTTGAAAAACAATTTCGAAAAAAAATTTCAAAACAATTTTGAAAAAAAAAAAATTTTTTTTTGTATTTTGAAAATCAATTTAGAAAAAAAAAATGTTTTTTAAATTAAAAAAAAAAAAAAAAATTATTTTGTTTACCTAAAAATATCTAAAATTTTTATTTTAAAGTATAAATTTTTGAAGGGTATATAAGATTCAGCACAGCCGAATATAGCTCTCTTACTTGTTGTTACTGAGCTTGTTCTCATTTTAGTTTGTCAGTAGTGTTATTTTTAACTATTTTGAAATTTTGAGAGCTTTGTTTTCAGTACCCTAGTTTAAGCTACTTGTGTAAAAATTTTATTTTAATTTTTTTAAAACTGTAGTTAATTAAATTTTTTACTTTAAATCTTTATAAATTTTCTCGTATTTCTTGTATTTTTTCCTAAATAATTAAAAATTAAAACCTGCTTACAAACTATAATGAATCAACAGCCATTTAAGCTTTTCCTACCAGCATCACCAGAAGTAGCAAACAACATAAACAAAACTTCAGGACTCTCTGCAGCTACTCGAAAGTTTACATTACTCTACATAATTTTTTTAAGGAGTTTTTAAGGAAACTTTTAGCCAAAGTCTGGGGTGCAACAAAAGAAAAAAACACAGCTACAGAAAACAAAAATTACGTCGCTTATTTAAGATTAAGGGATGTGGAAATTAAGTGTTTTGGAGAAGTAAGGCAAAAAAAAAAAAAAATATAAAAGTGGGGAACCATTTTTTTCCAGCAGACAAACAAGTATAAGGAAGAAATAAAAAAAGTTTTGAAAAAAAAATCAAATTAATTTTAAATAAATTTTTGTGCAAAATTATAATTAAATGTCCGTTTTAAGCATAATTTCTTAGTATGTGTTATTGAGTATTTTTTACACTGTTTCCCGGTTTTAGAAACTGTCTTGGAAGAGCTATTTTTCTTTTTTTAATCCCCGTTTCCTAGTGTATGATGTCCTGTTTAGTTTTTCCCTTTACATTTATTATTATTGTTATTTTTCCTTCATGGTTTTCTCTTCTCATTTGTTTTATTTGTTTCTGCGTAACCTGTAAAACAGGTGCAATTTCCTAGTGGCGGATGTTTGCAATTAGTGGCAGTAGCAGCTAAATATATGTTTTTTTTTTATACTGCTTTCTTTTTCTCTTTATATGTATGTGTATTCTCAAATGTATTTGAGTGGCATGAACAACTACATTAACAATATTATTATAATATACACATTCTACTACTAGATCTGTGTAATATTTTTGTAGTTTTTTTCTTTTCTGCCAACTGCTGCTGCCATCATAGAAAGTGTTTGGCTTTCTATGTTTATAGAGCTCTTAGTGGCATATATTAATTACCATAAAGTAGATGGTAATTTTAAGTATGTGTGGGTATATACATATATGTGTGTGTGTGTTTGTGTGCGTATAGGTTTACTAGTATTTGTTTGTTTGTTTTGCTGTAGTGGTAATACTCAGCCATATCTATCCATCTCTGGCAAAAGTGTATGTGTTATTAGCTTATGAAAATATAGAAAATAAACAAACAAACACTAATAAAAAAAGAAGAAAATTATGCATAATTACAAACATTGAAAAAAGTATGCAGAAATAAAAGAGAGCAAAAAAAAAAAAAAAAAAAAAAAAATTGAATGTAAAACTAAGAATGTGGAAAGGGAAGCAAAAGCAATTGATGTTTGAAGTTTTAGTACAACAAGGACAATGAGATTTGTAAATTATGTTTAGGGAATGAAAGTGAAATTTTAAAGAAGGATAGCGATTTACATTAGAACTACTTAAGGACTAACTATCTGACATCTCTAGTTTGGAGGGTATAGGGAGATTTTATGGAACGTATTGTAGCATCTGGGAATAACTTTAAGATTAGATATCATAATGGTAGTTTTTATATCTCTATCATTCCTCAATGTGGTGTTACCTGAATGTTTTCATTTGTCGCACGTTGTGGCATCTATATATATGGAGAAGATTAAAAATCTGATTTTTTAGAAAAGAATTATATCATCGGAAAGGTAACACTTTTCTCTTTATAACTTTATCATTCTTTTTTTTCTATACTACATTCTTCAAAATATGTAAAATAAAAATCTTAGAGAAAAAAATCATTCCATCGGAAGGGTAACACTTTTCTTTATATAACCTTATCATAAGAATCGGAACACTACATTCTTGTATCCACTAAAGGCAATAAAAAGTGAGGGAAATAATCAAAAAATTAATTGACTGGCAAAGATTGGAAGAAATATAAAAATGAAAATTTAATTTTGGAAAAACGAATTATATCATCGGATAGGTAACAGTATTCTCTATATAACCTTATCATATGCTTTTTCTACACTACATTCTTGTATCCGCTATAGATAGTCAAAAGTGGGGTAAACAATCAAAAAAAAAAAAAAAAATAATCTATTGGAATAGACTGGAGGAAATACAAAAATATTAACATGATTTTGGAAAAGAGAATTATATCACCGGATAGGTAACACTTTTCTCTATATAACCTTATCATATGTTTTTTCTACACTACGTTCTTGTATCCGCTAACGTCAGACAAAAGTGAGTGAAACAACCAAAAAAAATAATAAAATAAAATAATTGATAGGCGGAAATTCAAAAATTAAAACCTGATCTTAGAAAAACGTATTATATCATCGGAAAGGTAACACTTTTCTCTATATAACCTTATCATTCTTTTTTTCTATACTACATTCTTCTATCTGCTAATGGCATTAAAAAATTAGGGAAATAATAAAAAAAAATAAAAAATTAAATAATTAATTAAAATTCAAAAATTAAAACCTGATTTTGGAAAAAGAATAAAACCATCGGAAACGTACCACTTTTCTTTATATAACCTTATCATAAGTTTATTTCTACAATACGTTCTTGTAGCCGCTAAAGGCAGTTAATAATTCCCACACAGTTTATGTGAATTTTGATATAGGACATCTTAGAAAAACATGAACAAAGAAAGCAAGAATCGAAGTCCCGATCTACTTATAAGTACTTTTCTCCCGGGTAACAAAGCATAATTCGACTAACCCGCATAAGCATAATTCGACTAACCCGTAGTTAAAATCGATAGTTTTCCGACTGAGAGCGACTGAATTTATCTCGTTGGATTGTACTCATTAGCTAGTTATAGCCATAGATTAACTAATACACATAGATCAGAAACTCTGTTCTCAAAAACCTAAGTGATGGGAATGTATTAGTAAAATAGTATTATTAGTCTCTGACCAATAAGGCTGATTATGATAGAACAAAGCACTCACAATACCTTATGTACTTCGATGCAAATAACCTCACATATGGGCAAAATTATCTTATATACCTTTCACCCAATTATACTTAAAAAAAATTTAAATATTTTAGGTAGAAAATCATTAATATAAATAATACGAATGTGCAATAGCGATTTGAGAGAATAATCCAAGGGAAAATTGTAACATTCTTAAATAGCCAAAACATTATCCGAGATCATCAATTCGGATTCCGTAAGCAACACGGAACAATTGAGCAAGTTAATCGCCTAACTGGAGAGATACGAACATTTTTGGAACTAAAAAAGTACTGTTCGGCAATATTTCTAGATGTTGCCCAGGCTTTTGAAAAGGTTTGGCATAAAGGTCTAATACACAAGATTAAACGCCTATTCCCTTCTAGTACACAGAAAATACTAGAGTCTTACCTATCAGATCGCTTGTTTAGGATAAAATGCGGCGATTATGTGACAAGCAACTATGCGATCAATGCTGGTGTACCCCAGGGAAGTGCTCTAGGACCAACCCTGTACCTATTTTACAGCTCTGATTTTCCCGAGTCCGAAGAATTAACTATTTCCACCTTTGCAGATGGCACTGCAATTCTTAGTTCTCATGTGGACTTAAATGTAGCATCTAGAAACCTTGATAATTATCTCAGGCCCGTAGAGACGTGGTTAAGAAATTGGAGAATACGTTTTCACTTAGGAGAGGAAGTTGTCCACCAGTGACACTCAATAGTGTGAACATACATACCTTGGCATTAATTTAGATAGACGTCTTACTTGGCGTCGGCACACAGAAGCCAAGCAGTTCTACATGAAACTAAAAGCTTCTAATTTACACTGGCTAATCCACCATCAATCGAAATTAAGCCTTAACTGCAAAGTCATCCTGTATAAGACTGTGACTTTTCTTAAAACCAATTTGGACATACGGAGTCCAACTGTGGGGAACAGCAAGCAATACCAGTATAGATCTCATACAGAGGGCACAATCCAGAATTCTTAGAACCATGAGGGGAGCTCCATGGTACATAAGAAATGAGAACATCCACAGAGACTTAGTTGTGCCATTGGTCAAGGACGAATTTAGAAAAACTCGTGAAGCTTATTTGTTAAAATTACATCATCATCCGAACCCAGCCGCAAGGCTACTTACAGTAACTCAAGACAGGTCAAGGCTGCGTAGAGCTGATTTACCACTCATCTAATATACCAAATATGATTCTCCACTGAGAGAACAATTTTTTTTTAAAACAAATTTTGAAATTTTTTTTTTTTAAATTTTGAAAAAAAAAAATAATTTTTTTTACCTTGTCTATATCAATGACTAAGTAATCCAGATATAGATCAAAAATAGGTAAAAAATCGGAAAAAGTCGCAAGGTGTTAAATCAAAAGATATCGGTGGCCAATTGTGATCACTTCTTCGAGAGATAACACGGTCCGGGAACTTTTTCCGTAAAAGAGCAATGGTTTCGTTGCTTATGTAGCACGTAGCGCCGTCTTGTTGAAAGTAAACGTTTTCCAAAATACGGTGTAATGACGTTTGTGGAATGCCCAATTCCAAAGAACGACAAGGAATGGACAAACCTGTGTTTTCTTCAACACTTTGGGCTACAGCAGCAATATTCTCAGTTGTTGTTGAGCGACGTGCACGGGTTTTATTCTTCACATCACTAACTTGTCCACCAATTTCTGTATTGCGGTCCTACAAGGTGCTTAACGACGACCCAAAAATGCTTTAGTTTTGCGAACTGTGACACCAAGATTTTCACCATTTTTGTAGTGATTTTAATAATTTCAATGCATTGTTGAAGCGTGTATCGTTACATTTTTAGTAATGGCATAGTTTCTACTTGTCAAATGTCAAAGAATAAAAGCTTCAAAAGTGACAGCTACCGAAATACCGGGTGATTCAAAATAACATCTCTGGTTGGAAAACTCTTTATATACTTAGTAGGGTCGCAAATGAGAAATCTAGAAATTACAAATGGAATGACAAACTTATATATACCCTTGTCACTCATGGTGAAGGTTATAAAAAACTATGAGAAAAAAAAACAACACTCCTAAACCAATGATACAAGACAAGAAGATATCAATGGAAGCAGATCTTCGAAGAACCTGGACAGACTAAGCTTACCCCAGATGGAAACAAAAACTGTATCACAATTCATATGAACAAAAACACTTTCCTTCTAAAATCTGCACATAAATAAATTTGAGCTGATATGAATTATGTTGGCTTGAGGTCCGCTGTAGTTTGTGGCTTATTCCCATAAACTTGAGACTTAAGAAAACCTTACAAGAAAAACTCTAACGGGATCCAATCGCAAAATCTCGGTGGCCAGTTCACATCACCTTCATGTGAGATGACCATGCCCTCAAATCAATGGAGCAGAATGTCAAATGTGCTAAGCATGAGCTGTGTGGCTCGTAGCGCCGTCCTGTTGGAATTACATCATCTAATTTAAGCCTAGAGAAGTTGGTAATCATCGATCAATAGCGCTTGTCGTGGACGGTGATGTTTTGGCCAACGTCATTCTCAAAAAAATATGGGCTGATGAAGCCGCTAACCTAAAATCCACTCCAAACAGCGACTTTTTCTGGATGCATTGGACGGTATTAGATCTCATGTGGATGGGTACCGTATTAGATACGGTATGCATTAATACAGAAATGGGCTTAAAAAATATGGGCGCTATCAACTGTCAAAGTTTGGAAGTCTCTATTGGAAGACCTATTAGATTGAATAGAGAACAACAAAATATACCAATATTCAACTTTTCTTGAAAGTATGCTTTGTTATTATGTTTAAATAACTACAGCCTGATTTTAGGCGGTTATAAAACAGCTGCAACAATTAGTAATTAATACCCGGAACAGTTGTCATTAAAACTCAACCTATTCAATAAACACTCATTAAGCTACTTTTTGTCAACAACTCTTGCCATCATACAACAAACTAACCAGCTCTTTACAATTATAACTCATTTTCTAAATCAAATATTTAAAAAAATTAACGATTTTTTCTGTATTTGAATTGAAGACTGGAAAAAAAACAACAAAAACAGAACTCATGCTTTGAAGCATAAAACGAAAACCTTTAAATGTTAAATGAAATTGAAGAAAAAAAAAAGGAAAAATCCAAGCAAATTTATGCCAACTAGACAAACACAATTCGAATGTTGATACTAGAAAATAAACACATGCATCAAACCGAAAGTAAGAACACCGCCAAGCTAGTGCAACAACAAGATAAAAAAGGAAAATTATATAAAAAAGCAACTACAAAAACAACAAAGAAGACTATAGCAAGCCCTAACAACAAGAACAACATCTTTCAATACAACTATTCTGCACACGGCTGGCATTAAAAGAGATGACAGACAGAAGTAAAAGAATGGTGAAAGTATGTTGATGGAACGGCGAAAGGACATCACAAGGAGGGCTGTAAAAAATAAAAAAAAAGACAAAAAAGGTACTCAAACAGACAAATAGATGAGCCCCAGTTGATGGCTTAAAAATGCAATACTAGCTGATGATAACTGGAAAAATGTTGCTGACAACCTTTTACTACAAACTGGGATGGGAACAGACCGGTCACTTCAAAGCAGCTAAATAATGGAGAATGAGCACAAAATGAGTAGCTAAATGAATAAATATCTTTTTTACATATATATTTTCGTCCTTTAAAAATAAGAAAAAAAGGTTAGATTAAGCTTGCTTTTGGTAACATAGTAGAAAAAAAGATGGTGATGTTTAACTACAAAAAATTATATGTATATAAACACAGCAAAAAGTTTTTCGGAAATTTTTTCATATTATTTTGTTGCACAAAATGAGGAAATGCTTGATTTTAAAGGGGCAGGGGTTAGATGAGCTCTAGTAGGGGTACCAGTTAAATGTGTTAAGCTTTAATATTTGGTTTGAGGAAGCTACATTTTTATAACTACAAAAAAGAAGAGTTTTCTTGTTTCATGTGAAATCATTTTGATTTTTTAGTTTAAAAAAAATTCTTACAGCCAAAAAAGAAGGATATAAAAAAAGTAAAGAAGATGAACTAAATGCAAGGGCAATAATGGGTGTTGCTAGAAGAGCTGACAATTTAAAAGAAATTTGAAAAATAAATAAATTTATAAAAAAAATGTTTCTATTAAAACTTTAAACGTACAAATTTCAGATATAAATTACATTTCTTAATAATATCTTTAAGTTATAAACAATTTTATTAAAAATTAAATTTTTTTATTTTATTTTTCCTCTAAGAATTTTTTTTTAGAAAACCTATGAAAATCATTACAAATTGTGAATCACTAAGATTTTAGCTTTAAAATTACTCCTGCTAGGTTGCCCTTAAAACTGCCACTCTAGAAAGTTTATAAGCTTTTATGAAGAAAAATTATGACTAGATTTGTTCATCAACCCTTGAATTAATATTAATCATACGCTGTAGAACATTTTATCTTTATTTGTACAATAATTATAAAATTCTTTTAGAAGCCTCACGATAAGATTTTTAATTAACATTTGCTTTCATTTAAGCTTTTTATAAATGATTTTATTGTAAGATTCTAATATCTTTAATTTGTAAAAAATTTTATGGCAAAATTAAAAATTTTTATTTTTTTGGTCCCCTTGAAAATTTTCGTATTTTTTTCTTAGAAAATCTTCAAAATCTCTACAGATTCTGTATAGCTAAGCTCTTAGCTTCAAAACTGTATTTTTATAAATTTCATATCATTCTCAGAAAAAAAGTTATGGACAAATTTGTCCTACCATCATTGAATTAATGTTAATCATACGCTACAGGGACTTTGTATGCACAATAATTATAATGTCTCGCATTAATATTAATCATACGCTGAAGGGACTTTTTACTAAAACTCTCTTACTTACAAATCGTACGATGAAGTTTTAAATTTAGTTTTGTTTCATGTCCAGCTTTTTAAAATAGATTTTAACCAACTCATAATAAATTCGACGAAATAAATTTATATATTTTTTTTATTTTAGGTTCCTCTAGAAAGATGGCATATTTTTTTTAGAAAACCTATGAAAATCTTGCTATGTTGCTTTTAAAAATCTACTACTAGAAAGTTTATGAGTTTTTAATAAATAATTGTATTATAACTCTCGAATTAATATTAATCATACGCTGAAAGGACTTTTTACTTAATTTGCTCATTAATTATAGAATTCTTTTAGAAACCTTAACATAACGTTTTTAATTACGATTTGTTACTATTTAAGCTTTTTCTAGACAACTTTATTTAAAGATATTAGTTTTGGAAAGTCATACAAAATATTATAAAAAAATGTTTAATTTAGTTTTTTATTTCAATTTGAAAATTTTTTAATATTTTTTTAGAAAACTTATAACATTCTAAACAAATTTGTTGTTATTGTAGACCTAGCTTTAAAACAAAGTTTTCTATAAATTTCATAACTTTCGCAAGAACAAAGTTATGGATAATTTTATGCTACCATCGTTGAATTAATATTAATCATACGCTGAAAGGACTTTTTACTTAATTTGTTCAATAAAATAAAAGAATTCATCGATGTTTATGACCGATATCTCATTTTGTTCCTATTACATGTAGATTTGCTATAAAATAAAAAAAAACTTAACAATTTCTGCCGTTTTCGATTTTTTATGATTTTTTTTAAAACAAAAAAATTTTCTATTTTCAAAAAATATATTTTTTGCTTAAATTTGTTATAATAACTCCGAACCACTAAGCCGATTGAAATGCAATTTATGTGTGAAAATTTGTACATAGCATGAGGAAAATATTTTCAAAATTCAATCAATCGAAAGAAGATCACTAAATAATAAATTTTCTGTATATCAAACAAAAAACTAAAACTTAGTTGTGAATAAATTCGAAGAAAATCAATCGATTTTTATTATAGATATCTCATTTTATTGCTATTATATGTGGCTTTGCGGTAAAATATTAAACCTAAACAATTTCTGCCGTTTTGGATTTTTCATGATTTTTTAAAACAAAAAAAGTAGCTATTTTTACGTAAAAAATATAGTTTTTGCTTTAATTTGTTATTATAACTCCGAAGCTACTGAACCGATTGAAAAGCAATATATATGTGAAAATTTGTGCATAGCATGGAGAAAATGTTTTCAAAATTCAATCAACCGAAAGAAGAACATTAACTACTCAATTTTATGTGTATTAAACAAAAAACTAAAATTTTGTGAAAATGAGAGAATTTACTTAATTGTGAAGAAATTCGAAGACAATCAATCGATTTTTATGATAGATATCCCGTTTTATTACTATTATATGTGGATTTGGGATAGAGTAAGAAACTTGAACAATTACTGTCGTTTTGGATTTTTTATGATTTTTTTATAACAAAAAAATTAGCTATTTTCACGTAAAAAATATTTTTTTACTTCAATTTGTTATTATAACTCCGAAACCACTGAGCCCATGGATACACTGTATATAAACGTATTAAAGTTTATGTAAATTTCAACTTTTCTATCTTTATTTTAATAACAGCGGACTGTCCCTTTTTGGGACAATTTTGATTAAAAATTTAAAAAAAAATCTCTCCTTAGAATTTAAAATTTGGACCATATTTGTACTGCTGGAACTGCAATACATCAAAATTGTGTAGTGGTTTAAAAAGCCTGTAAAATTTTTTCGATTTTGTTGCCCTGTGTTATTAATCATACGCCCCGTTTTTATAATTCATATAGAAAGCATGGTTTTACTAAAGCATGGTTTTAATAGCTTATGGTAATGTTTATGAAAAGCTATTGAAAGCCTGAAGGATTTTTTATAATACAAGATTTTCTTATGTAGTTTCGCTCACATATATCGCACTGGTTCCTCTAAAGAGAGTCAACTCAAAATTTTAAAATTTTTTAGTACATTAAAATGAAAGTTGAAGTCGTATAAAACTGTATTTTGTGGCGAAAAAGTAGAGAAAATGATGTAAGGTTTTTACAGGGCGTAGATATGACTACTGTACATCGATTTCTTGCAAAAAGTGAAAATTGAAAAATTTTGAGTTGATTCTCTTTAGAGGAACCAGTGCGATATAATTGAAAATTTTTAAAACAATTTGATTTTCTATAACAATGTGATGAGGTTTAACTATATTTAAATTATTTAAATTGGCATAGGCTCATACAGAAGTAGCGAATAACTTTTTGAAACTACAGCGTATGATTATTAAAATATAATTAAATATTAATCATACGCCTCGTTTTTTTTTTATATCGTTTTTATATAAAAAATGGCAAAGTGTGAAGGCTTATTAAATATATATTATATTAAAATTTCATAATATAGTTTTCAGTTTTTAATAGTTCATAATGAGGTTTATGACTAATGGAAAAAACTTATACGATTATTGACATAGACATATATTTTGGACAGTTGAAAAATATTATTATTTTTTTTTTTTAAATTGCTGCATTTTATGACTTACTAGATTGACCCGGTGCGCTTCGCTACCCCTGTCGATGTAAAAATCGGTTCAGCAGTTTAGTAATTATTGTTTAAAAACTAAGGGTACCAATTTTACCCGTTTTTCCCCCTTTTTATCCCTTTCTAGTCCAAGTATTGAAAAAATTTATAGCCTATTGACGCTTCCAAGTAAGGATCTATCTACGTTCCAAATTTCAATAAAATCGGTTCAGCCGTTTAGGCGTGATGCTCAAACAAACAAACAAACAAACAAACAAACAAACAAACAAACAAACAAACAAACAAACAAACAAACAAACAAACAAACAAACAAACAAACAAACAAACAAACAAACAAACAAACAAACAAACAAACAAACAAACAAACAAACAAACAAACAAACAAACAAACAAACAAACAAACAAACAAACAAACAAACAAACAAACAAACAAACAAACAAACAAACAAACAAACAAACAAACAAACAAACAAACAAACAAACAAACAAACAAACAAACAAACAAACAAACAAACAAACAAACAAACAAACAAACAAACAAACAAACAAACAAACAAACAAACAAACAAACAAATAAACAAACAAACTTACAAAGACATTTATATATTTATATAGATTAAAAATAGATATGTATATTAAAATTTAAAATTTTAATTTCCAGTTTTCAATAGCTTATGTAATGGTTTATGAAAATTATTAAGAAGATTTAACGTTTTGTTATAGAGACATAAATTTTTATGAATTTCAAAAAATCGAATATTTTCCCAAAAATTAATAAAGTTTGAAGGCATATTAAAAATATCTGTACTAAAATTTCAGACTTTGGTTTCTTTTTTCCAATATGTTGTGATATGCATTATAAAAATCAGTTAGAAGAGTTTAAAGTTCTTTAAGCAATCATATATTTTTATGAATTTCAAAAAAGTTATAAAATATATTCAAATTTCTGCTTAGTGTAACACCCTTTAAGACAAAAACCACTAAAATGGATAGTTTGAAATAGCAGTTATTATCACAATGTTGATGATGCTAGATGTTGGCATTATACAAGTATTTTTTATTTTTTGGTTTTTTCTAGCTGTTCCTCTAAAATTTTCTGTTGTTTCAACCGCATACTGTTTTTTTTTTCATCTTGCTGCTGCTTTTCCACCATGACTACATGTTAACCCTGGAAAAACATTACCCAAATACAAAACTAAAACTTTTTTTCCGAAAAAAAAAAAAAAATTTAAATGAAGGAACGTAGAAAAAAAAAAAACGAACTAAAGTTGGCACCCATCACATGAAACAAAGAGATACCCCAACGTCGCCATACCAAATAAATGTAAACTTTAGATGTTTGCTTTAGATGGTGGCTACATGGTAACATATATAAAATAATAAAACTATAACCCACCACAAGAACTCTATATATATGTATATTGTACATGAATATGGTAACACAAAGATAGTTCTCATTTAGGATACTAAAAGTCTTGTAGCATATATATATATATTTTTTTTATATAGAAAAACAAACGCCAGCGCCATTACCAGAAACGACATCATAGTCATCAGCAAATGTTTGCAACAGAAAAACTCATATAAGCTGTAGTGGGTGTGGAATTTTCCTCAGCCTCCTTATTTCCAGCATTTATAACTATGGCGTTTTAGTTGAGACTACAAGAAAGATTCGTTGAATATCATGTAGGTTGCATAGAAAAAACTCTTTACTCTTGCTCTTACATGGCTCATAAAGGAATCGCAGGGATCTGAGCTTAAAAAAAAAACAACTGCAGACAAACAGTTATTTTGCTAAACTCCTGGTACTGAACATGTAAAACCCCCTCTCTCCAACATCCAGGCAAAACGCAAGACAAACTTTTTCTATTTTGCAGACAAAAAAATTAAAAGAAAAATTTAAAAAATAAAAACTAAACATTATTCTAAGCATTTTATATAGAAATAATGTAAAATACACTGAGAAAAATATTTAATGTTGAATGATAATAAACAATTTAAATAAATGCTGAATTACGAAATTAAATTTTTGGAAATTTAATTTTCTAAATTTTTCTAGCATTTGGTTTGGAGATGACAGGGAATTTTAGACAACGATCATCGAAAATACCAGAAGTGAAAAATAAGGGCACTTAGTGGATTATAACCAGGATACGAATTTAGTATTAATAGGACAGAATTACGATGAGTTACCCACTTCAATGGACAAGGAATTGTGAGCTTGCTAGCATATAACTTTGACTTCAAATAACTCCATAAGAGCCCAATTGTGTCACGAGCTGTATGGTACAAGGATGGATCAATACGACCGTGACTTTTTGAATTGCCCGGCTCTTAACTGGTCCTGCCAACATGCATCTGTCAGTTGACTTCTGTCAAAATTTGAACAAGCTGTGTCATTTAGTTTGTTTTTGACAGCTATTGATAGCAGACTCCCTCCGACTTGAGGAGAAATATCAAAAAAGTGTTTTTCGTCTGCTTATTAATCATTAATAATTTTTTGCGAAAAAAACCATCACTCAAATAAGTACAGGATAGGCTTGATAAATACTACGGGAACTCTGCACCATAAATTTCAATGGTAAAAAGTTGTTTACTGAATTTCATTATGGTTCTGACGCTCACTTGAGGTCTCTACACTAGAAACAATTGAACAAATTCACAATATGATGTTGGCCGATCGAAGATTTAAAGTGCGTGAGATTGTGGTAGACATAGGCATCTCACAAGGCTCAGTGGTTTCAATTTTGAATGATCTCTTTGTGCTTTCCGTAAAACGGCTGCTCACACTCGGTTGCTTTGATAACATGTGCAGTTGCCATGGCAAAAAGCCATAAATTAGGTTACGAAATGCACCCTCTTCCACCCTATTCTCCGGATTTAGCCCCGAATGACTATTTCTTGTTTCCAAACCCGATGAAATGTTTCGGCGGAAAGAGATTTGACACTAACGATTAAATCATATCACAAAAATATCTATTTACTTAGATGGACTCGACAAATCTTATTTTTTGGAAGGAATAAACAAATTGAAGATATGTTGGATAAAGTACATAGAACTCAAAGGAGACTATATTGAAAATAAATTAATTTTTTATTCAAAAGCCTGTGTTTCATTTTCATCCTCCTATGTTGCACAATATCATTCAATGTTGCCAGAATGATTTCTGTTGTCATCTGACGATATTGAGCACCAGTAAGAGTCACTGCTGAAATAGCCTTAGTTTCGTAAGTTCCAATGATGCCTGCAGTCCTAAATCCACACAAAGCAGTGACATGTTGTGATTGCAATTGTTTTTCGTCATTACAAATCCGTCAATTTTGACGATTTCCTAAACGCTGTCAAAGTGAAAATGTGTTTCATTGAATACCATGATTTTGCTCGAAAATCATCAGCCTTTGTTAATGTTCCATACGCTATGCAGCGTACTCTTTAAGACTTCAGTTTTTGTTACTCCTTACCACTCCATAAGTCTCCATTATTTAGTCTCACCAAGAGAAAGAAAGTTAAGAGTCAATTGTATCTCCACCAAATTCATGGGCTTCGGGAAGAATGCTCCATATAATGCCACCTTACCAGTACAACACAAAAAAATATGCGTTAAAGAAACAGTCTTAAACCTCTGATGCTAAAGCATGCCTCAAGGCACTTATCACAAAAATCCCAATAGCTCTCTTCTTTCTTATTTACTGCACTTTTTACAAACTGACTGCATTAACAACCAAAAAAATATGGGAAGTTCATGCTGTGTTATCAAACTCTTTAAGGCTTCAGTTTTTGTGTATCTTTACCACACCATAAGTCTCCAGCGTTTAGTCTCACCAGGAGAAAGAAAGTTAAGAGCCAATTGCATCTCCTTAAAATTCATGGGCTTCCGGAAGATTGCTCCATAGAAAGCCACCTTACCAGTACAAAACACAAAAAAATATGCGTTAAAGAAACAGTCTTAAACCTCTGTTGCTAAAGCATGCCTTTAGGCACTTATCGGAAAAATGCCAATAAATGCAAATATAACTGATTTTTCATTTCAAAAGCTCTTGTTTTTGTTTCTAAAAAATGTACTTAAATATGTGAATAAGTCTTGAAACCTCTTAAAAGCTCTCTTCTTTCTAATTTCCAGCACTTTTTACAACCAAAAAATATGGGAAGTCCATGTTGTGTTATCAAACGTTGATTAAAGTGTTTTAAAGTTTCCCGACTGCAATCTTATTGTTTTTCTTAAAAAGTATACTTATATTTTATGTATTGTAGTCGAGATTTATGTAAAAAAGGTAAGCTACTCTTTAGAGAAGTAATTTATTGATGAGAGCCTTCAGGCACTCTTGGGCATTGCAGACAAGTTTTGTTTTCTTTGCTTTGACTTGCAATTTTTTATATAAAATTTTAAAAAATGGCTGGTCGAGTGAATAAACTTTTCAAATTATCTGATTTGAGTGATGAACAATTGGAAAAGTTCTTTTCAATAAAAATTTACAAATTATACTAACTAAAACCCGACTAAGTATGTTTCAATCGCTAAAGCCCTAAGGGTGCCTTAAGGCACTCATTTAGTTTTTCCCACCTGGTAGGTAAAGCATTGGTAGTACAAACTTTTAAATGTTGTTTTTGAAATCAGATATCCAAATTTACCACAAAATTTTTAGCCATTACTTTTAGAAATTGGGATTAGAGGGTTAAAGATCCAATTGATACCCGTCATACAAATACCGCAATTAGTACCTATAGTCCTTTCGCTTCGTCAACTTTATGTATTGCTGGTGAACTCCATTTTCCAGATGTTTCTGGCTTTGATGGCACATACGCAATAGTATTTCATTACTTTTCCATGACCATTTAGCATAAATGTGGGACAATTTTATTGATACGGCCTGGAATGATTGTGGACTTCTTGGCATAGTGATTTGACTTCAACTAACACTATTAAAATAATGGTGAAAATGTTCTTCATTGCTTAAGATGATTTGGCTCGCAAATAATCAGTCTTTTGTTAATGTTCAATAATCTATGCAAAGAACTCTTTAAGACTTTAGTTATTGTGATGTTTGAGCATTATAAGCATAGAGACGCCGATATTCAGTGAGTTTGAGCTGTTTATCAACTTGAAATTGTCCACGACTTCGGATTAATGTTTCTTCTTCTGGACGACCATTGTGTTTTGCGCCACCGATTGATCTTATCTTCCTTAATTTTGTGTCTTTAAATCAATTTTCTAACATAAAAGAAGTAAGAAAGTATGGTTTAATCGACTTAGAATACGATTTTCAGCCTATCGGTAAACATTAAGGTTGGGCTTTACAAACATCAGCACAAACCCATAATACCCTACCCTCTATGATGGCGTAAGGTATACAAATATTTAAATTTCGATGTTATAAATAAATGTTTCTCTCAGTGTTTAACCTACACAACTCTTCCCCACAATAATAATCACCAACAAAAAAAGGGAAAAGAGAAATTATTTCTCTTGTCTTCCGACAACAACCAAAAAAAAGAAGCGAAATTTAGAATGAAAACCCTCTTCTAAAACAACACAACACATATTTACACATACATACAGTTAGAGCTGCACCTACACACATTCCAAACACAGACCCCTAACACACACAATACACTCAAACATACATCCTCACACAAACAGACAAAATCATTTTTAATACAAAAATCATACCCTGTAACATATTTGGCAAACAGCTAAGACATCAGCCTTAAATATTATACAAAAGACAAAAACCTAAAAAAGGAAAATAAAAAAAAATAAAAGAAATACAAGGAATATTTTGAGAAAAACACTGTGAACCCAAGTATCCTTGCCAAGCTTTGGCAAAGAAAACAAATTCTAGGTTTTTAATTTTTTTTTGAAAGAAAATCTAAAAATATATAAATGTGTGAGTGAGTTGGGAGAGTGTGCTTAATGTAAGATAGACTCTTGCAAGGTTTTATACAACTTTTTTTTGTTGTATCTTCTTCATATTCCTCCTTAACTAGAAGGCGGTAATGGTTACCATTGCTTCAGCTACATACTTACATATGTATATTAAAGACCAACTGTTTTCGGGAAAGGGTTTAGAGAGCAAGATGTGTTATTTTTCAAAAACAAAAAAATATACGTAAGGGGACCTTAAAACAACACACCACAAAAAACTGCTGGATTTAGCAAGAAAAAAATTCCCAACAAATACCAGCTGCAAAGTGGTAGTAGTAGTTTGAAATGGAAAAATGTTTGTGACAGTTGATGTAATGTCTACTTTGTAGCTGCTGGATGGCTGGCAAATCTTCGAGGAATTAAACTAAAAAAAAATATGAACTAAAAAACTATGTCTTTGTTTTAGTTGGGACTAAAACCAAACAGCAAACTACAAAAATTAGTTAATGAAAGGGGGAAAGTTAAAAAAGAAATCGCAGAAATTGTTAATTGTTTGGCATAAATATCGAAGATTTCAAAGAAATGTGCTATAGTCCTAAGCAGCTACTATATACCTAAACTTTTACACATTTTAGAAAGCACCTAAGAAATAAATATATGAACGGAATTTTTCGTGAAAAGTGATTATTCACCCTACAAAAATTATTTCTTCTGTAAGAGGGTGAGCAGCAGGTTCCAACTCACTTGGGCGCATTTGAAACTGAACCCATTCGGATACCCAATTGGTTAACAACACATCAATTGACACACGTTGTTTCCTTAACGAAACATTCAAAATCCCTCATTAAAGAATATGTGAGTCTCAGATACATTTTGGACAGCTCCACTAACCGTGAGAGAGAGGGAATAACAAATATTTATTGCCTTGTAGTGACCAAAGCGGGACGTTGACATCGTATTTTCCTCTTTATGACAACTTCAACAACAGTCATTGAGTCGTTGATCCAGCATGAGTTTCTATGATTCTATGGCTTGTTATTGTTGATACCATTAATCTTATCTCCTTGGTAAGTTAGTTCGCTGCCAGCTAGCAAAATGAAAAGGCGTGATCGATCTGGCCATAAAACAAGTGACTTCATCGGACCAACAATACGTGCAAGCCCAAAAAGTTTCAACTGCCCAAGCATTTTACAGTTTGAAAGATGAGTTTCAGGAATGACGACAATCGTATTATCGAACCTCTGGCTGGCTGGACAATTCATCCGCTATACAGTTACCATGGATGTTACAGTGGTCCTTAACTTTCACACTCTCATCTTCTTCGGCTTATCATGTTCTGGATAAAAATGGTTTCGCTGTACATCCATACTTATGCCAGATTCCGGAGTGTTCAGAGCCCTTAACATACCATGAGTATCCAGCCTTAAGTCTCTACAAGAGAAAGATATAAAAATGCATGGCCTTCTGGAAGATTGCTTCATAAAATGCTACCTTACAAGTACTATATAAAAAACAATCTTAAATATCCAACTGCTACCCATCATACAAATACCGCAAGTAGTATCTATAGTCCTTTTGCTTTGTCAACTTTATGTAATTCACCAGCATCACCGAGAAAATGACCTATACAGCTTTGATGGCACATACGCAATCGTATTTCGTTACTTTTCCATGACCAATTTGCATAAATGTGGAAGAATTTTATTGATGCAGCGTTGAATAGTTGTGGACTTCTTGGCATTGTGATTTGACTTCAATTAACCCCATAAAATGAAATTCAATAGTGTTAAATCACACAGTTTTGGGTCCAATTCTTATCACCAAAACGACAGAGTCCACTACCATGAATATCTTATATAGTATTTGAATTGTTTCAGGGGCGGTATTATTGAATTGTTGAAACCATATTAATATTGTGCAATTTAGGTAGAAATATCGAGCACCATTCACAACAGACACTCATTGACCAGACTCATTTTCAAAGATGTATGGTTCAATGATGCCTTTGAGCCAAAAAATTCGCATCAAACAGTGACACGTTTAGGATTGATATGTTTTTCCAAAATCACAAGTGACAATTTATGAATCCCAAATAAGGCACTATTATCGAATTTTACAAAGTTATCAAGACTGATTTGTTCGAAAAGTCACACAACCAATTATTGATGTTCAATAATGCTTTAAACGAACACTCTTCGCTGTGCATGTTCATTAGGATCTTTAATTATTGTGTCAATTGAACTTTTAATTCGTGGAGACGTAGATGTGAATAGAAAATATGCTATAAAGAGCTTTCTGGAATGGTTCTGGACATTTTTCAATATTCCCTCGCTCTGCTTCGATATTCACATTTTAACGGCTTATTTTTGGAGGATTTGTGTATTAAGACTAGTCCTCCAAAAATAAGCCGTCCGGAATTTTTCCCATCTACCTTTATTTTTGAATTACTTTCATCTTACGGAACGAAATTTTCGAACTGTGGCAGAGAAACTTTCATGATTTTTGCAATATTGTTAAACAATGAAAACGCGTTGTTGTCCTATGTGATGTTCTAATTTTGCTTACCCTAAACTTTCAGGGTCATTGATATTAATTAATTTAAGAAAGAGGTTACCACCAGAGCTTATCTCTTAATCTCAATATGCCAATACTAAAAGCATTCGGGTTTTGACTCTATTGGAGAGTCGCCAGCGAATTAGAGGTATTATTTTGTTAACATCCTGGATATAGAAATTATTTTCAATAATGTCGAGCAAAGTGTCATCCTATCAGCAATAGAGTGACTTGAGGTTGATCTTTGTTTACTCCAATTTGGCGACAATGTACTTGGTAATAAGATCATAAGTGTTATGTTTGGAGGGGTTTTTCATGTCTGGTGGTATACTGCAGGAAGGATTATTATCTTCCATTATGTGGAACTGTCACATATGCTGGCGATGGCGCTGAATGAAGTATGTATTTAGTGAGAGTTTCGTGTGAATTTTGTGTAAGTGAAGATGGAACTAGTACGGTTTTTTCTTGTAGTTTTCCTGTATATTGAAGATGTTTTCAACAATGTCAGGCCTTTCTGCAAAATAGTGGTTGGCGGTTGATCTTTGCTTACTCCAATATCGTCTATATACTTGGTAATGTTAGGAGGGTGCAATGAAACAAAACTGACGAACCGTAGCATATCACAGGGAGCTATATTGTTATCCATTTTGGCCTTTCTGCAAAATAGTGGTTGGCGGTTGATCTTTGCTTACTCCAATATCGTCTATATACTTGGTAATGTTAGGAGGGTGCAATGAAACAAAACTGACGAACCGTAGCATATCACAGGGAGCTATATTGTTATCCATTTTGTGAAACTTAGCTATGCTGGCTGAGTTGAAATGCAGAAGGATTAAAATAGTTGCATATATGGCTTATGTTGCTGTATGGACTCAACTATGAGTTAGTGGAGGTTTTTTTTATGAAATTACTACTTCTTATTCCTCAAAACGACAGAGCTATAAGATTGATAATTGTAATATCTCATAACAGAATAAAATCGAACTGAAGTTCAGGGATATCATTAAGTATCTTGGTATCGTCCAGGACAGAAGACTATCTTGAAATCTCAATATTCAATATCTCGATCAATAAGATGTATTCATGCAAAAGGACAATAGATACTAATTGCTTTAAAGGTTGGCAAATTAGTATTCGCATATTGATATTAAGCTCTGATGGCAAAGTATTTCTCAACTTATTTAGGGTTAGTAAAACTGGTGACTTCCGCAGAGAACAATGCTCCATTACTCCAAAAAACAGGATGATCTTTACAACAGCCTTTAAGAACCAAATAGTATTAGATCTTAAAAGCTGTTGTGAAGATCATCTTGTTTTATGGAGCATTGTGCTCTGCAGAAGGCCCCAGTTTTACTAACCCTAAAGCCTAAATAAGTTGAGAAAGACTATAACACCAGATCCAGATCTCTTAATGTCAATACTAATTGCATTCGTGATTTGACTCTATTGAATGCACGCTTGAGGATAGGGAGTACTCTTTTGTTGTCTTTCCGGGTATAGAAAGTGCTTTCAATAATATCGGCTCCAGTGTCATCCTGTCAGCAATGGAGCAATTGATCTTTGCTTAGCAAATGATTCGGATGCACACATAGAATTTTTCGGTTCTATCAACAGAAATCAGTTGACAAGGAAGAATTTCGGTTGAAGCAACCAAACATTTGTTACCCCTTCTAAAATTTTCTAGCCACAACTGTAAAATTCGGTCGCTAAGGTAGAAGCATTCGATTGGCAACAAATTCGGTTGCTATCACGGATCTGTTTTCTCTGTGTACATACATTTCTTGCATATATACTTGGACTCTATGTGTTACGTTAGGAGATGTCAGTGTTTCAAACAGGAAAGTTTGTGGAACTTGGCTTTTTTGGTTGGGATGAAAAGCAGAAGGCTTGAAAGTGTTGCATATTCAGGCGATGTTGCTATATGGAGTCAGCACAGAGTGAGTTAGGGATAACGTGTAAACTCTATGAAAACTTGTACTTCTCACAAGGATTTATATGACGAATAACTGTAATCCCGCGAAACTTAGTGAAATCGCTGTGTAGATGAGTGATATCGTAAAAAGTCTTGGTAACATCCAGGACAGAAGACTATCCTGCAATCTCTCAATATCCAAAATAGGCTCAATAACGACTATTCTTGTAAAAGGACAATTCATTCATTAAGGCTAATGTGAAGCTCATATAGTTTGATGGAGTAAAGGAGCATGCTTCTCAGTGGAAGGGCGTTTAACATGTCGTAAGGACTGTTGCGATTGTGTGAACAGGAGCAGTAAGGAGTAGGTCATCGAAAGCGGAATTTACCATGTTAAACGGGTTCCCAGTGATATTTTTGGGGTTATAATTGGCTCTCGACTCTAAGTTAAGCCTAAATGTTTGAGGTTCATTGAATGGTAAGAACTCTGGACACTCCAGGATCTTGGAATATTATGGGACTCTACATGGGAAACCGAAAATGTTCCTTACTTATTCTTAAGAGGAATTGGTATAGAAATGGGAGCAGTCTTGGCTGGACACAACTTATAAATTAATGTCTTTATAAGTAATTTAATATACATATTGTATCCTCCATATTAATCTGTTATAGTTAATCTATAATTTTTTGTCTTGAAACCTTTATTGTTTTGTATTAATAATATTCACTTCACTGCAGTTGTTAAATAACCTTTAAAAACGGTTGGTTAGTTATTTAGTCATTTAGTCTCTTCCAACTAGTTAAATTCTTACTCCCTCTTTTAACACAAACAAAGATTTCTAAAACTGTTCTAAGCAGGCCATTTCTAATTTTCCTTAACCCTTTAGCTTGTTTAGTTAAAACATAAAACAGAATCTTTAAACATTTAAATTTTTACTCACAATTCTTTTAACATATTCAAGAAAAAATTTACACTTATTTCTTGTTTTAGCAGGAGTTTAAGAAAGGACTAAAGTCCTGTTTGCCATATACAAGAGAAGGGGTTTAGAAACCTTCAGCCATTTCTTAACTTTCTGGCGTTTTTTTCCATGTAGCAAGTCATTTACAACAACATGTGCTAATGTTAGAGTAAGGATTAGTTTTTGTTTATGATGTTGGTGTTTGTCTTGCAAGAAATGTTGTGGCGAAAGGTGTTGCTGTTGTTTTCTGCTGTTTTGAATTTGAAAATAGCAGGCAGTTTTGCTGTGTAGTTAGAAAACTTTTGGTACCCATTGTTTTAGAAAAGAGTTTTTGACTTTTGTAACAGAAAAACTTTACAAATTGAAAATCCTACTACATATAAGGAAAAAAAGCGGTTCCTTTTTGTTTCACTCCAAACATGTTTTGAGCAGGTTTTAATATTATGTCTTAAAATGTCTTGATTTGGGATAGACAGCAAAAACAAAAACCAATTTTTGCTAAAACCCCCCCTTACTTTATTACTACAACTCTCAGTCATGTTTTACACCCACTTCCCAAAAAAAAAACTCCCATTTCTTGGCAACTTCCTTCCTCTTGATGCAAAGTTTATCTTACAGCAGTAGAAGCAACTAATTTTTCCATGAATAAAATGTTTGGGTTTCTTTTTTTTTTTTTTTTTTTTGTATTTATTGTTTGTATATATCCTGTGCCTGTAAATACAGCTATAGCAAGCCGTCGGTTTCTTATGCTTCTTTGGGTTTCTATGCTCAAACTCATTTTCATCTCTGACCATTTTGTTAGATAAATGTGTATGAGTATTACTACTAACTCTGATGGTGTTCATCAATTCCAAGTGATTCTCATCTATGGTTCTTCATTTTATTTCATTCATTTATTTATTATTTTTTTTTTTTTTATACGTTTCATTATTATTTTTTATATATATATATAAGTATTTCTTACGTTTGAGCCATCCTGGCTGGCTGGCTGTGTTGAGGCAAAAAAAAAAAAAAAAACGAGAAAAAAATTAAAGCCAAGTATAAGAAAAAGAAAAAAAGAGAAGAATAAAAAAAGGATATTTTTAGCAATAATGGTAAGAGTTTAGCAAAAATATTTATGTTTGTATGTAAGTTGGCGAGTTATGCTGGGGGGAGGGGGTTGGTTTGTTTGTATTGTTTGAAATTGTTATAGAACGGGGGATTATTACAACTGCCATGACGATGGTCTTCATTTTCATTTAAAACGTCAAAGCGTTTTCTTATATATATATTTGTTTGCAAATGTTTGTATACCTTCTGACAACACTGAGCAGTTACCCATCATGCTTTGGAACAGTTTTTTATGTGTTGTAATTTTGAGAAACTAAGCGATTTAAACGACTGCGAAATACCCTTTCTAATTCAACAAAACTTTATGAACTTTATTAAATAGTTTTCAAAACTAACTTCTAGTTATATGTAGCTAACACTGTTTAACATTTTTTATAATAAAATATTTTTTTATAGAATTTTTTATAAAAATTTTAAAAATTAAAAAATTTTAATGGAATTAATCAAAACTGTTTACAAATCATTTTAAACGAATGATAAAATATTATTAACTATAAAAAAATCAAAATATTGAATATTTTTTTCCTATTTTTTATTCAACTCTTGAAAAACTTGAAAATTTTAATTGAGTTTTAAAAATATATTCATTAAGGGATTTTAATGTTTTAACCCAAGTTTAGTAGGTCATGTTGTTGACTTTTTAAAGCCTTTAAATTTGTGTGCTTTAAGTTTTTGCTACTTTATTTTTTTTCAATCTAAAATTTGTATAAAATACCCCAAAAAACTTGAAAAATTACCAAATTTTAATGGAGTTTTAAAAATATATATATTAAAGGATTTTAATGATTTTACCCAATTTGAGTAGGTCATGTTGTTGACTTTTTAAAGACATCAAATTAGTTTACTTTAAGTCGTTCCTACTGAATTATTTTGAAATCCAAAATTTTTACAAAATACCCCCAAAAACTTGAAAAAAAAATTTTAATGGAGTTTTAAAGATATATATATTAAAGTATTTAAATGTTTTTACCCAATTTGAGTAAGTCGTATTGTTGACTTTTTAAAGACAGCAAATTAGATTGCTTTAAGTCGTTCCTACTTAATTATTTTTAAATCTATAGTTGTTACAAAATGTCCCCATTAAATTACACATTAAAAATGTTGCCAAATTTAAAGGAGTTTTAAAACATGTATCTGATTTATTGTTATTTCTAAATGAATGAAATTATTTATAATTTTCAATATTACAAACAAAAAAATTTAGATAAAAATTTTAAAATTTTACGAAAAAAAACTTTTTCGTAATTTACTATTACAACTTGTCCATTTTCACACTGTGGCTGTGGTATCGAGCAAAGATATCGTATGATGGCTTATTGAACATCAACAAGTGCCTGCTGATTTTTGTAGCAAAATCATCGTAAGCTACAGTTTTACCTTTTTGATAGTAAAGAAATATTAATACATCCACAATGTGTCACTGTTTGGTGCAGATTTTGGGCTGTAGGTAACAGTGGACCACACGTCTTCGAAAATGATACTGATCAAGCAGTGTATTTGCTCGATTACTGTGACTTTTCTCAATTAATATTTACTTTTTGAGTTCACATTGAGGCAACAATATGAAGAAGTTTGGCGACAATTCCAAAATAGAGACACCATTATGAAAAAATTAATTATATCATCGGAAAGCCAACACTTTTCTCTAAATATCCCCATCATTAGGTCGTTCCCTCTAGGTCTATTGTATCCTCAACAGACAGACAGTCAAACATTGCTAAATCATCTTAAAATTTTATAAGGATCCAGCCTTATGAATGTCACGTTCCTGACCATGAAAAAGTATCAATAAAATTTTACAGAATACGCCAAAAAGCATAAGAATGGTACATTTTTATATACGCAGATTCTTCACATTTTTATACCCTTCACCATGAGTGTCAAGTTTTTATTTTCAACATTTTTCATTTGCGAGCCCATAAAGTATACACATTCTGAATCGTTATAGATAGCGGTGTCGATATAATCTGTATGTTGAAATCAACTTTTTGTAGCCCTAAATAACTCATATACATGGTTCAAACATCAATATATCCGCTATAGTCCCGGTTCGGGTGCTATTTAAAACCAAGAAAATCGGCCCACGAATGGCTGAGATATAAACAAAAAACCACGAAAACCTCGAATTTTACAAATTTTAAATCTATATCTGGCTTATAAGTCATCACTGTAGACAATATGGATATCTAATGGTAGATATTTCAAAGTGCTTGCTATGCTATAGTAATTCGAATCTACTGTGGTTCAAAATCGGGAAAAAGTATTTTTAAAACCGAGTTTTTTGATCCTCCAAAAAAAAATTTTTTACAATAATTTTATTTTAATAATAATAAATTTTTAGCAAAAAATTATTTATTATTCATATTTAAAAATTATTTTTTTTTTAAATTAAAAAAAAAAATTTTTTTTTTTGAAAAAAATATGTTTAATATTTGTTTTAAAGTATGTATATTTTGGTGAACTTTTTATATGTAGATGCAGTTGCAAACGAGTTCTATTTTTTGTCGCGTTATTGATCACATGTCCAACGACAAAACCTAGCTTTGGTACTAATAATAGTAAATACTACTAAAATTTTAACGAAAAAGGTTCAAATATCACGTTCTTGATTATGTTAGTGCTCATATATTAAGAAACTGAGTTGAGTTTTGAGCTTTTAAAAACCATCCAACATGTTTGCTTCTCATTTTGCTAACCCAACTATTTCTAAACCTCAACTTTTACAAAATACCCTAAAAATTATTATGTTAAAATTTCAGCAAAATTTGTCTACAACATGACAAATACCAGCAATTATTTTAGTTAAAAAAATTGTTTTAGAAAATTTTGTTCCAATTTGCAAATTTTTGCATTTTTCTAGATGCCGTAAAAAACAATAATTTTAATCCACTATTATTGCTAATATATTTGAAATAAAAAGAAGACAACATCTAACTTTTGCACTAAACATTTCGCTTTTAAAATTATATTGAAAACTGAAAACAAGATATTTTATTTGTTCAATTCACAAGGTCTCTTATCAGTCATATTGTCATAATGTCCTAATATATCACGACTAGGCATTCGGCGTTGGTCTCTGCTGGTTGGTTATGATAACACAATAAACATAGCATAGAAAGTGATATTATTTAAGGACATCTTTTGCTTGAAAAGCATTGTGAAATATTAGGACATCATGACAATATGACATGATAAGAGAATTGTGTGAATTGACCAATTATTAAGATTTCTTTACATTTCACTTCTAAGTCATACTAATGTCGCGTTCTTCACAATAGTATATATACGAAGCTTTTGTTGAAATTACTTGAACTAAACCTTATTACAAACATTCCATGCAAACATGCATGAAAATGCATGATTGTATAATTAAACACAATGAATACTATCAAGAGAAATACACATTAGACTACTTATATTTAAAGACATAGCTTTAAAAATGATGTTGCATTTCAGTAGATGCCGTCGGAAACGAGTTGCAGTTTATGTCGCATTCTTGATCTCATATTTATTAATTTATACGGCTTTTGAAATGCTATAAAAAAATGGAATCACGAATAATTATTCATGATTCCATTTTATAATTGTCAGATTTATTTATTTTTTTCACAAATGTCGCGTTCTTGACTTTGGTGATGCCAGTTATTAAGAGATTTAATTTATTTCTTCCAAATTTTTTAGATTATATTTTAGACTTTTAGAAAAGCAATCAAATAAATTTACTTTTGCACTGCACACCTACATTTTTTTTCAAAGAAAACTATTTTACAAAAATTAAAATTTTTTGCAAAACTTGTCAACATGACAACTATCAACAAAAAGGTACATGATTTTTATTTAGTTAAAAGAAAATCACTTTAAAAATGTAGATTTTTGCATTTTTCTAGATGTCTACGAAAACAAGTTAAATTTTTTGTCACGTTCTAGATTTTTGAATTTATTTAAGGTTTACAAAACAAAATTTCCATATAAAATTTGTTTCAGAAACCTTTAAATGTTAGTTGCTAATATATTGGAATCTTTAATTCCTATTTTCTCAAAAATAAAAATTTTTAAATTTTTAGCAAAACTTGTCAACATGACAACTATTATCATAAAGTTACATTATTATTATTAAGTTAAAAGAAAATCACTTTAAAAATTTTTGCATTTTTCTAGATGTCTATGAAAACAAGTTAAATTTTTTGTCGCATTCTTCATCTAGAACTCTTATAGAAAATCAAATTATAGGAGTTTTATAAAACAAAATTCCCATACAAAATTCGTTTCATAAACCTTTGATATATTTAGAAATTGATTATGAATAAGGCCTGTATTGTTTATTGCTAATATATTGGAATCTAATGAAGTTTAATTCCTGTTTTCCCCAAAATAAAATTTTTTGAAATTTTTCGCAAAACTTGTCAACATGACAACTATTATCATAAAGTTACATTATTTTTATTTAGTTAAAAGAAAATCACTTTAATAATGTAGATTTTTGCATTTTTCTAAATGTCTATGAGCAAGAATTAAATTTTTTGTCGCGTTCTGGATGTAATGTTTATTGCTAATGTATTGTCATCAAATCAAGCTTTTTTCCATAAATTTACGCTTGTGTTCTTAACACTTTAACCAATTTAATATCTATATTGTTGAGAAATACATCATCATTACAAAACCAACAAAATTTACTTATATTTCTTATACTCCTGCTAAAATTTTTGGGCATATTTCTCAAATAAAGGGCAGGATTAAGAGGTAGAGGGAGAGAAAAACCCCACAAACAAGAAAAAAAAAGAAATAAGAAAAGCGCCATAGAAAGCAAAGAAATAGAAAAGTAAAGAAAAAAGAAATTAACAACAAAAAAAAAACTGTAACAAGTTGTTGATGTTGATGAGTATGAACAGCAGTTTGCTAGCAAGGATATAGACATACAAACACACTCTGACACACACACACATACAGCCAAGGACTAGCAACTCAAAATGAGTAAAGGAAAGAGTGAGTGAGTGGCAACCGTTTGTATGTTTGAAGGTGGGTTGTTTGGTTGGTTGGCTTAGCAAAATTGTAACGTAGTGTTTCAGTTTACTTTTTTTTTATTTTTTTGTTACTACGTATTCTATTCCTTCATCTTAAACAATTCAGCAGACAGAAAAATTTGCCAAGAACTTAAGGATGACAATAACATAGAGGGGTACAAGGGTAGCTAGCTAGTAGTAACTGTATTTGTATTTGTATCAAGTAGAAGATAGGGCATTTGAGATGCTACATATCAAGCTGCCAATTCAAATGGTTTAAGGAAGAAAAAAAGAAAATTTAGTTGTTGTTTTTATTCTTGCTGTTGCTGTTGATGTCTTCTATTCCATAGCCAAGCTGAACATTTATAAAAATGTATAGGTATGTGTTAGAACATGTTTAGGATTTGTGTAGATGAGAAATGGAGTAAAAAAATACTTTTTCATTACCCTAAGATGTTTCGGAGCAAAATAGATACAAACTTATACATATATTAGGTAGGCGCTTATGGTGAAATTTTTGGATTTTCATTTAAAATTGTGCTCCTTCAACTAAGACCACATAAGAGGTTTTCACATTTGATTTGAAGTCACGAGTTTTGTGTAAAAATAGCTATATTTTCCTAAAAATTTAACAAACTAAGCTGGATATCTATACGGAGTCGATATAGCCATGTCCGTCTGTATGTTGAAATCAACTTTCCATAGCTCCAATATAACTTACATACATGATTCATACGTCGATATATCCGCTTTAGACCCGGTTTGGGTGCTATTTAAAATCGAGAAAATCGGTCCACAAATGGTTGAGATATAAGGAAAAAACCAGGACAATCTCGATTTTTGAAATATTTTGATTTAAAGGATTACTGAGTCATTAATATAGACAATAAGGATATCTAATGATAGGTATTTCAATGACCTTTGCAACGGCGTAGAAAGTCGCATCTACAGTGGGTCAAAATCGGTAAAAATACTGTCGAAACCAATTTTTTTTTTCACAAAAAAAATTTTTTTTCATAAATTTTTTTTTTCAATAAGATTTAAAAAAAAAAAAAATTAAATAGGTCAAAAATGGAATTTTTAAACAAATTTTGGCATAAAATTTTTTTCACTCAAAAATTAAAAAAAAAAATTTAATGAAAATAAAATTTTTTTTTTTAATTTTTATTTTGAAGTATAATTTTGTGAAGCTCTCTTTATTGTTTCTTCCAATAGAACGTTCTACGATTTTTCTCAAATTTTCATTATTTGGTTTTTAGATGAAAGAGAACGAATTTGACATCTTGGGATTATTGAAAATTGAAAATGATCAAAATTAGAGCCATTCTAATATTCATTTATACATTTTGCCATATTGGTTTCTTTGGTAAAAAAAAGGAAAAAGAAATGTTTGCTTTTTTTTGTTGGTTTTTTTTTATAGGAATAAGGGAACAGCTTTAAGTTCAGCATTGAGGGAAGTGGACGTTCCATGTGCCCTTTTTTTAAATATAAAACGTTGAATATGTAGTGGAGGGAGAGGGAAGTGGCTTTGGCTAGTCTGCTGCTCCTGCCCTGTTTCCTACTAAAAATCTTTCCTCTATGAATTAGAAACATAGCGTCAGTCTTTAAGGATCGTCGTTACAATTGCCATTTACGACTAGTGAGTATAAGTTAACTGAAAAAAAAAAACGTTTTCTAACCACATTTACCACCCACCACTGCGGGAGTTTAGAAACATAGAAATAATCTCAAATGTAATGCTTAGGCACTCCTTGTTTTGCAGAAAAATGGAAACAAAAACACCCCAGCTCTAGCATGATAGTTTTCCCCATTCTTTCAAAAATTAGTTTCGACGTCTATTGTACGTTTGTTTTTCCAACGTCAAGACATTAGTTAACATTGGCACATGTTAGACGCAAACATATACACCTCTACTAACAACACATTAGAACACACACAATCTTACAGCAAGAAGAGCTGTGGCATAGAGATCCTTTTAAATGTAACCAAGAATTATAAGGAGGTTGGTAGTAGAAGTAGTGAAGCAACAACAACAAACTATAGAAAAAGTCTTATAAAACTAAAGAAAATTAACTGGAAATGTTAAAGGAACACACATATATACTCACCTAAAACCCTTAACATACAAACAAACAAACACTTATTTCCACTCATTCTCCAACATTTACACAAATATTCAAATTCAAAGAAGCTCCAACTTAAGCTCTAACAGACGTTGTTATGTGTTGTGCAAAATATACAAATTTTACTTTCTCTGTGATGTATATTTTTGTTCTTATTTTTTTTTTCAAATTTGGGGTTCCTTAAACTTAGACACACATACATAAAGACACCTACTCCACCTACCTCTGTTCTTACTCTAAAATAATTGTGCTGAAGCATTTTGCTTAGTCAAGCCTAAGCTCATTCGTTCGTTCGTTCATTCATTCATTGCCTTAGACGTTTTCTTGCCAAACACACACTCCTGTTGCAGCTGTGTGTAAATGTGTGCAACGTCTACGTTTTTTTCTTTCTTTTATATTGTAAATGTGTGTAGCAAATATATGGAAAATTTTAGAGAGAGGGTGATTCATATTAAAAAAGGGTAACAAACGTTATGCCATGCTTAACATATTCATATGTATGCTGCCATTTGTGTTAGAAAACTTACCCTTTTCAATAAATTTTAAACCGACACATACAGTTGGATATAACACACATTCATTCATACACACATATACATAGCCTTGGAAATTTTCTAATTCATCTAAGTTTTCTGTTGCTTTTTTGTCTTCAAGTATTTGCAATTTCTTATGAAACTAAAAGGGAAGTATGCCAAGTTTAATAGTTAAGTGAAATGAAGAGGAAAACTAAGAAAATATAAAAATAAAACATAATGGGGCATTTTACTTAATTTAGACATTATTAAAATAATGATTAATTAACTAAAAAAAATTATTATTTTTTTGGATCTTCTCAAATTTATCAATTATTGTAAATAAATAGCAAACATGTTATATATATTTTTAGTTTGTGAAGAAGCTTAAAGTCTTAGCTTTCACTTAAGCCCAAAATCTCTTAAATACACCCATTCGTTTTGTAGATTTTGCCATGTCATATTTAAAGTATGAAATTAATATTAATCATACGCTTAGGTTGACAAAAAATTTAAAATTCAAAAACTAAGGTTTTAATGCGAACAACTCAATTATTTTTTGTTAAAAATCATATCTATAGCTTCTAATTGAAATCTCAACAAAAACAAAAATGATTTTATTTCAAAATTCATTAAGAAATCTTTGAAAATATTTCATTTCATGGTTTCATTTAACAAACTTTAGTTTTCATATTTGGTGTATGACACAAAAATGCAGAATTTTTTAAAATGTTTAGCTTTCTTTTGAAGCATTGATACAATATAAATTTATTCAAAGTATTAGCCATTGTTTGGTATCCTATTTTCTCATCATTCTGGCAACATAAGAATTCCGAGCCAAACGAACTACTCATCTTTTGAAGAGAAGAACGAATCAAGCTAAATTCGTCTTATCTGTTCCAAAGGGCAGCGTAACCCAGGGAGAGCATTCTGGTTTGATCAAAAGAGATATTAGTCGGACGAGGCAAGTTCTGGACTATAAAGTGGCTAAGGCAAACTTCTGATCCACTTCATTCTAAATTGTTTTTATCAGGTACCAGGCAACATGTTGCCGAGTGTTACCATGATGTAATATTACAGTTTCATATCTGGTCGCCTATCTTTGCTTTTTTCGCCTACAGTCTACAATAGATAGGACCCTTTTGGACCCACCAAATACCAAGCATTACCTCAGCGCCATGGATATTTGGCTTTGGTGTAGATTCAGCTGGTTGGCCGAGCTTCACATACGATCTCTTACTCTTCGGGTTATTGTAATGCATCCATTCTTCATCAAGACAATGATTTTATTTTAAAGCGTTCGATAATCATTTCGGACATGCAAAATCGTCTTTCAAGGTCTTTCGGTTTCAATTCGTATGGTATTCAATTTTCCTGCTTTTGGATGAATCCTGCTGCTCGCAAACGTTTTGAAATTGCTGCTTGAGTAGTACCCAACGATTTTGCAAGCTCTTGTTGAGTTTGACAACAATCTTCATGGAGTAATGCCTTCAATGCTTGGTCTTCAAACTGTTTTGGCTGGCCTGGGCGATCTTTGTTTTCCATGTCAAAATCACCACTGAACAGCACAAACCATCACTCGCACGTTGAAACCGATGAAACACATTCGGCATAAGCTTAAGTGAGCAATCGGTGTGTTTCAGCCGCACTTTTTTAAAAATGAAAGAAGTAAAGCAAAACTTCACGCATATGACGCTTTGATGGCACAAAATTCTACATTTTCAAAGTAAAATAAAAACTTTGTTGTTTACACTATAACGTTTACAATAAGAATAAATGACTGATATGTACCCTTCAAAATGGCATATAAATTATTAAAAACAAAAAATCAAGTTCAAAAGATACACCATCTATTGTTAATCGAGCATTTTTAAGTTATACACCAAATATCTACCACAAATTTGTGGTTGGTTATAAGTCCTTGAAGTAGCCTAAGGCTTTAACTATCATTACAGACCAAAATTTCTATAATCTAATCATTTGATGCCGAGATTTCTTTAAAATTACAAATATAGTAAGAAATTAATATTAATCATACGTATAGGTTGGCAAAAAATAAAAAATTAAAGGCTAAATGAAAACAATTAAACTATTTTTTGAATCAAAACAAATCTACAGCCCTTACTTAATATTGTAACAAAATAAAGATCTAATTTTAATTCAAACTTCATTAAAAAATCTTGTAAAATATTTACCAGTTTGTCAGTCTGCAAGGCTTTTCTTTAACAAATCAAACTCCAGTCTTCATAGCGTTAAAAAATCCTCAAAAAATCAGTACCCATACTTTTTCTTTGACATTACTATTTGTATGAATATGGAGTGATTGAGAATCTTACAATTTTTTTAAAAAATTTCAGATGACAAAAAAATATTTTTATGTTGGAATTTTTTTTTATTAGTACAGCTAAACTGGCTTAAATTTTATTCGTATTTTTAGTATTTAATGTAACCCTAGGCCCTGGCTTTCATTAGAGTGCAAAATTTCTGTAATCTATCCATTTTATCAGAAAATTTCTTTAGAATTGCAAATATATTGAGCAATTAATATCAATCATACGTACTGGTTGTCATATGAAGTAAAAAAATCTAAAATTAAGTTTCAACGAAAACAACTAAATGAATGCTTGATGGAAAACAAATATTTAGCTCCATCTTTAAATTATAACACAGTACAGCATTTTCAACTTAAATTTACCTTAACTCAAACATTTTAATTTTTCAAAATATTTCAACAATTTTTATTTCTAGTTAAAATTTAGTATTAAGTACAATACATTTTCATATTTTCGATTTCTTTATGAACTGTTGTTATGGCGCTTACTTTCCCCTTAAAATTCATTACATCTCCTTGTTTTACGCTACAGTTTTCTTCTAGAGCAATCGTTTGCTCTATCAACTCCTTTACTTTCCCAGTTTTTTTTTTTATTTTTTTATTTATTTGTCGTTGCTTAAACAAAGCATACATTCGATACCTTGTTCAGCTAACAGTGGTAGTTTTTAATAGAAAAACTATTTTCTAAAATATAGTTGTTTGCAAGTCTTTCCTTTTTAACCGAAAAATTTCTAACATCATATATGTGCTTTTACTCATACCCCAGACTACCACAAAAAAAAATCTTTTATGTCTTAAGAGTTTTCCATATGGGAAAAAGGTAAGGAACAATATATCTATGCATATAAGCACCAATATACTTCAATACAAGATGTTGTGTTGTGTTATCATTTGAGGATGGGCTAGGGCAGTCTTAACTAGTCGTGCTTTTGTTTTAATCTAAGTTATGGTTTAATGGTTTTAATTTTTAAATAAGAAAAGAAAAGGGTATTTAAAAGATAAGACATTTTTCATATATAAAGGATTAAATAAGTTTAAAATGTGGACAAAATTAAAGAAAACCAATTTTGTGGAAGAAAAAATTTCTTTTGGAGAAACATTTTACAAAAAAATTGGGTTTAACTTCAAGACAATATTGTCCAACTATTTAGAAATAAAAAAATCAAATGTTTTTGAAAAAATATATATTTTCTACAGCGAACGCGACACAATTTGAATATCAATGTGAAATGTTTAGTGTGATTATACGCAGAAACTTTTTTTAGTTAAATCAATATTGTTCAGCCACCTTATTAGACCTATAGCGCAGTTTTGACAACAAATATGGTTTTAGGTACAAG
This sequence comes from Calliphora vomitoria, assembly GCA_942486065.2. Taxonomy (NCBI): domain Eukaryota; kingdom Metazoa; phylum Arthropoda; class Insecta; order Diptera; family Calliphoridae; genus Calliphora; species Calliphora vomitoria. Next base: position 9,641,263 of record OW818030.2, on the reverse strand, counting down.
AACGTGACATAAAAACATGAACAAAATTAAATGTTAAATTTACCTATCTCAGTATGCAGGTCAAAGTAGCAAAAATATTTGTTTTTAACAAAACATATAGCGAACGCGACAAACTGTGGAAATGTTTAGTGTGAATATTATAAGCAGTAACTTATTTTTTTAGTTAAAGCTATTAAAACATGAATTGAATTAACAAGTCAAGCCGCTTTAATAGAACGATCTGACAGTAGTGATAATAAACCATGGTTTAGGTACAATAACGTGACGTAGAAATCAAATAGAAATCTAACCCAAATGGGTAACCATTTGCAGAATTATACAATTTAATTATGTTTAGAGTTAAGTATTATTTAAAACAGTAATTTATTTTGCAGTTTAAGCTACTAAATTTTGATAGCTGCTGCTGATAACAAACCATTATTTAGGTACAGGAACGTGACATATCTATCCTTAATCATGCTTTGTTAAGCCTTCTTTGGCCTTTTTTAACATGCCAACATGATCCAATTAGCAGATTTCTATATTTTTCTTATGTCGCGTAACTGAACCCTTGTTCATTTCTGATATATTGAAAACAACTAAACAAAAGTGCCGTTAAATGCTATCGTAAAATGGAAACACACAAAAATTGGTTAAGATTTCTTTATCTTATCACTTCAAAAGGAGACCTAAAGCACATTTATCACACTGGAAAAGCCAACATATTATGTAAATTTGATTATTTTTCGAAAAATGGTAACATGGACAATATTTCTGAAGAATTTTTTTATTTTATCACTTCAAAGCCGTACAAAAGTCGCGTTCTAGACTCTGGAAATGCCCATATATTATTTTAAATTTACTAGTTTTCCTATTTTAGATAGCTCATGTTAAATGCTATTGAAAAATATAAAAGAGAAACAAATTTTAAGATTTTTTATTTTTTTACTTCAATAGCGTCCGAAGGTCGCGTTCTTGATCTTGGAAATGGCCTAATGTTATATAAATTTGATTATTATTCATGGTAAATTCTAATCGAAAATTAAAACCAGAAACAAATGTTTAAGATTTCTTTACTTTTTCACTTCAAAGGCTTACGAATGTCGTGTTCTTGACTTGGAAATGTTCATGTATTATTTAGATTTGATTATGTTTCCAACCTATGAGTGCTCTCGGCAAATACTATCGAAAAATGAGAACATTAAACAAAAATTTTAAGATTTCCTTAGTTGTTTAGTACAAAGTCATTTGAATGTCGCGTTCTTGACCCTAAGATTACTCATACTTATATTATTTTAAATTGATTATTGATCCAATTTTTGTTAGTTCATATTAAAAACTATCCAAAAAATGGAATCCAGAACCATATGTTTGAGATATAATTATTTTTTCACTTTAAAAGTGAACGAATGTCGCGTTATTTATCCGGTAAATGGCCACATATAATTTGAATTGACAAGAATAAGAAACAAAATGTTTATAATATTTTTATTTGGTTACTTTAAAGTCGTTTGAATATCGCGTTCTTGACACTGAAATTGTTCATATATAATTTTAATTTGATTATTTATTCAAGTTTTGTTAGCTCGTGTTAAATGCTGGCAAAAAATGGAAACCAGAATAAAATGTTTAAGATATCATTATTTTTTCACTTTAAAGTCGATCAAATGTCGCGTTCTTTATCCTGCAAATGGCCATATATAAACTGCATTTTGATAATTTTTTTAATTTCATGATAAATGCTATTTTGTTTTCTTTATGTTTCTACTTCAACGGCTTACGAATGTCGCATTCTTTATTATGTATAGTATTGTATTTTGATTATTTTTCCATTTGTTGATGCTATCGAAAAATGGAAATAAGAAAACGATTTTTTAATTTCTATATTCTTTCACTTCAAAGGCCTACGAACGTCGCGTTCTTGACCCTGAAATTGCTCATATATTATATTAAATTAATTATTTATTCAAGTATTGTTAGCTCATGTTAAATGCTGGTGAAAAATGGAAACCAGAACAAACTTATTAAGATATCATTATTTTTTCACTTTAAATACGAACGAATGTCGCGTTCTTAATTCTGAAAATGTCTATATGTTATTTTAATTTGATTATTTTACCAATTGTTGATAGCTATTGGTAAATGCTAACGAAAAATGAAAACAAGGAAAACTAATTTTAAGATTTCTTTACGAATGTCGCGTTCTTCACTATGGAAAACGTAAATATATTATTTAAATTTGATTTTTTCCCAATTTTTGATAGCTCATGTCAATTATTTAGAAGTAGAAATCTTTATTGGTTACAAATAGATAAAATTATGCTGTCGTTCATATCTCATTTAGTTTAACATCTCTTTTGTTTAAGATAACACAAACTTAGAAACATTTTGGGGATAAAAAGTAACTGGAGTAAGTATTAAAACAATTCCTTAGAATTCTTTTTTTTTTTTAGCTGGCTTTCCAAATGTCTGTTATACATCTTGTCTAAGTTTTTCTTTATCAAAAAGAAACTAATTTTGGCTTTGCTTTCATTTAGCATGTCTTCAAAAAATTTATTTTCCATAACAAACTATTTTTGCCGTTATAAACTTCAGCACTCCAACCATATCAAAAAAAATTTCTCAAGTTCTTTTTCTCCTTAGAGTCTTAAGATATTTTAACGAAATTTTATATACATATGTATGTATAGGTAAAACTATAGACAACATGTTGTTTAACTATTTTAGTGTAGAAAATAGAAAATGTAAAATAGTAAGTTAAATTAGAAATTGTGTGTGAGATGGCACACACACACACTTACACTTAGTTGAAGGTGGGGGTACAGACAGCTACACTTACGCTATATTGAAGAAAAACTAAGGCTATACATATGTTGGGTTATAGATTTCTAATATAAGGAACAACTGCAGCCATACCATCAGGCCAGGCTACATTTACCCATTGCTATACTAGCAATTACTTGGAGTCTTATACATTTACTAGCACACACTCCTACAAAGTAAGGATTTTCTTAGTCTATAGTTTTTATTTTTATATTTTTTTTGTGATGATGATGTTGATGATAAATAAAGTAAGAAATACAACTTTCTTAAGCTACCAAAAGAAACATAAAATTATATATATTTACAAACACACATACATTTATATAAAACAGCATACTAAAACATTGTACCCTTGCATAAATATATATTAGGCTGGGATTTATTTAACACTTTTTGATTTTTTATGCCTTTAAGATCTAAAATTGTTCTAACCCAAATTTTTTAAGAAACTGAAAAGCGAATAAAAACTTTGACTAATGTTATAAAGTTGAAAATTATTCAAATAATTTGGTGAAAACGAATAAAAGAAAAGCGGCTCGGATTAAGATGAAATTTTAGAAAATTATTTTTGTGATAAAATAATAAAAAACAATGTCCATAAATAAAATTACTTTGAGAAAATTGAAAAGCGAATAAAATTATTCGAATAATATGATTAAAGTTTGCCTAATTTGTGTTTAGGTTTAAAATTCCCAATTTAATGAAAAATTTTAATCGAATAAAATTTACTCGAATAATTTGGAGAAAACGAATAATAGAAACGAATAATTGAGAAACCTGCAAGCGAATAAAATTATTCAAATAATTTGATACGATTATTCGTCTGAAAATATGATTAAATATTGACTAATGTTTTAAAGTTGAAAATTCAAAATTAAATCCAAAATTTAAAGCGAATAAAAATTATTCGAATAATTTGGTGAAAACGAATAATAGAAAAACGACTCGGATTAAGATGACTAAAGTTTGCCTAATTTTTTTAAGTTTAAAATTCCCAATTAAATGAAAAATTTTAAACGAAAAAAAATTTTTGCATAATTTGGTGAAAACGAATAATTGAAAATAGACTCGGATAAAAGCTAAATTTTAGAAAATTATTTTTGTGATAAAAAAATGAAAAAGTTTTAGAAAACTAAAATTATTTTGAGAAACTGGAAAGTGAATAAAATTATTCGAATAATTTCTAACGATTATTCGTCTAAAAATATGATAAAACTTTGACTAATGTTTTAAAGTTTCAAATTTCCTGTTGAATTAAAAATGTTAACGAATAATTTGGTGAAAAGGAATAATAGAAAAAAGAACTAGGTTTTTTAGACAATTATTTTTGTGATAAAAAAATTAAACAATTTTAGAAAAATTAAATTACTTTTAGAAAACTTAAAAGCGAATAAAATTATTCAAATAATTTAGAAAAACGATTCAGATTAAGATGAAATTTTAGAAAATTATTTTTTGGTGATAAACAAATTAACAAATTTTTTTAAATAAAATTATGTTGTGAAAACTGAAAAGCGAATAAAATTATTCGAATAATTTTCAACGATTATTCGTCTAAAAATTTGAATAAAGTTTGCTTATTTTGTTTAAGTTTCATATTCCTATTGAATTAAAAAATTTTTACGAATAAAAATTATTCGATTAATTTGGTGAAAACGAATAATTGAAATGACTCGGATTAGGATTAAATTTTAGAACATTATTTTTGTGATAAAAAAATAAAAAAATTTTAGTAAAATAAATTGTTTTCAGAAACCTGCAAGCGAATAAAATTATTCGAATAATTTTCAACGATTATTCGTCTAAAAATTTGTATAAAATTTGGCTATTTTTTTTTTTGAGTTTCAAGTTCCCTATATATTCGAATAATTTGGTGAAAACGGATAATGGAAAAATGACTCGGATAAAAACTAAATTTTAGAAAATTATTTTTGTGATAAAAAAATGAGAAAGTTTTAGAAAAATAAAATTATTTTGTGAAAACTTGAAAGCGAATAAAATTATTCGAATAATATTCAACGATTATTCGTCTAAAAAAATTACTAAAGTTTGCCTAATTTTTTTTTTTTTTAATTATAAATATTATTCGAATAATTTGGTGAAAACGAATAATAGAAAAATTACTCGGATTTGGATTAAATCTTAGAACATTATTTTTGTGATAAAAAAAATTAAAAATTTTAGAATAATAAATTGTTTTGCAAAACCTGCAATCGAATAATAGTATTCGAATAATTTTCAACCACTATTCGTCTAAAAATTTGAATAAAGTTTGCCTATTTTTTCCAAGTTTCAAATTCCCTATGGAATTGAAAATTTTAAACGAATAAAAATTATTCGAATAATTTGGGGAAAACGAATAATTAAAAAATGACTCGGACTAGGATTAAATTTTAGAACATTATTTTTGTGATAAAAAAATTTAAAAATTTTAGAATAATAAATTGTTTTGCAAAACCTGCAAGCAAATAATATTATTCGAATAATTTTCAACGATTATTCGTCTAAAAATTTGAATAAAGTTTGCCTAGTTTTTCCAAATTTCAAATTCCCTATGGAACTGAAAATTTTAAACATTATTCGAATAATTTGTTGAAAACGAATAATTGAAAATCGACTCGGATAAAAATTAAATTTTAGAAAATTATTTTTGTGATAAAAATAGAAACAAATAAAATTATTAACGTTATTTAACGCTATTCGATTTAGATGAAAATAAATGCCAGCCTAATATACACTCACACTTAAACAATACTTAAAATGTAGTAAAAATTGTTAAGAAAAAAGACTTGTGGAAAAAAAGGGAAATTTTCATTTTACTAAAAGATAAAACTAGTATATTTGTTTGTTTCCAGATTCTTTATTTCTACAAGTAAGGGTGAAAGCTTTTAGTTTCTTTAAATCAAGTAAGGGTTTTAAGGTGGGTGGGTAGCTCTCTGTAGCTACACATATAAATAAAAATATAAAGGATATGAGCTATCCTTGTGTGTTTGTATACATTTTTTGATGTTACAATGTATGTTATATATTGTATTCATATGTGTTTAAAGCCATGTCTGAAGGAAGAACAAAACAAAAAAAAAAAAAAAAAAGTTCATAATACCCCCTTAGGGTTCTATGTTTAACTTTACTGCTTGACCATGGAACTTGGAAAAATTGTTGTTTAGCAAAGAAAGCTAAACAACAACAATAGCAACTTGAGCCAGAATAATACAAAAAGAAAAAAATATATATATATATACAGAAAAATACTGAAAAAGGAACCTTAAAGGAAGTTGTTTAGCATTACAAACAAAAACACTGCATTGAAATGAATAAAGAAAATGTAACCAACTAACTTTAAGTGATGGAGCAAAGTAGCTGCACAGAGAAAACAGTTTTGTTGTGATAACCAATTAAATGACTCAGTGTTCATGAGAAATGTTTCAAGTTGAGGCTGTAAAATTGTTGATGTTCGAACAAATAATTGATTGAATCTAAAATATTCTATGTATGCTATACAAAATTTTCAAAAAATATTTAATAGCCCACTACTTTCTAGTAAATATTGTAAATCACCTTTAAATTGTCTGAAAAAGTGTTAATAACAACGTATTTTACAAATTAAGCTAAGTTCTTAATATTATTATTTTTAAGCCTTAAGATTAAAGGTAATTTTTTCAATAAGTTTCTTAGGCTCTTGCTGAAAAAGAGAGCCAATATAAATATAATTCTTTAATTAATTTCTCCTCTGAATTTCAGCTAAAAATATGAACACACTTAGCAAATATGGCACATTACAGTCATATATATGTGAATTAATATTAATCATACGCTTAGTAGCACAAATTGTAGAATTTCTTAAATAACTTGAAAACTAAGCAAATTTCTAAAGATTTGTTTCTATATATTAAATAAATAGAGGCTAAAGAATACAACAAATATATAAAATTAAGAATAATCAAAGTTGCGATAAAAAATTTGCCAAAATCTGACCATAATCTGACCAAAAATATTTTTCAGCTGACCAAAAATATTTTTCAGCACCTGACTTTCTCGTAAATGTTGTAAAGTAACATAAAGCAAATAATGTTTAAATTGTCTATAATAGTATTATTAATAACGAATTTTGCAAAAAATTTTTAGTTTCTAAAATTATTATTTTTAAGTCTTGAGACTAAAGGTAATTTTTTTCAATAAATTTCTTAACTTCTCGCTGAATAGGAAAGCCAATATAAAGATAGTACTTTGATTAATCACTTCTCTGAATTTCAGCTTAAAATATTTACAAATTTAGCTAATATTGCACATTAAAGTCATTTATATGTGAATTAATATTAATCATACGTTTAGTAGCACAATTTGTAGAATTTCTTAAATTACTTGAAAACTAAGCAAATTTCTAAAGATTTGTTTCTATATATAGAATTAATACAGGCTAAAGAATATTACAAATATTTAAGATTAAGAATAATCGAAGAATGGGATAAATAATTTGCGAAAATTTTACTATAATCCCAAAAATATTTTACAGTATTTAACATTCTAGTTAATATTGTAAAGTAATACAAAACAAATTGCCTATAATTGTATTTTAACACTACTTTCAATTGTTGAAAATACAATATTTTGTAAAATTAATATTTTTAATTATTAGCTTTAAAGTGAATTTTTTCAATAAATATCTTAAGCTGTTACAGAAGTATAAAAGCTAAAGTAATGATATATCTTTGAGAAATCAATCTTCTAAATTTCAGTTTAAAATCTTAACAAATGCAGACGCTATTACACTTCAAAGTTAATTATACCGGAATTAATATTAATCATACGCTTAGTAGCACAATTTTTCGAATTTTTTTAATAACTTGAAAACTAAGCAAATGTTTTACGATTTATTCTTATATATCAAATAAATAGAGGCCAGAGAATACGCTGTTGAAAAATAGAGTAAAAATTAGCTAAAATAGTCTACGAAATATGCAAGGAACTGATGGAAAAATGCCTTTTACAAAATTATTTTTTTTGGAGTATTTTTATGTTTAAATAACTAATGATGGAGCTATTGAGAGAAAAGTGTAACCTTTCCGAAGATATAAGTATTTTTTCCAAAATCGCAATTTTCATTTTTGAATTTCCACCACAAGCTGCCCCAATGTGCACGAAGGTTAAGCCCTTGTTAATGTATAGTGCTCTTTCTAGTTGGAAGACTCTTTACAAATTCATAACTGTGGGTCCTTTGAAAGTATTCTAGGGACCTCGTCTTGACTGGATCACAGCAACTATTCATAAATCTCTTTCTAGTTGGTGCCATTTTTCCCATTTTTTCCTAAGGCTTATTAAAATTCTTTATATGTATCTACAACCACACATATAGACGTTACAATCATCAAGAAAAACTAACAGCAACAGCAAAAAAAGCACACACACACATACACACCAACAAACTCAGGCCAAAGAAATAGAACTTGTTGGTAGAATATTGCCAGAAGAAGCAACAAAAATAATGTACATTAAAACTTCTGCAATGACCCACCCACTTTTAATAAAGACGAAGGGATAGTTAAAGAAATAAAATGAATGAAAAAAAAACAACATAGAAAATAAAACTAAAAATAAGAATAAAAAATATTGAAGGATAGAAAACCCACACCCTATAGAAATAAGGGAACACAAACCCCCCTCATACTCTAAGACACCATGTCAGTACTCCGTCATAACAACAAAGTTTAATAACAAGTAAAAGTTGTTGTTGTTGTTGAACCCACCTACAGATAAAACCCACAACTCTTGCCTTAAACTCGCATACACCATGGTTTAGATTTAGTAAATGACTTTTGTGTAGAGTCTTAAGTAAGTATGTGTGTGTGTGTGTTGGTGTATGAGAGAGAGTCACATATGTGTGTGTACGTGTGAGTATTTGTTAGTGTTCCTATGTGTGTTGGTGCATGTGCTTAGTTGATTGTATGTATGTCAAAAATAATGTTGTGTGCGGTTGTTATAGACGCCCAAGAAGCTTTTTCGTCTTTTGTTGCGTTTGATGAATTACCGTGAGCCCTTTTATTAGAAGACATGTGCACTCGCTGTAAACGAGGTTAATCTGGAAAGTATGTTTAGCAAAGTATAGTTTAACTTAAGACTGTCTGCTTAATGTTAGCTGAACATGAAATGAATCCATTACGTCCCATCAATATATAGATAAAGTGACAGTGCATTTGATTTCTAAGCATAAGCAAATTGGCGCCGAATGATGACAAGTGCTAGGTTTTATTTCAATGTTTCAAAGTTTATTAAAATATTAACAAAAATTTAATAAACAAACTAAAATCTTACTATGCTTTCCATGTTGATTCAAAAATACTTCAAATTAGTTTGATATTTAATAAAATGTAAAATTTTTATTAGTTTTTTAACAACCTAAACAATTTATTAAAAAAGTACTTTTTATACCTTTCACCATGAGTGGCAAGGTTTGTCATTCCGTTTGTAAATTCCACATTTTTCATTTGCGACCTTACAAAGTATATATATTCTGGATTGTTATAGATAGCGAAGTCGATATAGCCATGTCCGTCTGTATGTTGAAATAAACTTTTCGTAGCCTCCAAATAACTTACAAACATGATTGATACATCAATATATCGGAAATTCTTCCGGCTCGGTTGCTATTTAAAATCGAGAAAATCGGCCCACAAATGGCTGAGTTATAAGGAAAAAACCGGGACAACCTCGATTTTTGGCCTATTTTTGATCTATGGATTACTATGTCATTAATATAGACAATATGGATATCTAATGATAGATATTTCAAAGTCCATTGCAACGATGTATATAAGGCTATAGTATTTGGGAACTACAATGGGTCAAAATCGGAAAAAAAAATGTTTAAGTCGATCTATAGATTACTTAGTCATTAATATAGACAATATGGATATCTAATGATAGATAAAGTCCATTGCAACTGTGTATATAAGGCTTTAGTAATTTGGACCTGCAATGGGTCAAATTCGGAAAAAATGTTTCTTAAGCAAAATTTTTTTTTAACAAAAAAAATTTTTTTTTTATAAAATTTTTTTTACAAATAAATTTAAACCCCACAAAGTATATCGTTATAGATAGCGATGTGAATATAGCCATGTCCGTCTGTATGTTGAAATCAACTTTCCGTATCCCTCAAATAACTTACACACATGATTCATACATCAATATATCTGGAATTCTTCCGGCTCGGTTGCTATTAAAAAACGATATCATCGGCCTACAAATGGTTGAGATATAAGGAAAAATCCGGGACAACCTCTGTTTTTGGCCTATTTTTGATCTATATCTGGATTACTGGATTAATATAGACAATATGGATATCTAATGATAGATATTTCAAAGTCCATTGCAACGATGTATATAAAACTATAGTAGTTTGGACCTAAAATGGGTCAAAATCGGGAAAAATATTTCTTAACCCGAATTTTTTTTTTTCTAAAAAATTTGTTTCACTAATAAATTTAAAATAAAACTTTTTAGATAATTAAAAAAACATTTAAAAACAATTTTGAAAAAAAAAATTTTTTTTAAATTTTGCAAAACAATTTAAAATTTTTTTTTTTAAGTTTTGAAAAAAAAAATTTATTTTGTTTACCTAAAAATATTTAAAATTTTTATTTTAATGTATAAATTGGTGAAGGGTATATAAGATTCGGCACAGTCGAATATAGCTTTCTTACATGTTTTTAAATAAAATAAAAATTTAAAAAATAAAAAAATTCGCAAATAAATTAAAAAATAAAATTTAAAACAAATTTTGAAAATTTATTTATTTTTTAATTTTGTTTATCTAAAAATGTTTAACATTTCTTATTAAAGTATAATTTGGTGAATATTCGGTACAGCCGAATATAGCTCTGTTTATTGTTTTTTTGTAATTTGTGAAAATTATAGATATTTGTATCAGAGTGACTTTTTGTCATTTTAAAAACGGCTTTTAAAATTAATATTTTTTTTAAGCATTTAATAAAATATAACAATTTTTATAACTTTTGCAACAAACTGAAGATTTTCTCTAAGAAAATTTTATCAAAAATTTCCTTTTTTGATACTTTGTTACAAATTACATAATTTTCCTTAATTTTTAAAAATTACTTTCAAAACAGCTTTCGTTTTATTCGAACTCTTACCTACTCACAGCCTCTTGATGAGCAAAATTTAGAAGTTTTTGGGTTTTTGTCTACTTAACCCCCTCCCTCGCGACCCCACTTACTCCCGACCCTAAGTATTCCTTTAACATTTATGGTCCTTTTGCCAATACTCCCCACCGAAATTTGCACTTACTTTATTTTTTTTTTTTTTGCTAAGACATACATGCCGCCAACCGCTGTTTTCTTCATATTTTAAGGAGCACTCACACAAGATGTTTATACACACTTACATACATATATAGAGTTACACACACACACACTTGTATTTATGGTATTAGGCGGTGTTACTCTTTGAGACATTATCCTCCACCAACTCTAACCATCTTCAGCTGTAAACTCAAGGCAAATAAATGATGATGGCTTGTTGCTATACACATATGAAAGTATATGTTTATATGTATATATATAGAGATACATGTATGAGTATAAGTGTAGTTTAGACTCCCCCCTAGTAACCTATCTCCTACCTAGTTCCAATAAGACCCCTTAATGTTAATGTTTTTGTTGCAAATGTATGTGGCATATATAGGTATGTATATGAGTGTGTCTAAGTTCGCTAATACATATGTGTTTACATACACACACACACACATACACACACTCATACATACAGACAAAGACACTCATACTTATATTGTTGCTTAAATATAAGAAGAAAATATAAATGAACGTGCCTGTGGCTTAAGTGTGAGGTTTTGATTTTATATGCTGGCTGGCTGACTGGCTTGAATGGTTAGATGGATGGTTGGATGGATGGTTGAATGACTGTTTGTATGTTTGTTTGTTTGAATATGGTGGGTTAGATGTCTGTAGATTTTTTGGCTTAGCTGGTTTAGCCCCCCTCCTCCCTCTTTTCTTTTCTTGCCATCCAACATCCAGTTCGTTTTTAGAAACAAGCGAAAAATAAGAAAGAAAAAAAGTATATCTTGGCATGATTGTTTTTTTTTTCTTTGGTTTTATTTTGCCTATAAATGTCTGTTTGTTTGAGGTAGACCTTTAAAAGAAATATATTTTGGGTTTTCCTTTTATACGAAGTAAAAGAAAAAAAGTCTAAAGCAAAGTGTTTCCTTCAAGATGTCCAAAATATTATTTTTAGAATCGTGTATATTCCCTTCAAAATAAACCTGATGATATTGGGAATCTTCTATACTTTTAAAATTTTTAAGAATCTAATTTTGGTAGCTGGCTATATTTGAATTAGGTTGGTTTCGGAAAACAGGTCAAAGTATTCATCTCTCTAAAGCAGTGTTCGACACAAACAAAACTTGCCACATAAATAAATTCTTTGTAATTTTGTATAAACACTAATTTTCTGATTGTGTTTTGAATGCATAATCTTCAATTTGTTTGCCTTTTAATTATGTCCTTAAAATTAGTCGACCACTGCTTTAGATAGATGAATACTTTGACCTGTTTTCCGAGGTGATGCTAATTCAAATATAGCCAGCTACCAAAATTATACGATTTCTTAAAAAATGTATGAAATATAGATATAGAAGATTCCAAAAATAATCTTTTGGACTTATTCATTAGGGTGGCACTTATATCGAACTTTTTAGCTGATCCTAACTTCAAACGCTGAAAATTTTAGCGAAATCGGTCAACGTTTGCATGTTAAAAAATCTGTTTGAAGTTTTAAGATTTGCTTTGCTATATCCTCATAAGATTCTAAGGCGATCTAGCTATGTCTGTGCCCAAACTAAAGGAGCTAGCTGACACAAATACTCTCCGTTGATAAAGTTTGTTTGGTATTGAAAATGGGTAATGAGGTCCATGCTTTCTCCTAGCCCCCATACAAATGTCCCCCTCTGAATACTGTTTGAGCAGTTATACATATTATGTGACAATCCTGATAAAATTTTGTGCAAATTAGTTCTAAGTACTCTGAAATTATACTGTAAAGTATAGCGTAAATTGGACAACACTTTCTCCTAGTCCCCATACAAGGTCCCCCTCAGAAAAAAACTTGAACATTAATAATTGTCTTATAATAATTAATATCGTGATGAAAGTGGATGTAACAAGTTTTATATGAACCTAAATCTTTGTACCAACTTTAGTGAGGATCAACCCATCCATATAACACTTATAACAGAAAAATATGTACACACAGAAAACAGATTCGTAGTACCAACAGAATTTGTTGCCAAACGAACGATTCTGCCTTAGCGAAAGAATTTTACAGTTGTGGCTAAAAAATTTTAAAAAGGGGTAACAAAAGTTTGGTGGCTCCAACCGAAACTCTTCAATAACAACTGCCTTTCTGTTGATGGAACCGAAAAATTCTGTAAAAGCAACCGAATCATTCCAATGGCAACAAATTCGGTTGCTACATCGAATCTGTTTTCTGTGTGTACATATTTTTCTGTTATAAGTGTTATATGGATGGGTTGATCCTCACTAAAGTTGGTACAAAGATTGATGGTGGATATACAGGATTCAGCACAGCTGACTATGACACTATTGCTTGCCGTAATTTAAAACGGTTTGGAACTTGTTAACCCTTTTATAGCTGGGGTCAAAACTGTCCTATACTGCTATGTTAAACATTTTCACTAAAAATTAATAAACAATTTCCGTGTTTTAAAGGTTATTTGTTTCGAGGAGGAGATCTTTAAATTGGCAGCACTGTTTTCTGTGACAGCTGATTTGACAGTTCTCGGTTGTTTGGAGGTTAGCTTAGTTTTGGCTATTTATCATGGATACTCTCACGCCAAAACAACATTTGCAAATTGTTAAAATTTATTTTGAAAATCATGGTTGAATTCGGCAAACTCATAGGGCATTACGAGCATTCAATGGTGCTCATAATCGTTTATCAAAGCGATTACTTTGACAAACTATGGATCGTTTTCGCAATACGTCAACACTTAACAAAACAAGCAATTGATGGTGTCCAGCGCACAGTGGTATGGGTTCATAAATTTTTTTGCAAAAAGTAGAAGGAGTGCTCCTATGATAATACAATTTGGTACTCTTGGCTAATTTCATATACAAAAGCTAAATATTAAAAGTGGTTCATATCGGATAGTCCCTAGGGGTACTTCCCATATAAGGGTGCATAATTGATCCTATCCCCCATATAACCCCACTTTCAAAAATTGGGTTTTTCACAATAAAATTTATAAAATTCGAAATAATGGTTGATATATCATGGTACAGAATCAGTCAAAAATGGTTGAAATCGATCAGTCCTATCGGATACCCTTCGTACCTATAGTACAATCTTAAGAATAATTTTATTTGAGTATAAACAAAATGAGTAAACTTTTAAACTCATTTTAAACTTTTTATTCATCAATTATCATTACTTAGTTCCAAAATATTTTTACGTGGTTGACGTCTTATACTACTTATACAGGGATCAGATGATGCAAGCAAACGATGCAAAACATCTAAAGCCTAAAAGTATGGAAAACCTTTTGTTGTAAAAATACATTGCAATTTATTGTAAATATTCATAAAAAATACGTGAGTTTTATCACAAAATTTATAAGTTTCTTCAGCGATCGCAAAAAGTCGCAGAATTTTTTTTTTACATAAAATGAAAGCAAATATTCCAAACCTTCATTTAGTGGTAGTACTAACACGGAGGTAGACCGAGCTAACTTATTTTTTTTCTAATGAAAACCGCAACTGCTAAATTTTTTGGAGCCGTTTTGATTTGCTCAGATCTCTTAAACTATATATGTAATTTAAATATTTTTTCTTTCCTATTAAATTTAAAATACTATGTTTTAATAAAAATGCTCTAAAACTATTTGTAGTTGAACCATATTTATTGTATAAACAACTGAAATGTAGTAACATTTTCATCAGTTTTCAATGCATAATATTTAGGTAATTTTACCACAATCTTTTTTATACAAAATTTTACTTTTTTTCTATTAATGAAACATTTCTCTACAGAATTGCATCATTAAATTTCTAAAAAAAAACTGTAAAAAAATAGACTTTTTGCCGAAAAGATACCACTGTGCAGCGTAGTGTTGATGGTGATCCAAATGTTTCAATTCAATTAAACTTGTGTCCAACCATTTTATGCAAATTTTGCGTAAGGATCTTGTCCCAATTGAAAGGCAGACATGTAGTTTCAGCAGAATGGTGCCACATGTCAAACAGTGCGCGATACAATCAATTTACTGAGAGAAACATTTGGTGAACGAATAATTTCAAGAAATGGACCTATTAACAGGCCACCTTGTTCATGTGATTTTACGCCATTAGATTATTTTCTTTGGGACATGTTAAGTCCCAGGTCTTTGCAGATAAACCATAAATGACCGAACACTTGAAAGGGAATATTTTACGTGTTACTGAGGAAATAAAGTCTGATTTATTGCCACGTTTTTTCTTTGCTTCGACATATCGAATTTTGTACCAACGAATCGTCGTATGCAGGAAGTTTTGATTTACTTCTTTAATTTGAAAAAAGTGCTGCTGAGACAGCTCACGAAAGCTTATGGTGAATATGTTTAAACGATTTCAATGTGCTAGAGATGGTTTGTTCGGTTCAGAAGTGGTGATTTTGACACGGACAACAAAAATCGTCCAGGCCGGCCAAAAAATTTAAAGATCAAGAATTAAAGGCAATAATCCATGAAGATTGTTGTCCAACTCAACAAAAGCTTGCCAAATCATTCAAGCAGCAATTTCAAACGTTTGAGAGCAGCAGAATTTATCCAAAAGCCGAGAAATTACGTACCATACGAATTGAAGCCAAGAGACCTTGAAACACGATTTTGCATATCCGAAATGATGTTTGAACGCTATAAAAGAAAACCATTTTTGCACCGAATCATTACATGCGATGAAAACTGTATCCATTACGATAACCCGAAGCATAAGAGATCGTATGTGTATTCTGGCGCTAAGGTAATGCTCTGTATTTGGTGGGACCAAAAGTTGTTTATCTATTATGAGCTACAGAAATCTAGCCAGACATTAATGTGTAAGCTGCACCAAATGTAACTGATTATTTTAAAGCTAAAATTTGTCGAAAAACACCAGAATATACGACCAGGCATGATACCGTAATATTCCATCATAACAACGTTCGACCACATTATGCCATACCTGTTAAAAACTATTTAGAATGAAGATGTTGGGACGTTTTGTTTTATCTGCCTATTACTCTACACAGAGAAAACAGATTCGTGAGAGCAACCGAATTTGTAGCTAATCGAAAGATTCTGCCTTAGACATCGAACTCTACAGTTGTGGCCACACAATTTTAGAAGGGATAATAAAAGTTTGATGGCTTCAACTGAAATTGTTCTTTATCAACTGACTTTCTGTTGATAGAACTGAAAAATGCTATGTGTGCAACCGAATCATTCGATTGGCTACAAATTCGGTTGCTATTACGAATCAGGATTCTCTGTGTAGAACTTACCCCATCCGAATACTATTTATTTCTATCGATGCAGAATCCTGTGTCTGGGCTACGATTCACCTTAGAGCAGAGTATCCGAAACTACCTTTATTGGTTTTTGCCCCAAAAGATGAGCAGTTCTTTTAGATCGGAATCCATATACTGCCAGAAAGATGGAAAAAGGTCATAGCTAACAATGGTCAATACTTTGAATAATTTATATTGCTAAAAATTTAAAAAAATTCAGCATTTTAAAATGTACTCCTCGTGATCCCTACTCCAGCTAATGAATGGCCAGAACCATAGATAAATACACATAGATCGGAAACTCTCCTGTCAGAGACCTAACTCAGTTGTCAAAAACCTAAGTGCTGAGAATGTATTTGTAAAAAAAACTATGTGAATACAAAAACAATACTCATATGTGTAACTTTTTTGAGCATTTTTTTTGTTTGAGTTATTTTCTAGTTTCCGCTCTATGTATATTTTCTCTATGGCCAGAACTATAGAGAAATATACTTAGAGCGGAAAATAGAAAAAAAAACTCATAAAAAAAGTTACTCAGAAAGTCACAAATACTGGTGTTATGTTTGCTTTCACATAGCATTTTTTTAATACATTCGCAACACTTAGGTTTTTGGCAACTGAGTTAGGTCTGTGGCAGGAGAGTTTTCACAGGGTATTTGACAGGAAACTCTCCCATCAGAGACCTAGCTCAGTTGTCAAAAACCTAAGTCTTGAGAATGTATTATTAAAAAATTTGTGAAAACAAAAACTACACTTGTTTATGACACTTTTTTGAGTAATTTTTTTGTATGAGTTTTTTTCTAGTTGCCGCTCTTTGCGTCTCTCTGTTGCTAGAACCATAGACAAATGTATTTAGATCGGAAACTAGTCAAAAAATCGAACATATGATTGCTGTTTTCACTGATACATTTTTTTACTAATAAATTCTGATCACTTAGATTTTTGACAACTGAGTTAGGTCTTTGATAGGAGAATTTCCGCTCTAAATATATTTTTCTATGGCTACAACTATGATAAAGATTTTGGAACATCCACTTTTTAACTCAGCCTAATGTGATCACCATAATCTACATATATATAAGGAAAAGTATTTATTAATTAAAAATGAATTTAAGTTCTGACTAACTAGACTAATTCTGATGAAACATATTTAAGCCTGTCTTTATAAATCCTTAATTTAATTTTTTGAAAAAATATTTTAATTACTGTTAAAAACTGCTTTAACTCTAAAATGCAATGCTAATTTTCTTGAATAGGGCTGATTATTTGTAAATATTTGTCTAAATTTTCTTAAAATTTCTTATCATTTAGCTCAACACCTCTAAAACTTTTCTTGTTCTCTTATATTTTACAAAAACTTCATCTTTAATGTTTGTCTTTAAACACTCCTAAGTAATACCCCAGGATTCAACATCTTTGTCCCAAGTTAGCTTTACTCTGCAAAGTGTTTGCCTTCTTGCTTATTTCGATTTTTTCCTGTTTCTTTTGCCACAAAGCAGGGGTGTTTGTTACAGCAGCTGACCTCTCATACCCTTGTTATGGTATTTTCTATTCTGCTATCATTTCTTTATATTTTGCCAAGGCATGATTAATTTTAGTTCTATTTTTTTACGTTTCTTGGATTCTATCTTCGAATTTGATTTTGTGTATGGCATAAGTAATTTGTGCCCAAAAAAAAAAAAAAAAAGTGGAAAAAAATGAGAAATCGTTTTCTTGCTTTGATTTTAGTTGGCAGGGGTAGATTGTAATAATACACATTGACATGTGTAGACATGTAGTTACGTGTGTAGACTTGGTTTTTTTTTCTTCTTTACTTCGTTTACTGGGGTAACTATGGGTGCTGCTGGTTATTGGTAAAATGTAGTTTTTTTGTAATAAGATTTGCAATTGATTGATAGAAATAATATTAATGATATCAGTGGTTAGTAACTTAAAAGGACAGAAAATAAATCAGCGGTAAGGATATACAGACAAATCAAATACCAAAATAAAGAGGAAATTCTGAGCGACCACTGGTCAATCCAAGTATGTATTATAATTTTAGGAAAATTATCTATCGTACAGCTTCAAGTTTTCCAAGTTTCGTAAATATGGTAGCTTCCTTCACTGATGACAATGTCATTTTAGAAGGCATAACATGGACTTAATGGAAGCTGCAAACCGGTTCATATTGTTGTTGTCAATTACAATTAACAATTAACTCAATACAAAATTAATAATTATTTTCATTTCCGAGTTAAAAATTGCAAATTATGCCCATGAATTATGCTCTTAACAGGCAGCGAAATATACTTGATTTCCATTCAGTCGTAAAGGAATTTTAATTGCAAATTTTATAGGGAATAAGTACTTATTTTCAGCTTGTTTAAATCTCCTCATGAAATACAAAACAAAAAGTGGCAAATAAGACTCGTTTTATGATTTTAGTACTCGAGTGAATAATATTCATTCAAACATTTGTATTTTTAAAGGAATAATATTTTTTATTCGTGAGCTTAAACAATAATTCTTTAAAATATTGTAGTGAAGCAATATTAATTTCACAAATTAATAAATGGTAAAACCATAGAGATGTACACATAGAGCGAAAACTAGAAAAAAAACTCAAACAAATAAATTACTCAAAAAAGTTACACATACGAGTGTTGTTTTTGTTTTCACATAGTTTTGTTTACTAATGCTTTCCCACCACTTAGGTTTTGAACAACTGAGTTAGGTCTTTGACAGGCGAGTTTCCGATCTATGTATATTTATCAATGGGTAAAACTATACAAAGAAATACACAGAGAGCGGAAACTAGAATTAAAACTCAAACAAAAAATCACACATATGAGAGTTTCACATATTTTTTTTTTAACAAATACATTTCACCACTTAGGTTTTTACAACTGAGTTGGATTTTTGACAGGAGAGTTTCCGATCTATGTGTATAAATCTATGGTTAAAATAGATAATAATTTCTTGTTCATCTCATGATTTTTTCTCGTCCTTAATTTCTTCACGAGCGCTCTATAATAGTTTCTTGTTCGTTTGCGAGTTTAAAAATTAAATAGAAACGATATTTAAAATTTGAATATTGTTTTGTGTTCTCCAGAACAATGTTTCTATCAGAAAGCGAAAAATGCTAATGAAATTCGTGAGTTTGAAGAAAAGAGTTTCAGATTATTTTAAATTCAAAACCGAAAACAATAAGATCAGCAAACTCAAATAAGAGCTGCAAACAGAGCGAACGCCGATATTTTAAACTCCTTTAGACCAAATACTTCCAGTCTGCTACAAATATACATTGACGTGATCCATTTTTTAATATCCTTCACCATGAATGAGCAAGGTTAAGTTTGTCATTCCGTTTGTAATTTTTACATTTTTCATTTGCGACCCCACAAAGTATATATATATTCTGGATCGTCACAGATAGCGAAGTCCGTCTGTGAGTTGAAATCAATTTTTCGTAGCTCCAAAATAACCTACATATTCTTCCGGCTCGGTTGCTTTGTAAAATCGAGACAATCAGTCCACAAATGGTTCAGATATAAGGAAAAACCCAGGACAACCTCGACTTTTTATCTATTTTTTATCTATCTCTGAATTACTAAGTCATTAAAATACACAATAGGGATATCCAATAATAGATATTTCAAATACATTTGCAACGGCATATATAAAGCCAAAGAAAGTCGGACCTACATATGGTCAAAATCGGGAAAAATATTTTTTACCCCAACATAAAATTTTTTTCACAAATAAATTCCAAAAAAAAAAAATTTAAAAATAAAAAACAATTTTCCCATAAAATTTATTTCGCTAATAAATTAAAATTTTTTTTTTAATTTTTTACCTAAAATTCTTTAAAATTTTAATTTTAAGGTATAATTTGGTTAAGGGTATATAAGATTCGCCACAGCCGAATATAGCTCTCTTACTGGTTTTATATAATTTGTGGTTTATTCCCTAATGAAAATACTGCAGGTTTTTAAATAATTCCTCATACGTCACAGTGCATCTTAAAGAGCAAGCTTTTTTGTGAATAATAAAAAATGTTGCCTACTTTTTTGGGTTGATACTATTGATCATACGCCATGGTGTTGTTGAGTTATAAACTCAACAGCAATGAGTTGACCTGTTTTTAATGCTTTTTAAAAAACGTCAACTGGATAAAAATAACAAAAAAAAAAAATTGAGTAAGTGCTCGAGTCTTTCTTAAAAACGTCAGTGACACTAAATCAAAAAATGTTTTAAACATTAATGAATTATTTTAATACTTATTTCAATAACTGATAACATTGCTGAACACCCAAAAAATCATCTTCTAGCAATACAACAGGTAAACATTTTGAAATCTCAATTACGTTTTTAAATATTTTAGAAAATATATTACGCAAATTTTTCTTGAGTTCAGTACTTTTAGAAATTTAAAAGTTTACCAAGCTGGAAGCCATTTCAGCAATGACCTATTGCAATATTGAAACTTTTCATTCCCTAATTTTAAGGATATTCATTATATATCACACTTAGTTGGTAATCATCGACCTCTAGCGCTCGTCGTTGACGGGCTGGCCAATGTCGGTATCAAAGAAATATCTACCGCTGACGTCGGCAGTCCAAAACAGATATCATGTGAATTGGTATCGTCTTGATTCGACAATTTTGTGTGTTGACGTACCCATTTATCCAGAAATGAGCCTCTTCCCTGAAGAAGATTTTTTCATGAAAACGTTGCCCGAACAGAACACCCTTTTTGATAAAATAATTTTATCATTTGCTCAAGTTGTTGAACGCTATATCCATTCACAGTGAGCAAAACTAAATGAATAGATGACAGCCAATTCTATAGATATAGCCTCAAACATATGGCCGCTATCAACTGTCAAATTTCGGAAGTCCCTATTGGAAAACCCTTTATATATATTGAACATTTATTATATTTCACTCACACAGAAAAATAATGATGCTTTACAATCCAGAACTTGTTCGAAAATCACTTGGTCTAGAACGGGCAAATGGCAACCACTTCACATTTTTTAATAAAATCCAAAAGGGAATTGAAACAGAACTGGTTTAAATTTTAATAATTTAATGAAAGAAACTTAACACTATGACATGGCGTTTTACTATGTGGAGAAAAGTGAATACTTTCAGATCACTTATGAAAGGTCACTGAATATCTATATATATAATTTTTTTTTTAAATGTATAGTAATTCATAAAAAGAGATCGGCTGGGCCGATTTCTGTAAAATTTTTTGTCAGTTGTTCTTATTCGGAAATGTTCAAAAATCCCTCCGGAAAAGTCGAAAAATCGAAAATCGAGTTTTACTGCAAAGTTTGTCTGAATGCTTATAATTGTGGGGAGGTGAAGTTTGCCGGGTCCGCTAGTTAATTATAAAATAAATGTAAATTCAAATGAAAGCAGTTTTTGAAACGTTTTTGGATGCTAGTTAGGTGTTCAATCCTCTTTCTAAATGTTTCTATACTAGTATGTTCTATATGACATTACTTTAGGGACTACTATGACACTGAACAGGCAAACGAGTTAGCCAGAATGGGATATGCTTTTGGATATCTCCAATGCTGTTTCACTAGCAATTCCACTGGGGACTATTCAAAGTATTATTTTCAGACGCTTTCTTACAAAGGTTGGGAATAGATGGCGTTAGATACATGTAGGGTGGCCAATCTAATGTGGCCCTCTTTTAACGAAAAACGTACTATGCAACTGATAACCCGTAAAAGAGGGATATATTAAGATTGCTGGCAGTATTAAAAGGGCACTGGATGCAAGTCGCCTTGGACTCCCCTCTAACGATCATTGTCGTAGCTGCAAGGTCAGTGTAAAACAGGAAACGATTTCCCACCTTTTCTGCGAATGTCCTGAGTGTCAAGAGGCACAGATTCTTGGGCAACGACAAACTAACCAACCTTGGTGATATATCTGGGTCTAGACTTAATGACCTATTGAGATATCTCACGGCTACAGGTTGGGTCTAATAACTTCAACACTTTAGCATATATTACGATGTAAATGACACTGGTGTGGTTTCCGACTCTACTTGACTGTTCCCGCACTGGGAACTATCACGTTAATCAACCAACCATGTTAAACACATTTAATTAAAATTTCTTCCAGTTCAAACCAGCGACATTTTCCAAAACCTATTCTGTAGTATAACTTTGTGATTCTAAGGTTTTTCTATAGAGTTTTTAAGGAACAAAGAATTAGTTTGAGGTAATAGTATGTATTAATCTCAATACGATTTCAAGAGACCGGTTTTTGTATATTCCTGATAAATTTGGGATATTTTTCAATTAACATACTGGATTGTAATGTAATGGATTGGAATGTGATGTTCTATAGCTAAGACTAAGTGGGTATAATTGAACTGTAAAAGAGAAACTACAAAAAGTGCAACTGATGTTAAGCAACAAACAACAGCAACAACAACAAGAGTAACACAAAAGTTTTTGAAATGCTTCAGAGAACTGGTACTAAGCCTGACAATTTCAAACAAAAACCACTAATGGAAGAGCTATTTCCAGAAACTCTTCCTAGCACTAGTTTCGAGAGTGAAAATTTCGCATAAATCTCAGTGCCTTAATGTCAAAATTGTTTGAATGCTTTCTCCATAAACCTTCTCTGGAATTGAGTAGTTCTAAATTCTAAATCAAAATAGAACGAGCACTGGTTAAGTACATGTATTCTATAACTTGTTCTGTTAGGAAGTAAGAAATTTTATCCTTTGAAAGCAAATTTTGGGAATAAGTACGGGTTTCTGCTAGTTGTTCAATGTTTATTTTTTATAAGCAATAAAAAAACAAGTAAGAAAGTAGGGTCGGTCAAACCCGACCATATAATACCCTACAGTAAATGAGCAAAAACATTTTTCTTTTAAAAATTCAATAATTTATTTTCGTGAGTGATTTTCGGAAGTGTGCCTATATGGGAGCTTTGAGCAGATATGGACCGATCTCCATAATTGGTGCGAAATTTGTGTACTATCTTCAGTCCTTGGATGGAGAAAAGTGCATGTGACAAATTTGAGCGAAGTACATTGCGCAAAACGTTTACATGGGTAGCCAGCTAGACGGATGGCCATTGAAGTTTTTAATGGGGGTAAATTATTAAATCTTCTAACTATTTTGTTGTACAAAATGTGAATTATAATTGACTACATTCAGTTAACTTAAGCTATTGACAGCTCTGGCAAGTTTCATATCCCTTTAATGTTTGCAAAATCCTTTCAATTTTAGCTAGTTTCAGGTAAGCTTAACTCTTTATTAGTTTAATCCTTTATTTTGGTTTATTGTTTTTTTTATAGATTTATAATAATTTTTATTTAAATCCTACCTTATGCAAAAGCACAGAGGCTTTTCTTTTTGAAGCCATTTTACTGCTGCCACCACCGCCTCCGGCTATTGACGACGCTGTACGTGTCGATGTTTTGGGGGTTTTTCTCGGATTTTTCGGAATTTTGAATAATTTTTTTAATAACGTTTCAGAGGATAAAAGATTTTTACTGGGGCTTAAACTTAAATAAAATTAAATATGTGGCGTTATAACAAAACTTTAGCACTTTTGCACAAATTTGTTTGTGTATACAAATTTTTTGAATTTAAATATTGTAACGGTTTTTAATTTAAATTGTTGTTTTTTCTTGTATTTTATTTTTTTATTTTGTGGTATTTTCTTTAATTGCAGTTTCCTTTTAATTTATTGGTTTTTCTGTATTTCTTTTTATTATTTTATATTCCTTTTTAGATTTTCTAAATTTTATAAGAATTTCTTATTGTGTTACTCTTTTTTTTTAGGTAAATTTTCTAAAAAAAAAATTTATGTTTTATTTATATCCTTGTTTTAAATGGGTTTCAAATGAAGGACAACTTATCACCACGACAATTCTTAGCGAACTGATCAAAACAGAAACATGCGAATAGATTTTGAATTGTAGTGTTTCAGTTTAACCAAAAACAACAAACACAACACAAACAACAACAGTTATTGTAAATGAAGTAAAAGCAATAACAAAAAAAAAATAAAGGTTGTTTGAAAAAAAAAAAAACAGAAATTGTATATTAAAAGCAGAGAGAGATGACACTTGCTGTTTTTATTTTCATTTCTAGTTTTCTTTTTCATTATGGTTAGAGCATGCGCTTTGGGTGGGCGCCAAATTGAGGTGATGATGATAATTGAAAATGTGGGACGCTGAAAAAAAGAATATATCAACAACACAAAACACAACATGTGATAAAACAGCATGATGAAGAAGTCGAAGAAATGGACATGAATTGAAATTTAAGCAAAAACCGAAAAAACAAAAAAATTAACACGAGTCTGTGTGTGTGTGTGTATAAGTGCTGGAGAGTTTGAGAAGAGCATGAGTAGGCCGTGAGAGTAGCTGTAGTATGTAAGGATAAAAACACAGAAATGATGATAAGCGGCAAAATGTCAAAGTGACATACTGTTTTGCCAGTGTTATTAAACAAGAAGAAGAAGAATGGCAAAACAACAGCAACAACCATTTGAAAAGAGAGGCGGCTATAGGTTTCACAGCAAAGAGGAGTTGAGAAAAACAGCTGTAGTGACGTAGTATGATGTAGTAGCGGCTTATGTTAAAGGAAAGGGGTGCTGGGTTGGGGGAGGTTTTGGGGTAAAACACACAATTTACTCTACATTCTGATACTCGTAGTAGTAACGGTTTTCGGTAGTTTGTTGTTGTTTTAAAACGAATTTTATAAAAATAAAACTTATATAGAGTATGAGAGCGCGCGTAAACACTGCCATACAACAACAAATAACGGTTTATTTTGAAGAACAAAAAAACTGAAAAAAGTGGTAAAGCAAGTATGAGTAACAACAACAGGCCAGAGTAATTTGTTGTAGTAAGAGCCAGAGTGTTAAGGGGGGAGTTAAAGGGAGTAATGAGTACACTTTTTCGTTTTTTAAAACACACACACAACCACACAAACTCTTACAAAAACACCGGTGTCGGCGTTTCGGACTTGAAAAGCAAATAACAAAAAACCATTACAAAAAAATTAATTTAAAGAGAAAAAATGAAAAATTAACAGGGGTGAGGATTTTGTACAACAGTATGGTAAAACATTCATCATACCAACAACCAGACTAATAACAAAAACAACAACATTATAAAACAGGCAGACAATAAAAATTGAAAAATATTTGAAAAAAAAGAAGCAAACAAATTTACATTAACACGCGGGAGTATGAATTATATTTTGAAATAAATGTATAGAAACCTAAAAAAGGGACTACTACACTCTCTATTTAGGCAGAGATGTTTAGCCATGAGTAACAACAACAACAACAAGAGTAACATAAAATTATTATGATGATGATGATGATTGTGAAATGAAAAAAACTCAAACCTAACGGTTTAACTAAAAACAAAACAACGACATTCTTTACTCACATACACACACACACTAACATAACAAAATAACTGGAAAAATCAAAACAAATATGTATAAAAAAAAAGAGAGGGAGTAAAGTGGGAGCACAAACAAGAGCAAGGGTTTTAAAACAATAATAGAAAAATCATATGGACAACTAAAGAGTAAACTAGGGAGTAGATAAATAAGTGTGAGTTTGTGTTTGGGAAAAAAGTGTGTGGCTGGCTAAAATTTACTCATTGTTGTTGTTGTTGTTTACTAAAAACCAAAACAAAACTTGAAAAAAATCAGCATTTTTTTCGCACAAAACAAGAACAAAAAAGCTACAACAACAATGTGTAGTGCTGGCAATCATATTTAGTTAAGCATCATCATCATGATGATGATGCCTTATAAACATAATGATGTTGTTTATTTTAATTTTTTTTTTTTGTGAGTAAATTTATCATTGTTTAGTGAGTACATATAAACATACATAAGTAAGAGTATGGTCAAGTTTATCTTTTTTACATATTATAGTGTAAACTTGTGAGGGTTTGTTGTGTGTGTGTGTATGTTTATAATGTGGCTAAAGTTTTTTTTTTTTAATTTAAATCATCATTTATTAACGTGAGGAGTAGTCAGTCTATCAATGTTTATGTGGGAGTGTGTGTGTAGAAAAAAAGGATTTTTGTGTTATTTTTTTCAAGTATTAGTGCGTTTTTAGTTTTCGTTACTTTGCTTTTTTTATGATTTTATGCAGTCTGCTTGTAAGTGTGAGTGTTTATTTTTTAAGCGTTAGTTCTTCATACACTGCACTTGTTTCATTAAACTGACTGTTGTTTTCTAACCATCTATGTATCAGTGTTGAAACACACATATATCTAGTTTACACTGTGTGTAAGGTTTGAGTTGGTCTAGTTGTATGACAAATGTGCTGATAGAGTTTATTGAAGTTTTCTTTTTGAAAGATGTTGACAAATTTTAATTGATAAGAATGTTAGATAAATGTTGATGATTGTAGTTTAAGAAACTGCGGTTTAGTGTATGAAATATACATATTTTAAAAATTTGAATAAATAAGTTATAATTAAAAGAAAGCAATGGAAAATTTAGATTGATGAATTTGTGATATTGAGACAAAATATTGAAATATATATTGAAAATGAGAAATTTCGCAGGAAGGTCCAATGAGACTGAAAATTAAAATGTTAATTAACAATTAATTTCTTCTAGAATTACATTATATTATGAGTTGCTGTCATGAGAAAATTGGCCTTAAAAAATGGAAATACATATATTTTTTTTTGCTCTAAGCTAATTTTAATGACATTTTCTCTTTGAGAGGTATTGTTTACATACAGTAGTTTTCCAATTTAACGAACCTGTAAGTTCGTTATATGTAGTACTAACTTAAAGCTGTCATTTTGGTATGCAAATAAATAAAAATACATAAAAAATATTGTTTTTAAAAAAATATTACAAAATAAAGGAGCAATTCATATCAGCTGCCGGCAAAATGGCCCAAATGAAATATCGATCAAAAACACAAATTTATTTTGAATCACCCAAATTTGGACTTCGGCCTGCAGCAAGGGTTTTCCGCTCTGAAGTCCAAATTGTCTTCCTTGCTAAAAATCTCCAAAAATATTGAGTTAAATTGTTATATAAAATACCACCGTATTTTGTAGAAACATTTGTTGTGAATTTTCGTTTTTTTTTATACTGTCCTCCATGAGTAGCAATAGTATATATAAGTTTGTCATTTCGTTTGTAATTTCTATATTTTTCATTTGCGATCCTACGAAGTATATATAATGTGAATCGATATAGCCATGTCTGTTTTGTATGTTAAAACCAACCTTCCGTATACCCCAAATATCTTACATACATGATTTATATACCAATATATTCGCTAATTACCCGGTTCGGTTGTTATTTGTTTACTATAACACCATAGTAAGTCGGACCTACAAAAAGTCCAAATCGGTAAAAATATATTTTAACCCGAATTTTTGTTCAACAAAAAATCTTTTTAAAAAAAAATTTTTATGAGATTAAAAAAAATTTTTGAAAAAATGTTGAAATGAAAATTTTAAACATATATAAATGAAAGTTAAACAAAAAAAAAAAAATAAAATTTAATTTAAATATTTTTTTTTTTTTAAAATTTTTTTAAACACTGGGTTTTTAGTTACATTTTTATTTGAGTTCAAAATCAATTTTCAATAAACAAAATTTATTTCAGAATAATAATAAATTTATGATTTAAGTTTTTTTTATTAAAATTAAATGAATATACAATTCCTTTGGACTAAGATAATTTTACAATTTTGACAAAAAAAAAAAAAAAAAAAAAAACATGGACTTATCACCGTTGAATACCGCAAAACGGACTATAATAAGGACCCAAGTATTATTTGTTATTTTCTTTGATCAAGTTACCTTTATAGAGCATGTCAGTAATTATGTTTAATGTCAATTATATTCATTTGTTGTTAATCTGATTAAAATGAGTTACGAGAAAAAATTGCTTACTAAAATTATTTAATATTTTCAACAAAACCCAACTTGGTCCTACAAAAAGTTTGCCAAACAATAAAAGGTCTGCCGTCAAACTGTTTCCAATGTTATTAAACAGTACCGAGAGAACTTGTCCGTTGATAGAAAACCTGGTTAAGGTAGAAGGAATGGTTTACATGATGTTTATTAAGCCAAAAAATAGAAAGCAATTTCAAAAGAGCTCCCAACACCTCCGGTAGGAAAGCAGCCCTGTTAGGTCAGTACTCGGACTATTTGGTACGAAAAGTTTTACAACGATCAAAAAGTTCCTAAGAGGAACTCTGCTAAAAATTTTGAGACCAAAGACAAAGCACGGAAATTTAAGTCAAATTTTATACAAAAAATATACCTGCTGCATAATGGATGAGGAAATGTTCGTATGGAAAATTTTTCGCAGCTTCTTGGTCAATTTTTTCGAGGGAATGTTGAAGAAAAGTTTAGGACCCAAAAGCAGACAAAATTTTCCAAAATGTTCATGGTATTGCAAGCAATATGCAGTTGCGGCAAAAAAGCCATACATTTGTTACAAAGGGCTCTATACATACCGAAATTTACATCAAGGAATGTTTACAAAAAAGGATGTTTCCATTCATAAGATTTCTTAATGTGTCCACTTATTTATAGCCTGATTTGGCATCTGCGACTATGGTATGAAAGGTCTTGAGTGGTACAAGAACAATAATGTGGTATTTGTACCAAGAGAGGTAATTCTTCCAAACTGCCAGGAGCTGAGTCCATTGGATAGATATTGGGCTCTTATTAAAAGAGAATTGAAGAGCACAAAAAAGGTGTCCAAAAGTGTGGTAGATTTTAAACGAAGATGGACAACCTGTTCGACAAAGTGACATAAAGCACTATAAAAACCATAATGGAAGGGTTTTCGAAAAAGGATAAAAATTTCATTATTAGTGATTAGAACTATAAAAATATTTTCAATCAAATTAAAAAACGATTCAAAACTGTAAGTTTAGTGGTTTCATTTTTATTAACATATATGTATGTTAAAAATTTTTCAATCTCAGTCCTCATGCCACACAATTGACAATATTTTTATCTAAAATTTTGGCTACCTTAGTTTCAATGTATTTACTATTGAATGGCATTAAAATTTTTGAAATCGGAGTTAACAAAATTTGGACTTTTGGCCGATGAAATTGAGATCTGAGCCACAGTGCGGCGGCTCTACGACTCTAGGAAAATCACCCTTTACTTTAAATTCTGTAGATTTCAGTAAACTCAATTTTTATACCTTAGGACTTTATCGGTCATAGTGAGAGGGTATTATGCGTAACGTCCAAAAATATTAGTTGCCTGTTGATGTCTGTCCATCCGTCTGGCTGGCTGTCCATGTAAACTTTGTGCACAAATTACAGGTCGCAATTTTGAAGATATGTTTATCAAAATTGTCACATGCATTTCCTTCGGCCAAAGAACGAATCGAATTGAAATTGGGTAAAATCGGTCTATTATTTGACCTAGCGGCCATACAAATGTACTCCCGAAATATGACTTTATCGCTCATATATGTTTAATTTATATAGGCATCTACACAAATTTCGCTCCAAATAAGTTTTTTTTTTTATATATGGATGTGATGTCACCTAACTTTATGATAAATGGTTAATAATTAGTCATAGCTCCCATATAAGTCTCACTTAATGATCACCGTATCACTGTACTGAGCATAAATCTCTTAATAATGTTGGTCTCTACATAAAATTCAACTTTCGTGGCAATTGGTGTATAACACTGTGCGACAGCCCAAGTCGGCGGCGGTACTGCACACCGAGAATAGTTATATCGGTCAAATTTATATAGTCCTGGCGTTAGTATATATCGATTTGAAGTTAGTAAGTATTATATAGGGGAAATTGATTTTTTTTCCTTTTTCATGCATTTTGACCATCTAAATGTCTGAATATCCCAAAGTGATGTTCACTAAAGCTGTTAAGCTCAATGCCGGCTACAACATAGCCAATAAAGGAAAGCGGTATTTGTTGTTTTGCCTTGAGTAGGGGCCTGGAAATTCAGTTTTTCATAATTTTTTCGAAAGTTATCTTACAAAATTCAATTAAAATCATCTAATACTATACCCAGAGAAAAAATATAAGTAAGTTGTACATGTTTACCATAACATCTACAAGTTTTTTACTAATATACATTATGGTTACTGTAATTATGTATATGTTTGAGGTAACCATAATATGTTTATGTTACCATTCACATGATTTTAGCAATCATATATGTGAATGAATATGATGTATTATATGAATATGATGTATTGCTAAATTAACTATTATCCATTAAGAGAGTTAATTTGCCGTTTTTTGTTTATATTATTTGTGATATTCTGTTACAATTGCTACATTTAGGCATTTTTCAGATAACTATTTCTATTATTTATATTTTAATTTTACCTATATATAGAGATTTTTTAGCTTTTGTTTCTGAATATGTTTTTTTATTGACTATTTTTGCGTTATAACACAAGATTTCAACTTGTTAAAATAAAAAGAAAGAGTTTTAGCAACTAGCTCAATCATAAGCTATAGACTTAAACAATATTACAAAAAAAATTAACTCATCTATTTAAATAGATTGATTATATTCCTTGTAATCCCTATAATAATTCTAAATTATTAATAAATTCCCAAAATGTTTAGAACATTCTAGTATGTAACAAAACAAATTTTATCTTTACATTAAACTACAAAACAGACATCAAGGATGATTGAACGCAAATGAATTTTATATTAATAAAAATCTGTAGATTTTTTTTTTTTGTGCCTCTACTAGTTTCCCCCAATTGTTTGCTACATACATATGTACATACAAATATACTGAAAAATCTAGTTGACTACTTGTATTTAAATGTTAATTTAAAAAATATATATGTATATTCTGGCTGGCTAACAACAATGCAACAAAATGCAGCTGAAATAGAAACAGAATATATAAAAAAGTTTGCACAGCAAAAACACAACAACAAAAAAAAAAAAAACGAAATTAAAAATTAAACTAAAAATTCCACTCGTTGTTTTTGTGCCATACAGCAAATCATTTTGAATGCATCAAATGGCAACACATACAGACACCTAGAAAATCTATGCAACCATACAAACACACTCAGGCTTACACATTCTCACATATCCATACACACTCACATACATACTAACTAATACACAAAGGATTCACAGGCCCCATAGTTTGATACATAGAAAATGCAATTTTTCGATCAACCAGAAAATAAGCGCAAAAATCAAGCGAAAAAAACATAGAAACAGAGAGTGTAAAAAACAAAACACAACACAACAACTGATGAGGACACTGGCTATTTGTTGTTGTATTGGGTTTTTTATGCCTCTAAAAACCAGGCTCTATAAACTCCAACACACACACAAACACACACACACTCTATACTATGTATGTGTGTATTTGAATGTACTCGTATAGAAAGTAAACGCCTATTTGTATTTTATTATTTATTATAAACAAAAGCGTGTATTGTGGGTGAGGGTTTAGTCCAGGGGTGCTGCTGAGCCCGTTTGTGTGCCTCTAGAATAACTAACATTTATGTTTTTTACACAGGCTCTACTAAATATCAAAAACCCTGCTACTATTTTTATTTCTCTAATAAAACAGGGGTACGAGTTTTGTGCTGCAATGACCAGTTAGTCGCCGTTTTCTTTTTTTTTTTTTTGTTGGTGTGTTTATGTATTTTGCTGCACGTATAAATTTTTATATTATTTCGTTTAAATTTTTATTTTAACGAGTAATGGGTCGAGGGGGGTTTTGATACAAATTTTTTTTCTGTATTTCAATGTTAAATGCAATTTTCTATATGCAGACAAAAATTGCATTTTACACATGTGCATCAAGCCCACTCCAAAATAGAATGCACAACAGCATAAACACAAGGACAGGGAGTAACATAGAGAAGATGTTATTTAAATAATAAATCAAAAAATATTAAAAAAAAATTGTTCAAAGTCCCAGCCAGCTATAGCCTTGACTAAAATCGAATATCGAATATAGACTACTCTATGGACTCGTCGAGACTATTCTATAGACTCGTCGAGACTGTTCTATAGACTTGTCAAGACTATTCTATAGACTCGTCGAGACTATTCTATAGACTCGTCGAGACTATTCTATAGACTCATCGAGACTATTCTATAAACTCGTCGAGAGTATTCTATAGACTCGTCGAGAGTATTCTATAGACTCGTCGAGACTATTCTATAGACTCGTCGATACTGTTCTATAGACCCGTCGAGACTATTCTGTAGACTCGTCGAGACTATTCTATAGACTAGTCTAGACAATTCTATAGACTCGACGAGACCATTCTATAGACTCATCAAGACTATTCTATAAACTCAACTCTATAGTCTCGACAATAGACTATTCTATAGTCTGACCTAAAGGATATTCTAGTTTCCTCCATATTCTCAACTAGAGTTCCCTCTGGTCTTGTCAATAGGCTCGCCTATTCCCTCATTTTCAGCCTTGTATCTAGTCTTTTTACCAGCCGCATTTCTAGCCTCGTCTCTAAAATAGTCTCGTCTGTAGTTTTATATCTAATATCGTCTCTACTCTTGTCTCTAGTCTCGTCTCTAGTCTCGTCTCTAGTCTCGTCTCTAGTCTCGTCTCTAGTCTCGTCTCTAGTCTCGTCTCTAGTCTCGTCTCTAGTCTCGTCTCTAGTCTCGTCTCTAGTCTCGTCTCTAGTCTCGTCTCTAGTCTCGTCTCTAGTCTCGTCTCTAGTCTCGTCTCTAGTCTCGTCTCTAGTCTCGTCTCTAGTCTCGTCTCTAATCTCGTCTCTAGTCTCGTCTCTAGTCTCGTCTCTAGTCTCGTCTCTAGTCTCGTCTCTAGTCTCGTCTCTAGTCTCGTCTCTAGTCTCGTCTCTAGTCTCGTCTCTAGTCTCGTCTCTAGTCTCGTCTCTAGTCTCGTCTCTAGTCTCGTCTCTAGTCTCGTCTCTAGTCTCGTCTCTAGTCTCGTCTCTAGTCTCGTCTCTAGTCTCGTCTCTAGTCTCGTCTCTAGTCTCGTCTCCAGTCTCGTCTCTAGTCTCGTCTCTAGTCTCGTCTCTAGTCTCGTCTCTAGTCTCGTCACTAGTCTCGTCTCCAGTCTCGTGTCTAGTCTAGTCTCTAGTCTCGTCTCTAGTCTCGTCTCTAGTCTCGTCTCTAGTCTCGTCTCCAGTCTCGTCTCCAGTCTCGTCTCTAGTCTAGTCTCTAGTCTCGTCTCTAGTCTCGTCTCTAGTCTCGTCTCTAGTCTCGTCTCTAGTCTCGTCTCTAGTCTCGTCTCTAGTCTCGTCTCTAGTCTCGTCTCTAGTCTCGTATCTAGTCTCGTCTCTAGTCTCGTCTCTAGTCTCATCTCTAGTCTCGTCTCTAGTCTCGTCTCTAGTCTCGTCTCTAGTCTCGTCTCTAGTCTAGTCTCGTCTCTAGTCTCGTCTCTAGTCTCGTCTCTAGTCTCGTCTCTAGTCTCGTCTCTAGTCTCGTCTCTAGTCTCGTCTCTAGTCTCGTGTCTAGTCTCGTATCCATTCTCGTCTCTAGTCTCGTATCCAGTCTCGTCTGTAGTATTGTCTCTAATATCGTATCTACGCACTAGTCTCGTCTCCAGTCTCGGTTCTAATGTCGTATCTAGGCTCTAGTCTCTCTTATCTAGTCTCATTTATAGTCTTGTTTCTGGTATGTATGTTCTCTAGTCTAGTCTCGCCTCTAGTGTCGTGTGTAGTCTCGTCAATAGGGTCGTTTCTAGTTTAGTCTATATTCTCGTATATAGTCTAGTCTATAGTACTATTCTATAGACTCTTCGAGACTATTCTATAGTCTCTAGTCTCGTCTCTAGTCTCGTCTCGTCACTAGTCTCGTCTCTAGTCTCGTCTCTAGTCTCATTTCTAGTCTCGTCTCTAGTTTCGTCTCTAGTTTCGTCTCTAATTTAGTCTCTAGTATCGTCTCCTATTTCGTATCTACTCTCGTATCTAGTCTCGTCTCTAGTCTCGTGTCTAGTCTCGTAGCCATTCTCGTCTCTAGTCTCGTATCCAGTCTCGTCTGTAGTATTGTCTCTAATATCGTATCTACGCACTAGTCTCGTCTCCAGTCTCGGTTCTAATGTCGTATCTAGGCTCTAGTCTCTGTTATCTAGTCTCATTTATAGTCTCGTTTCTGGTATGTATGTTGTCTAGTCTAGTCTCGCCTCTAGTGTCGTGTGTAGTCTCGTCAATAGGCTCGTTTCTAGTTTAGTCTCTATTCTCGTATATAGTCTAGTCTATAGTATTGTCTTTTGTCTCGTCTCTAGTCTCGCCTCTAGTGTCGTGTCTATTTTCGTCACTAGTCTCTAGTCTCGTTTATAGTCTCGTATATAATCTCTTCTATAGTCTCGTTTTTGTCTCGTCTCTTTTCTCGTCAATATTCCCATCTAGTGTCTCGTCTCGTCTTTTGTTTTTTCTCTTTGTTTCCTATTTTCTTTCATGCTTTTGTGAAACCCTGTTTTAATAGCAAAACATGGGTAATGGTAACACAGGCTGCATCCATTTTTGATTTAGTTTTGATGGTTAAATTGCTACTGGAAAAAAATATTTGTTATTTGTTAGTATGCACTCACTCACATCCACATACATGTTTATGTGCACCAACAAAAAAAAATCAGGCTGATGCACACAAAATATATACATCATACACTGACATATATATACATATACATATAAACGAAACAACAAAACACGAAAAAAGAAAAAGAAAAAATATATATATAAAATAAAATTAAAATATAAAAACCTGCGAACATTAAATACACAATTCTAACCAAAACCATTGAACTGACCCTTCGTGTGCCATGATGATGTTGCTGTTTTCATTTATTTCTTGTTTTTTGTTACGCTTTCAGTAGCACGTCATCTATTTGGTGGCCACCTTTGATAACCTAACTAACATCTATGTAATAGTGTAGAAACCATACAAACACACAACTACACCAACTAACAAAATACATACAGACGTACATCTTTTTACATACACTTGTTCGAAATGTGTATGTATTTAGAGTAGTTTGTACATATGTTTTGTTTTATATACATATTAAATGTTATGTATGTAAAATATTGGTATATAGATGTATTTACACACATACACATATGTACATACACGTATGTATGTGTGTGTGTATTTATTTTATATGTAAATTATGGTGTGTGTGTGTGTGTAAGTTTTAATTTTTTTTTATGCACTAAATTTTTTTTAGCCTAGTGTGTTCCATAAGCCTTTGAGTTAGTTATTCACCTATTTTTTTCATATGTTAGTAGCTTGTTTTTTAACAATGTTTAGTTGTAGGAGGGCCTGTGTTAATTAAAGGGAGACCATCGTGTTAGAAATATTTTGAATATTTAGTATATTAAGACGTAATACTTTTAGTATTAGATATTCTATTGAATATTTTTTTGGGTAAAAAGGTATAATTTCTTGAAAGAACTAAAGCTATACTTTGCGCTTACACGCAGAGAAAAGGTATGGTTGTACATGTTTGCTGTAACCATTTCAATATTACGGTCACAATAATTATTTATATGATTGCAGCACCCATAATATGTTAAACTTACGATCTACATGATTGTATCAATCATATATATATATTATTTTATAGAATTGATTTTGATGAAGCTAGTTTTAAGACTTAAATAAAAAATCATCTGGTTACAAACAAATTCAAAAATCCTTAATTAATATTAATCGTACGTATTGTAGTTTATACAATTGTTATTTTAATTAACCCTTTAACACCTAAGACTATAGAAGGTCTTCATAAAATGCAATTTAATATAAAACCTGATTTTTACTGAAGACTTTTGTATTCAGTATAAAAATACCTATCAACTGATACTAGTTTGAACGTGCTCAATAAATAAGTTTTGAAGAAATAACAGGTTCAATCTGAAATTTAGTGAAAAAAGACAAAAAAAATATTTGTGATTTTTGTGAAAATTAAAATTTAAAAAAATATGGTTTTAATTTGCTCGGGAATTTTTTTGGTAAGTATCAGAAATGTAAGCTTTCATATTTGTTTGCTAATTTGATTTGTGACTGAACATGTGTCACCAAATTGAGGTCTGTAGAAGGTCTTAGTCATTTTGTTGAAAAACATTAAATGTCTTTCGTCATTGAGTGATAAAGAAATAGCAGATTTGATGGAGTCAATTGAAAATTATGATGATTTCGAAGATACTGGTGAAGATTTCGATGACGATATTAAAGATCCAGATTATCAATGTGATGAAATTATGCCAGAAGATAGTGCAATTGTAGCAGTAGCTAGTAGTTGCAGTTTAAACGAAATGAACGCAGAGCAAGAACCATCCGCAATACATGATGGAACCACGTTTGAATTGCCCGAAATTAATTCACTACCACAAAAGTCTCAAATTAAATCGACGCCTTTGTTAAAAGCAAAACCGTTACCAATTACAGAAGTCTCAGGACCACAAGTAGATCCATCAGCTGGTGGTTTCACAGGAGGCATATCAAAACTAGTTTACAGTCGAAAAAATGCTATTCTATTCCCTGTTAGAATTGTCGAATATCAGCAAAGATTCTGCTGAATTTAAAAGTATTTTATGGCGCAAAACATACATACAACAGCGTGTGAACGAGGTTGCATTTAGAGGAAAAAACGATTTGCCATTTAGGTGCAACAATTAAAGACCCCATTAGATTTCCTTTCCTACTTTTTACATAAGATTGGAAACGGATCGCGCTGCAGTTGCAGAAAATGTGAATACACAGTTCAAGGTCTATAAACATGAAATTCGTCGATACATTGGGGTATTAACATTTATGTCAATATTTCGTTACCCAAATATTCAAGCACACTGGAGCGAATTTGAATTTCGACACATACCAGATTGTATGTCCAAAAATAAATTCGAGCAAATAAAGAAATACCTATCATTTAACAATGAATCACAAAGAACCAAAAAAGGCAATGTAGGCTATGATCCTATTTTACGAATCAGAAAAGTTGCAAATCATTTGGTTGAGCGTTTTGATAGTATTCCAAAAAATGCTCGTTTAAGTATCGACGAACAAATGTGTTCAACTAAAATGGTTCATCATTTACACCAGTATTTACCAGATAAGCCACATCGTTGGGGTGTAAAATTCTTCGTGCTGGCCGACAGCAATGGGTACTCTTACAGATTCGAGATATATACCAGAGCCAAAAATGATGATATGATTTTTCATGATACCGCAAACATTGGTATTCAATTGTACTTAGCGCTAGGATGCTGAACAAGTGCTAATCACCTCAAAAACACCTTAGCTCCAGCCATGTGAAATTTTGTAACCATATCTCAAATAGTTCCCGGGTTACCGAATTATTTCCAAAAACAAAACGTTTATAAACCACTGTGTGTGGCATGGGTTATGTTGTCTTTGAGGGCAGCCGTAGTTTGTTACTGTATGCGAACTTAAGAAAATCCCACAAGAAAAAGCCTACTAGCATCAAATCGCATGAGTTCACATCACCTTCACTTGAGACGACCATGCCCTCAAATCGCTCGTGCAGAATGTCCAATGTGTCATTAGCTGTTTGGCACACAACGACGTCCTGGTAAAATTACATGTTGCTGGT
Source organism: Calliphora vomitoria (assembly GCA_942486065.2). Lineage (NCBI taxonomy): Eukaryota > Metazoa > Arthropoda > Insecta > Diptera > Calliphoridae > Calliphora > Calliphora vomitoria. The sequence continues at coordinate 9,603,323 of OW818030.2, read as the reverse complement.
TTCCATATTATCCAATTCAGGCCAAAATAAGTCGGTAGTGATGATGGCCTGACCAACGTTCTCAAAGATGTTTGGACCCATAAAGCCGCCAGCTTAAAAGCCATACCAAACAGTGACTTAAAGGGGATGCATTAAACGCTCTTGGGTATTATTTGAATTGGTTTCGTCCTCAATTCAACAATTTTGTTTGTTGAACGTACCCATTCATATAGAAATTGGTTTACCGTAAAATCGGTGAAGCTCTCGGAACGCTAACCCATTTGACAAAACAATTTTATAATTTGCACTTGATTTGGAAAAATAAACTGAATAAATGACAGTCAATTCGACAGATATAGCCTCAACTATGAAGGTTCGGAAGTCCCTATTAGAAGACCCTTAGGTTAGGTTTCGTGGATTGCTCGCAAGTTAGCGAGTTCACTCGGAGGCCTTGTGGCCCATTGTGATACCCTTAGAATTACCATTCCCTTATTTTCAAATTTCATACATAAAGGGAAAATGGTTGCCCACCCTAATTTCGTTGACTACGTATTTCTTGTGATCCCGGTGAGAACCAGCCTGTACTTCTAATAAATCTGATCATATTTACTAGCGGCACATCTCTGAGACAGTCCAGATAATGGAAAAGAACCCTACTAAGATGTAGTAGTCTATGCTCTTGTAAGGCTGGGCAATCACATAGAAGGTGTTGTACCGATTCTTCCTACTCCTCATCCAAACAACTTTTACGATAGCTATAAGGTGGGTAACCCTTACGTTCCGACTTGCGTCCAATCATACAGTGCCCAGTGATTATAGCCGTAAGAAGCCTGATCAAATTTCTACTAAGAGACAAAAGAGTCTTAGTCCTATTCTCTGTCAGAGTGGGCCAGTGCAATCTGGATATTCTACAAGTGATGATATTTGACCACCTGAGTTCCGTCTCCTTCAAAACCCATTCATTTAACAATTTCGATATGTTCACCAAGGGAGTGTGAATATCCCTTTGCGCAAGAGATACGTCCAGAGACGACCCGTTTGTTGCGCATTCGTCGGATACTTCATTTCCCCGGATGCCCTCATGTCCTGGGACCCATATCAACTCGACGTGATGTTGTGTCAGTTGTGCCAGTGATGGGATGCAGTTGACAAGACATTTCGATTTAATAAAGTTGGAGTTAAGAGCCTTAATTGATGCAAGGCTGTCCAAGTAAATATGTATAGTCGAATTTTCGAGATTCAGTTCCCGGATTATTCTCGCGGCTGTATCGCGTATCCGGTAATCGAAGAGACAGCAAAAGGTCCAGTTCATCGGAGAAAATTCCCGAGCCCGTGCCTCTTTCTGTCTTTGAACCATCAGTGTAGACTGAGATCACGTCGTCCCTTAGTGTTCGCGGCCCAGTCATCCCTTGTCGGTATCTTGATCCTAAACGTCCTATCAAAATTCGATGTAGGTACCAAGTAATCCGTTTCTTGCCCCATGAATGGCTTGCCTATTTTCTGTAGGATGGTGCCAATATGATCATGCTGCAGTCCGCTCGACGGTTTGAGTCGTAGATCAGACTTAGCAGAAATGCATTTGATATATATATCAAGGGGAGGACCTTTAATGTACATAGTTTAATTACTAAATCTTAAATCTAATTTAAGATGCGATGGAAAAAAAATTATAAAAATTTTTAATTAAAAACAATAGTTGGTACTCTGGAGTCTCCAGTTTGTATTAAAATTTAAATAACTTTAATCAGTTTCTAAGCCTTAAATACCATCATTCATTTGAGTCATGCCATTTAAAAATAACTTTAAGAACCTTGTAGTTATAATTAAATTTATAAAAAAGTTCATAATTAATATTAATCATACGCATTGTAGTTTAACAAGTGTAAATTAAGATATCTGCCTAATTTAATTAAATAATGAATTGTAATTTAACATTTTATTTCTAAATTTTAATAAAAAAAAATTAAAAATGCTTTAATTTTATTTCCAAATAAAAAATTCGTTTTAAGTTTCAAAAAAAAAAAAAAAAACACATATTTTTTTCTGAATAAAAAAAACAATCATACCTACTTTACTGCAATTGAATATTATAATGGACATTTTTGTATCTAGGTTTTAAGCCTTGAGTGTCGACTTTCATTTGAGATATCGCATTTAAAAATATCTTGAAAAATCATCTTGTTGTAATTAAATTTACAAAAAATGTCATAATTAATATTAATCATACGCTTTGTAGTTTAACAACTGTAAATTAAGATATCTGCTTAATTTAATTAAGTAATGACTTGTAATTTAATATTTTAGTTCTAAATTTTAATACAAACTTTAAAAAGGCTTTAATTCTATTTCTAAATACAAGATTCGTTATAAGATGCGAAAAAAAAAAAAATTTTTTTCTGAATAAAAAACACTCTAGTGCCAATTGAATATTATAATAAACTTTATTGTATTTAGTATTTAAGCCTAGAATGTCGACTTTCGTTTGTGATATTCCATTTAAAAATATCTTGAAAAATCATCTTGTTGTAATTAAATTTACAAAAAATTTCATAATTAATATTAATCATACGTACTGTAGTTTTTAAAAGTGTTTATTCAGTTATCTGATAAATTTAGTTAAGTATTAACATTTATTTTTAGTTTTAAAACTAAATTTTAATACAAAATTTAAATAAAAACTTAATTTTGTTGCTACTTTTTAGTTTTCAGTTCTAAATTTGTAAATAAAATTTATATTAAAAATTTTCAAAATTTTTTTTCTCTATTTAAATTGATTCTTTTTGGTTTTAGATGGTCAGTTCATAGCCCCAATAGTTAGTAGTTGTCTATACAAAATATATTGTTTGTTTTTTTGTTGTTGCTGATATATCCCGTTCCTACTATATATGTCCTGTATTTTTTAAAACACTATTAAATAGGTTTATTTGTATTTTGTTGCGTTGTTAAATATTTTATTCAAAAAATATACATTTTTGTTATTTTATGCATTAGTTGGTCATTTGTCTATATTGGCCCGCACACACATATTTTCCAACCTACAATTTCAACCAAACAAACAACATGCATCGACATGTTTTCCATATACAATTTAGGGATTTTTGCCAAAGGTTTTTTTTGCTACATAGAGGAATAACCAAATAGATGAACAAAAAAAAAAAAAAAAAAAAAAAAAAATAAATGTTTTGTTTTACTATATATTAAAATTTATATCATATTTTTTTATGCATCAGCATAGATATGAATATGTATAAAAAATCTATGTACAACATAAATGTGTATATATGTTGTTATACATATGTATGTATGTATTTTCTCATTTGTAATATGTATGTGTCATTTTGTGTTGGTGTTTATGTCATTTCATTTAATCATTTGGCCTTTTTTTAAAGTACCTCCCTTTAATTTTTCTCTTTCTATTGGTATGCGGGCATATTGGTGGGGCTATTGGGTGAGGATTTTAGATTTTTATTTAAATTGTTTTTTGGTTTGATTTTAGTTTTATTTACCTAGTATCAAATTAATATTGCCCTAACCTAGGGCAAGTATAATATTGACCTAGGTTCTTGTATTGCTAACTGCTGCTTTTTTAAAGTAATTAAAATATAATTGTTTAAATTTGTATTATTGTCTTTTTTATGGAAATTAAAAACACATATAATACGGCTTAATTGTTAAAAGCCGTCGGCTAATGTATTGAACTAAGGAAATTATGTTCAATTTGTTAAAAATTATATTTTCTAACACTTTATTGAAATTTGAATCCAAAAATTGCATTTGAATTGCAAAAGCTACACAATTCATAAAACATATTTTTGAGGACTTCAGAAATGCTTTGCCATGAGTAAAAAGTATTTTACTTGCAACTTATATGAAAGTTCAAAAATAGTGCCTTTAAATTTTCTTAAAGTCTTTGCAAAATGTTTAGATTTAAACAAAGCGTTTTAAATGTGGACAAGTGGTATAAAATTAATATCTCATTGGAGCGACCAAAACAGAGATCGTATGTGGAGCCCCGCCAACCAGCCGAATCGACACTAAAGCCAAATATCCATGGCGTTAAGGTAATACTCTATGAGCTGCTATTATGAGCTGCTGAAATCTGATCAGACCATCATAGGGAACCTGTACCAAATGCAACTGGTACTTTTGAAGCGAGCATTGGCTGAAGAAGACCCAAAATATGCGGCAAAACATGAAACCGTAATATTCCATCATGACAACGCTCGTCCACATGTTGCAATACTTGTTAAAAAGTATTTACAATGAAGTGGTTTAGAAGTTTTGCCTCAACTGCTTTATAGACCAGACCGTGTCCCGATCAATGCAGAACGATACGCTTCTCTTTGAAATAAAGCTTAGCTACAATCATAGGCATTTTTATATTTAATGTTTAGCTGCAATCGCAGAGTTCTTATACTTAACGCTTCAATTGTAGTTCTTTTTGTACAAACATTTTTGGTCATTATATAGTTTAATTTTTGCTTTAATCGTAGGTCTTTTTGTACTTAAAGCTTAGCTTCGATCGAAGGTCCTTTCATACTTAAAGTTTTTGCTTCAATCGAAGGTCTTTTTAAGCTAAAACTTTAAGCCCTTTTGTACTTCAGTTTTAGCTTCAATCGAAGGTCCTTTCTCACTTCAATTTTAGCCTCAATCGTAGGTCTTTTAATAATTCAATTTCAGTTTCAATCACAAGTCTTTTCATACTTCAATTCCAGGTTCAATCGTTGGTCCTTTTGTACTTCAAATTCAGCTTCAATCGTAGGTCATTTCATACTTCAAATTCAGCTTCAATCGTAGGTCCTTTTATACTTCATATTCATCTTCATTCGTAGGTCGCTTTATACTTCAATTTCAGCTTCAATCGCAGGTCCTTTCACACATCAATTTTACCTTCAATCGTAGGTTATTTTACACATCAATTTCAGATTTGATCGTAGGTCCTTTTATACTACAAATTTAGTTTCAATCGTAGGTCATTTTATACTTCAATTTCAGCTTCAATCGTAGGTCCTCTCATATTTAAATTTTAGCTTCAATCTACGTCCTTTTATACTTATATTTCAGCTTCAATCGTAGGTCCCTTTATACTTCAATTTCAGCTTTAATCGGAGGTCCCTTTAGACTTTAATTTCAGTTTCAGTTGTAGGTCCTTTTATACTTTACTATCAGCTTCAATCGCAGTTGCCTTTATACCTCAATTTCAGCTTCAATCGTTGGTCCTTTCATACCTCAATTTTGGCATCAATCTTAGATCCTTTTATACTTAAATTTCAGCTTCAATTGTAGGTCCTTTCATACTTCAATTTTAGCAGCAATCGTAGGTCCTTTAAGACTTTAATTTCACCTTCAATCGTAGGTCCTTTCAAACATCAATTTCAGCTACAATCGTATGTAGTTTTATACTTCAATTTCAGCTTCAATCGTAGGAGCTTTCATATTTCAATTTTAGGATCAATCTTAGGTCCTTTATACTTCCAATTCAGCTTAAATCGTAGGTCCTTTAATAATTCAATTTCCGCTTCAATCGCAGTTCATTTCATACTTCAATTTCAGCTTCAATCGTAGGTCTTTTCATACTTCAAATTCATCTTCATTCGTAGACCCTTTTATACTTCAATTTCAGCTTCAATCATAGGTCTTTTTATACTTCAATTTCAGCTTCAATCATAGGTCCTTTCGTACATTCTTTCAGCTTCAATCGAAGGTTGTTCTATACTTCAATTTCAGCTTCAATCGTAGGTCATTTTACATTTCAATGTCAGCTTCAATTGTGGATCCTTTCATACTTTACTATCACCATCAATCCTACTTCCTTTCATACCTCAATTTCAGCTCCAATCGTAGGTCAATTTATACTTCAATTTCAGCTTCAATCAAAGGTCCTGTTATGCTTCAATTTCAGCTTCAGTTGTAAGTCCCTTTATACTTCAATTTCAGATTAAATCGAAGGTCCTTTTATACTTCAATTTCAGCTTCTGTTGTAGGTCCCTTTATACTTCAATTTCAGATTAAATCGAAGGTCCTTTTATACTTCACTTTCAGCTTCTGTTGTAGGTCCTTTTATACTCCAATTTCAGTTTCAATCACAGGTCCTTTCATACATCAATTTCAGCTTCAATTGTAGGTCCTTTTATACTTCAATTTCAGCTTCAGTTGTAAGTCCCTTTATACTTCAATTTCAGCTTCAATCGTAGTTCTCTTTATACTTCGATTTCAGCTTTAATCGAGAGTCCATTTATATTTTATTTTCAGCTTAAATCGAAGGTCCTTTTATACTTCAATTTCAGCTTCAGTCGAAGGTGCTTTTATACTTCAATTTCAGCTTCAATCGAAGGTTATTGTATGCATCAATTTCAGTTTCAATCGTAGGTCCATTTATACTTCAATTTCAGATTCAATCGAAGGTCCTTTTATACTTCAATTTCAGCTTCAGTTGTAGGTCCTTTTATACTTCAATTTCAGCTTCAATCGAAGGTCCTTTTATACTTCAATTTCAGCTTCAATCGAGGGTCCTTTTATACATCAATTTCAGCTTCAATCGTAGGTCCCTTTATACTTCAATTTCAGGTCAGATCGAAGGTCCTTTTATACTTCAATTTCAGCTTCAGTTGTAGGTCCTTTTATACTTCAATTTCAGTTTCAATCGTAGGTCCCTTTATACTTCAATTTCAGATTAGATCGAAGGTCCTTTTTTACTTCAGTTTCAGCTTCAATCGAAGGTCCTTTTATACATCAATTTCAGCTTCAATCGTAGGTCCTTTTATACTTCAATTTCAGATTAGATCGAAGGTCCTTTCATACATCAATTTCAGCTTCAATCGTAGGTCCCTTTATACTTCAATTTCAGATTAGATCGAAGGTCCTTTTATACATCAATTTTAGCTTCAATCGTAGGTCCCTTTATACTTCAATTTCAGATTAGATCGAAGGTCCTTTTATACATCAATTTCAGCTTCAATCGTAGGTCCCTCTATACTTCAATTTCAGATTAGATCGAAGGTCCTTTCATACCTAAATTTCAGCATCAATCGCAGGTCCTCTTATCCTTCAATTTCAGCATCAATCGTAAATCCTTTTAATCTTCAATTTCAGCTTCAATCGTTCGTCAAACGTACGTGCTTTTGTACTACAAATTTAGCTTCAATCGTTGGTTATTTTATACTCCAATTCTAGCTTGAATCGTAAAAACTAAATTTTCCTTTTGTTACAATTAAATATCGCAAACTATATTTTATTTTGTTTTACACCTCTTACTTTATTCTTTTGTTCCATGATTTGCTGTTAACTAGGAAACAAACTTCTTATTAATAATTACCAGTATAAAAAAAAAACAATCTAACTGTTTTCTCGTTAAAATTAATAGAATATATTTTATATTTTTTCTACACTTACCTACATTTACTATCAATAAATCAAGAAAATTGAGAACTACAACAGCTACTACTTACACTTCACAACATCATCAAAAGCATCTTCAGGAAAACTAAAGCACTCAACACACTGTTTCCAACCAGCCAACACAACCCAACCAACGATTACTAAACAACGCCAATACCCTTAAAGGATTCCCCTTCTGCCAGCGAAACACACAACCTTCTGATTAATTTTGTGGATATTTCATTAATGAAAATAACACAAAATAAAACAACTGAGAAAAATTCAGTTAAACAAAAAAGGAACAGAGCAAAATTCAACGAAAGTAGTAAGTAAAGGGAGAAGGAATGAATAGAAAAAAAAACTCATCAACAAATGAAAATCCAATTTTTATCTTACGAAAACGATATCTTAAATGACATTTACTTGTTGTACATAGAAGTAGAAGCTAGAGGAGAATGTCTATACAATAATGACAGCAGTAATAGAAAAATGATGCTAACAACAAACAATCATACAGATGGAGGTACGATTGTTTGTTGTTAGAATCAGCCTTAGATACTTTATGAAACAAGCAATTTGTAAGAGACAAAGAAAGAAAAAAAGAAGGAATGATGAAAAAAAAAAATAAGGGAAAAAATTTGTAATATAAACATAAAGAAATGAAGAAATCAGACATCATCATTGAAATAAAAATTGAAACCTTCATAACTGCTAAACTTAAAGGATATAGACTAGTGATGGTCACTAGAGCAAAAACAAGAACATCATCATCATCATGGTTGTAATCATTAACACCATCCTCAACGTTGTATATTTTATAAAGCAGAGAACGGGAAAATGGTTTGAACAAAATTTGTATAGAGGAAAAGCGTGGTAGCAAGTTTATTTTATTAAAATTTAAAAAAAAAAACTTTTTGAATTAAAAAAGTTACAGCCTAAAATCTTGTTAAATTTATACTAAAGCACTGCTTTGTTATTTAGTACCTTTTTGTGGTACTTTTGTAGGTTTGTTATAGTTTTAAGGGTCTCAAACTAACAGTTCCAAGTTTCATTTAGTTCGATTGACTCTTTTCCAACCTTTCAAATATAAAAATGTCGGTTCTTTAAAAAGTTTATTAAGAAACTTTAGTTTTTATATCCTACACATCCATAGTGGGGAGGGTTAAAGTATAATAAGCATCTCAGAATCACTTTTTGAGTCGACTAAAAGATGTCCGTCCGTCCGTCCGTCTGGCTTGCTGTCCGTAAAGGTCGCAAATTTTGAAGATATTTCGATTTCCCTCTAAAAAAGAGCGAAGCCTATCGAAATTGGCTGTAATCGGTCCATTATTTCATCTAGTCCACATTTAAATGTCCTCTCAAAATAGGACTTTATAAGTTAAAAATTTTTAATTTTTATAGGTATCTTCACATAAGTTATACATGTTACGTAATTTTTAGATGATCGGCTGATAATAAGTCATAGCTCCCATATGAGGCCCGTTTCCGAAATTCACTTTAACGAGCATAAATCTCTTAAAAATGTTGGTATCCACATAAAATTCAACAGAAATATTTTTCATATAGGTAACTTAAAAATGCGGAATTCACAAATGATGGCGTATGGTTTGAATGCGGTTTTGTTTTTAAAAACTTATATGTCATTTTGAAGGGTACATATCTGATATTCATTCACATTTACTTAGTAAACATTATAGTGTAAAAAGCTATGTTTTCTCCTGCTTCGAAAATGTCGAATTTTGTGCCAACAAAACGTCATATGCGAGAAGTTTCGCTTTACTTCATTAATTTGAAAAAAGTGCCGCTGAATGAAGCACGTCAAATGCCCACCGAAGCTTATGGTGATATGTTTCATTGGTTTCAACGAGCTAGGGATGGTTTTTGCGGTTCAGAAGTGGTGATTTTGACACGGAATACAAAGATCGCCCAGACGAGACAAGAAAGTTGAAAGATCTAGAATAAGAGGCATTACTTCATGAAGATTATTGTCTAACTCAAAAAGAACTTGCAAAATCATTGGGAGCTACTTTAGCAGCAATTTTAAAACGTTTGCGAGCAGTAGGATTTATCCAAAGGCAGGAAAATTGGATACCATACGACTTGAAGCCGAGAGACCTTGAATTAAGATTTGCTTGTCCGAAATGCTGTTTGAACACTATAAAAGATAATAATTTTTGCAATGAAAAATGGATTCATTAAAATTTGAAAACAAAATCAAACTAATTTGTAAAACATCTTCTCTGAGGAAGACTTTCTCCCTTTAAGACACGAGATATTAGACGACTTCTCAAGCTTATATTGTAAATCACTTCTATCACGCAAAACAGCATATAACTACCTGCAACCGATCGTCAAGTTTGATTGACACTTACAGGGTAAACAATATACAAATTTAGACAAACAAATCTGAAGTCATGATACTTCAAATATCATTTCACTCTATGCCGATGGAGTTACGAGTACCTATTTAAAACAGCAGATCGCATAAAATATCAGTATATTGTGGATGAGTAGCTCAAGTCTAAAGATCAATACAAGCAGCAACTCAGGCGACTGAAAAATTTAAGCGTCACCGCTCTCAGACAACGGAAAGTAAATCGCCAAAAATGGAGAAAGATATTCATCCACGAAACAACCCTTTAACGAGACTTGGCAAGGGAAGAAGGTGATTAAACAATTCCAATACTGTAACAGAATAACGTACCGTCAAATATAAAAAGACTGAGTTCGCTTACTTATTTTGACTCTGATGAGATTGAACTATTGAGCTATCTAAGCAAACGTGGAATTACAAAAGTTACTCTTCATATTTGTGGATGAGCAGCTCAAGTCAAAAGATCAATACAAGAAGCATGTCAGGCGAGTGAGAAATTTAAGCGTCAATGCTCTCAGGCAGCAGAAAGTAAATCGCCAAAAAAGAGAAAGATATTTAAGAAGACAAGCGAACCAGCTCGTAAATTATCATCATCCAAAAAACAACCCATTAAGGAGACTTAACAAAGGAAGGAGGTGACTAAACAATTCCAATACAGCAACAGAATGGCGTGCCAGTAAATATAAAACGACTGAGACCCTGGTGAGATTGAACTATTGAGCTAACCAAGCAAACGTGGAATTACAAAACCTATCCAATCGAATTGATGCTCTTCATATTTTATATTTATAGATGTACTTAGATGATATGATAAGGATGAGGAACCCGAACTTGTTTTAATTGGCTCATGGGTAACAAATCATAACAAGATGAGGCCAAAATCACAAAGTATCTAGAAATATCGTTAGATGACCGAGAGATTGTAGTTTAGACCCGAAAAAATTATCTCATCTGATTGTTTATAAAGGACATCATCGACAGTTTTTATTTATTTGACAGTCCTATCGATGCCATTATGTATGGAATATAACATAATGTAAATGTCCAACAGTTCTTCGATGGGTGGTGCACATCCTAAATGTCTAATTTTCCATGACTCTAGCGCATAAAGCGGGGCCTGGGTAATGTTGGATATGAGGCCCGCTGTGATGTGTGGCTTATTAGTATAGACAGGAAGAAACCCCCATAAGAAAAAGTCTAACGCGGTTAAATCGCACCATATCGCCAGTTAACATAACATCCAGGTGAGATGACCATGCCCTCAAATCGCTCGTGCATAATGTTCAGTATGTCATTAAGTGCAGAGCCGTCCAGTTGGCGCCCATATCATTCAATTGGCTTAAAATAGAAGTCAGTAATTATCGACTTATTGCGCTAGCCATTGATTGCGATGATCTGCCCAATGTCGTTCTCAAAAAAATATGAACCGATGACGCCGCCAGCCCAAAATCCACATCAAACAGTGTCTAGTATCGCATTGGTATTATTCTAAATTCGACAATTTTGTTTGTTGACATACCCATTCATCCAGAAATAGGTCTTATCGCTGAAGGTGACTTTTGATGGAAATTAGGGGCAGTTTCTAACTGCTTCAAGGTCCATGCAACGAAAACACACCTCGTTATCTATAGTATTTTTCCTTCAGTTTGTGCCTCATTTAAAATTTCTACGACTACAGGCCCAACTCACGATGCAAAATTATCATAGTTGTGGTCTGCAAAAGGCTGAGTTTCTATAGGCGACGAGAATCCGACTGCCTCGGAGTGTGGTTGGTGAATATTCCTCCCGGTAGGACGATAATGGCGACCGTAAAATGGGCGATGCTCGCGGAACGATGCGCGATCAAAACAGCCATTTCGATAAATCAATTTTATAATTTTGACATGCTGTTGAACGCTATATCCGTCCATGGTTACATGTGAAAACAAATTGAATAGTAACAGCCAATTTGACAGCACACAGTGGTTTAGAAAAATTTTTTTTTGGAAATAATTCGGTATCTCGAGCACTATTGGAGATATTCTTACAAAATTTCACATGGTAGAACCTGAGGTGATTTTGAGTTGAAGTGCATATGTTCTGCATCCTAGCGCTAATGGGGGCCAGTGCGTGGCTCCTCAAAGTTGGTCACCTCGGGTCTCAAAATTTAAAAAAAAAAATCACCAAAAATCCATTTATGACCCAAATGAGCTAAAGTTTTAAATATAAATAGTCCTTAAGAAGATCTACAAAAAATACACTTACATATGTAGGTTATCTCTATTAGTTGAAGAAATATTTAGGTTTATTTATTAATTTTTTTAAAATTTTGCTCGATCTTTTTATGGTTTTTTAGATATAACGGGCCAACGGATTGTTGAAATTTATTTTTAAAATATCAGCTATATTGGCGATAAAATTGTAAATAGAATAAGAATAACTTGCTAACAGTTATCTTGTCCCTATAAAAAGTAACACCATCCAAAGTTGGAAGATGTCTACGTTTTTTCCCAAAAAAGTCCCTATATTTTTTCTTTTGTAGAAAAAATTTTTCTTCGAGACTATACACAAGTTTTATATGGTCCAGAAAGGGAACTGAATGTTAAAGCGTGTAAATTAAAATTTTGGCTCATTAAAGCGGACACAACACCCCCCAGGTCTATCCAAACTTAGCCAATTTTAAAAAATAATTTTAGGTTTGAGTAAAAGATTCTAAAAAGGCAAAGCACTGATCGTCAATGATGTTCTATATTTGTATAATCCTATATGCTACTTAAACACTTACAAAGTTTTTTTTACTATCACACGGTAAATAACGTCTCAGTAGCTACTTTTCTAAAAAAAACTCAGTTTTTGGAACACATTTTTCCCGGTTTAGGAATTTTGGTATTTTAAAATAAAAAATTTCAAAAATTATAAAACTGTCAAATAAAAGATACTTGCATCTACATTAGTTCCAAATTTTGTTATATTCTCTTTAACCGTTAAAATTTTATATTAATTCAAATTTTATATTTTTCTTCATGGAAAATCAACATATTGTAATTTTTTTAAGTTTTTAAAGTAAATGACGTCTCCAAAATTTACAAAATTATTTAATTTTACCAAAAAATATCAATCTTCAAGTTTTAAGGTTTTCAACAATATCAAATACTTATATAAAAAGTATTTATTTACTTTTCAGAAGTTCTACAAACCTTGCCCCCTTTGAAAAATTTGTAAGGTTTTTGATATATTTCATGCAAAACACTTTAGCTCCAACCATGTAAAATTTCGTAACAATATCTCCGATAGTTCCCGAGATACCGAATTATTTCAAAAAAAAATATATATATTCAGAAATTACAATATCAATTAAAATGTGTGCCTGTTTCCTTACCAATTTAATTAATTCCCTTAAAATCAAAATTAAAAAGAACAAGATTTTTATTTCAAATGATTATGTTGTAGATGGATGCTTCCAGCAATACATATAAATTATGAAATGACAACAAGCGTGAAAACACCCCTTTCCTAGATTATTTCAAAAGTAAACAAGGAGACTAGAAAATATCCCAAAAAAAATTAGTAAAATATAACTTGAGCCGAAAAAACATTTGAGGTAAACAAAAAAGGTGGTAAAGAATCTTAGCTGATTTTTCCAAACAAATTGGGGTACGACAACAAACAGCAACCAAATGTCTTTGGGTTTAGCAATTTTTAGCCTGAAAAATATCTCATTTATCACATGTTTGTTTTACAACAATTACACGCTTAACGCAACACATCCAGCTGGAAAGAAAGAAAGGGTTGAGTTAAATTAACACCCCACCCTTAACAACTAATGCTGATGCACGTTTAGAATTCGAATTAAACAAAACTGTTTTTTGTTTCGTTTTTCCTCCAAAAACATGTACATTTTTTTCCCCAAAAAAAAACTTTTCTAATAAAATTTACCTTAAAATTCGGTATTTTGTTTTGTTTTGCTTATTTTCCTTTGCTCTAACAGATTTCACGGTATCACAGTAATTTCGAAACGTAATGTCTGAGGAGAGGGTGTTTAGATTATATTGGCTTAAGTTGGCGAAAACACGTGAGTGCTGTGACAAGTTAGTAAATAGATGAATGTTTTAGAACTCACCCTTATATATTTTAGTTCACTAGAGATTTGTGTAGACTTGAAATTTCGCGTTACGGTTTTTATACCCTTCATCAGGAGTGGCAAAATATAAATTTGTCATTCCGTTTGTAATTTCCATATTTTTCATTTGCGATATTAATGATTCATATATCAATATATCCGCCATAGTCCAATTTAGTTTGCTATTTAAAATCTAGAAAATCTACCAAAAAATATCTGAGATATGATAAAAAACTGCAACTATCTCGATTTGTTTAACCAAATTTTTGTATTTTATCTCATTTTTTTCACAAAAAATTTTCATAAATTTTTCAAACTCAAATTTGTTTTCTTCACAAACAAAACCGCGACTACCCCAATTTTTTATTCCAACAAATTTTTTTCACCTAGATTTGTTTTCCAATTTTTTACCAAAATTTTTTTCAATTTTTTTTTTTTTAATTTTTTTAACGAAAATTTTTTTCTTCAACTAAACTGCGTCTACCTCATATTTTTCACCCCAATTTTTATTTCATCAAAAGTATTTCTCCAATTTTTTAAACTCAAATTTGTTTTCTTCAACTTTTTTGTACCAAAATTTTTTTTCACAAACTCCAATTTTTTATTCTGAAATTTTTTCTTTACCTAAATTTGTCCCCAATTCTTTTCAACTCAAATTTTTTTACCAAAATTTTTTCCACAGAAATTTTTTTTACCAAAACCAAGACTATTTCGATTTTTAAAAAAAAAAAATTTTTTCCACAATTTATTTCTTCAACTTTTTTTTACCATAAAGGGTATTTAAGATTCGGTACAGCCAAATATAGCTCTGTTACTTGTTATATTTTATTTTGGGTTTATTTCTGTTTATTCATACTTTTTTTTTTGGGTGCGTCTTAGCACTCATCAACATCAACATAATCATCAGCGTCGTCGTCGTTGTAGTCGTCATCATTTGTTTTTGATGGTTTGATTGACATACCCCTTGTTGGGTAGTTGTTACTGTTACTTTTATTGTTGCTGTTGTTTTTGTAATATTTCATACTCCACTTTTACTTCTTGTTCTTTCTTTTCATACTTTTATGCGGTGCTAAAGTTAAAGGAAAATAATTTCAGCATAACAAAAACATACAGACTTAGACTTTAGGTTACACATCCATACAAATATATGGTGATGTATAGCAGAGTCTTATGCCGACACGTGCACGGAAAGAAATAGCAACAAGAATTGAAATAACAAAATCAAAATTTTGAATTTTTCCTAAAAAAATTTTTTTGGAGATTATCGACACAAATACAGCCCAATTGTGAATAAAAAATCCGCGGGATGTTTTTCCCTTTTCAAATTCAATATCCCGTGGATTTTTTATTCATAATTGGGCTGATAATCTTGGCCCACAAGCCTACAAGTGGCTGGTTTATCAGCAAAAACCAGTGTCTTCACATGGGTCACCGAAAATAATCGAGAGGTGTCAAATCTCACGACCTTGGAGGCTAATTGACAGGTCCATTTCTCGAAATCCAGTTATCACAAAATTTTGATTTCAATAAACCGAATGCCATATAGCGTCATTCTGTTGTAACCACATCTCTTGGAGCAATGACATTCATATTTTCATACAAAAACTCATTGATCATAGTGCGGTAACGATCTCCATTGACTTCATTTGAAAAAATAGGGTGCAATGATGCCATCACCGTGTAAACCGCACCAAACGGTGAATATTTCTGTATGTAAGGTAGTCTGTAAAGTCTAGACTGCCAAGGATACAGGAATGTAGTGAAGAAAAAATTATTTCTAAGGATTGTAAAGAGAAACATTATAAACTTCTGGTAATGTAATTCTTTTTTCCAAATTTTTTTGGTGTTTTTCAAACTAAAAACTCAGGCTAGCTTAGTTCTTATCGAGTATACGCTGAAGGTAGTCAATCACATTCTTCCCCTGTCAGCCTTAGTGCCGATCTCTGATTTAAAATGTTTTTCCACTTAAATTTGCATACATGTTCATTAGAATGTAGGACGCCGAACAAATGTACAAAAGCGCATCGCGATTCTTGTTCTATGGATCATTAAAAGAAACCACAGCTCAAATATTAATTTCGAGACCCCGGATTTCATTATGAGAAAGTCAAATAATCGTTAATTTTCACAACAATTTCCTAAATTTTTCCCAAAAAAAGGCGATAAAATCAAACACAGTGTACGAAAGCGGCATCTGGTGGCAGGGATGTCATGTACTTTTAATCGCTATTCCCAACCAAAATTGAAAATATCCCCAAAAATCAGCAAATATTGTTTTTCTTGAAATTTTTACAAAAGCTAAACTACATATTAAATAAATCAGCCAATAACTGTTCGAATTTATTGTTATAAAATAAAGAAGGTTCCTTAAAACCAAAATTCTTATAAATTTGTCAAAGTTTCTTTTGAAAATATTCATACAAATTGGTTGGAAATTATTTCCACTGCATCTCGTAACACATCGTTTAAAATTTTATATAAGGTATCTTTTTTAACCAAACATTAAGCATAAACACATTTCAGAATAATCAATTGTAAATTCAATTCGAAGTTACAGAATTACACCTTGCACTGAACTTTAATGATCTGCACATAAAATCCTAAAATTAGAACACTTTTCGAAAATACTGCTTTGGATTTAAAGATTATATCATATTATATGTAATGGTACGTACAAGGTGGGTCAAAACTAATCACCCAATGTTTTTTTTGCTGTCATTTTTTTTATGAAAAACTTTTTGATCCAAAGTATTTCATTAAAAAAAAATACATACAGCAAAGAAACATTGGTTGATTACTTTTGCCCCATCTTGTACATTCAATAGCATTGATCATCTCTATTTTCTATTCACAGAACATGAAATAATGTTCACTTATTGGTAACTTATTGCTATTATCGATAATAAAACCATCTTAACCTAATTACTTTATCTCCATAAAATGCCCAAAATATTTTAAAATATTCCCAATAAAATCCCCAGTCCCCAAACGAAATTTTCTGTTCCCAAAAACCTTACAAAATCCCCACATTTGGGGACAAATCCCCAACACTGGCAAGCCTGTCTGATGGCACTAAAAAATAAATTCTCGATTAATTTCCCTCACTTTTAACAGCCTTTAGCGGATACAGGAATTTGTTGCAGCAACAACTAACAATAGTGTCGTTTAAAGTAAAGTTGTAATTATTCTTCCAAAATTACGGTGAATTGTGAAAGTGAGAACTGGAATAACCCTCAATATGTCTATATTTTATTTAAAACTAAGTACAAACTATTTCTCTCCGTATAAAATTCTAACAGTTACACAACAAGCATTCACTCATACAAACATTATGCATACATATTTACTCTCACCCATTCACTACAATTATATTCAATTGTTGTTATTGCTTAACTTGTTCTTCTTGTTGTTGTTATTATTGTTGCTACATGTTTTGTTACTACAAACCACCTACGCTTACGCGAACACACGACTTTATATTGACACCGTCTTCGTTTACAGTCGTCGTCGTCATATCATCATCATCAACAGGAGCATCGTAGCAATAGTAGTAGTTGTTGTTGTCTTTATATTTTCTGTATTTTGGTTGTTAATGCCTGTATGTATGTGTGTTTGCTTAGATGAGTGTTTAGGTGCCTGTACTCTTCTCTTATTATTATTATTATTAAGGCTCTGCAATAAATGCACATACATACCTCATGAAACTAATATATTTACACATATGTACGTATGTATGTTTGTACGACTCCCTGCAAGTGTTGTATTGTTCTTTATATAAGATGCATGGTGTAACGTTACTTTTTGTTTGTTGTTGTGTGGGGTGTGACATTATGCTTAGCGGCCAAATATCAACAGACCACATGGCCTAAAGTATCCCTTCTGCTAACACCGTGTAAAATATTTTTTTCCCTATACGTTTCGGATAATATCTAAACCTACATACACTTATGCACAGAGCGACGAAGCATAGCTGCCCTGCATATTTGAACATCAACATACATATGTATTGTAAGATGATGAGGAACAACAGCCTTTAGTAATGGTTTGTTGATGGGGCGACTTTTCCTAAAATTATTGATATTTTGTTTGATGATTACTTTGAAATTTCTAAATAATCGATAAGAACCAATAAACTGGGGAGAGAGTGGTGGGTGGAATTTTAAAATTTTTAGAACAAATGAACCCTTATACAATTTAAAATATTAAGCACTGTAAACTCATAAATCATTGGCAAACTATCACATTGCAAATGAAGCCAGCTGTATGGATATGATTGGTGCACATTCAATCATTTAAAATGCGATTTTGGAGAAAAAGAGTTATAATATGGGAAAGCTAACAATTATTTCATTATAAGCCTATCAGTGTTTTTTTCGGATTATAGAACGTTCGTACTGAAATTAGGTATTGTGATTTATTTCTATATGAAACTTGCTTTTTTTTAAATTTGATTTTGTTAAGTGATTTTCGGAAGTGCGTCTTATGTGGAAGCTATGAGCATTTATGGACCCATCGCAATGAAATTATTGGCTATATGACTTAAAAATACTCGATTCATAATAGATGACGTAGCTTTTGAACGCAGTTTTTGTTATTAATAACTTATATGTCATTTTGAAGAGCACATATCTGTCATTTATTCTCACTTAGATATTGAAAGCCAACAAACAGAGTTCTATGTATTCGGACGGGGGCCTCATGATCTCCGCTGACCCTATTCCCGCGGCGGCGATTTCAGGTCGCAGTGAATCGAATGCTACTGAGATCCAGGTTAGTTCGGTGGAGACACCTGGCCGAGCTAATCTGCAAGCAACTTGCGTTCAACAATCTGCAGGAGGTAACTTGGGAAAACCTAAAGCATCCGAATGCTCACATAGTGCCTCCTCTAAGAAAGGAGGCAAGACTAAATGCAGTAAGGTGCCTCTGAATTTCAATCCGAGTACCTCGAAAGCTGCCTTGGTCCGTACCGAGAGAGGATCGGTAGAAACTTCTGCTTCGGGAGCTGCTAGCTTCAAAACTCAGGCTACAGCTAACCCAGTGCCGATTGTGAGCAAGGAAACTGCGAACAAGATTTCAGATACCCAAGCTACACCTCTTCCCGCCAGTAAAGGAACTGCGAACAAGACTTCGGGTTCCCAAGCTGTGCCTCCTGCCCAACAGGGCGATAAAAAACCCACCTGGCACGTAACACCATCCAGACGGGCCTTTCTGAGACGGCGAGCCGCCGGCTAGGTAAAAAACCTGCAGAGTCCGTCTCTTCCGATGATTTATCATCGCTAAACTGGCCAATGACCATCCTAGCTGATCTGCAAAATCCACCTCTTGCGTCTAAGGATGCGCCTAAACGGCAACGTTCCGAGGAGAGAAGCTCTCGGATAGTGCTAAGTATCTTGGAATTATTCTAGACTCTAAGCTATCCTGGAGCCAGAATATCCATCCGAGAGCATCTAAGGCGGCTATCGCTATTTAGAAGGACCATTGGGAAAACCTGGGGAATAAGCCCTAGGAATGCAAAATGGCTTTCTGATATGGTGGTACAGCCCATACTAATGTATGGAGCACTAGTATGGTGGAAGGCTCTAAGTAAATCCACCTACTGTGGGATGATTGAGAGAATACTGCGGAACTCTGCACTGATGATTACGGATGCGCAACGGAGCACTCCATCTCGTGCTCTGTTCGTTATGATGCACTGGCTACCGGCTGATCTCATGGCCAAACAATTGGCCATAAATTCGGCAGTCAGGTTAAGCACTGTAGTAGCATGGAGGTCTGGTAACGGTCAAGCGTCCATTTTGCGAACTGTACCTTATCTTCCTGTTAATATTGACTACTGCACTCCCTTACCCTTTATCGACAGACGCTTCTCTGTATCGTTGGCGGACGAGTTATCTTCCTCTAGGGACACGTTTGTCATCTATACAAATGGCTCAAAGTCTGCGACTGGGGTGGGTGGTGGCTTCTATATTCCCCATTTTCGGAAGGGTGTGTGTTTCAGGCTGCAGTATTAATATAGTGTAATTCAAGCTGAAATTTCAGCGATCAAAAGGACGGACAGTAAGCCTGCTATCAAATCCATATCTGGTGTCTA
Source organism: Calliphora vomitoria (assembly GCA_942486065.2). Lineage (NCBI taxonomy): Eukaryota > Metazoa > Arthropoda > Insecta > Diptera > Calliphoridae > Calliphora > Calliphora vomitoria. Next base: position 9,583,403 of record OW818030.2, on the reverse strand, counting down.
CTCGACAACCAGATTGGTACATGAATGCCGGGTATCTCTTAACGAGATGGCGAGACATTCTTACCTGGAGTTATTCTGGGTGCTGGGTCACTCTGGTGTACCTGGCAATGTTATTGCTGATGAACTGGAAGACGGGAGACCTTGAAAGATGATTTTGCATGTCCGAAATGCCACATTTTTAAGTTATACACCCAATAAAATATAATTCAATTTATTTTCTTGTAGTAATTTGTCTAGCTACTGGTGTCGTCTTTTCTTATTTTATGAACTTCGTAGATATTCGTGATGTCAACTATCATTTTCAAACCCTGTTGGCTAAGAGTGCCAATCACAGCTCAAAACTCTTGAATCAATGACAAACCATCACAAAGTCACTATACTTTTTAATGCAATTAAACTAAAATATAGTTTTTTATTTGTTTATTTATTAGCCAGACATTTAATTGTAAATTTATAAGCAAAAAACCCCTTAAGTTAAGCACTATAAACAAAATATGTAATGCTGCAACCAATTCATAATATAACTTACATATATTTCAAGATATTCTTCAGTTAATTTACATAAATCTCGAGAGAGCGTCTTATGACAATAATTTTTTTTCTTCCAAGAAGTAAAAGAAATTTTAACATCTTTCAAATAAACCAAATAAATCAAGCATAAAACACACACCTGAATATAAGCAACTGAAACAAGAAAATTGCATAAAATAATGAATGGCTAGATTTTCCCTAAAAGAAAAAAAAAACTCAAAAACTTAATTGCCAAACTTAGCAAATGCAACTAAAACTTAAAGAAATGCTGGATGGACAAATGCATTTAAGAAATGTAAATAAAAAATAATTAGAAATGAGATGAAGTATAAATAAATAATCACAAAACAAATTTAAAAGAAGAAATTTCAAAAAAAAAAAAATACAGCAAGATATTAGATGTTAGAACTAACTCCCTTTTGTGAATATAAATAAAGAAACAGTTTTTAAATCAAAGGTAAGAGTTAAAGACATAAAACTTATTATTATGTGGCTTGACAACAGCACACTACTTAAAAACGTATACTAATGTAGCAAACAATGAAGAAATTGAAGTCCAGAGAAAGCTATTTAAAATTTTAAAATCATATACAGCAAACATTAAATTTAAATTTATTGCCTACTTTTAGGCCCTCCCATAACAAAACTAAAATGAGGCATATCTTAGGCTGTATACAAAAATTCTTAATATTTTTTGGTTATGCTAAATACATGTATCTCTAAGGTATTCTTCAAGTATACCAAATGTCCTTTACTCAAACACACCCTACATTCCCCAAAAGTTAAGTAAGCTTATTCTTACTATATTTTTTTTCTTTCAAAATGTTATTCTTATATACTTAAAATTTCCTGTTGCAGTTAAGACTAGCTCTCTCTACTGCTCAGCTACTCCACAAGTGCATGTTGATATGCATGTTGCAAGTGCAACAAGAACACACTGCAACTGCAGCAAGACAATATAATAGAATACAGACAACAAAAAAAAAAAAATACTCCTTAAAAAAAACTCTCTAATACATTTTTTCTTATTCTTACACATTTTCTGTTATACACTAGCCCTTTTAGAAGCCCCTTTTTCCAAATGTCTTCAACTGCCCTTGCTACTGAAAAATTTGGAATGTATTTGCAACATTAGACAACCATTCAAATGCCCAAGAAAACTCACACTTGTTTTAAGAGGAAAAATACAAAAACTCATAAACACACACACACATTTAAATCTAAAAGTCTATAGAAAATTTGCAAAATTTTCTTAGATTTCTTAAATATGTAGGCTTAATAATTTTGCTAGCATATCTTAGGGAGTACGAGTAAAATCTATAGATGCTTAAAGGTAGTATGTATATGTGTGAGTAAAATGAAACACTCAAAGAATTTACGTAGTTTATGTTTATATAAAGAAAAAGTACTTATGAACTCAAGAAGACTTGAAGCCTAAAAAGCAATTCAATTTGGAAAAAAAAGATGCTGAAGTGAGTTCCATCGGTTCCAACGTGCGAGAGATGGTTTATTCGGTTCAGAAGTGGTGATTTTGACATGGAATACAAATACGCCCAGGCCAGCCAAAGCAGTTTGAAACATAGGCATTACTGCATGAATGATTTATTGTTTAAGTTCTGTTTCCATTTTAGAATATCTGATTACAAATGCTTCAACTCTACTCTGGTTTAACAAATCTTAAAATGTTATTATTTGCAGCTACAGCTAAGAGCTCAATGCCCAAAACAAAGTTTAAATTTATTTCATAACTTCTTTCAATAATGAGATATATGAATTTAAACTTTAAAATTGCAAAATTCAAACAAACACAGAAATGTGTTTTAGTGTGTTAAAATCACAATCAGCTACTTTTACCCCATATTTTAATCTGAGTTAGTTCTGATAATTTATGAATATATAATAAGTAAATAAATGATTCTTTGATATAAAGAATTCAGTTTACGAAAACCGGGTATTGTAACTGTATTTAGAATCTAAATTTTAGATTGAAAAATACCATTTATTTGTTTTAATAAAAACTCTATGGCGTATTATCAATATTAATAGCCCACAGAAGTAGGCAACATGTTTCTTATTAAGAGAAGCTTGCTCTTATAAATACACCACGGCGTATGAGAATTTTTTTAAGCTCATCAAAGTAGGAAATATTTTATGGATATAAGACATTGGTAGGCAAATATGTAGAGACATTTAATTTGAGTGCATGTGTGGGTAAAAAATAAAATATCCGCAACAACATTAAGCAAATTAATGAAATATTTGTATTTTTACGCTGTATTGTTTACATTCGGGTAGTCTACGTCTAAATTGACGAAAATCTTCGTTACCTGAACAATATGAACGCCTACCAATAAGACAGTATTGAGTTATTTTTGAATCATCCAACCATAAAGTAAACTGAATTGTCATTTTACTATTTTATTGCTTGGTTAAATTAATTTAACCAAGGTTCTTGTTCAATGTTCGAAACTATTTCCCTGAGTGTTTCCCTAAAATTTTTCTCTCTATGCTTAATTTGTATGCTTGTATGTATGTCAGTGCATAAATACATTCGTATGCTTACGAATTTCTTAGAAAATCTCAGTTTCTTACAAAAACAAAACGAAAAATCTACAACCCAAACACAAATACAGACTGTTAAACTCTTTAGTACTAACAGAAAAAAACAGCCTATCTTAGAGCCTCTTCTCCAAATCACTGCTGCCAGCACCCACTTTTTACTCTCCATCACCTAGCACAATCCCCCTCCCTCCCCCCTACAATAAATAAATATTTCCTATATTTTCTTGTTACAGTTTGTTGGTGAATACTTGTGCAAGGCAAAATAAAAAAAAAGAAATGAGTTTCATGAGTTCAAAATCTCTGACTCCCTGAAGTTAAGTGTACGTGTGTAGATAGAGAGAGTGTTTGTTTGTATAAGTGTGTATGTGTGTATTTATTAAATGGCAACCTGTCAGTACCTCTTTTCGGCACAAATGTCTTCTTGTAAAATGTTTGTTATTTTCTATAAATTTTCTTTTAGACACACACACACACAATTACTCATACTATAAACAAATATATATACATACATATATATAGACAGACGTACGAAGAAAAGCAGCAACAATACCCCCAAATGGGTATTTCATTTAAACAATATTATTGTTTTTGTTGTTATTGTTGTTATTGTTATTGTTGCTTTAAATGTGTAGATTTATTGTTGTTATAGTTGTTGTTGTGATATCGTTTACTTGTACTATGAACGTCTACGATTATTTCTGCTGCTATTCTTAATGTTAAGAAACAGTGGTGATGAAAGAAATTTTAACATAAAGAAGCTTTCATAAATAAATCTGTTTATCTGATTCATCATCGCACAGCCCAAACGACTGAAGCTAGAATCATGAAACTTTAATTGTGGGTTCCTCTCTCACCAAAACGATCCCATAAGAAGGGATTTTTGGAAATTCGAACGTTTAGGGGGTAAAAAAGGGTAAAAACGGGTAAATACGGTAACCTTATATCTTCGAAACTAATAAAGATACAATAAAACTTAAAATTGCATGTTACTCCATTTGAAAAATAAGCTGACAGGTGTTTCGTACTTTTTCGAAATTCGAACCTTTTAGGGGAGAAACCGGGTAAAAACTCTATTTTGGTACTTTTTTTGGCATCTTCTGTATCTTTTAAATTAATAAACATAGAAACAAATTTTAAATCGTATTCTTAACTTATAAAAAAATGAAAAATATAGGTTTGGCACTTTTTGGAAATTCGAACCCTTAAGCGATAAAAATTGTGTTTATTTTCGGTACTTTTTCATAAAATATGTTTTTTTTATAATTTTACATAGAGATACGAATATTTTATTATGAGCTCCCAGCACGATACAGAAATTTATTTGGTTATAAATTTACCTCCGTAATGGGGATAAAAAAGGTACCAAAAAGGGGGATAAAATCGGGAAAATACATTTTATTTGAAATTATTAAGACAATTTTGATAATTTTTTTAACATTGGTTAACAAATTAACTAACAGGTTGTTATTTGGAACTCGAGTGCCAAGGTTTATATTAGGTCAAATCCGGTAAACAGTTTGGTACTTTGATTAAAACATATTTTTTCATGGGCACAATACCACATATTTTAATCGTTTGAAACATGTCTGTAGCATAAATAATTTTGGCAAAATGGAATATTTTTAAATTTCAAACATGAGGGGTGTTCAAGGAGGAAAAAGGAAGTTGGTACTTTTCTCCTAATGGTACTTTTCTTAATCTTTTAAATTATTTGACTTATCGACATTAAAGTTAACTGATATGTATCTCAGTGAAGTTAGTGTTAGGAATAGGGGATAATATTTAGGTAGCAAAGTGTGAGTACTAAACTATGGGTACCTTTTTATTGTTCTAATGGTACTTTTTGAATTTTCTAACATAAAATTAAGCATATATGGTGCTAAGTTAGTGAGAATTCTTGGGGGAGACTTTTTGGTACTTTTTCTTTATTCGAATGGTACTTTTTGTAATTTCTTCACCAATAAAGCTAGAAACATGAAATATAGCTTTTACATGGGCCGAGTGTGTGGGAATCAACAAGTGGCTGCTTTTTGGTACTTTTTCTATATTATAATGGTATTTTTTGAATTTTCTATAATAATGGACCTAGAAATATGAAATTAAGCGTATATGGTCCTAAGTGAGTGAAAATTCAAGTGGATACTTCATGGTACTTTTTCTTTGTTCTAATGGTACTTTTTGAATTTTCTGTAATAATGGACTTAGAAACATGAAATCAAGCATATATGGTTCTAAGTGAGTTTGAATACTAGTGGGAGACTTTTTGGTACTTTTTGTAATTTCTTCACCAATGAACCTAGAAACATGAAATAAATGTTATATGGACCCGAGTGAGTGGGAATTCACAATTGGGGACTTATGGTACTTTTTCTTTATTCTAATGGTAATTTTTGAATTTTCTATAATAATGGACCTAGAAATATGAAATTAAGCGTATTTGGTCCTAAGTGAGTGAAAATTCAAGCGGATACTTCATGGTACTTTTTCTATATTCTAATGGTACTTTTTTTAAGTTCTTCACCAATGTACCTAGAAACATGAAATAAAGCATACATGGGCCCGAGTGGCTGGGAATCCACAAGTGGCTGCTTTTTGGTACTTTTTCATTCTTCTAATGGTACTTTTTGAATTTTCTGTAACAATGGACTTAGAAACATGAAATCAAGCTTATATGGTCCTAAGTGAGTTTGAATACTAGTGGGAGACTTTTTGGTACTTTTTGTAATTTCTTCACCAATGAACCTAGAAACATGAAATAAATGTTATATGGACCCGAGTGAGTGGGAATTCACAATTGGGGACTTATGGTACTTTTTCTTTATTCTAATGGTAATTTTTGAATTTTCTATAATAATGTACCTAGAAATATGAAATCAAGCGTATATGGTCCTAAGTGAGTGAGAATTCTAGGGGCAGACTTTTTGGTACCTTTTCTTTATTCGAATGGTACTTTTTGTAATGAATTAATAAACATGAAACTAGAGACATGTTATCCTGAATTAGTATTAATTCACAAAGAGAGACTTAATAGTACTATTTATTTCATCCAATTGGGGTGGCGAAACGCATCTGGTCAGCTAGTTTACTTATAAAGCTATCATATTGGAACATAAGCTGATTTATGTAGTGCCAACCATGACTACAGTGCACTCGCGGTAACGTGAACTAATTAAAACCAAGGGAGTTCATGTTAGTGAAATTGTTCACGTTAGCGATTGTCGAATTTCATGGAAAAAATATAAAATTGTATAACATAAACCTGTGTTTTACTCGCGTGAACGTGAAATTCTTTTATTATTATTTTCATTATTGAAATATAAAACAAAAATTATTCATTAAAATACATTACAAAACAAAATGAGATCACGAGAAAATATACATTGAAATAAAATTACATAGCAAATAAAATTACTCATACGTTGCCATTAAAAAATATGAATTTAGAGGATACAAACACATATTTTATATAAAGGAATTCCCTAAACTTTAAAAAATCGAATTTAAGTGAAAAAAATTGTTCACGTTATAGAGCTTTCTGAGTTTGTTCACGTTACAGAGTAGTCAATGTAAACAAAAGCTTGTTCACGTTAGGTGGTGTTCACGTTAGACGGTGTTTACGTTACCGCGAGTGCACTGTAATTTGAATAAGAGAAACATATCGGAGATTTAAACTGTTGGGATGTTTGTATCATATTTTCCCAACTGAATTCTTAATATGTTAAACTAGTAACAGAGCAATATTCTGAATCTTATATACCCTTAACCAAATTATACTTTAAACAAAATTAAAAAAAAAAAAATTATATCAAAATTTTTTTTTTAATTCATTCGCGAAAACATTTTTTTTTTTTTTAAAAAAAGTTTATAACAAAAATTTTTTTGGGAAAAAATAAAAAAAATTCGGGTTCAAAAATATTTTTCCCGATTTTGACCCATTGTAGGTCCAAATTATTATAGCCTTATATACATCGTTGGAATGATCTTTGAAATATCTATCATTAGATATCCATATTGTCTATATTAATGACTTAGTAATCCAGATATAGATAAAAACAAGTAAGACAGCTATATTCGCCTTGCCGAATCATATATACGTTTCACCAAATTATACTTTAAATAAAAATTTTAAATATTTTTAGGTAAACAAAATTAATTTTTTTTTTTAAATTGTTCTTCAAAATTTAAAAATTTCAAAATTGTTTTTCAAAAATTTTTTTTAATTTTTAAAAAAAAAAATTTTAAATTTATTAGTGAAAAAAATATGTATAACAAAATAATTTTTTTGGTAAAAAAAAATTCGGGTTAAAAAATATTTTTCCCGATTTTGACCGACGTTTCAACGGACTTTAAAATATCTATCATTAGATATCCATATTGTCTATATTAATGACTTAGTAATCCAGATATAGATCAGAAAGAGGCCAAAAATCGAGGTTGTTTCGGTTTTTTCCTTATATCTCAGCCTTTTGTGGGCCGATTGTTTCGATTTTAATTAGCAACTGAGCTGGAAGAATTCCCGATATATTGATGTATGAGTCAAATATGTAAGTTTTTTGAGGGATACGGAAAGTTGATTTCAACATACTGACGGATAGACGGACATGGCTATATCGACTTCGCTATCTATAACGATCCAGTATATATATACTTTGTGGGGTCGCAAATGAAAAATTTATAAATTACAAATGAAATGACTAACATATATAAACCCTTGCCGCTCATGGTGAAGGATATAAAAATCGTTTAGAATCGACCAATCAATTACAATTACTATGGTTCTGAATAGCTAAAAAATTGATTTGTCCCGATTGTGCCTTAAAATTTCAATACTTTTTTTTAAATTATTTATTTTTTAAAAACCACTGTGTCCGATAATGCTTTTTTTCATGGCCTGGTCAAAAGACGTTTTAATGCATTGCTTCTACGTCTTCTGCTTTTACAAAACCTACAAAATTCTGAAGGTCTCTGTAACTGTGTTTGAGTGTGAAGAAGTATGAGTGTTGTGCTATGTTTGTTGCTGCTGTGATTAGTAGTAAGAGAATGTCTGTGTGTGTGTATGTGTGTTTTTCATACAGTTTTTGTTGTTATTTTCTACTTATAATTTACGTTTAATGTGAACGTCCCTGTCTTTATGTGTATATGACTGTAGGTGTACAAAAATTATTGTTGTTCTAGCTTGTATGTGTTTTATTTCAGTTTCATTTCAAAAATTTTCTTTTTTTTTTTTACTTCTCTCATTTTATTTTTGTGTTCTTTCTTCTCGGATTGTAGTAGTATGATGTATGTGTAGATTTGATTGAAATTGATTGGATGCCAATGTTATGCCAGAGTGTGAGTTTTCTTAAGATTTAAAGAAAATTTTCTTAAAGTTAATTTTTTGCTAAGAAGTAAACTTTTTCTTTATTACGCATGCATACGCATGTTTGTGCAGGTTTTAAGAATGTAGCAATTAGTACATATGTATAGTGCAGTTTGTGTACAACTATGCATTTATGTACAAAATGAAAATGCAATTTTTTTCTTTCTCTTTTATGGGCTTCTGAAGTTTCTCTGCTATGTGGAGAGTTGAAATGAAGTTAGGGCCTAAAAGCAGCAACATATAGGGAATGTTTGCTAAGTATGTATGAATAATTAAGGAAAATAAAAATGGTCAGTAATTTTCTGCAAGTACTTATTTGTGCTACAGGGAACAGTTTTTAATATAATCAATTTTGTATATAAAAATATATTTCACATAAAGATTGTATATGATTTCAATTTGTTTTAGAAAATTTCCAAAATAACTAATTCTACTCTTCACATTATTTGATAACTTCCATAGCACTAGTTCTATAGAAACACTTCTGGAACCAGTATTATGATCATGAAGTAGTTCTATAAAGTTTTATAGGAACTAGTTATTTATAACTAGCTATAAATTAGTTCTAGACTAGTTATAAAGAACACAAACTAGTTCCGAAAGAAATTCATTGAATAAGAAAAAAAATAGAACTTAAGGTTTTTATGCAATAAGGTGGTTAGTTTATTAACCACCGGTTGGCTTTAATAATAATTATGATAAAAATGTTCGTAGTGTATAAGTTTGTTTAAAAACTTATCATTTTGACTAAATTTTCTGAAGAAGTAAACGAAATAGCTGTGTAGATGAGACATTCTCCAATTCTTTTCTATCATTTAGTATACCTTCACCTTCTGTGCAATCAACCAGCTCTTTCAATCGACAATTTTTCACCATTTTTGTTCCACCACACCAGTTTGTGTAGATGGTTGGTTTGTTTACGTGATAGTTCGTTGCGTGCGAACAATCAAGTAGGATCGAAGGGACGCCGTTTTGACAAGACCACACCACTCGTTAGATGTAATATCGTTTACATCGTAATGTATATAAAATGTATGCAAAAAGTATGCAAAAAAAGTCGAGTTTACTAGACCCAACCTGTAGCTTTGAGCTATCTCAGTAGGTCATTGAGTTTAGACCCGGCTACCTCACCAAGGTTAGTCACTATATAGTTGCCCATACATTTATGTCTCATGACACTCAGGGCTGGGCATTCGCAGAGAGGGTGGAAAATCGTTTCCTCTTTTTCCCTATCCTTACAACGGTCGTTAAAAATCGTGTCATCTTTTTCCCTATTCTTACAACAGTCGTTAAAAGGGAGTCCCATGCGATTTGCATGCTTGCTAACGTCCAGTGTCCCGTTAATACTGCCAGCAACCTTGATATATCCCTTCTATTCCGGGTTATCAGTTGTATAGTACGGTTTTCGTTAAAAGATGGCCACATCAACTTGGCTACCCTACATGTGTCTAAATTACGCCATCTATTTTCAGACTTTGTAAGAAAGTGTCTGAAGATAATGCCTTTGAATGTCCCCAGTGAATTTGCTACTGAGACCGCATTGGAGCTGTCTAAGGCAGATCCCATTCTGGCCAGTTCGTCTGCCTGTTCATTACCGTGGTCTCTGTGCGCAGGCACCCAAACCAAAGTATTGTCAAATAAACGACCTGGCCTTGACAGATAATTCTTACATTACGTGACCAGTGAAGATGAAGTTGTGTAGGCCTTCAGTGAGAGAAGTGCCGCCTGACTGTCGACAAAGATACCTATTTTGAGATGCCTACCCCAAGTTCGTCACAGAAAACACCAGAACCAACACCACAGCTCATTTTAGAACCATCTGTATATATCCTAGTGTCGTATTCGTACACGAGATTACCCCTACCCCACTCACTCCTGGAGGGATTCAAGACCTTGAACACCCTATCAAAGTCTGTGTATGGAGTAATGTAGTCAGAAGGCTGGAGAACGATCGAAGGCAATAGGCTCAGAATCCCCGCATGGTCATATGTACTCGATCTCCAACAACCAGATGCATGAAGCGTCCAGTAAAATAACTAGATATTTTACATTATTTGAAAGGGGGATTTCGCAGTTTTTCAACCGTGGAAGTTTGAAGCTTGGAATCTTTGTCCTTGTCGTGAAAAGTACAAGTTGTTTAGATAAGTCACTAGCAGAAGTATTAGCCGAATTTTATCATATCTTAACTGCAACCCCGAAGATATGTCACCGAGCACCATCATCAGATCGACTTGCTCCTAATAATTATATTCTTCGTCGGGTTCATGACGGCAAATACACACATATCTTGATTCAGTCACAGTGGTTAGTAATCTAACCACTCTATTACATACGTTATTTATCAAAGACTATAGTATAAAAAATTATTTTGTTAGCACAAGCCAACCAAACAAACACTAAATAACAAAGTAACACTGAATTTGATGAACGATAAACACTCTGTCTTTTTTTTATTAAATGCAAGAAAACCCCCTTAGAAAAACTGCAGAGATTATTTTTTAAAAAAGAAAGTTCTTCTTAACTGTTCCATCATCTAACTGTCAAGCCCTGATGATTATGGTGTTTTCCAACACCCTTCAAATCCCAGACTTTCTAAAGTGAAAAATGTCCCAATTTTTTTGATTTAAAAAAAATGTTTGAGTTTTTGGACCTTTTTAAATGGAAAAGTTTTTGTAGATTATTTAAAATAAAGATCGAGAAAAATAAGGCCATGAAACTCAAATAAGAGCTCAGAAAAGTGCAAACATCGGTATCTTCAACACCTTTATATATTTCTTCATAACTGCCACAATATTACATGAATATAATAAATTTTTACATTATTGTATAAAGGTTTTATATATTATTTGTTTTAACGTAGGAAACAAATAAAGCGTTTTCTGTTTTGTTGCAATTTTATTCCGCATACGTTATAGATGTCACTAAAAATTATTTAAATACTCTAGAACAGGTGGTTAGAAAAATGACCACTAAACCGTAAAGATTTAAGAAGTGATCTTAGTTATTTAGTACTTCAGCAGAACTATTGTATCTTTCATTAAGCTCCTGATATCTTTAACTTTAACTAAAACAAAGTGAGAGTGAGATATCATCGACAATTTTTTTCCTCAATGTCTAACTTTTCATGACTGTAGCGCATAAATCAGGCTCAATTTGACCGGTGGCATGGGTTATATTGGCCTTGAGGTCCGCTGAGGTTAGTGTCTTATTCGCATATACCTGAGAGTTAAGAAAACCCCACCAAAAAAAGTCTAACGGGTTCATTTCACACAATCTCGGTGGCCAGTTCACATCACCTATACGTGATATGACCATGCCCTCAAGTCGCTCGTGCAGAATGTCCAATGTGTCATTAGCTTTGTGGCTAGTAAAGCCATCCTGTTCAAACCACATGATATTGGTGTCCACATCATCCACTTCAGGCCAAAATAAGATGGTAACCATCGACCTATAACGCTCGCCGTTGATGCTGATTGCCTAGCCAACGTCGTTCTCAAAGAAATATGGACCGATAACGCCGCCAATATAATTTTTCGGGAAGCGTTGGACACTCTTGGATCTCATGTGGATTGGTATCGTCCCAAATTCAGCAATTTTGTTTGTTCAGAAATGCGATGCCTCTCAGAAGATGATTTTTTATGAAAATTAGGGTCAGTTTCCAGCTACTCCAGGTGCCATTTAGCGAATTCGGACATGGTTTTGGCAAAATATGACAAAAAACAGTAACTTTTTCGAGAGGCATTGGAAGCTCTTGGATCTCAAGAGGATTGGTATCTTCCCAAATTCGACAATTTTGTTTGTTGACATACGTCTTCACCCAGAAATGCAAGGCCTCTCAGAAGATGATTTTTTTATGAAAATTAGGGTCAGTTTCCAGCTACTCGAGGTCCTATTTAGCGAATTCGGCCGTAGTGTTGTTGCAAAACAAACTCTGACAGATGTATCATCAACAATATATCTGCTAACAACTGTTAAAGTACGGGAGTCCCTATTGAAAGGCCCTTTAGTTCCGATAGTGACAAATTTAAACAAAAATCGTTGATTAGAGAACTAGTTCCAGAACCTTTTCAAGGAAGGGCTACTGGCTACATAGTGCTTCCGTAGAACTTGAAAGAAACTTTAGTTCCGATGGTGACAAATTAAAGCAAAAATCATTGGTTAGAGAACTAGTTCCAGAACCTTTTCAAGGAAGGGTACTGGCTCCATTATGCTTCCGTCGAACTCCTTCCGAAGGTGACTATTTTAAATAGAAATAATTGGTCGTAGAGCCAAACTACAACAAGTACCGGCTATACTCATGCTTTCTGGAACTAGTTGTAGAGCTACTGCAGTTTTTCCTGGGCTTATAGAGAAGATAGAGATTACTTGCTCATTTTATACAAAAGATAGTGATAACTAGTTTACTCTATAGAAAAGATACCGAAAAGATAGCGATAACTTTACTATTGGGTGTATGATTTAAAAATGAGAGATTTTTTCAAATGTTTAGCTTTTATTCTGAAACATTTGTACAATAAAAATTTATTCAAAGTATTGACCATTGTTATCTATAAACTTTTACCATCTTTCTGGCAACATATGGATTCCGTGCCAAAAGAAATACTCATCGTTTGAGGCCATAAACAAATCAAGCCAAAATCTTATACTCTGTTCCAAAGTGAAGCGTATCCCAGAGAGAGCATTCTGCATTAATCGAAACAAATAGTAGACGGACAGGGCATGATCTGTACTGTAAAGTTGGAGAGGCAAAATTTCCCAAGCACTTCATTTTAAATAGTCTTTAACAGGTATTGCATAATGTGGCCGATCGTTGTCATAATGGAATATTACGGTTTCATGTCTGGCCGCATATTCTGGGAGTTTTTCGGCAAATGCTCTTTTCAAACGAATCAGTCGGGTTCGGAACAGATTTCAGCAGCTCATAATAGTAGGACCCTTTTACTCCCACCAAATAGCACCATGTCTATTTGGCTTTGGTGTCGATTTGGCTGATTGACCTGGCTTCACGTACGATCTTTTACGCTTCGGCTTATCGTAAAGGCTCCATTTTTCATTGCAAGTAATGATTCAGTGCAAAACTGGTTTTCTTTAGAAAAGTTATCTGCAACTGTAATTTTCTACAGAAATGTAATGATACAATTTTTCTACTCAAGATGTTATAGATTACTTTTATTTTCCATATAAAATTTACCGATAACTTTTAAGTTTTATTTTCCATAAAAAAAATATTGATAACTATTTATTATAATTTAAATTGCTATGCAAAAGTCCTTAACATCTTAACAATTTAAACAACTCAAGACTTTTTATTATTCCACAACAAAGAAAAATGTCTTTAATTAATAACTTGTTTCAATTCCCTTCCACTAAACTGACGAACAAAACAGTAATTGTCTTATAGGCCTGGCAAATGTTTTCCCCCATTCCATGACAATTCAAAACAACCCCTTCAATACAACGCCATCGATGCCACCAAAAACACACTCTCTCAAAGAAAAACTTAAAAAAAAAAGAATTTTAAATTTTAATTTAAAGCATTGAAAATGTTGCTGGAAAACTGAATATTTTGACCAAACAATTGTTTGAAAAGCAATTCATTTTAAATCCAACTGACAAGAGAAAATGTAACACAACGTACAGAAAGTATTCAATTCAAATTCAAAGAAATAGAAGGAGCTTCATGGAACTGCCATCAAAATGTTAAAAAACAGCACAAGTGAATAAAAATGAAAAAAAAAAAAAAACAAGAAAAGAAAAGTAGAAACGACAAGAAGGAGTACTAAGCAACTTAAAATGCGAAATAAAAAGGAACTTTTAAACAAACAAAGAAAGAAAAATAAGAATCCAAAACATACACCTCCATTATTTTTCCGTTCGCAAGCAGGATTTCATAGAGCACACACCGACGCCACCACCACCACGGACACCATTCAGTTGAACATTGTAGTAGTGTTTACGATGGCGGCGGCGACGTTGACTACACGTTGGTGATGATGATGATGAAGACGAATTGTAATAATAATAGAAGATGTGGCACAACGTTACTCTATGGCTAAGCTGGCTGCCATGCACACACACATACACAAACACAACGAATAATTTGTGTAAAAATAGAGGTACTGGCTTCTTTCTGCACAAGCACACAAAAAATTTTTCATGAAATTTTCAAACCTACACAAACACTTACACATCCACTCTCATACTCATATTTGTAAAGACAAGCTAAAACCAATTCATTGTAGCCAACAAAAACAACATTTACAGTAACAACAGCAACAACAATAACAATAACAGCAATAGCAACTACAACAATAATGTAAACGAAGACTCAGAAGTCCTTGGTTCTTATACATTTTTTCCTCCGTTTGAATTTTTTTTTTCTTTTTGTTTTCTGTTGTAATTTTTTTAGACAGCTTAAAAGAAGAATACGTACAAAATGTTGGCAAGTACCATACAACGTTTTTTTCCCTTTTTTTTCGATTTTTATATTTTTGTTGTTTTTTTTTTTTGCTGTTTGTAGTTCGTATGATGGGGGTTTCTCTAGACAGTAAAGGCAACATAAGAAAAAGTAACGAAAATTACAGAAAAAGGACTCTAACTGTAATAGAATGTCAGTTAAAATGTATGTATGTGTGAGTGTTTGTGTGTGTGTGTGTTTGTGTATAAGAGTGGGATTGTATGTTTATGTAAGTGTGTTTGTGTATTTTCAAAGTTTAAGCTTGACTGAATAAATGGTTGCCTGGTTAGATGATGGTTGTAAGGATTGGTCCGTTAACAAACATTTATTGAACAGGACCAACCAAAAAAGAAATTTAAAAATTTTATTTTTTGCAGAAAATTTTCAGACTTTCCAACAAATTATTTTTAGTAAAAAATTTTGAATCCAAAAATGTTTCTCTTCACATAAAACATAAATATTTTTACAAAATTTATTCAACAGAGTCAATGTCAATACGTACAAAATGTTCTTTTATAGAATTTTCCTGAATAAAGATCCTGTTTAAGATGCCGAATATGATTCCAGCAGTAATCTGTAATCACATGATGCCATTTTCCTTGATATCTTTCCCCCATTATTCGAATATCTTGGTGAAATCTTTCACCTTGCTCCTCACTAACAACGTCTTTTCTCCATAGCCATTACGTTATTAATGATAAATTTTACATAAAAACTAAATTTTTTTGGAGGGAGTTAAAAGGGAAATTTAAAGCATTTTTTTTTTTTTATTAATGCACAATATCTCTAAGACATGAGATGGTAGAAAAAAACTAATATTATATTCGTAATCCGCAGACAAAAATACATAAGGTTAAGTTATTTTGATTTCAGAAAATTTACAAAAAAAGGTTTTAAGGACTTATCTAAAAACACAAGAATTTTAACAACATTTTAACAATAACAGTCATCATGATATTGTTACGTTTTCACCCTTTAAAAACGTTGGTTTATTTCCTTTAATTAAACCATATACTTTTGATTGCAAATAAAGGCAATTTTAGTAGTTTAAAATTATAACAACTCTTTATTTATTCAAATGTACAACAGCAACAGTCTAAATAGTCACTATGTGTTTTTAATACACACACGTTTACAGTGGAGAAACCTAAGTGTAAAAGACAGTTGATTAACTATAACAGCGCATATGATAAACTCACTGACTACTGCAACCGCAGTCACTATTTAAACACACTGCCATCTTCATCCGAGTAGCCTAGATTGTTCTTAACGGTCAAAACTGGTATGTTCCAATCCTAGAGCTTTCGATGTCAATGTTAGCAGCTTAAACAGTTAGTGTTGCCATACTTACAAAACAATGCTAATAACCGAATGCTATCAACATTGTTGATAAGTAGAAGCTTCCACCGATAGACATGATGAATGCTGCAGGCAGTCGTTACAGACCGTTAAATTCAAATCGCTATTTCAAATTCGTAACAATATGTTCAATAATGTGACTCTTGCCAACTGAAGTAGATTTTTGAGGAGATTACTAAACCAGAACGTATGGTGTAAATATTGGAAACAATAAATGGGACTACATCTTAAAAACAAGAGCTGGTAGGGAAAAAATAATGACGCCATCGTCATAAGCAGATGAAAATATAGGATCAGCTATTTTTCTATCAGAAAACGTAAAAAACCTCCATTTTATTGTGCTGTGTTATTGATAATTTTTTATTTCTATAGAAAATTTCTAATGTTTGTAGAATATAAGGACTTAGATCGTAAAATTCCTAACACACGTTTTTTATTAAAACTTTTAACCCAAGTATTATTTGATTTTTGCCTATCAAGTTACCTTTGTAAAACATGTCAGTTATTATGTTTAATATCAATTATATTCATTTGTTTTTAATCTGATTAAAATGAGTGACCAGAAAAAAGTGCGTACTAAAATTATTAAATATTTTCAACCAAACCCAACTTGTTCCTACAAAAAGTTGGCCAAACAATCAAAGGTCTGCTATCAAACTTTTTCCAATGTTATTAAACAGTACAGGGAGAACTTGTCCGTTTATATAAAACCTGGTTCAGCTACAAGCATGGTCCACATAATTCCTCCAAACTGCCTGGAGCTGAGTCCAGTGGAGAGATATTAAGCTCTTGTTAAAAAAGAATTAAAGAGCACAAAAAAGGTGTCCAAAAGTATGGTAGATTTTAAACGGAGATAAACAACCTGTTCGAACAAAGTGACATAAAGCACAATAAAAACCATAATGGAAGGGTTTTCGATAAAGGTTAAAAATTTCATCATTAGTGATTAGAACTATAAAAATATTTTTTTTGTAAATTGTAACAATAATTTCAATCAAATAAAAATAGATTCTAAAGTGTAAGTTTAGTGGTTTCATTTTTATTAAAATGTTAAAAATTTTTCGATCTTTATCCTTAAGTATATTATGTCGACAACATTAATTTTCTATAGAAAAATTATCGACAACTTTCAATTTCTTTACAAAATGTCTTTGATAACTTTTATTTTCTATAGAAAAAATATCGATAAATTTTAATTAATTAATTTCTAAAGAAAAGTTTTGCATAACATTCAGTTTCTATAGCAAAAATAACGATAACTGTGGAAAATTTGTCGATAATTTAAGTTTTTCAAAGTAATGTTATCGACAACTTCTATTTTCGATAAAAAAAACTATCGCTTATTTTAATTTTCTAAAGAAATGTTATCGATAAATTAAGTTTTTTATGGAAAGATTATCGATAATTGGAATTTTATAAAAAAAAAGTTATCTTTAATTTGCATTGTATCTCAAAAGTTATCGATAACTATATTTTATAAAGAATAATTATCGATAATTTTCAATTTCTATAGAAAATTTATCGACAAATTTTAATTTTTATAATTAAGTTTTAAATTTTTATGGAAAAGTTATCGATAAATTTAAATTTCTATAATAAAGTTATCAAGAATTTTTACTTTCTAAAGAAACATTAATTTTCTATAAAAATAATAACGATAACTTTCAGTATCTATGGAAAATTTGTCGATAACATGAATTTACAATAGAATTGTTTTCGATCACTTGAATTTTCTATAAAAATGTTATCAATAATTTGAACATAATATAGAAATGTTATGGATAACTGTTAGATTCTATAGATAAGATGTCGCCAACTTTTATTTTGTATGGAAAAGATAGCTATAACTGTTTGTCAATAGAAAAGTTATTGATAACTAGATTTTTATATAAAAAAGTTTTCAATAGAGAAGTTATCGATAACTTCAATTTAATAGAAAAGTTTTCGATAATTTTCAATTTCTATAAAAACTTATCGATAACGTTCAATTTCAACAGAAATGTCAGAAAAATAAATAACTTAGAATTTCTATACAACCTTTAAATTTCTGTAAAAAAGTTATCGAAACTTAAAATTTCTATAGAAAGGTTATCGATAACTTTCAATTTCAATTGCAATATTATCGATAACTTTCCATTATAGATAAGAAGGATATCGATAACATCCAGCTTTCATAGAAAAGTTATCGATAACTTTCAGCTTCCGTCTTGTTATCGATAACTAAAAATGGTAAAATTTTTCGATTACTTTAATTTTGTAAAAAAAAAATTGAAATCTTTTCGGTTTTTTGAATTTATTACACAAAATGTTTCGATTTCATTGGCTTAATTATAAAGTAAGAAAGTATAGTCGGTCAAGCCCGACCAGATGATATCCTACACCGAGAAGATGATTATTTTATTTGGATGCCAATATTTTTAAGAGATTTATGCTTGTTAAAGCGATTTTCGGAAGTGGCCTTATGTGGGAGCTACGACTAATTATGGACCGATCGTCACAAAATTTAATAGTGCAAGTTCGGCTTAATAAAACTTATTTGTGCTGAATTTTAATCGACTCTGAAAGTGATCCTGAGCAGATTGGTATACTTTAAGGTGGATGTTGGGACTATAATTTTTTATCGTTACAAACATCAGCAATAACCCAATATACCCTCCCTACTATGGTTTTGTAGAGTATAAAAATTAGAGAAATATTTTGATTATCAAAATTGGCCGATATCATGAATTTGTTATAGAATTTTGTTCGATATCTTGAATCTTTATAGAAAATTTGCTATTATTTTGAATTTCTATAAAAAATCCATTAATAATTTGAATTCGTATAGAAATTTGTTTGATTATTTCAAATACTGTAATATTTTATAGAAAAGTTTTCGTTTACTTAAATTTTTTGTAGACAATTTTCCGATTTCTGGATTTTTTTAAGAAAATTTTAAAATTACTTGTTTTTTGTATAGAAAATTGTTCAATCCTTTCTTCGGACAGTTGGTCATATTTCGCTATTTCGATAACTAAGATTGAGTGTGGGATTCGTACGTCTGAATGTAGAGATGGTCTGGTTTATTATTTCGTTTCGTTCTTTTTTTTTCATTTATATTTTCCTCTTTTACTCCCTCTTCCTTTAAGAGTTTCTAACGAAATTTTTCTATATCCCCTTCCAAGCAGCAACACAACAAAAAAAAAAAAATTGTTGCTGCTGTTTCTAGCATTGCTGATGTTATGGAAGCTTCTATTATCCTTGTTTTATTTGAGGGTACTGTTTGTTATAACAAAAAGAAAAAAAAAAAAAGAAAAAAAAGTTTCAGCAAAAAAGAAAAATTTTGGAATGAAATTTTTGCTTGTTCCTTTAATTTTTATTCATTTTTTTTTTAGATTTTTCGGTTTTTAGTATTTTTTGGCAACATGAAGTATCGCAAAAGGATGCTTCAACCAAAGTTACCTTTTTCCGTTGCGCAAATTGTTATCTTATGCAGAAAACAACGAGAACATTTTTTTCCGAAATGTGGAGTAGAGTAGAACCAACAAGCTAAAATTTTAATCACTGCAAAAGTAATAATGGTTGCGGGGGAGATGGTGCGATGTATATAGAGGGGTAAGAGTAAAGGACAAAAAGGAAATGATGGCTGTAGCAATTTCTTCGTTTAGTCATTATCAACAACTCCCTGTCCAATACCGCCCATGTTACTCTTATTTCAGTTTCAAAAAATATTAAAACATACATTTCCCTTATAGTTGTCTTACTTGCCTAATGCCAAACCCCCATCCAACCACCCAACTCCTCAATCAAGCGCTCCATCATTGAACAAATAAAAACTGTGACCCCCCCCCCTCCGTTCTTAGTTGGTAGTTGGATATTTTATATAAATTTTATTGTGTGGAAGGGTAAGAAAAATAAAGGATTTTTATTTTTGGAAAATATTTGGATGTTTCTTTATCTATCTGGCTTGTCTTAGTTGTTGTCGTTGTTGGTTGGTATCATTATGTCTGTTCGTTTTAGCACACAAAAATGAAAAAATAAATGGAAAAAAAACGCGCAGCAAGTTGGTTCCCATAACCGCCGCTTTGTGAAAAGTTTTATGTTTGAGTTTTTGTTTTATTTTGTTCAGAAATTTTTGTACATATTTTCTAGAGCGCCAGAGTTAGGTGTTTTTTTTTCTTCTATATGTTCAACAAATTTGTTGTAAGCTCAGTTGATGTAATGATGCCTCGCCTCTTTAGGTGGCATGGGGTAGGAGTAGTAATATAAACAAGCCTTGAGCTTCTCAACAACATTAACGAAAAACAGCATTACTAATCTAAGGCCTAACACCCTAATTCCCCTTGCTATGGCAAAGGTGCTGCTTTCTTACTGCCGTTACAACTTGTATCATCTTGTTAAGGTACAAGAAAAACTTAAATTTGGTCTATGGTTTTTACATTCAAACTTAATATCGATAGTCTATCCCTAAATCATGACAGAAAAAACTAAATTACACCATTTCCTAAAGGAGATTCTTAAATAAGTATTAAAACTTTGGATATCAAAAAGTTTTCTATGGAAATTTGACTGAAATTTTAATGAAACTTTAACTTACTATAGGTTTTCTTTACAGAAATGTAGATATTGATCAATGAATTATTTTCTTTAAAAGTTGTTTGTTATCGAGTATTTTAAGTTATCGATAAGTTTTCTTTACAAATATAATTAGTTATTGTTTAATATCTCCAAAAATTTTAGCTGTTGTTCCTCATTTCATACATTTTCTTTGTTTTCTGAAAAAAAAAATTATTTTCAACAAATTTTCTTTAAGAAATTATTGTATTCAAATTAGTTATCGATAACTTATCTAGGTAAAATTTTTATCTATATATATAAAAGAGTAACGTTACTGACTGACTGACTGACTGACTGACTGACTGATTCATCATCGCACAGCCCAAACGGTTGAAGCTAGAATCATGAAATTTTAACTGTAGGTTCCTCCCTCCCCAAAACGATCCGATAAGAAGGGATTTTTGGAAATTCGAACGTTTAGGGGTTAAAAAAGGGTAAAAACGGGTAAATTCGGTAACCTTATATCTTCGAAACTAATAAAGATACAAAAAAACTTAAAATTGCATGTTACTCCATTTAAAAAATAAGCTGACAGGTGTTTCGTACTTTTTCGAAATTCGAACCTTTTAGGGGAGAAAACGGGTAAAAACTGTATTTTGGTACTTTTTTGGCACCATATGTATCTTTTAAACTACTAAACATAGAAACAAATTTTAAATCGTATTCATTACATATCAAAAAATAAAAAATATAAGTTTGGTACTTTTTGGAAATTCGAACCCTTAAGGGATAAAAATTGTATTTATTTTTGGTACTTTTTTCATAAAGTATGTTTTTCTACAAATTGATATAGACATATAAATATTTTATTTTAAGCTCCCACCACGATACAGAAATTTATTTGATTAAAATTTTAACACCGCAATGGGGATAAAAATGGTACCAAAAAGGGGGTAAAAACGGAAAAATACATTTTATTTAACATTTTCAGCCAATTTTGATAAATTTTTAACATTGGTTCCTGGATTCATGCAAAAATTAACTAACAGAGTGCTATTTGGAACTCGACTGACAAGATGTATATTTGTCCAAATCCGGGAAAACAGTTTGGTACTTTTTTTAAAACTTATTTTTCTTGAGCACATTAACACAGATTTTAATCGTTTGAGGCATGTCTTTAAGCATAAACAATTTTGGCAAAATGGAATATTTTTAAATTTCAAACTTGAGGGGTGTTCAAGGAGGAAAAGGCCATTTGGTACTTTTTTTCCTAATGGTACTTTTTTTAATATTTTCAATTATTTCACTTATCGACATTAAAGTTAGCTGATATGTATCTGAATGAAGTTAGAGTTAGGAGTAGGGGATAATATTTAGGTACCAAAATGTGAGAACTGAACTATAGGTACTTTTTTGTTCTTCTAATGGTACTTTTTGTATTTTCTTTAATAATGGGCCTAGAAACATGAAATTAAGCATTAATGATAATAAGTGAGTGAGAAGTTTAGGAGGAAACTCTATCGCAGTTTTTTTTATATTAGAGTGGTACTTATGGTACTTTTTCTTTATTCTAATGGTACTTTTTCAATTTTCTATAATAATGGACCTAGAAACATGAAACTTAGCATATATGGTAATAAGTGCGTGAGGGTAGACTTTTTGGTACTTTTTATACCCTACACCACCATAGTGGGGAGGGTATAATGGATTTGTGCAAATGTTTGTAACGCCCAAAAATATTAGTCTAACACCCACCTTAAAGTATACCGATCGACTCAGAATCACTTTCTGAGTCGATTAAACGATGTCCGTCCGTCCGTCCGTCTGGCTGGCTGGCTGGTTGGCTGGCTGTCCATATAAAGCTTGTGCGCAGAGTACAGGTCGCAATTTTAAAGATATTTCGATAAAATTTAGTTCATATCATTTTTTCTACCCAAGGACGATCCCTATTGAAACTGGCTGAAATCGGTCCATTATTTGACCTAGCCCCCATACAAATGTCCTCCCGAAAGTGGATTTTATCCGTCACAAATGTTTAATTTATATATGTATCTACACAAGTTTTTGTCCAAATAAGTTTTATATATACAGAATTCATGTCACCAAATTTTATTATGATCGGTCCATAATTTGTCATAGCTCCCATATAAGGCCCACTTCCGAAAATCGCTCACGAACATAAATTATTGAAATTTTGAAAGAAAAATGTTTTTGCTCATTTACTTAGTGTAGGGTATTATCTGGTCGGGCTTGACCGACCATACTTTCTTACTTGTTCTTTATTCGAATGGTACTTTTTGTAATTTCTTCACGAATGAACCTATAAACATGAAATAAAGGTTATATGGACCTTCGGGTGGGAAACCGCAAGTGGGGGATTTTTGGTACTTTTTCAATATTCTAATGGTACTTTTTGATTTTTTTGTAATAATGGACATAGAAATTCGAAATTAGGCGTATATGGTCCTAAGTGAGAAAAAATTCAATTGGATACTTCATGGTACTTTTTCTTTATGCTAATGGTACTTTTTTGAATTTTCTATAGCAATGGACATAGAAATATGAAATAAAGCATATATGGTCCTAAGTGAGTGAGAATTCTAGAGGGAGACTTTTTGGTACTTTTTCTTTATTCGGATGGTACTTTTTGTAATTTCTTCACCAATGAACCTAGAAACATGAAATAAAGCTTATATGGACCCGAGTGGGTGGGAATCCACAAGTGGCTGCCTTTTGGTACTTTTTCTTTATTCTAATAGTACTTTTTTGAATTTTCTATAACAATGGACTTAGAAACATGAAATTAAGCATATATGGTCCTGAGTGAGAATTTTATGGGGAGACTTTTTGGTACTTTCTCTTTAATCGAATGGTACTTTTTGGAATTTCTTCAACAATGAACCTAGAATCATGAAATAAATCCTATATGGACCCGAGTGAATGGGAATCCACAAGTGGCTGCCTTTTTGGTACTTTTTCTATATTCTAATGGTACTTTTTGATTTGTTTGTAATAATGGACATAGAAACACGAAATTAAGCGTATATGGTCCTAAGTGAGTGAAAATTCAAGCGGACACTTCATGGTACTTTTTATTTATTCTAAAGGTACTTTTTGGAATTTTCTATAGCAATGGACTTAGAAACATGAAATTAAGCATATATGGTCCTAAGTGAGTGAGAATTCTGGAGGCAGACTTTTTGGTACTTTTTCTTTATTCGAATGGTACTTTTTGTAATTTCTTCACCAATATACCTAGAAACATGAAATAAAGCTTATATGGACCCGAATGAGTGGGAAACCACAAATAGGGAACTTATGGTACTTTTTCTATATTCTAATGGTACTTTTTTTGTAATAATGAAGTAAGAAATTATGCGTATATGGTAATAAATGAGTGAAAATTCAAGCGGACACTTCATGGTACTTTTTCTTTATTCTAATGGTACTTTTTTGACTTAGAAATATGAAATGGACTTAGAAATATGAAATTCAGCATATATGGTCCTAAGTGAGTGAGAATTCTAGGGGGAGACTTTTTGGTACCTTTTCTTTAATCGAATGGTACTTTTTGTAATTTCTTCAACAATGAACCTATAAACATGAAATAATGTTTATATGGAACCGAGTGAGTGGGAAACCACATGTGGGGGCTTTTTGGTACTTTTTCTATATTCTAATGGTACTTTTTGATTTTTTGTAATAATGGACATAGAAGTACGAAAGTATGCGTATATGGTAATAAGTGAGTGAAAATTTAAGCGGACACTTCATGGTACTTTTTCTTTATTCTAATGGTTTTTTTTTTACTTTTCTATAGCAATGGACTTAGAAACATGGAATTAAGCATATATGGTCCTAGGTGAGTGAGAATTCTAGGGAGAGACTTTTTTGTACTTTTTCTTTATTCGAATGGTACTTTTCGTAATTTCTTCACCAATGAATCTAGAAACATGAAATAAAGCTTATATGGACCCGAGAAGTGGCTGCCTTTTCGTACTTTTTCTGTTTTCTAATGGTACTTTTTGAATTTTCTGTAATAATGGACATATAAATATGAAATTAAGCGTATATGGCACTAAGTAAGTGACAAATCAAGGGGATACTTCGTGATACCTTTTCTTTATGGTACTTTTCTAAATTTCTTAAGTGAATGATAATTCTAAGGGGATACTTTTTGGTACTTTATTCGAATGGTACTTTTTGTATTTTCTTCACCAATGAACATGATATAACGCTTATATAGACCTAAGCGAAAGAAAATCTACAAGTGGGAACATTATGGTACTTTTTCTTTATTCTAATGGTACTTTTTAAATTTTCTATAATAATGGACCTAGAAACATAAAATTAAACATATATGGTCATAAGGGAGTGAGAATTTAAGGGGGAGTCTTTATGGTACTCTATCTATATTCGAATAGTACTTTTTGTATCTTCTTCACCAATGAACTTAGAATTGTGAAATAAAGCTTATATGATCCCGACCGATTGGGAATCCACAAGTGGGGGCTTTATGCTACTTTTTCTATATTATAAAGGTACTTTTTGAATTTTCTCTAATAATGGATTTAGAAATACCAAATTAACTGCATATTGTTTTAAGTAAGTGAAAACTCAAAGAGAATACTTAATACTTTTTCTTTATTCTAATGGAACTTTTTAAATTTTCTATAATAAATCTAGAATGAACATGAACATGAACATAATATTATATGGACTCGAGCGAGTAGGATTCTATAACTGGGAACATTATGGCGCTTTTTCATTATTCTAATGGTATATTTTGAATTGGCTATAATAATGGACCTAGAAATATAAAATATATGCTCCTCAGTGAGTAACTAACTTTTTTCATATATTAAATTAGTTAGCTTAAATACAAAAATAATTTGTATTTTTTCGTTCTTCGAATGGTATATGATCCTGACCGAATAAGAATCTAAAAAAGGAACTCACAGGTACTTTTTTCCAACTAATAATATTTTTTGACTATTATATAAAATTAAACCTAAAAATTCAAAATTAGGCACACATGATTCGGAATGAGTTAGAATTCACAAAAGGTGACTTTAGTGGTACATTTCTTTAGCATTTTCTATAAAAATGATCATGTGTGGGCATATAAAATGTGGGTCTAAATGGTACTTTTTTATTATAATAATACGTTTCGAATGAGCTAGAAGCCACAATACAATGATTCAATAAACACGAATCTAGAGGCATGTGAATTAGCTTTAATTTACAAAGGGAGACTTAATAGTATTATTTCTTTCATCCAATTGGGGTGGCGAAGCGCACCGGGTTTATTGCTAGTTATCGATAAATCTTCTGAAAAAGAAAAAAATATTTTCAAAAAATGTTCTTTAAGAAATTGTTGTTATCGAAATGTTTTTGATAATCGATACATTTTGTAAACAAAATTTTGTTATCGATGAATTTTCATTAAAATTTTTTTTAAATTTTAAAAAATTAGTTATCGATAACTTTTCTAGGTAAAATTTCGAGAAATTTTCTGTAATAAAATTGTGTTATCGATAAATTTTCTATAAAAAACTTAGTTATCGTTAAATTCTATATGAAAAATTTAGTTATCGAAAATTTTTTTAAGAAATATTGATACCAAAAATATCGAAAAATTTTCTAAATGAAATATTTGTTATCGATAAATTTTCTATGAAAACATTTAGTAAACGATAATTTTTTTTTCTTTTTTCTATAAAAAAATTGTTTCAATTTCTATTAAAAATTGAATTATCGATAAATTTTCTATGAGAAAATTTAGTTATCGATAAATTGTCTATAAAAATAAATTAATTACCGATCAGTTTTCGATAATTTCTTAACGAAATTTTAGTGATTTTTGTAAGCTATTTAGACTGCCTAGATATGTTCAGATGGCATTGATATGTTCACAAGAGTTGTTTAGCCTTACCGTAGCTACATATTGCTAAATATTGTTAGTAAAAAATTAGTAGTCCCTGGAAGTTATTATAAAAAAAGTGAAAAAAAAATGTTTCTTCCTATATTTATTTTGTGTGCTTTATTTTTTGTGCAGATCCAAACCCGATCCAGGCTCCGTAAAGCCTAAGATGAGTGCCAATTAACCATTTAGGCTCTCTTGTTGGAGAGCAACTAGTTTTAATTTTAGTTATAAGATTTAAATACTTATTGTTAGGCCTATAAAAGGCAGATTCAATAAATTAATAAAAGCGTTTAAAAAAAAAAATTATTTATTTTAAAAAAGTGCACGTAAAAGCAATTTTTTGTGAAAAATTGTTAACAAAATTTGTTTGGCGGACTATTAGCTATATTATTGCAGCATAATATGGTAAGTCTTTCGTCATATAAACGGTTGTCACAAACATATACTTGTTTACTGTAACCATATATATGGTTCATACAATCATGTGAATCGTAAATTAACCATATTATTATTACCACAATCATATTTATTGTTACTGAGACTATAATATTATTAAAAATGTTGAAATGGTTACAGTAAACATGCTCAAATGTTGAAATGGTTACAGTAACAATACACAATACACAACTATATTTTTTTTCTGCGTGTAGTCATTGGACGGGCTTCGACGGTCTTTTTTTTTTTTGGCAAGCTATATAATATTCTTAGAAAAAAAATATCAGTATATTTGAGACCCAACTTTAATGGACTATAACAGGAAAATGGAGAGACCCATAAATATAAGATATACACTTAATAAAAGCCTATATCAATGTTTATCTATGATTTGAAGTATGAATTTCTATATGGTAAAACAATTGAGAAATATGTAATTTAGTAAAACAGTAAAATATTAAAAAAAAAAAAATTAACGAAAATATGATTCAAAATTTTTTGAAGTTCTGGCGCTTCTGTCGAGAAAACGAAATGTCCATTTAAAAATCTCATTTGTATTGGAGGTGAGCAGATTGTCAGCTTCCTAAAAAACTTCGTTTTTTCAAATTCTGAAGATACCGATTTTTATAATTTTGTCCACTAGGCCCCCACTGTGGTGGCCCATAAAGAAAATTGTTACCCAAAATGGACAAACTGAGAATAGGGTTTTACTACCTTTTGGTAGTAGAGTCGAACGTATACTGTTATGATCGTGTGTTTTTCCAAAAGTCTTCATTTGTTGCATAGTGTTATCAAACATTTTTTTATGAAAAATTTTGTTAGCGATAAATTTTCTATCGAAGAAATCGGCCCACATATCTCTGATATATAAACAAAAAACCGCGACTACTTCGATATGTTCACCTACTTTTCATCAGAATTTTTAATATTTTTTCTTATAATTTATAGATTTTTTGGTAATTATTTGAACTTTTTATAATAGTAAGTTAAATAAATGGAATTTACAATAGACCTTGACAATAAAGATTGTTGATGACGCCCTTGGAAGGGTAGAAAATGCATTCCAATTTGCCAATTGTCTAAAATTGTAGTATTCAGTGATATTCTTTGAATTATTATAGATTAATTATAATAAATGAACTTAAGCCTAATTAAAAATTTTCTTCCAAATTTTTTCTTATAATTAACCAAACCTCAACTCATCTATTTTTCAACCCAAATTTTTTTTACTCAACAAGTAAGAAAGCTACCTTAGTCCAACTTCGGTTGTTATTAAAAATCGGGAAAATCGGCCCACAAATGGCTAATATATAAGAAAAAACTTTTTTTCTAAAATTTATTTTCACCAATTTTATTTCCTAATTTTTTTTTTTTTTTTCAACCAAAGCTCAACTCTGTAAGAAGGAAAGCTATATTCGGCTGTTTCGAATCTTATATACCCTCACTTGGTAAACAAAATTAAAATTTTTTTTTTTTCAAAATTGTTTTTCAAATTTAAACAAAAAAATATAATTTTCAAATTGTTTTTCAAAATTAAAAAAAAAAAATTTCAAATTTGTTTTCTAAAAATTTAGATTTTCGAAAATTTTTTAAAATTTTTTTTCTTAAATTACATATTAGTGAAAACAATTTTTTTGTTAAAAAAAATTCTGGTTAAAAAATATTTTTCCCGATTTTGACCCATTGTAGGTTCAAATTACTATAGCCATTATTGTCTATATTAATGACTTAGTAATCCAGATATATATCAAATATACACCAAAAATCGAAGTTGTCCCGGTTTTTTCCTTATCTCCATTTGTGGGCCGATTTTCTCGATTTTAAATAGCGACCGAGCCGGAAGAATTCCCGATATATTGATGTATCAATTATGTTTGTAAGTTATTTGGGGGCTATGAAAAGTTGATTTCAACATACAGACGGACAGACAGACGGACATAACGATCCAGAATATATATACTTTGTGGGGTCGCAAATGAAAAATGTAGAAATTACAAACGGAATGACAAACTTATATGTATATACCCTTGCCACTCATGATGAAGGGTATAATAAAATATTATTTCTCCAACTTTTTCTTAACCAGAAATATCGTTACTATAAATTTTCCCTGAAAATCAATAAATTTTCTGTAAAAAAAAATTAGTTACGAAAAATTTTCTATAACGAAATTTAGTTTTCGATAAATTTTCTATAAAAAAGTTCGTTATCGAAAATTTTCTTTAAACTAAGTTTCTTATAAATAATTTCTTTATAAAAAAATTTTATTATTGATAAATTTTCTATGAAAAAATTTAGTTATTGATAAATTTTTTATAAAAAAAATTGTAATCGATAACTTTACTACAGAAAATTAAAGTTATCGAAAACTTTTGTATAAAAAATTAAAGTAATCGATAACTTTTCTATAGAAAATTAAATTAATCGACAACTTTTCTACAGAAAATTAAAATTTTGTAGAAAATTCATGTTATTTATAATAATACGATAATTTGTCTATAGAAAATTAGAGTTATCGATAATTTTTCTATTGAAAATTAAAGTTATCGAAGATTTTTCTATAAAAAATTAAGTTATAGAAAATTTCTTAAAAAAAAAAATTCCATAACAAAATTTTTGTTATTGGTTACTATTTTATAGAAAATTTAAATTATCGTTATTTTTTCCATAGAAATTGAAAGTTATCGATAAAATGTTCATTAAAAGATTTTTGTTATCGATAAATGTGCCTTCCAAAATTGTTGTTATTGATAATTATTTTTGATACTAACGGTTTTGTGTAAAGAAAATTTGATACATATTGATATTTTTTAAAAAAATATATTAATATCGTTACTTTTTATATAAAAAGTGTTTGTAATCGGTATATTTTTCTTAATTATTTTTGTTATCTATCGATTTTTAATACAAAATATTTCTTATTAAAAATTTTTAAGAAAAAATTTCTGTTATCGATAATTTTTTTATAAAAACAATTTTTATTAAAAAAATTTCAATAACAAATTTTTTGAATAAAAATTGTTGTATCATTGTATTTTTTAGAAAAATAAATTACTAGATACTTTTCTTTAACAAAAATGTATTATCCATACAGTTTTCTTATTTTTCTCAATTACTCTGGTCATTGGTGTTTTCAAAAAAGTTCCTTTTGTTTTTGCTCCGAATAACGTATCATCAATTCAATGTATTCTCTTATCCTTAAATAAAACTTTCTTGGTCGTATGTGGGCGACTTTTGGTTTGCTTTATTCACCAATATCTCTACATTATTTTATTTCAAGCTTCTTAGTTTTAGAATTACCAAGAATTTTGTTTTTCTTTATGTTACTCTTTGGGCTTTTTTGTTTTGTTGTGAGATGGCTCTACTTTTTTTTTGTGTGTTTGGTTTTGTTAGTCAATGTAAGCCAATTTCTATACAAAATACAAAAATAAATATAAAATGTAAGTAAGTGTATGAGAGTGTGTGTGTGTGTTTTTTTGTATAAGTGTGCGTATTAGTTTGAGTTGGCCAAAAACGAAGATGAATTACTTTTTCTTGTTGGCTGGACTTTGGCCATCAATTCGTTTTTATATAAGAACAGTTTTTTTTCTTTCTTTTTGGTTTTATTTTGTTCTTCTTCATTTCATACTTAGATTTAGAGATTTCTTCTTATATAAATTATAACAAACATTTTATGTAACGTAACCCCCCCCAACTCCTTCACACATATACACACACATAGCACTAAGTATGGTGTAGCCAACAGCAAAATCCCTTTTGCTTAAGAAAGTTTTGTTTCACTGTCAGTCAGTTGTGTGGACATGAACATGGGTATGGGGCATATTGGTTGTGAAGGAGGTCGCAGTAATTCATAAGTAAAAATACTTTGTTACAAAGTAGTCATCAATACAGACTTATACACACTCACACACAGTTTGATGTTACATGTATGTTACTAAGAAATTAGATTTTATTGAACAAGACAAGTCATTTGGGAGGTGTGGGAATGGATGGTTCAAGTTAACGTGCATGAGAAATGAATATTGGCTAGAGGTGGTGCTGAAAAACAGAACATCTTAAAAGAAAATTTATATCTAATGATTATTTGAGGGTTTGTTTGATTGTACCAAATAACAATTTTATGGTACTTTAAATAGGTAGCAACTTTAAGTAGCGATTTAGAGATTTTCTTTAAGAGTTTTCTATTAGAAATTACAATTTAAAGAAAATTGAACAAAAACAAATTTTTTTAAAAGGTCGGTGAATAAATGTTCATCAAAATATTTGTCGATAAGAAAAATTAAAAATATCTGCTTCTTACGCTTTTTGAGTTCTTTTCTGAAAAAATTTAGTTTTTGCTGGCTTCGGTGACCTTGCTGATACATTGGAAATAACTTATAGACAAAACCTACAAAGACGACTTCTTGAAATTTTTCCTTCCACCCAGGTATTTTAAAGGGCTTTACGATGAGATACGCAAAAGACACCAGAAACCCCGAGAAGCATTCAAAGATTTCGTCATCGTAATGCAGAACATGCGGAATGCACATCAGAGCAGTAAGTGGATAGAATATTCAGAAATTGCTTGGTGCAAATTTATATAAGACGAAAAGATTTTCAGATCCTGGGTGAGATAATCCGAATGGCCGATAATTTCGAAGTAATACGTACGAATCACCCCGAAGTGAGCCATGATCACCGTGACACCCGACAGAATCACCGCAGAGATGACAGGTAGTTCCAACTGAAGATGAGGCCCCAATCAACCCAACAACCGCCTGTAAAAGATGTGTTCAAGAAAGCCACGACTCAAAACGAAAGCGTGATGTTCTGCTGGTAGTGT
Source organism: Calliphora vomitoria (assembly GCA_942486065.2). Taxonomy (NCBI): domain Eukaryota; kingdom Metazoa; phylum Arthropoda; class Insecta; order Diptera; family Calliphoridae; genus Calliphora; species Calliphora vomitoria. The sequence continues at coordinate 9,551,416 of OW818030.2, read as the reverse complement.
GGAAGAAGAGGGGTGAGGACCAGGGATTGCTGCCGGAGAAACGCCAGAGGACCAAACCATCAGCAAGGGGAGGCTCCGGTCCGAAACAGACAAGCCTTGTCCTAGTAAGCGTGTGCCGTCAAACGGAAACCTGATTGGTGGCCCAGATACAAGTTGGAACCAGTACAGAGAGACTACTATCGATACAGGTTACTCAAGGAATTATATAAGTGAGCGTGTCGCCGAGGAGTTAATACAACACAGTCAAGTGATTCCCGTTGATAGCCGGATCAGTCTAGCAAATGATAACATACTGGAGGTGAGAGAAGTAATCAGAGTGGAGGTGAAATTTGTTGGCAGAAGTTGCCAAATGGAGGATGGTGTTATGCCGATGCTTATGAAGTGCTGGATGAAGTGCTGCTTGGTTTATATTTTTTAAGAGCAGTCGAGTTCGAGATGCAGTGTGGTGATCAGAAAGTTAAGTGTACACCTGTTTCCCAACAGGCAATGATGGCATGAGCAGGCAGTGATGGCAAGTGAAAAATCACTCTGTGAAGACGAAATAATTGCTAAGTTCCTGGAGAATAAGCTCGACAAGTTTAAAGATGTCAAGGGCACAACGAATCTGGCAACGAAACGCAATCCTTAGATGCAAAGAAATATATGAAATAAATGATCTGCAGAGAAATGAATGTATAGAGCCATCAAAGAATCCCTACAGTGCACCCATAGTCATGGCACCAAAGAAAAACGGAACCCTGCAAAATTCATTAGCAGCATAGACCTAAAGAACGTCTATTTGCAGATATCAATGGCAGAGGACAGCAAAGAGTACACAACATTAACAGTGGTTGGAAAAGGTTTGTTTCAGTGGAAGGTGATGCCTTTTGCGTTGACATCAGCACCAGAAACGTTTCAGAGAACGCTAGACAGAGTATTTGGTGGGGAAATGGAACCCCATCCATTAGCCTATCTAGACGACATTGTGGTACTGTGCACATGGCCAACCTAAAAGAGGTGTTTAGAAGACTACGAGAAGCGCGAATGAAGATAAAATAAGAAAAATTAAAATTTTTTCAAAAAGAAATTATATATTTAGGGCACGTGGTCAATGAGGGTGGAATCAATGCCAACTTTCAGTTTCTATTGAAAAGTTATCAGTAACTATAATTTTTAATAGATAGTTAACGATATCGTTTTTAGTTTTAATATTATAAAGAAATCGATAACTTTAATTTTGTACACATAACTTATCGATAACTTTAATTTGTCATAAAAGAGTTGTCGATATGATATACATTCTAAAGAAAAACAAGTAAGAGAGCTATATTTGGCTGTGCCGAATCTTATATACCCTTCACCAAATTATACTTTAAAATAAAAATTTTAAATATTTCTAGGTAAACAAATTAATTTTTTTTTTCAAAATTAAAAAAAAAAAAATTTCAAAATTGTTTTCAATTTTTTTTTTTTAATTTTTTCCAAATTTTTTTTTAAATTTTTTAAAAGTTTTTTTTAAATTTTATTAGTGAAAAAAAAAAATTATAAAAAAATTTTTTTGCGGTAAAAAAATTCGGGTTAGAAAATAATTTTCCCGATTTTGACCCATTGTAGGTCCAATTTACTATAGCCTTATATAAATCGTTGCAATGGACTTTGAAATATCTATCATTAGATATCCATATAGTCCATATTAATGACTTAGTAATCCAGATATAGATCAAAAATAAGCCAAAAATCGAGGTTGTCCCGGTTTTATATCTGGGCCGATTTTTTCGATTTTTTATAGCGACCGAACCGGAAGAATTCCCGATATATTGATGTATCAATTATGTTTGTAAGTTATTTGGGGGCTACGGAAAGTTGATTTCAACATACAGACGGACAGACGGAAAGACGGACATGGCTATTTCGACTTCGCTATATATAACGATCCAGAATATATACGGAAAGTTGATTTCAACAGACGGACATGGCTATATCGACTTCGCTATTATTAACGATCCAGAATAAATATATTTTGCGGGGTCGCAAATGAAAAATGTAGAAATTATATACCCTTGCCGCTCATGGTGAAGGGTATAACTACCGATTTTCAGATAATTCAGATTCTTTAAAAAAGGTTATCGATAACATTAATTTTCTATAAAAAAAGTTATTGATAAATTGTATCGACTAACTTATTTGTGTAGAAAAATTCATCCATAACAAAAGTTTCCTCAAATAAAGATGAATTACAAAAATCAAATTTTACAAGCTTTCATATAATATCTTTAATTCATATAAAATTTCATCAAAACATGAAAATAAACCGCAATTTTTTGTTAAGATCTGTTTTCAAATCGCTTTTAAAGTTCTTCAAACACAACTGTAATAAAATTCTCTAACAAAAACAAGCAGCAAACACAAAAAAAGTGAACAACTCCCTGAAGAAGTCACTTCTTAAAACTTCCATAGCAATTCATTTTAAATATTTTTCTTAATACCCAAGTAAATGTGTTCATTTGCTGTATGTATGCATGTATGTTCACACAAGAAACCCTTTTTACCAAATACTAAAACTCAACTTCAATTAAATTCAAACCTTTTTAACTAAAATCCTACACAGTTACATCTTTCCCACCCCCCTCTCAAGACCTTTTGTGCAAATGTACAAATGAAAAGAAACTAAAGCAAAGAATTCTATCATTTTATGCTAAAAACACGCAAAAGAACTAAAACCGAACAAAACAGTTTGGCAAGAGACACACACTTCTCTTCTTAACTTGGGAACAAATCAAACTAAATAAAATGAAAAAAAGAAAGAACCACACACACCATTAAAAAGAAGAAAAAAATAAAAAAAGGGTACAACTCAAACAAATGGAGAACATATAAAAATGAGACACCTTAACGAACAAACAGACAGACAGACAGTCCTCACAAACGTTAGGACGAAAAGGAATAACATTTTTGAGTACAGAAAACCGTTTCTTTTATATCAAAAGTGACGCCAGCCAAAAAAGAAAAAAAAAAGTAAAAAGCAATGGTACCCCCTTTTGCTTAAACATACAAAAAAAAAATAATATAAACGAAAAGAATAAAAAGAAGAATATCCTTTTTTGTTATCCTTTACAACGGGAAAAGTATGAGAAGATTACATTTGCTAAAATCAAGGAGTGGGAAGTCATATACATTTCTACTAGTTGGATGTTAGATGTGTGTGTGGTTGTAGTATACTGGTGACCCTCTTCAACAGAAATGTCTTGGCTTAGACCAAGTGAATGACTTTAAAGCAAATGATGGCTGTTGTTGGTGGTAGCCTCCCCTCCCTCTATCTACAGTATGCAAGTGTGTGGGGGGGAATATATTTTTATGATTGCACTAGAGTAGAGTTTAATTCTTTTTTCTGTTCTTTATATTTTTTTTTTTTTTTTTCACCCAAATACCAATTTCAAATGAAAAGCAAACCATCATCATCACCAACAACTTACAAATGTATACACTCACACAGCAGTGGCAGCAACATCACAAGAAATAGAATCAGAGACAAATAAAAAAGGGAACATTTCTTGGCATTTGTTGCCAACTAAAACACAAGGATATCCAACCGAGAAATACTAACAGCACCAAACATATACATAAGTACATATGTATGTATATGCAGCTGAAGCAAAACTAAATTGTATGAAACCAAAGCACAAAAAACTTATAAATGAGTATGAGGCAAAGCAAAAAAAAAAAAGAAAAAATATTGAAGAAAAAAGTGGTTCTAACTCGTGTATAAAACACAAAAAATAAGTGAAGAATTTTTAAAAGGACATGCAGTCGTATAAAAGGCGTCAGTAGTCAGAGCCCTTTTTTTCATATTCTCAAGTTGGTTATATGGGAAAGGTACATATGTTCAGTTTGGCAAAGGAAATGGAACAGAAATAACAATATTACAAAAATATAACAAAAAATTATTAAACAAAACTTCATTTATTACTAAATTTTCATTTAAAAAATTTATCGTTATGTAAATTTTTTCATAAAAAATTTGTCGCTGAATAAATTTAAAAAAAAAAATTAAGAAAAATTTATATTTCTCTAAAAATTTTAGCTCTAATTTTTAATCTAGAAAATATCGATTATTTTCAGTTTATATAGAAAAATTAGCGTTAATATTCATTTTCTATAGAACTGTTATCGATAACTTTCAGCTTCCATAGACAAATTATCGATATCCTTCGGTTTCTATAGACAAATTATCGATAAATTTTAGTTTCTACAGAAAACTTTTCGATAACTTTCAGTTAATACAAAAATACTTAACTATTTCATTCTGTTTCTATAGTAAAATTATTTATAACTTTCAGTTCCTATAGACAAACTTTCAGTTTCATAGTTAAATGTTTCTTGAGATGGGTATATATAAGTTTGTCATTCCGTTTGTAATTTCCACAATATAACTTTCCGACCCTATAAAGTATATATATTCTGGATCCTTAAAGATAGAAGAGTCGATTTAGCCATGTCCGTCTGTCTGTCTGTTGAAATCAATTTTCTGAAGACCCCAAATATCTTCGGGATCCAAATCTTCAATAATTCTGTCAGACATGCTTTCAAGAAGTTTCCTATTTAAAATCAGCTAAATCCATCCATAAATAACGGAGATATGAGCCAAACTCCGAGACAACCACTGAAAATTTCATCAAAAAAAGACAATTTATTAAATGTTTTGACAAAACAGCAACAAAACTTATGGTTGGATGTGTGTTGATTTCATTGCTTTGCGTATTTTGTTTTTTTCTTTTTTGTGTTTCGTTTTGTTTGGCGTTGTTGTTTTTCTACCCTTCGCCTTCTAATTAATTCTGTTCGTCAGCAATTAAATGTAAAATTTTTAAAAGTATTTTTGATATATTTCGGATGCTATACGCTGAAAGTGGGCAATTAATGAGATATGAGCAAAAATCCGAGACAACCTCTATTTTTGGCATATTTTTTATCTATATCTCGATTATTAATTCATAAATATAGACAATATGGATATCTAATGATAATTATTTCAAAGTCCAATGCAACGATGTATACAAGGCTGTAAGTTGGACCTACAATGGGTCAAAATTGGGAAAAATATTTTTTAAGCCGATTTTTTTTTTCACAAAAAACACTTTTCTGTCATAAATTTTTTTCACTAATAAATTAAAAAAAAAGAAAAATTAATTAAAAATTTTTTTTTGAAAAATTGGAAAAACTTTTAAAAATAATTTCGAAAAAAAAAATTTTTTTTTCATTCCATTTCAAAGTATAATTTGGTGAAAGATATACAAGGTGGCGCAAAAGTAATCCTCCTATCAGAAAATGCTATAAATTTTGCGATTGGCCCCTAATGTCAGTTCTGTGTAATAAACACATGCGAAATACACGTTAATAAACAACGTTACGCTACACTGCTCCAGAACGCGGAATATTGCTGACTATTTATTTGACCAATAATCGGTCGGTGACTTTGGCACAACGTGAATTTCGTCGCATATTTCCTGGCCGTCCAACGAGGAGACTGGCACAACACGAGAGACTGGCACAACACGAGATGCTGCCAGGCGTGGCAGACCCCGGAGTAGCCGTTCTGCAGAGAATATTGCTGCTGTAGCCGAGGATGTCATGAAAGCGCCGTCGACATCGACCAGACGACGTGCCACGCAAATGGGTATCAGTCGACGGTGTTTACAGCGAATTTTGGTACAAGATTTGAAGATGTTTCCGTACAAAGTCAAGACGGTGCATCAGCTGTTAGCTGCTGACCGCCAATCGCGTCTAACATACGCTCAAGCCATCCTTAATCACCACCAAGAGGAAGATGATTTTTCATCAAAATAATCATGAGTGATGAGGCCCATTTCCATCTTAGCGGGTACGTAAATAAGCAAAATTTACTCTTCTGGGGCACTGATAATCCGCGTGTAATCCACGAAGAGCCATTACACCCGCTCAAAGTCACTGTATGGTGTGCTGTTTTCGCTGGAGGAGTCATCGGACCTTTTTTCTTCGAAGACGTCGCAGGCCAAACGGTTACTGTGAATGGTGAGCGCTACAGAGCAATGATCAACGAGTAATTTTTGCCGAAACTTGATGAATTGGGATTGGAAAACATGTGGTTCCAACAGGACGATGCAACGGCACACACTGCACGTCCCACAACCGATATGCTGAAGGATGCATTTCCCGGGCGCCTAATCTCCCGTTTTGGCGATTTGCACTGGCCAGCAAGGTCGCCTGATTTGACAGCTCCAGACTTCTTTTTGTGGGGCTTTTTGATGCCGCGGTTTTCTGTCAACAAGCCTCAGACTCTTGCAGCTCTTAAAGACAATATCCGTCAAGAATGTGAGGACCTATCGCCGGAAGTTTTGGCCAAAGTGATGGAAAATACCATAAAAAGGGCTCAATCAACTGTGGCGGCGGCCATTTACATGACATCATATTCTCGACTTAATGTAAAAAAAATTAAAAGACCAAATAAAAATAATCCACAAGAAGAATCAAAGTTTTTAATTTTTTTTTAATTACAGCCAAAAAATATCGGAAGTTTACTTTTGCGCCACCTTGTATAAGATTCGGCACAGCCGAATATAGCTCTCTTACTTGTTTTTATACAATAATTATAGATAATTTTAATTTTCTATAGAAATTTTATCGATAACTTTCAGTTCTTATAAAAAAGTTATCGATAACTTTTAGTTTTCATAGAAAAGTTATCGATAACTTTTAGTTTTTAAGGAAAAGTTATCGAAAAGTCATCGATAACTTTTAGTTTTTATATAAAAGTTATCGATAACTTTCCGTTTATATAGAAAATTAATCGATAACTTTCAGTTTCTATAGAAAACTTATCGATAACTATCAGTTTTTATAGAAAAGTTATCGATAACTTTTATTTTCTATGAAAACTTTTCGATAACTTTCAGTTTCTACATAAAAGTTATCGATAACTTTAATTTTCTAGAGAAAAGTTATCGATAACTCTAATTTTCTATACAAATTTTATCGATAACTTTCAGTATCTTTTAAAAAAGTATTTTCTATAAAAAAGTTATCGATATCTTTTATATATAGAAATTTTTTATAAAAAATCGAATTGATCATCTTTAGAAAATGTTTTTTTTTTACTAAAATTTTTATTAATTAAAGAGTTATCGATTACTAGAATTTTCAATGGGAATCTAATCGATAACATAAGGAAAGTCTATCGGTAACTTTTATTTTCTGTAGACAATTGACAAATAACTTAGCTTAATAACTATTCTAGAAACTGAACTTGGAAAAAATCTTCAAAGAAACTCATCAACACCAATAGAAATTAATATAAATCAGTATGTACTTTGAAAAACCATCAATAACAATAATTTCATATAGATACTGATCGGTAGCAAAACTGTCTTAAAAAACTAAACAATATCCAGAAATTTTCTTTGGAAACTTTTTGACAATAATACATTTTCTTAGAAAGTGATGATCAGTGATCTAGAAACTCAATAAGAACAAAAATGTTTCTAAGAAACCGAACTTGTTGGCTCTATAAAACCGATCGGTAAGAATAATTTTTTATAGACAATGTTTGCTAATAAACATGCTTTAAATAACTGATCGTTAGTAAGAAATTTGCATAGAAAGCGATCAAAAACAATAAACCTGCTACTAAACTACTTATATTGTGTTGGAAACTTATTTATTTGGTTACCAATATTTTCTCAGCAACTGATCGATAACAAGAAATTTTGATCTTCAAAATGATTAATTTTATTGCTATGTTCTTTGTTGTCCATAATTGTTCCCTTAGAAAGCTCTCTAACAATTCGTTTATTACAATATACATAAAAATCTCAAGTTTTTCTTTTTCTTTTCATATCCCACAAACAGACAGAACTTCAAACTCAAACTCACACTCCTACATCAACACACAAAAAACTAAGACTCCCTTTTGGTAACTACAGCGGCCAAAACTTTACTGAATACCCGTACAACAACAAGAACAAAAACAAGAAAAAATAAAAACAAAAAAAGAATTGAAATAGAAATAAAGGGAACATAATAAAAACGGAAAGCTTAACAGTGGGTGTGTGTAATGATGTATAGAATTTGTTGCTGTTCTATGTAGTTTTTTCTTACATCTAATGCTGTGGTAGCAGGGGAAGGGGGGTTGATTTAACCTTAAATGGGTTTGTGTGTGTGTGTGTGAGTAAGTACGTGCGTGTGTTAAATGTGTGATGTGCCTAAACATTGCCCTCATGTCGTTTTTGTTGCTAAAGGCTGGCAGCAGGACTGAATGCCAAAAGGGATTCGCGTTTTGGGTTACTATTTCTCCGTGTATAAAATGAGTGTAGCTGTGTTGTTGTGGATGTGTGTTTTATATTTTCATTTATTTCTTTCTTTTTTTTAACCAGAATTCTTTTTTTTTCAAAGCTTTGCGTGTAAAAATATACAAATGTTTGAACATCTAACGCACAGTGGGCGCGATGGAAAAATAAGTGGTAATCAAACTAAAACTTCTATAGTACAGGTCCAATTGAAGTAGGAAGTAAAATTCGTGACCACCCTGTTGGCATACAAGGTGATATACAGTGTGTCAAATTTGACCAACTCTGGTCAGGAACACTTTATACAACTTGTAACTTAAATAAAGATATTTTTAAAAATTCGTTATATTTTTACATATTTAACAAGAATTGGCATCAATAATTAACAATTTTTAAATCAATATAGGCATGCACTCTACTTCAGGCAATAGTCGAAAATGGTGAATTTTTAAGAAAAGTAAATGTTTATCATTAAATTAAAAAAATGTCAGAACCACTTTTTCATATTTTTTTTTTTTTTCGATTTGTACAAACCATATTAATTGGGCTCAATCTGACATTTACTGGTTACCCGGGCGTTCAAAAACCTGGATAGGGGAGCAGATTTTTAAAAAAGAATCGAATTTCAGTAGCACTTTATGCAATTGCATAAAAATTAAACTAAAATTTACTTTTTCAAAATTATTTTGCCTCTTATTCATTAAAAACTTAACAATCTGTTTAAATTTCAAAAATCATTACAGTATGTTAAACGAGAAGTATGTTATGAGCTTTTAAGTTGAAAAAAGAAATATGTAAAAAATAAAAATTTTTCAAAAATGTATAATTTTTGCTCTAAGCCTAAATGTATGCTAACAAAAATATGTGCACACTAGAAAATAATACTTTTTTGCCAAATTTGAACCGAGTTATATATGTTTTGACCATTTTATTTACTAATTGAAATGGATCTTAATAGACATATTATATATCAATGCAAAGGATAATAAGTGTATTTTTATATTTTGTTTAAATTTAAGTGTTAGTGTAAATTAACAAAGGAGTGTGATTGAGAAAACTTAAAAATTTGTTATTTGTACTTTTTACATATTTTTGGTGGATTTGAAAGCTCATAAAATAATTATCGTTTAAGATATAATAGTGATTTTTTAAATTTGAATAGCCTGTTATGTTTTTAAATAATAATGGGAAAAATTATTTTGAAAAAATAAATTTTAGTATAATTTTTTTGCAATTCAATAAAATGCTAATGAAAATTTGAAAATTTTTAGTTTTTTGCGATTTTGATCTTGAATATGAAATTTTTTTGCTTTTATATGTTCACAATTTTCATTCTTTATGACAAGGACTACAACTTTGCCTCAGAGAGTAAATCAAAATTCCGAACTGTTTGCAAGATATGAGCCTGAGAAAATGATCACTTTTTTGCAAAAATTACACCGAGGCCCCAAACTGGGAGACAAGAATTTTGTTTGTTGTTTTATTACGTAGTAGTGCCTGGTTATTTATTCTGAAAGGGTAACAATTAATATAAATTCTAATAAATATGTTTTTTGTAACTTGTAAAAAAAAAACTAAATGTTTCAAATTTGACATCCTGTATGTCATCTTATATTGCAAAAGAGTAGTCAGAGTAATCATTTCCTAAAAGCTTATGTTCTCCTCTAAGAATCGTTCTTACAACATGTTGCAATCTAACTAGGAGCTTAGAAGATTCCGATTTATTAACAGTTTTTGTTCGATCGAACCCACTGTGTAACGTTTCTTGGGGTTTCATTTAACAACTTTGGCTCATATGGGAGGTATGTATGTATGTTGGAATGTGTGTAAGTATGCGTCTGTGTGTCATTGTGTGTATTTGTCTTTGGGTACATTGTTATTTTATGTATGTAAGAGGGCAGACTGAAAAGAAGCTTGAATTTCTAAATCATTTTTACTTTTCTTCTTTTAGAAAACGCTTAGGCTAACACTGCTCACACTCTAAAAACCTTAAACAAAGACTATTTCAGTCAATATCTCATATTTAGCAATAAATCAGTAGTCATCAAGGACATTCTAGAAACAAAGGGACTATATCTACAATTCATAAGGGCTGAGTAAAAATTCTTTCTTTAGGCTTCTAATAGTACACAGAGAAAACAGATTCATGGTAGCAATCGAATTTGTAGCCAATCGAATGATTCTGTCTTAGTAAATGAATTTTACAGTTGTGGGAAACAAAAGTTTATTTGCTTCAACTGATATTCTTCTTTACCAACTAACTTTCTGTTGAAAGAACTGAAAAATCCTATGTTTGCAACCGAATCATTCGATTGGCAACAAACTCGATTGCTACTACGAATCTGTTTTCTCTGCGTAGTTATGTTGTCCAAATATTTAGAAATTTAACAATTGTGAGCATAAACCTTGATCTATAGCTCTACGATCTTTAAAACAACTTTCCATGTTACCCTCGTTCTTGCATGTATGTGTCCTTTTTTTCGAAAATATTCCTTCTTCTAGTTTGCCACCACTTTAATAACAACAGTGAAGGGTTCTGATGACTCCGACGCTTAAATACATTGTATTTTTTTTCTATTTTTTATACTCTTTTCCATTCTGATAAGACATACAATGGACACATCAAATTGTGGCTTTATAGTTTGTTCTCTGTTTTCTTGCTAGGAATTCAGTTGAATGTTTTCTTTTTCGCTTTTTTCTCGTTTGTGTGTTTGTTTTTTTTTCGTTCTCGTTTAATATATATATCGTGGGGATAATGTATGCATTAAGGCTGCAAGGGTTTGTGGGAGTAGGTGGTAGTAAAAAAAAAAAAAAAAATAAAAAGGGACCTCTAATGTTACCATTACATGAGCACAAATATCTAACAAAACCATCGTGCCCTCCATTACCCAAACAAATCATACATACGAGTACATGTCTCTACGTATGTCATCGTTATATGGGTGTGTTGCTTGCTACTTTTTTTTTTTTGTCTATTTAATGGGTTGGTTTTGAGTCGTTTTCTTTCTATGTTTTTTTTTTAATTTTTTTGCTGTAACATGAATTTCGAGGTCCTTTGACGACAATACTTAATAAGTAGGCAAAAGTGTTGTGTGTGCAAGTATATAAAAATGAAATTTATGTGGGATCGTTTCAAGAAATCATGTACTTATAATCCATATTTTTGTTAGTGCGAGTTTTTTTGCCTCATATTTTTTTTTTTTTTTTTGTTGTGCTCATAAGTTTGTCCTTGTATTAATATAAATATACCAAAAAAAAAAAAAATATATTTTGGTAAGTTCATTATGCTTAGCAGGAGGTCTAAAGTAGGGGGCTAGTAGAGAGTTTACACAAAAAAACAGGGTCTTTAGGTACCACCAGGTCAAACTTGTAAAACAAATATAAAACTTAGTCATAAAACTAGAAACCTTTAAAAAAAGTTTTCGAAAAATGTTCTCTAGAAAATAAAAGCTATGAAAAACTTTTATACAAAAAATAAAAGTTTTCAATAAGATTTGCATAGAAAATAAAATTTATCGATAATTTTTCTATAGAAAATTTAATTTATCGATAACTTTGCTGTAGAAAATAAAATTTATCGATAACTTTGCTATAGGAAATGAAAGTTATCATTAACTTTGCTATAGAAAATTAAAGTAATCGAAAAATTTTCCCTAGAAAAAAAGTTATCGATAACTTTTATACAAAAAATAAAAGTTATAAGATTTCCATAGAAAATAAAATTTATCGATAACTTTGCTATAGAAAATTAAACTAATCGAAAAATTTTCTCTAGAAAAGAAGTTATCGATAACTTTTATACAAAAAATAAAAGTCTTCAATAAGATTTCAATCGAAAATAAAATTTATTGATAATTTTTCTATAGAAAATTTAATTTATCAATAACTTTGCTGCAGAAAATAAAAGTTATCGATAACATTTCTATAGAAAATGAAAGTTATCGATAACTTTTCAATATAAAAATAAAGTTATCGATAAATTTGCTATAGAAAACAAATCATATTGAAAACTAAAGAAATCGATAACTTTGCTATAAAAAGTAAAAGAAATCGAAAACTTTTCCTTAGATAATTAAATAAATCGATTGGTTTTCTATAACAATTGAAAGTCATCGATAACATTTCTATTAAATTGAAAAGTACCGATAACTGTTTTTGTAGAAACTAGAAAAGTTATTTTAAATCGATAATTTTTGTATGAAACCACAGTGGGACAGAATTAAATTTTTTTGAAATAAATCTGGAATTTCTATACGGGATAAAATTTGACACTGGCGTAGCCAAAGAGTATTCAAGTTTAAGCTATTAAAATGAACCCTACAAATGCTCCAGGCGCGGCAATATGTGGGCTCAAAGTAGGGTACCTTTGACATGTAAAATGTTTATTTTTTTGTTTCCCATCCGATTTCAAAGATTTTTATATTTTTGAAAAGCGCTCGACTAGGTCTTGAAAAAACATGTCGAGTAATAGGCATTTCAAAATTTAAATTTTAAAATTTTGCCATACCTTGATCCGCGTTTTTTAAAATATAGGGCCTACTTTTGAACCCAATGAACTGAAATTTTTTCATTATTTAACAACTAAATTACCAGTAACATGCAAAAGATTTCAGAGCAATATCTATTACGGATTTAAAAATAAACAATTTTTTATTTAAAATTTCAAAAAATAGTAGATTTGTGCTCTTTTTTTATTTAAGAAAAACTTTCTCTAAGGACATATAACAATTTTATGTTTTTTTGTAAGACATCTTTACGGAGAACATTTTGGTATAAAAAACTTGTCACAGTTTTCGAATATGTCGTAACTACGCCCTTTGGAATTTGACATATTTTTTATAAAAATTTCAAATTTGGGCCACATGTTCTAAAATCCCAAAGCTGGGATCAGAAAATAAAAAGCAGTTTTGGAAACCCTGATGTGATCCCTATTAATTCCCAAAGTATTTTACCAGCCCAAAGAAAATGTGGAGCCTATAGTAACAAAATATTAAAAAATATAATTTTTGGGATTTTCGCTAAAATTTTTAGGAATTGCGGGATTCCCTTTGACCTTTTGAAATTTTTTTTATAAATTTTGTTATTCAGAATAAAAAATTTAAAAAACGTTGGAAATTTCATTGAGTTTTGTTAATAAATAAAGATTTTATTACATATTACATATTTATTGAGCTTTTTAAACTAAAATTTGTATCAAAATGTTGATAGGATTGTAAATATTAGAAACAATATGATCCACATTTTTCCGAACTATTTATTTTTGGTTTAGATAAGTTAATTTTTGGTCTTATAAAAAAAATTTCAAGTCAATATCTCAATTAGATTCAAAAATATGCCACTTTAAAACTCCGTCTTTCAAAAATATTGCACTTTTAATGCTTAAGCATGCCCCAAAGCACTCATCGCCAATAAATGCAAATATAACTGATATTTCATTTCAAAAACTCTTGTAACAGTTGCTAAAAAAAATGTACTTAAATATTTTTTAATTAAAAATCAGTTATATTTGCATTTTTGCGATTGAGTGCCTTGAGGCATGCTTAAGCATTAGAGGGTTTAATTGTGTAAAATTAATGTGTGCATGGTTTGTTTGCTTATTTAAAGACTGCATATGGTTAAATGGCTTGGTCAATTAGAGAACTATTAAAATGATAGTCTCAAAATATTTCACTATTTATTTGGTTACCAATCTACATAGGTATTTGATTAGTGGGCGTGGCACCTCCCATATAAAGGAAATAGTTAATATCTAGAGAACAGTAAAAGTGAGAATTTGTAAGCTAATATTGAACGTAGTTGTGATAAAAATGAGCCTATTCAGAATAGTGGGCGTGGCACCTCTGAAACATAGTAATTATTACCATCTAAATAGAGAACTATTAACGTAATTGCCTTTTAACTTTGCACAATTTCTTTGGCTACCTTTCTACATAGTTCGGCTAAAAATTAGCAGCATCGGGTTAGTGGGCGTGGCACATTCCATCAAAGAAAATAGTTATTTTCGAATATCAAGAGCACTACAATAGTGAATGTTTTTAAATATTGTGTGAAGTGATTTCTTACTACTGTAAGAAGTTTGGCAAGAAGTTAACTATATCCGAACAGTGGCTAGGGTGCTTCCCATATAAAATTATTAGTTATTTTCTAATATCTGGAGAATATAAAAATAAAATTCATAAATACTTTTGCAATTTTTTATTTTATTACGTTTTTGGGTTTAGCTAGTTCTCTTAAAGTAATTGATAAGTTTTCCATGGAATATAAAGGTTATCGATAAGTTAACTTCTAAAAAAATGTTATCGATAACTTTTCTATAGAAAATAGAAGTTACCAATAGAAAATAAAATTTAACTTTTCTATTAAAAGCAACTTTTCCAAAAAGACTATAAGAAACTAAGCTTTACTATTAAAATGGATATCGAAATTATCGATAAATGATCGCTAGCAACTGAAAGTTATCGATACCTATTCTATAGAAAATGAAAGTTATAGGTTAGTCTTCTATAGAAACTAAAACTTACGGAAAATTTTTCTGTGGAAAAGTTATAGATAACATTTGATGGCGTTTTCTTTTCTGGCATAAATGATACTATTATTCTGCCGTTTTTCTGAAAAAAATGTAGTTTGTTAATCGTGTAACGTGTTCTTTTCAAATAATGTTGCCTTAGAACCCCGAAAATATGCTACATGTTTCACCTTCAATTTGATTAAAGGGCTAGAAAGGCACCAGTTTTTAAACAGCTTTTGATGTTATTGTTTTTAAAGTTCGTTTGTGCTAATGAAATAGTTTGAGCATTTTTATACCCTTCACCATGAGTGGCAAGGGTATATAAGTTTGTCATTCCGTTCTGTAATTTCTACATTTTTCATTTGCGACCCCATAAAGTATATATATGCTAGATCGTTATATATAGCAAAGTCGATATAGCCATGTCCGTCTGTTAGTCTGTATGTTGAAATCCACTTTCCGTAGCCCCCAAATAACTTACAAACAAAATGGATAAATCAATATATCGGGAATTCTTCCGGCTCGGTCGCTATTTAAAATCGAGAAAATCGGCCCTCCAATGGCTGAGATATAAGGAAAAAATCGGGACATCCTCGATTTTTGATCTATTTTTTATCTATATCTGGATTACTAAGTCATTAATATAGACAATATGGATATCTAATGATAGATATTTTAAAGTCCATTGCAACGATTTATATAAGGCTATAGTAATTTGGACATACAATGGGTCAAAATCGGGAAAAATATTTTTTAACGCGAATTTTTTTTTACTACAATTTTTTTATAATTTTTTTTCACTAAAAAATTAAAAAAAAAAAAATGTTTAAAAAATTAAAAAAAAACAATTTCGAAAAAAAATTTAAAACAATTTTGAAAAAAAAAAAAATTTTAATTTTGAAAAACAATTGAAAAAAAATGTTTTTTTCAAATTTAAAATTATTTAATAGTTTTATTTTAAAGTATAATTTGGTAAAGGGTATATAAGATTCGCTACACCCGAATATAGCTCTCTTACTTGTTAAAGTTCGTTTGTATTTTTTTGATTAAAAGTGTTTAAATGGAAGCAAAAAGTATAGTTCTAGAATATTTAGAAGCTACATAAAAGAAAATTGCATAAATGGTAATAGTTTGTGTTCAATTGTGATTGTTAAAAATGTAACATATTATGAGCATAAATAGAAATGATTACTTAAATGGAAAATAAACATTAGCGATAACTTTTCCATAGCAAAAAATGTTATTGAACCAGAAAATTAAAGTTATAATGACATTTTTTTAACAATTTGTTAAAGAAATTTTAGTTATTGATACATTTTTCTTGAAAAACTGTTATTATCATTATATCTGTAAGAAAAAACTCCTAGCTGTCGTCTGTCATTACCCAGTATTATAGCACACTTACATGTCCCTTGGCTAATATTTCAAAGAATGATAACTTTTCGAATGTCACACACAAAAATCGTCACAAAACCATGGCGAAATGTTACAAAAAAAAAAGAAAAAAAATTTAAGAATAAAAAGGCAATGATATGAGTACACATATAAATTCTATGAAAATATATACATACATATTTCTTTAATACATACTATATAAAATATAAAGAAAAATCGTTACCCCATTTGCCAAAATCACATGAATTTTATACAAACTGGCAGACATACAAAATACAATTCATTCATAACACACAGGGTACTCAAACAGCAGCAAGATATACAGACCGACAGACAGACAAGTGAAATGAACCCTTAGCTCACACAAACAGTTAAGGATAAAACCCCAAGAATATAATGAAAACTTGAGCAAATGGGAAAAAAAATATAGGCATTAACTGGGTTTAACTCATACTCATATACAAGCGGTGGCGGCTGATGAAACAAACAAAGAAGTTTTTCCCAAAAACGACAAGAAAAAAAAAGACGTATATATAAATAAAATAGCACAGAACAGATACTTACCGAACGCACCCACTCGTCTATGACATGTTACCATAGCTGTCAATCAAATAAGAATCTAAGACATGAAACAAACTGACAGAAGGAATGAACAGTAAAAGAATACAGAAATAAACACACAAACACTCACACACTTTCTCTAACAATCACTTAGATGGGGGTACATTTCTCATAAAATTATGGTCATATAACTGTTATTCTTTTTTTTTTTCTTATTTTTTTTTTCCAACAAAAATACTTTATGAATCGTTAGAACACATACACAGAAAAAAAAAGTAAAAATAAAATTATATTGGAGGTACGTAACGAAAAATTTCAATTAAAAATTTGAGTTTTTAAAGCTTTAGTCTTCTGATTTCGTTAATATTTGGTATACATGCTGTCCATGGCTATACAAAATTTAAAGTTCTCCAGAATTTTGAAATTCGCTTTAGTTTGGTTTTTCTATAGGTTCAAAGTAAAACTTCAAAAGAAAAGGCTTTTTGGGAAAACATATTGAAACTTAGACACAAAAGCTTGATATGAGTTCAATATTATAAAAATTAGATAAGCGTTTAAAAAGTAAACTTGGATAGAAAAGCATTACTCTGAATTCGATATTGTAAAAATGAGATAAGCATTTAAAAAGCTATATACAACTGATATTGAGCAATTTTACATTAAAATTTGAACTTTGAACCTCTGTAAAAGACAAACTAATGCGAATTTAATATATTTGAGCAACTTCAAATTTTGTATGACCATAAAGAACCTGTGTACCAAGTTTTAACAAAATTGGATCGGCTACAGTTCGATGTCCTATCAAAAATGTTTGCTTGTTTTCATACTGGAATCATATAAAAAGTATAGCATACTTTTAGTGATGAAACTGGGGTGCTGTTTGCTTGAGTGAGTGAATGATTGTCAATCTTGGTCTTAAGTATATAAAAACTAGCACAGTTTTCTTGTGGTTTTGGGGGGGGGGGGGGGGGCAGAGATAAACAAAGAAAAATAATTTTACAGACGAATTCATATCAGAGCTATGGCACAAATAAATAGATACCAACTGACCAAAGTTATACATACAACACACACTTACACAAAAAATAATTAGTTGCTAAGCAGGCTACATACATCATTTATTGTGGAAGTATAATAAAATAGAAAATAAAATAAAAGCGAGGGTAGCTGTATGTAGAACTTTCTTAAGACTTCCTAAAAAAAAATTAAATTTTTCATAACCAAGGCACTTCAAATTTGATTATACTATGTATATAAACTGCAAACGTTAAATAATTCAAAACTCAAATAATTTCCAAATGTTTAAGAAATTATAACTATGTTAACGTTAACTTAACTTGTTGTTTACTTATGCTGTTAAAGAACAACCCTTTGAAAGTCTAACAAGTCTCAGTTATATTTATTATTTTTAATATTTTCATTTGATTTCTCCCCCCTCGTCCCTGTGGCTCAATATTTCAAACATTCCTTGTCCAACATAAATCTAATTTTCTAGAAAACAATCATTTCTTCATTTTTTATTTTTATTTTCTCATTTGTAACAAAAAACCTAAAGGAAAAACACAAAAAAAAAAAACACTGAAACACCAACAATTTCCAATATCAGCAACACACTAAACAATCCCTTTTATAACCAACTCCCTTTCCAACCTTGCCACCAAAAACTCAAAGAGAGCAGAGCTAAAGGAAAAAAAAAAACACAGTGGTCGTCAAAAAGTAATTAGATTCTTGGAAATTACATAAGCCCAAAAATACTGTCCCAGGGAATCGTATCTACAACAAAACGAATGGAACAACAACAAAAGCAGCAGCTACATAAGCGCTAACAAATAAATGTTTTACTCTACTTAGTAGTAGTGGTAAAGAATCATACAAACAACAAACAAAAAAAAACAGGGAACGGCAAGTTCCAGGACCTACAGTTTGAAATAAAGATGAACGACGCAAAAAAAAACATTATACATATATATACAACGGCGAATGTGCGTTAGTTAATCTCACACCCATATAATGCTCTCACGTTTCCGGTGTGTCTACTAAAACTTAACGGCAAACAACTACAACAACAACAAGCAAAAAATAATAATAATAAAAGTTATAGATACCCCACCAAGTTGGTTAAAGCCAGTCAAGCTAAACCAACAAGCGGACGGATGGAACTAGTGAACATTTTTTTTTCTCTAAAATAAAAACAAAAAAGTATAACAGCAAAAAAAAGGACTAACTAGAGATATGGCAGGCGGGAGAAGGCTACCATTTAAGAAACTAAAAACTAAATTCCATGGAAAATAATTGATAAACATTTATTTAAAAAAATAATTGATTTCTTTGATTTTCAATAGAAAACTGTTCGATAACTTTTGTATTCTACAGAAAAGTTCTCAATATCATTTGTATTATACAGAAAAGTTATCAATAACTTTCAGATTCCATACAAAGGTCTATACACAGAGAAAACAGATTCGTGATAGCAACCGAATTTGTTGCCAATCGAATGATTCGGTTGCACACATAGAATTTTTTGGTTCTACCAATAGAAAGTCAGTTGATAAAGAAGAATTTCGTTAGAAGTAACCAAACTTTTATTACCCTTTCTGATAGTTTGTAGCCACAACTGTAAAATTCGTTCTCTAAGGTAGAATCATTCGATTGGCAACAAATTCGGTTGCTATCACGAATCTGTTTTCTCTGTGTAGAATAGATAACTGTTTCTTAACTTCATTGCAAAAGTCACACCAAGATTGCTTTATTATAAATATATTGTTACGAATGTGCAATGACGATTTGAATTCAACGGTCTGTAACGACTGCCTGCAGCATTCATCATGTTTGAAGGTACGTCTATCAGTAGCATGCGGTTATTGGCATTATTTGTAATTATGGCAACACTAAATTTTTGGGCTGCTGGCAATGACATCGAAGGCTCTGGAATACGAATGTACTAGTATGTCCGTTAACAACATTGTAGAAGATTCCCGATAGATGGCGCGTGTAGAAATAGTGGCAGAGCTGGCAGTCGGGAGTTGAGTTGATCATTGTCGCTGTTAGAGTTGACATCAACTGTCGTGTGTGCATTTCTGCGAATTGATAGACGTGTATAAAGACACTGAGTGACTTTTTAATTCTGTTGTTGTTGTACATTCCAAATAAATAAAGAGTTGTTACAATTTTAAACTACTAAAACTGCATTCATTTGCAATCAAAAGTATCCGGTTTATTTAAAGAAAATAAACCCCCGTTTTTAAAAGGTAAAAACGTAATAATATCCTTACAATTTGAACCAGCATTGGACACCAAGTGCATTTCATATCGAAAGAATTATTTGAATCGAAAGAAGAACATTAATTACTCAATTTAATGCATATCAAACAAAAAACTAAAATTTTGTGTAAATGTGCGAATTCACTTATTTGTGAATAAATACGAAAACAATCCATCGATTTTTATGACCGATATCTCATTTTGTTCCTATTGCATGTGGCTTTACGTAAAAGCAATAAATATGAACAATCTTTGGCATTTTCGATTTTTCATGATTTTTTTAAAACAAAAAAATTAGCTATTTTTACCTAAAAAATATATTTTTTGCTTGAATTTGTTATTATAACTCCGAAACTATTGAGCCCATTGATACGTAATATACAAACGGATTAAAGGTTACGTAAATTTCAACTTTTCTAAGCTTATTTTAATAATATTGGACTAACCATTTTTGAGTAATCATTAATTATGTAGAGAAATGTTTAAAAAAAATTATAATTTTACTTAAAAATTTAAAAAAGAAACCTCTCCATAGAATTTAAAATTTGGTCCATATTTGTACTACTGGAACTACAATACATCAAAATTGTGTAGTGGTTTAAAAAGCCTTTAGAATGTTTTTCGATTTTGTTACCTTGTGTTATTGATAACTTCAATTTTCTATAGACAAATTAGCAATAACTATCAATCTCTATAGCAAAATGATCGATCAGTTATGTTTTTTTACTTGGACCAGCACCCAGGGGATGACCCCTACTCATGCAAAGCATTGTGTTGAAACTAGGTAAATAGGTTATGGGAGGTAGGATAGAGGGAGTAGTGTTTGTGGACATTTGACTTCAATTTTCCTATATTGAAAGTGGCTGGAAAGACTTCAGGAGGAAGATTATTCCACATACGGACACTTCGGCTAAAGAACGAATTTTCTCTGTAATGTGTTGTGCGATTCACTGTTCTGTCGACAACGAATTGATGAGCCCTTGCCGGAACTAAAAACTACGGGTTTCGGGAACAAGTTCCCTAATTTCAGCAGAGCACATACCATTGTAGTATCGGTAGAACAGTGAAACACAACCCACATTGCGACGATGTTCCAGTGAGTCAATAGAGCTGGATATCCTACTGTCACCGATAAGCACCTTCGCCCTCTCCTGTGCGCGGTCGAGTAACTCTAAAATAGACTTTGAAGCACCGGCTCACACATGAGAGTTGTATTCCATTTTTGGTCGGTTATAAATGGTGTAAATAGTAAGGAAATCAAATGGAGTGAGGTATGTCTTACACCGTTTTAGAAAACCAAGGCACTTGAATGCTTCTTTCGACACTCGAAAAATGTGTTTGGTCCAGCGGACATCGCACTGAATACTCATGCCTAGAACATCAAGAGCTTCTGATTGCTTAATATTTACACCACTCTTAAAAAAAAAACAGATGGAGCAACATGATCTGTTGTGCGCTTGTGTGTTAACTTACAACATTGAGTCTTGCGTGCATTAAAATTGACTCTATTCGCACAACCCCATTCAGAGATTGTCACAAGATCTTGGTTAAGCGTTTGCCCCAATCTCCAACAGGTTTGGTCTATAATTGAATGCATATGAATGGCAAAAGCTGCTGTCATCTGCAAAAGAGTAGATAGGGTTGGAAGTTCGACGTAGAAGGTCGTTTATAAAAATAAGAAATAGAGTAGAAGAAAGGACGGAGCCTTGCGGTACCCCTAAATTGATCTTGAACTCGTTTGATGAAGTTATCTATAAATTTCTGTCTCTATAGAAAAATTATCGATAAGTTTTGTTCCCATAAAAAAATTATCGATTGCGATCAGTTTACAGAGAAGACTTATCGATAACTTTCAGTTTCTATAGAATAGTTATCGATAACTTTCAGTTTCTACGAAAAAGTTATCGATAACTTTAATTTTCGATAAATTTTGTATTACATAGAAAAGTTATCGATAGCATTCAATTTTTATAGACAAGATGTCGATAAATTTCAGTTTCTATAGAAAAGTTATCGATGGATTTAATTTTCTATAGAAAAGTTATCGATAACTTTATGTCTCAATAGAAAAATTATCGATAAGTTTTGTTCCCATAAAAGGATTATCGATTAATTTCTGTTTACAGAGAAAAGTTTTCGATAACTTTCAGGTTCTATGGAATAGATATCGATAACTTTCAATTTCTATAGAAAAGTTATCGATAACTTTTATTTTATATAGAAAATGTATCGATAATTTTCAGGTTCTAAAGTTATTCTCATTTATTTTCCATAATCAATAACTTTTATTTTCTCTAGAAAATTTTTCGATAATTTTTATTTTCTCTAAATCAGACTAACGTTATTTTTTATTTATCAGTTTCTAGAGAAAAGTTATCGATTACTTTCGGTTTCTTTTGAGAAATTAACTTTAACTTTTAGTTTCTATCTAGAGACGATGCTAGTATAACTCCCCTTAACCATTTCACTACCATGGGGATCATGCATCCCAAGTCTTGTTGACAGAAGCATAACAGTATTACTCATGTCACTTTCCTACAAACGATAGGGATTCCAATCCAAGAGCAACAAACGAACTACATAATACCTACACCAAACTTTTATAGGACCTTTAGGATTGGAATGCCGACAAGGGCTTCGAACTAAGTCCTTCGGAATGATGCGATCTAAATCTAAACTGATGGCTGAAAGACAAAAAGGGCACAGGTTCGGGAATTTTCTCTGATGAACTTGACCTTTTGGTCTCCCTCAGAGTGCTCATTTCCTGCCACGTTTCGCTATCGATACAGCCGCGAGAAGAATCCAGGAAATAAATATCGAAAATTCAACTATTACTTGGACAGCCATGCATCAATCAAAACTCTTAACTCCAAAGCAATAAAGATGTCTTCTCAACTGTATTCATTCAATGGCCTAACTTACAACACAACACGTCGTATTAACATATTTTCCAGGACTGAAATCGCTGTTGAGTGTGGACGTTACTCTAGCGTAAAGCGACATTCACACTCTCTTGAAGGCGATATCAAATTTCACATATGAATTGCCGATGAGATAGACGGAACTCAGGTGGTCTGTTATCACCACTTGTAGAATATCCAGAATGATTTGGCTCTCTCTAGCAACGTATAGGGTCAGAACTCCATAGTCTCTTGGCAGAAATTCGATCAGACTTCTTACTGTTATTATTTCTGAGTAATGTATGATTGGAGACATGTCGAAACGTATGTGTAATCCACATTATAACTACTGAAAAAGTTACTTAAATAAGGATGAACAAGAATCGGTGCAGCACTTTATACGTGAGAGCCCTACTTTATAACAGCGCATACTTATACATTTGGATACAAGTCTCTTTCAAGATCTGGACTGTCTCAGAGATGTGTCACTGATAAATCTGATCAAATTTGTTAGACGTAACAATTGTCTTTTCCCTTATTTTTTCTATGAAATTTACTGAAAATATTTATTTTATTTAAAAAATGTATCTTAAAATTTATTTTCTATATAAATGTTACTTTGTTTCTTTCATTAACCAATTTCTCTCGCTGGGCAACCATCCCTGCTAAGGCGTTAAGAAAGTCACTCCAATGCCCCAAGTGGCGTTTACAAAAACGTAACCGTATCATTTTCATTGAGGTAAATGGGCTACACTATGACACCACATTCATACATACCATACATCATCATAACCGAGTCATAGCAACAGAAAAATACAGAACAGGACGACTGCCGACAAACACAAAAACAAGCAACAACAGAAAACAAAAAATAATTGAAAACAAAAAAAAAAAACCTAAAAAGACAAACAGTAGAACTCGCACTCAT
This sequence comes from Calliphora vomitoria, assembly GCA_942486065.2. NCBI lineage: Eukaryota > Metazoa > Arthropoda > Insecta > Diptera > Calliphoridae > Calliphora > Calliphora vomitoria. The sequence goes on along the minus strand of OW818030.2, from coordinate 9,527,569 downwards.
ATAAATTAAAGTACTCGTTTGTTTCCAGCGTAGGAGTTAAGCGAAAACTGTAAATGAGTAACAGGAGTGTGTAAAAAAGCTTAAATTATGTGAGCCCAGAAACAACAAGAAAAACATTTGACTGTTTTCAAACCAAGACAGTTATTAGACAATGAAGCAGGTCATATACGGACAAGAACAACAGAATATCACAGCCAGCAAGGACAACCTTCTTAATCCTTTTTTTTGTTTTGTTTTATGTACCAAACCATTGGTAACAGGTTTACTCTGCCTCTGCTTGAAAATACAAATAAATATGACTGCTTTGCTATTTTTTTAATAAGAGACCGACGACCATAAACTTAATCAAAAATAAATTTGTGTTGATTTTTTTTTTTTTTTTTGTTAATTTCGCTTAGCAAAAGGATTTATTTTAGAAAAGTTTGCAGTTACTTTTTTATTTATTTCTAGAACAAATTTTTTGGAGTGTAACCGTTGTGTACTAACTATACTTTTTTAACAAAAATTTGCATTTGGTTTTTTCTCTTTTCATTTTGGCCCAAAAAAGGGTTAAACTTTTTTGTTTTTGGTACCAAAAAAAAAAAAAAGTAAAAATAAAACAAAAAAAGTTTAAGTTAAATACCTTGTGACTGTCTACAACAAGTACTTTGTGTAAGAGAGTTTAGTTTCATTTGGCAGGGGGTTTATTTCCATTTGTCCTTTTTCAGTTGTTGCTGTGTGTGCTCAACGAAAAGGGGTGTTACTGAGGTAAGACTGACATAATTAAGAGAACCTTTTATTTTTATAAAATTTTTAAAAAGAAAACTTCCACAAATACTTAAGTCCTTTTTGTTTTGCTACGTCTAATACCCGGCATACACTTAGGGATACATTAGGCAGGACATATATATTTACCTCAATATTTGTAGTTTGGGGTTGAAAAATTTTAAATTAATTTTTATTTAAAAAAAAAAAAAAAAAACAGAAAAAAACTTCAGCAATTTTCACCCGCTTAGCATTTAACTAGCAAAAAATGAACAAGAAAATGTGAACAGTTTTTCAAAGCAATTAGTTTTAAGCAGTTTTTTTATTGCTAGAATTAATCAATTACGTTAGCAAAGAAAAATTATTGTATTTAATTTAAACCAAAGTATTTTTAGTTAAAAAATGTGTATTTTAAAGAGGTAAACTTGATTTTATTATAATTTTTAATATTAAATCATTATAATTTCTTAGCATGAACGTCCCACAAAAGAGCTCCAACCTTTCTATTATTTTCGGAGAATAAAATTTTGAAGACTCAAAATACATTAAGTTTGAGGAACAATCGTAGGTTTTTTAAAATACCAATAAAAGAAATAAGCATAAGTTTTTATAGAGTAAAATAAGAGCTACAATTTTAAATCTTTATAGAATAAAAAGTATGGCTTAACTAATCATTAATCTATAAACAAATCCATTCTATAGTTAGTCTTTAATTGAATCCATTTAATAAGTAGTTATACTTAAGTTAGACCAATTAAAGCTATAGTGAATAATCCTTAAGGAATATAAATTAAGTATAATCACAAACAGGTCTTTATGGAACACAGTATAATCTAAAAAAAGTCTATAATTAAAAAAATTTTATTGAATTTTTATGCAACAATCTTAACTCTATTTTAAATCGCAGTTAAGCTACAATCTTAGCTCCTTTTTAAGCCTCTAATGCCACTTTCTAAATAATGGCTTAAAACTTTGGTAATAATTTTTTTATGGTAAATTTGTGCTTCTGATTTCAAAAACAACATTTGAAAGATTATACAATCAATGGTTTACCTGCCAGGTGGGAAAAAATAATTAATGAGTGCCTTAAGGCACCCTTGGGCATTTAGAGATTGAAACATAGTCGGGTTCAACACTCTAATCAGATAATTTTAAACGTTTGTTTTATGTAAAAAATTGCAAATCAATGCCAAGAAAACCAAACAACATTTTGCTATATGAGAGAAAACTAAGGCAATAAAACTAGTCTGCAATGCCCAAGAGTGCCTGAAGGCACTCATCAATTAATCACGTCTCTAAAGAGGAGCTTACGTTTTTACACATAAATCTGGACTCCAATGTATAAAACATAAATATACTTTTTGAGCAAAAGAAATATGATTGCAATCGGGAAACTTTAAAACACTTTAATCAACGTTAGATAACACAACATGGACTTTCCATATTTTTTTGGTTGTTAATGCACTTAGTTTGTAAAGAGTGCAGTAAATAAGAAAGAAGATAGCATTTTTAGGATGAGTGCCTTGAGGCATGCTTAAGCATTAGAGGATTAAGTCAAATTTTAGCTTTTTTTAGAGTCAATTTTAAGTTAAGAGCTTTGACTGCTCTTTTATACTAAAAAAAAAGAGTCAAATTAAGTTGCTATAGTTGCTCATGGGGAAAGTCAAATTATAACTACAATATTAGATCATTTAAGAGTCACATCTATTAGTAAAATCGTATCTTTTTTTGAAGTCAAATTTCAAAAGGAGTCGTAGCTCGTTTTAGAATCCAATTAAAGCTTTAATCGCAACTCTTCGTAGAGCTTAATTTGAAGTAACATTTTAGCTCTTTCTAGAGTCAAATTCAAGCTACAATTGCAACAATATTTAGAGTCAAGTTTAAGCTACAATTTTAGCACTATTTGGAGTCATATTTAAGCTGCAATTTTAACGCCATTTTAAGTGTAATTCAGGATACAATTTTAAGACTATTTAGATTCAAATTTAACATACAATTATAGCTTTATTTAAGGTCAAATTTGGAGTATAATTTACACTTCAGTCTTCACTCTTGTTAGACTCAAATTCAAGTCAAAATCATAGGTCTTTTTAGACTCAGGTTTAAGCTACATTCCTAGCTTTTTTTAAAGTCAATTTTAAGCAAAAAAAAGTAGTTCCTTTTATAGTCATATTTAAGATATAAAAAGTAAAATTTTGACTCAAATTTAGGCTCTAATCGAAGCTCTTTTCTGAATCAAATTAAACTGCGATCGTAGGTCATTTTAGAATCAAATTTAAGCCATGATCATGGCTCTTTTTATAGTAATATTTAAGCTCCAATAGTTATCATTATTGAGTCAAATTTAAGCTATGATCATGGCTCTTTTTATAGTTATATTTAAGCTCCAATAGTTGATCTTTTTTGAGTCAAATTTAGGCTCCAATCGTAGCTTTTTTTTAAGTCAAATTTAAACTGCGATCGTTAGTTATTTTAGAATCAAGTTTTAGCAATAATTGTAGCTCTTTCTAAAATAAATTTAAAGCTACAGTTGCAAGTCATTTTAGAGTCATATTTAGGCTATTGAGAGTCAAATTCACAGTATTAGCTCTTTTTTAAGTCATATTTAAACTGCTATCGTAGGTCGTTTTAGAATCAAGTTTAAGCAATAATTGTAGCTCTTTTTGAAGTAAATTTCAAGCTACAGTTACAAGTCATTTTAGAATCATATTTAATCTATTTAGAGTCAAATTTACAGTATAATTTAAGCTACAATCTAATGTTTTTATAAACTCAAATTCAAGCCAAAATCGTAGATCTTTTTGGACTCAGATTTAAGCTAAAATCTTAGCTCTTTTTTAAGTCAAATTTAAACTGCTATCGTAGGTCATTTTAGAATCAAGTTTAAGCTATAATTGTAGCTCTTTTTAAAGTGAATTTAATGCTACAGTTGCAAGTCATTTTATAGTTATATTTAAGCTATTTAGAGTCAAATTTACAGTAGAATTTAAGCTACAATCGTAAGTCTTTATAGACTCAAATTTAAGACAACAGCGTAGGCCTTTTTAGACTCTGACTTAAGATACAATCTTAGCTCTTTTTACAGTTTAAAGTTTTGCTACAATCGTAGCTCCTTTTATAGTAATATTTAAGACAAGTAAAAGACAAGTTGAGAACCACATTTAAACTCCAATCGTAGCTTTTTTTTTATCAAATTTAAGATAGAAAAACTCAAGTTTTAAGCCAAATTTAAGCTCCAATCGTAGCTCTTTTTTTGAGTCAAATTTAAGATAAAAAAACTCTAGTTTAAAACCAAATTTAAGCTCCAATCGTAGCTCTTCTTTGAGTCAAATTTTAGTTACAATCGTAGCTTGTTTTGAGTCAAATTTAAACTGCGATCGTAGTTCATTTTAGAATCAAGTTTAAGCTGTAGTTGTAGCTCTTTTAAAAGTCAATTTAAAGTTACAGTTGCAAGTCATTTTAGAGTTATATTTAAGCTATTTAGACTCAAATTTACAGTAGAATTTAAGCTACAATATTAGGTCTTTATAGACTCTGATTTAAGGTACAATCTTAGCTCTTTTACAGTTTAAAGTTAAGCTACAATAGCAGCTCCTTTTATGGTCATATGGTCATTATAATAGAAAAAGTTAAGTTTATACTCAAATTTAAGCTAAAATCGTAGATCTTTTTTGAGTCAAATTTAAACTGCAATCGCAGGTCATTTTAGTATCAAATTTAAGCTATAATTGTAGCTCTTTTTAAAGCCAAATTAAATCTACAATTAAGTCTCATTTTAAAGTCAAATTTAAACAACAATCGTAGCTCTCCTTAAACCCAAGTTTAAGCTACAATCTTAGCTATTTTTAGAGTCAAAGCAAAATACAAGTGTAGCTCGTTTTAGTGTAGTATTTAAGCTGGAATCGTAGTTCATTTTATAGGCTCTTTATAAATCTTTACAAAATATGGCGTATCTCTTGAACGTGGTTTTTGTTTTTAATAACTCATATGTCATTTTGAAGGTAACATATCTGTCCTTTTTTCCCCACTTAGTTATTTAACATTATAGTGTAAACAACAACGTTTTTTTTTTTAATACAAAAATGTAAATTTGTCTGCCAATAAAGCGTCATACATATGCTAAAAGTTTTGCTTTATTTATTTAATGTAGAAAAAAATGTGACTGAAGCACACTGATTCTTCACCAAACATTATGGTGAGTGTGTTCCATCGATTTCAACGTAAGAGAGATAGTTTGTGCTGTTCAGAAGAGGTGCATTTGACACCGAAGACAAATATCGCCCAGGCCAGCCAAAAAAGTTTGAAGATCAAGATTTGTTGTCAAACTCAACAAGACCTATGCAAAATCATTGGGAACTACTCAATCAGCAATTTTAAAACGTTTGCAAGTAGCAGGATTTATCCAAAAGCAGGAAAATTAAGTACCATAGTAATTGAAGCTACGGGACCTTGAAAGACGATTCTGTATGTCTGAAATGCTGCTTGAACTCTATTAAAGAAAATCATTTTTGCACCGAATCATTACTTTTGATGAAAAATGGATACATTACGACAACCCGAAGGGTTACAGATTGTATGTGCAGCCCTGCCAACCAGCCGAATAGACCCCAAAGCCAAATATCCATGTCGCTAAGGTAATGCTCTGTACTTAGTAGGAAAAAAACGGTCCAATCTATTATGAGCTGTTGAAATCTGACCAGACCATCATAGGGAACCTGTACCGAATGTAACTGTTGCGTTTATAGCGAACATTGGCCGAAAAACGCCCACAATATGCGGCCAGACAAGAAATCGTAATATTCCATCGTGACAACGCTTAACCTGAAAACCTGATAAAATGTATGTCGAATGAAGTAGTTGGGAAGTTTGGGAAATTTTGCCTCACTCGCTTTATAGTCCAGACCATGCTACTATTCGACTACTATTTATTTCCATCGAAGCAGAATTCTCTCTCTGGGATAAGCTTCTCTTTGAAACAGAGTATCCAATATTGACTGGATTCGTTCTTTGCCTCAAAATATGAGCAGTTCTTTTGGCACGGAATCCATATGTTGCCAGAAAGATGGGAAATGGTCATAGCTAACAAGGACCAACACTTTAAATAAATTTGTATTGTAGAAATGCATCAAAATAAAAGCTAAAGATTTTAAAAATCCCTCATGTTTACTTTAAAGAATCAATGAATTTTAGTGCAGGTCTTCATAAAGTCTAATTTAAACTATTTTCTTGTATTTTTATACAGCCCAATATAAGCTGTAATCGTAAGTTTTCAAGCAGTTCAATTTAGGTTGTAATTGTAAGGCTTTTTACAGTCCTATTTGTACATTTTAATACAGTCCAATTTAAGCTCTAATGGAAGTTCTTTATACAGTTCAGTTTTAGCTAAATTCATTCCCAACTCTAATCGTTGGTTTTAACACAGTCCTTTTTAATCTTAAATCTTTGGTCAGGTGCAATTGTAGTACTTCAATAAGTCATATTTAAGCTAAAATAGTAAGTCTTCACACAGTCTAGTTTAAGCTGTACTGTATTTTAATGCAGTTCAATTTAAGCTCTAATCAAAGGTCTTTATACAGTCCAATTCAAGCTAAATTTGTAGATCTATTTAGTCATATTTAATAATCGTTGGTCTTAACACAGTCCTATTTAATCTCAAATCTTAGGTCTTCATAAAGTCTAATTTAAGCTATTTTCGTAGGTTTTTATACAGTATAATTTAAACTATAATCGTAGGCCTTTAACAACCCATTTTAGGCTGTAATTGTAGGGATACAATTAGTAAAATTTAAGTGGAAAAATCAATAAAATTTATCCCAAAATCTTAGTCTTTAGGTAGTCCATTTAATACTATAACTTTACAACTTTGCAGAGACCCAGTGAAGTTTCAAATATGATATATGCATAAAATTGTGTTGAGTTCCCTTGCTTTGTCACAAGTATTATTTCAATAAATATTTATATAAATTTAAAGTTTCACAAAAAAACTATAATTTAACCAAAAATTTACAAAAAAAAATTACAGCAAATATTTAATTTTAAAAGACTATTTTAATAATTATAAATATATACACAAGTATATACATATATATATGTATATCATATACATACATATACAAACATATAAATGTATATATTTATGTAGATATCAAAGTATTTATGCATAAATATTGTTTAACAATTACATTTTTTGTTAGCTATTTATTTTTATATACAAAATGATAGGTTTTCTAATGCATAATTTAAAGTAAATAATGTTATAATATAAACAAACACATACACACATACACGCATACTTAGATAAACAGCAACATACATACATATATTATATAAATACATATATATCTAAATGTATGTATATTAAGTAGTTGCTGAAAATAATTATTATATTTGTGATTATAACAATCCTTTCAAGGGGTGTCAATAAAAATCGCTCATTTCCTTCAATTTTATTAAACTTACACACACACACACTCATGAATGTATAAAATTAAAATCTTATGTGTGTAAGTGTATTTTCTTGACATGTATTGTATTATAGTTAACCTTATATATGTACATAGTTATATACATATTTAAATACTATAATCACAATATAATTCAAGTATTTGTTGAGCATTAAGAAAAAAACTGTATTTTGTTTAAAATAAGGTAGAAATTTCTAATTAATTTCTAATCAAATTTTAAAGAAACATAATTTTAAAAGAAAAAAGTTCGGACATAAGTATAAACTGAAACTAAACAATACATACATACATACATACATTTTAAGTGTACACTAAGAAAATGTTGATCAGTGGTCTGCATATAGAGAACATACAATATGGATTATTTTATTGTCTAAGCAGCTATTTATAGTGACAAAAATCTTTCTTATTTAATTCTTGTTTTATAATTTTCGTTGACATTGGTGTGGTTTACAGGTACGTAACTTATTATGTTCACCCCCAGTTAGTCATAACTGCTGAACATTGCTCTAAACAAATATAATATATGAATTACATTTTAGAGGGTTGTTAAGATACAATTTTAGGCCTTTGTATAGTCCGTCTAGAATCACAATGTACCTTATGGTCTCGTAGTGGAAGTGCACTTAGTGCACACTCCTTCCAAACTAAACATAGTCTAGTTTAACCTTTATTAATAGTTAAATTTGAGAAATAATTTTCGATGCTAATTTGATGACTTTCTGCACTTACTTGATCATAGCTGAAAAAATTTAAAAAAGTGTTGTCTAAAGACAGTTTTCACTATTTTAAAGACCTTGAGTCGGTCTTACCGGTTAGAGGGTTAAACTACAGGCTTACAGAATCTAGTTTGGGATATAATTGTCAGACTATAAACAGTTAATTTTAAGCTATAATAATAGGTTTTTATAGATCCCAAATTTAGCTACAATTATATTGCTTTAAAGTGTTTAAATCCTAGCACTTCATTGCTGCAATTGTAGGTGGTTCTAGGGTCCAGTTTTGTATACCATCACTGGTTTTCACAAAGTGTAACAAACAATAATAGGTATTTTAAAGTCCAACTTCAACTACATTCGTGGGTCTTTATAGCGTCTAATTTGAGGAGCACATCATAAGCGTTTATAAATTCTAATTAAAAGGATAATCATAGATTTCTATAAAATAAAATTTGAGCAACCTTTATAGGTGTCTGAGTAGCTCAATTTAAGGAATAATCGTAGGTCTTTACAGAGACTAATTAGAGGAATATTAGTACTTATTTATAAAGTCCGATTGAAGAAACTATAAAATTTCTTTTACGATAGTCGTTCTATTTAGAATCAAATTTAAGCTACAATGTAGCTCTTTTGATAGTCAAATTAAAGCTAAAATTATAGTTAAATTTATAGTCAAATTTAAGCTACAGTTGTAGCTATTTTTAGATTATATCGTACTATTTTTAAGTAAAATTTAAAACACAATAGTAGCTTATTTTAGAAGCAAATTTAAGCTACAAACCTAACTCTTCTTTTAGTCAATTTTGTGCTACAATTGTAGCTTATTTTATATTCAAATTCAAGCCACCAACGTAGTTTTTTTATAGTAGAGTCCAAATTAAGCTAAAAACATAGCTCCCTTTAGAGTCTAATTTGAACAACAAACCTAGCTCTATTTAGGCTGAAATTTATACTGCAATCGTAGTTCTTTTTATAACCAATTAAAGTTACAATCTTAGCTCTTTTTAGAGCCAAATTAAAGTTACAATCTTAACTCAGTTAAGAGTATAATTTAAGCGCCAATCGTAGCACCTTCTAGAGTCTAATTTGAGCAACAATTCGTAGCTCTTTGTAAAACGAATTAAAGCAACCATCGTTGTTCACATTTATGCGTCAATAGTTTAATTTGAGCAACAAACCTAGCTCTATTTAAAGCCAAGTTTAAGCATCAACCATAGCTGTTTTTAACTAGATTAAAATTTAATCTATAGCCAAATTTCAGCTGCAACATGAGCACTTCTTAGAGTAAACTTAAAGATTCTATCATCGCTGTTTCCAGAGTAGATTTTGTCTTAGAAACGTAGCACGTTTTAGAGTCAAATTCAAGCTACAATCGTGTCTCATTTGAGATGTAAATTTAAGTTTTTTTTAAAGTTAATTTACGCTACAATCGCTGCTAAATAAAAGTCATATTTAAGACCCAATCGCAACTTTTTTTAAAACCAAATTTATGCCAAAATATCAGCTCATTTTAGACCAAAATTTAAGCTATTAAAATTTTAGCTTTTATTTTGAAACATTTGTAACATATCCCATCTTACTGGCAACATATTGTTACGAATGTGTAATAGCGATTTGAATTTAATGGTCTTTAACGATTGCCTGTAACATTCATCATGTTTATAAGCACGTCCATTAGTAGAGGCTTCTGCTTGTCAGCAATATTGATAGCATGCGGTTATTGGCATTGTTTGTAGGTGTGGCAACACTGAATGTTTAAGCTGCTAACATTAACATCGAAAGCTTTAGAATTCGAATGTTCTAGTTGTCCGTTAAGTTCATTGTAGAAGATTGACGAAAGATGGCGTGTGTATAAATAGCAGCAGAAGTTGCGGTTGTGAGTGGAGTTCATCATTTGAGTTTGTACATGATAAAGTGTGTGTGCATTTTTGCGAATTGATAAACGTGTATAAAGACACTGAGTGACTATTTGAAGTATTGTTGTTGTACATTTTAAATAAATAAAGAGTTGTTACAATTTTAAACTACTAAAACTGCTTTTATTTGCAATCAAAAGTATACGGTTTATTTAAAGGAATTAAACCCCGTTTTTAAAAGTTAAAAACGTAACAATATGAATTCCGAGCCAATGAACTGCTCATATTTTGAGGCCAAGAACGAATCAAGTCATTATCGGATACTCTGTTCCAAAGCGAAACGTATCCCAGAGAGAGCGTTCGGCATCGATCGAAACAAACAGTATTCGGACGGGGCAAGATCTAGACTAATAAGCGGGCGAGACAGAAATTCCCAACCACTTCATTCTATGTAGGTTTTAACAGAGGGCCGCGCGTTGTCATGATGGAATATTACGGGTTTATGTCTGGCAGCATATTCTGGGCGTTTTTCTGCCAATGTTCATTACAAACGAATCAGTTGCGTTCGGTACAGGTTCCATGGTCTGTCCAAATTTCTTCAGCTCATAATAGATAGAACCCTTTTGTTCCGGCTGGTTGGCCGTGCTTCACATATGATCTCCTACGCTTCGGGTTATCGTAATGGATCTAGTTTTCATCGCAAGTAATAATTCGGTGCAAAAACGATTTTCTTATATAGCGTTCAGACACATTTCATGGACATGCAAAATCGACTTTTAAAATCTCTTGGCTTCAATTTGTATGGTACCCAATTTCCCTGCTTTTGGAAGAATCCTGCTGCTTGCTAACATTTTGAAATTGTTGCTTGAGTAGCTCCCAATGATTTTGCAAGCTCTTGTTAAGTTTGACAACAATCTTCATTGAGTAATGCCTACAATTCATTGTTTTCAAACTTGTTTGGCTGGACTGGGCGATATTTGTCTTCCGTGTCAAATTCACCACTTGTGAACCTCATAAACCATCTCTCGCACATTAAATCGATGTAACACATTCACCATAAGCTTTGGTGAGCAATAATTAAAGAAGTAAAGCAAAACTTCCCGCATATAACGCTTGTTTGTACAAAATTCGACATACTACTGTAGCTCTTTGTAGAGTCATATTTAAGTTTTCGTTTCAGGTATTTTTATGGTAAAATTTGTGTTTCAATCATAGGTCTTGTAAGAGTCAAATAAAAACTTTAATAGTAGCTAGTTTTTGATTCAAATTTAAGCTATAATTATAATTTTTACATTGTTAACATTGTAGCTTAACCCTCTAATGCTTAAGCATGCCTCAAGGCATTCATCCTAAAAATGCCAATTAATGCAAATATAACTAATATTTTTCATTTCAAAAACTCTTGTAACAGTTTCTAAAAAAACGAACTTTAATAACCTTTGAATACTCTCTTCTTCAAACTAAGTGCATTTATATACGGAGCCAAGATTTATGTGAATAAAGGTAAGCTACTCTTTATTGACGTGATTTATTGATGAGTGCATTTAGGTGCTCTTGGGCATTGCAGACTAGTTGTACTGCCTCACTTTTCCCTCATATAGCAAAATGTTTTTTTTGTTTTCTTTGCTTTGATTTGCAATTTTTTCCATAAAATTTTAAGAAATGGTTGGTCGAGTGAGAAAACGTTTTAAGTTATTTGATTTCAGTGATGAACACTTAGAAAAGTTGTTTTAAATAAAAATTTACAAACTATACTAAGTAAAACCTAAGACTATGTTTCAATCTCTAAAGCCCCAAGGGTGCCTTAAGGCACTCATTTAGTTTTTCCCACCTGGCAGGAAAACCATTGATTGTACAAACTTTTAAATGTTGTTTTTGAAATCAGAAGCCAATATACCATTAAAAAAGTATAACCAACGTTTTTAGCCAGCTAATTTAACCTATTTTTAGATTCAAATTAAAGCTGCAACTTCAGCTCTAGAGTCAAATTTAAACTAGCTCTTTTGATAATGAAATTGAAACAAACATTTTAGCTATTTAATTATCGGTGTATAAAAATGTAGTATATGTAGTTTTAAATATGTGTATATACATTTTAAGAATAAGTACATTTATTTTAATTTAAGTATATTATTAAAAAGGATATTTTTGTGATGAAGTATAAAAGAAACAGACCCAGGGAATAGAAAAAATTATATTAAGAATTAAATATATGAAATGCAACAAAAATTGTACATACAAATACAAATAATTATATAAATATAAGTATATACAATAGAAAAATATACATATACATCTATAAATAAGGTAAATATATCATGTATGTAATATACATTAGGGTGGCCTTTATATTGCACTTTTGCGATAGCCGCTGCTCCTAAGGTCTAAAATTGTTCCCCGTCATCTAAAAATTATATGTTGAAAATTTTACCAAAATCGAATAACATTTAGATATTGCACATTTTAGATGAAGTACCATGTTTAGGGTTAAAATAGCAATATTTAAAAAACAAACTGTAAAAATATAATTTTGAAAAAAAAAAATGAAATATTCAAAACTTTTTTTAACGAAACTTAAAAAAATTAAAAAAAATAGTATTCAATTCTAAGAAACATTAACTCGAAATTAAAAGTACAAATTTAAAAGTTTTTACCTTGTATGGGTTAAGGTGGGGTCCGATAAGAAATTAACGGATTTCGAGGAAATTTTCTTTTTGGTCACAAATTTGTCAAAATTAATTTTAGCATATTTTCTAATATTTTATATCAGAAAAAAATTACCATATACGGACACCACTACGGGATAAAAGACCAATAAAGACACTTATGGGCCCCCAAAGATTTGGGGCCTCGGTGTCTTTTTTGCAAAAAAGTGATCATTTTCTCAGGCTTATATCTTGCAAACAGTTCGAAATTTTGATTTACTTTCTAAGACAAAGTTGTAGCCCTTGTCATAAAGAACAAAAAAAAAATATATAAAATCAAAAAAACTTCATCTTTAAGATCAAAATCACAAAAAAAAACTATTTTTTCACCTTTTTCCCTTGTTCAGGTCCATAGGTAGCTAACCGTTCAAAATGGAAACAATCAACTACAAAAATGTACCTAAGATCTCAATAAACAAATTTCTAGAACAGATGAACTTCCTAGGAATGATCCTTAATACCGTTTAGATTTTTTTAAATAAAATTTAAAAAATTTTTTTCGGAATTTTTTTTAAAAAGTTTTTTCCAATTTTTTAAAAAATTAATTTTTTTTTAATTTAGTAGCGAAACAAATTTATGAGAAAAAAATTTTTTTTCTGAAAAAAAATTCTGGTTAAAATTTATTTTTCCCGATTTTGATCCATTGTAGGTCCAACTTACTATATATATACATTTATACATTGACTTTGAAATATCTATCATTAGAGATCCATATTGTGTATTTATATGATTTAGTAATTGAGATATAGATAAAAAATTAGCCAAAAATAGAGGTTGTCTCTATTATCTCCGTTATTTTTGGACGGATTTTGCTGATTTCAAATAGGAAACTTCTCGAAAGTATGTCTGACAGAATTATTGAAGATTTGGATCCCGAAGATATCTTCGGTCTTCAGAAAATTGATTTCAACCGTCAGACAGGCAGACAGACAGACAGACTGGGCTCAAAATTGTCCAAAACATCCAAAATATCAAAAACTAGATCACAAAGAACTATTTTGGACCTTGAGAGCATCAAATAACACAAAAGTGCCAAATAAGGGCTCCCTAATACACATCTATATATATATGAGTCTCTCGATGTGTAAACAAAGCCATGCATACATTTTTGCCTATATTTATTTATTCTTAATCTTATATAAATGCATATGTGTGTGTGTGAATGCTCCAAAGTGTATATGTGTGAGGATTTGTGGGTAAATGTATGCTTCCATTAAGTCAAGTAGTTGAAGAACTATTTCTTATTATTTCTATTACGATAAAGGCCTTCTTCATAAAGAAACAATACATAAAAAAAAAAACTAAACCAAGATTGTTGACTAAAGCAGTTTGATTCCAAAGGGAGGTACATATTAAAATAATTAAAGGGCTCTAGAAAAGATTTTTAAAGGGCTTTGCTACTTTTTAGTTAAAAAATTCAAGCAATATTTAACAAAATGAGAAAACTGTTTTTAACAGTTAAAGATCAGTAAAAATGCAACATTATACGGAAGAAGAATGCGTTTTTATTGTAGGAAAATATTTTAAAGATAATGAAAATTTCACTTCGAAAATTTCGCACGAAATATAATCGGTATTATCTGTAATATATTTACACAAATAACTAAAAATATGTGAAAACTGTGACGACTCCAATGATTTTGCAAGCTCTTGTTGAGTTTTACAACAATCTTCATGGAGTGGCCAATGTCGTTCTCAAAGAAATATGGAACGACGACGCCGACAGACCAAAATCGACACCCAACCGTGACTTTTTCGAAATGCATTGGACGCTCTTGGAACTCAAGTTAGACAATTGGTATGTCGATTATGTCGCTTGGTGCGTTTCCTCAACGGAACACTAATTTTCATAAAATAATTTTATAATTTTCACGTCTTACGCTGTATCTGTCCATGGTGTCAACGTTCGAAAATTTTTTGTCCTTTGACTCTGTATGGAAGATGCCACGCCCAGTGTTACAACTTAATGATTTTACGGCCTTTAAGGTTTTCCCCTTTTAAACTAACCTCCTTTTTCCTAATTTTCAAAAATATATTATAAAATCTCTTTCTCTCTGTATATATACACAGGCAAGTGTAAATTTAAAAAGAATAAAAGAAAAAAAATATTTAATATTATTTTCTTGAAATTTTCTTGTTTGCATTTGTAGGCCTGTACATACTTAAAGATGGTCATTATAAAGCATGAACCACACGAACACACAACTCACTCATTCTACAGATTTTCCAAATTACTTTTTACACACAGAAAAACACAAGGACATACAATGCTATATAATACTAATAATATAGACACACACACACACACCTATACACACACTTTCAAACTATACTAAACAGTAAATGAATTTTATTTAAAATAAGAAAATTTTTGCTTAACACAAATCTGCAATATGTACACATACAAAAGATTTTGTACCAATCAAAAAAGGTTTTCTTAGAGTAGGCCTACTGAGTACGAAACAACAATTAATCGATATTTTCTTAAAACACAGAAAATAAAGTTTGAAAATGCAGCAGCATAAAACTGCATACAAACCACATGCTAGCCCACTTTCTTAGGTGGCTGCCTGAAAATAGGCAACATTTTAAAACAGCCACACAACTCCCTCTTTAAAAGTTTTAAAATATTGTTTTATATGTATGGATGTATGTTGTAGTTGTTGCTGCTGCTTGTGTAGTTTTGGGTATTGTTGATGTAGTTACTCTTGTTGTTGTTTTTTATATAATGCAGTTTTAGGTAAAATGCATTTCTCAACCGGAAACAACAAGACGATGCCCAATGCAGTTTTATAAGATTTGCCTGGGTGCATGCATACATCGGTAGGATATTATGTGTGTGTATATATGTATGTTTAACTGTAAGTGTGTTTAGAATTTCTTTATGTAATTTGCATTTGTTTTTCTAAAAAGTTGTAAAGAGAAACTTTTGTGTTGCATTATGGGTGAATTCTACATACGAGTACATACGTATGTGTATTTTAAGCAGGCAATAATTTGCCTCAAAGGAGTTACTCATTTAAGATTTTTTTGCTGGATTTCTTTAGAACTTCTTAGGATTTTATAATCATTTGAAATGTAGGCTGCAGTATAGACCTATGTATATTAGGGTGGCCCCACTTGTATGGAGGAAAAATAAGTGGTCGATGTTTTCAACTAAAATTAATGTTTAGCATATTGGAGGACAACATTTCTTAAAATTTTTGTTCTGGCTTCAGTATTTGGTGAGATGAATCAAAGGATAACAAGTTCCTTTCTTAAGGTTTTAAGGATTTTTTCTTATTTCTCGGAATGGACACATATGATATATTGGTATCAAGTGAAAGGTCTTTGAGATCAATTTCAATGCCGCCTCTTAATATTCTTGTGATAGTACAAAAATATTCGAAGTTTAATAATTTTTAAGAAAAATTTTAAGTTTTATTTAAGTTTTAAACATAGAATTATTCAATATAATTAGTTGAAACTTATAGGTTAGAAACCGCATACAGATTTAACGTAACGGGTTTTTCCGTTTTTCGAAATTCAGTTTAGTCGAATATAATTTCAATTTTTCGAAACCTACATTTCAATTTGATGTTAGCTATGTGTTGAGAACAATCACTATATGGATATCAGAATACTTCAAATTTCATAAGCTCTCCACTGGTATGTAACACTTTATAATTTCATTGGGTTATAAAACTAAAATTTTAGTTTATCTAAAATAAAATTTTTACTAAATTTATTAATAACAAAATTTTTTTTTAAATTTTTATAACTTCACCATGAGTGGCAAGGGTATAATTTCCACATTTTTCATTTCCGACCCCACAAAGTATATATATTCTGCATCGTTATAGATAGCGAAGTCGATATAGCCATGTCCGTCTGTCCGTCTGTATGTTGAAATCAACATTCCGTAGCCCCCAAATAACTTACAAACATGATTGATACACCAATATATCGGGAATTCTTCCGCCTCGGTCACTATTTAAAATCGGCCCACAAGATATAAGGAAAAAACAGGGACAACCTCGATTTTTCGCCTATTTTTGATCTATATCTGAATTACTAAGTCATTAATATAGACAATATGGATATCTAAAGATAGATATTTCAAAGTCCATTGCAACGATGTATATAAGGCAATAGTAATTTGGACCTACAATGGGTCCAAATCGGGAAAAATATTTTTTAACCCGAATTTTTTTTACCAAAAAATTTTTTTTTCATAAATTTTGTTTCACTAATAAATTTAAACAATTTTTAATATTGAAAAACAAATTTTTAAAAAAAAATTTTTTTTTTTAAATTTTGAAAAACAATTTTGAAAAAAAAAAATTTAAATTGTATTTTAAAGTATAATTTGGTGAAGGGTATATAAGATTCAGCGCAGCCGAATATAGCTCTCTTTCTCAAATATTTTTTTGGAAATCAAATTGGGGTAAAAATGTATTTTTCCCGATTTCGAACCATTATAGGTCCGACTTACGACTTTGCAAAAGTCTTTAAAATGTCTATCATTAGATATCCATATTTTCTATATTAAAAACTTAGTAATCGAGATATAGGTAAAAAATAGGACACAAATCGATATTGTCCAATTCTTTTAAAATTTTTTTTTTTTAATTTTGTTTATCTAAAAATATTTAAAATTTGTATTTTAATGTATAATTTGGTGAAGGGTATATAAGCCGTGGTCTCCAAACATTTGGTCGATTCTCAAGGTCTCCTATCATGTCATAATGTTCTAATATTTCACGACTCGGCGGCTCGGCTTAACCGATTGTTAGGCGTTCGGTGTAGGTCTCTGCTGATTGGTTACAATAACACAATAAACATAGCATACAGAGTACACAGTATTATTTTTGTACATTTTTTGCTTGAAAAGCAATAAACAACAACATTTTCAAACCATTGTGAAATATTAGAACATTATAGCAATATTACATGACCTTGTGAATAGACCAATTGTGTATAAAGTATGTAGTAAATATTTAAGACAGTGGGAAATTGGTGAACGTAGTATTGTGAAGTTTGTTGTATCTGTGATTTGTAGAGAACTGAAAAACCATATTGATGACTACTATTTTTGTGTTGTTAAATTACATGGTATGAAAAAAAAAAAGGAAAATGATATATCCTGATTTACCGTCTGCTAAAAGGCCTCTACTGTACTCTCCTATGAATCAATTTCTATCAGATTTGTCGGATACAGAGATGGTAGATGTTTTTTCGGATGAACATGAGAGCGATTTTGAGGTATTAACGACGCCTTAACTTTTTTCACAGGAAGCCTCATGAGACTTAATAAGTTACCTTGACTTTTCGAAAGAGAGAACTGAGCTGCTAGCATCTAGGTCCAAAGAAAGATATCTGTTAACCTAAGGTACGAAAGTCACATTTTATCGTGAAAGAGAACTTATTAAATTTTTTTAAACACAGAAAATTAAGTCGCTGATGAATAAAGATTGTTTATGGGCAACACAAAGCTAAGTTTAAACTGTGTTTTACTAGATATTCATAATTAGCATGCAAAGAATTGAAGCTGAGAGACCTTGAAAGACTATTTTGTATATCTGATATGCTGCTTGAACGCTATAAAAGAAAATCATTTTTACACCGAGTTATAACTTGCGATGATAAATGGATCCATTCCGATAACCCGAAGCATAAGAGATCGTATGTGAAGCCCGGCCAACCAGCCGAATAGACACCAAAGCCAAATATCCATGGCGTTAAGGTAATTCTCTTTATTTGGTGGGAGCAAAAGGGTCCTATATATAATGAGCTGCTGAAATCTGGCCAGATCATCACAACGAATCTGTTACGAATGCAACATATTCGTTTGAAGCGAGCATTGGCCGAAATGCGCTTAGAACATGCGGCCAGATATGAAACCGTAATATTCCATCATTCCTGTTAAAAAGAATTTAGAATAAAGTGGTTGGGAAATTTTGCCCATCTGCTTTATAGTCCAGACCATGTCCTCTCCAACTACGATTTATTTCGGTCGAAGCAGAATGCTCTCATTGGGATACACTTCTCTTTGGAACAGAGTATCCGATATTGGTTTGATTCGTTCTTGGTCGCAAAAGATGAGCAGTTCTTTTGGCTTGGAGTCCATATGTTGCCAGAAAGATGGGAAAAGGTCATACCTAGCAATAGCACTTTTTTATCAATGGCCAGTACTTTGCATAAATTTATATTGGACAAATGTTTCAAAATAAAAGCTAGGACCTTGAAAATATCATTTATAAGTCATAATTTTAGTTCAGAACATCCACAACTTGTTTTGGGGGGCCACCCTAATGTATATGTATAAAGTTAATGTATGTGTGTCCGGACTTTTACGCATACTCTTTTTGTTCTTAAGAAAATTAAGGCTCATTTAATTTTTGTTATTGTTGTTCAACAATTTATAGGCAGTTGTGTTTGTGTATATGTTAGTGTAATATTTGTCATTATATATTCATACATACATACATATGTACACATATACTCAATTACATAAGTATGTAGGTAAATTTGCTTGTAGCTACTTAAAAGGACTCTTGTTTATAATTATGTATTTGCTACAAATATAAGAAAGAAGAAAAAAAAATATATGAGAAAAAAGTCTTCTTTCTTGGTCAAATAAGAAAAGTCTCTTTAATTTATTGGTTGTGGTGGTGCTGGTGGTAATGTTAAAATTAAGAAAGAGTAGAGAAGACATTTTTGAATTTATAAATTTGAAATTGAAATTTTACTGGAAAAGGGTGTGTTTATTTTGTATATTTAAAATATGAAATAGTTTAATGAGCAGAGGACAGCACAGCTAACAAAAGCAGCAGAACAAAGTCCTTTCTTTGTATTTATAAACTTATAATAGAAAATAATTATTTAAAACAAAAACATTATTTTATAATTTTAATTATATATATAATATTTAACTAAGAAATTAATAATTTTCTTGGTACAACTTATTGACAACCAGCTAAGGAACCATAAAAGGATATTGAACTTTACAAACATGGACAGTATTCCGATTTTCATTAAATAACAAGATCCAAATAAATGCTCTATGAGCTAAACTAGTTCATAGTAGTTGTAAAATAACAACTTCTTCACGATCCTTTAGTCTTAAAACTCGTTCTAGTGCTTCTAGTAGCCAAGAACAATCCAATTTCATCAAAAAAGATGGTGAATATACAAAATTTAAACATTTTGAAGAGTGGAACTTTTCCAAGAAGATATTCGATAAAACAAGATATCAACTGAAGTCTAAGAGTTAAAATTGAATCTAAATCTAACCAAATTTTAATAATAAAATTCTTACACATCAGTTAGTGCAAGCATCTTCCTGTCTATGAAAAATTTAAAAAAATGTCTATGCAAAATTAAATTCTTTACAATTATTTTCCTTTAATTTAAACAATAAAAAAACCAAACACATAAGCAGAATTCCAAAGATAATTATTGCTCTCTAAAAGAAAACAAACTTAAAATACAAGGTATTGTAATGGAAAATGCAACAAGAGCCAGAACTGGCAGGCAAAAAATGAAAATGGGAGGCCTAAAACTTAAAAATTTTAAAAGACACACACATGTTTCAAAACCTAAACATATAAAGAGAGTTAAGAAAAACATTCAAGTCTAATGAAACCAGGAACATAGTAACAAACTAAATACAATACACTTACAACACACTCAAGACAATTTAAATTTACAGGGATGCGTAAAGCAATTTGTTACCAACACAGACATACATACCAAAGCATCCTTCTACACTCAAACTCTTACATACAAGCGGCCCTAAAAATGCACTTTAAGAAGTCCGACTGAAAACAGGCAGTAAACAGTTTGTTTTAACAGAAATCTGGAAAATAATTTCGAAAGAAAAAAAATCCTACTAACTACAATTCCGTCTACATAAACTTATTTGTAGCTAAAATACATAACCTACCCTAAAACCCAAGAAACTGGATAAAAAAAAAACAAAAACTAATCTAGTCTACCCACATCCCAGAGACAACATTCAAATGGTCAGTCAGTTCTAGTATAATAAACGCATACAAGTACTCGCATGAGTACAGTTTTATATTATTACATTTTTTTTCTTAAGACAATTTATAGCCTTTAGACTACTATACAACATGAAGAAATTGCTTGAGTATCTGTGTATCTAATAGAATTTTAAGTACACACACACACACTCTTAAGAAATTCTAATGTGAAGGCCTTTGTATGGAGTGTGTGCATGTGGAGAATACAAAATTTAAAAGACAAAATGTTAATATTCATTTTAAGATTCTGTATAAGAAAATGTTGCTGCACTCTTTCTCTTGATTCATATATTTGAATGTGTAAGTGCTGAACTTGTTGTTATTGTTGCTGCAAAACATACAAAAATCTCACACCTCTATTAAGAAAAAAGGCAACTTATATTTGCATATGTTTGGGTGGTTTAAAACAACTTTTAGACTTGAAAATTTTTAATACACATACATACATAAATGACTCACACTTGCAAACCAGAATGAGTGCAAAAAATGCTACCAACTATTTACGAGATCAGAGAATTATCTGGTCTTATAACCTTATAACTTTATAACTTTATAACTTTATAACTTTATAACTTTATAACTTTATAACTTTATAACTTTATAACTTTATAACTTTATAACTTTATAACTTTATAACTTTATAACTTTATAACTTTATAACTTTATAACTTTATAACTTTATAACTTTATAACTTTATAACTTTATAACTTTATAACTTTATAACTTTATAACTTTATAACTTTATAACTTTATAACTTTATAACTTTATAACTTTATAACTTTATAACTTTATAACTTTATAACTTTATAACTTTATAACTTTATAACTTTAAAACTTTATAACTTTATAACTTTATAACTTTATAACTTTATAACTTTATAACTTTATAACTTTATAACTTTATAACTTTATAACTTTATAACTTTATAACTTTATAACTTTATAACTTTATAACTTTATAACTTTATAACTTTATAACTTTATAACTTTATAACTTTATAACTTTATAACTTTATAACTTTATAACTTTATAACTTTATAACTTTATAACTTTATAACTTTATAACTTTATAACTTTATAACTTTATAACTTTATAACTTTATAACTTTATAACTTTATAACTTTATAACTTTATAACTTTATAACTTTATAACTTTATAACTTTATAACTTTATAACTTTATAACTTTATAACTTTATAACTTTATAACTTTATAACTTTATAACTTTATAACTTTATAACTTTATAACTTTATAACTTTATAACTTTATAACTTTATAACTTTATAACTTTATAACTTTATAACTTTATAACTTTATAACTTTATAACTTTATAACTTTATAACTTTATAACTTTATAACTTTATAACTTTATAACTTTATAACTTTATAACTTTATAACTTTATAACTTTATAACTTTATAACTTTATAACTTTATAACTTTATAACTTTATAACTTTATAACTTTATAACTTTATAACTTTATAACTTTATAACTTTATAACTTTATAACTTTATAACTTTATAACTTTATAACTTTATAACTTTATAACTTTATAACTTTATAACTTTATAACTTTATAACTTTATAACTTTATAACTTTATAACTTTATAACTTTATAACTTTATAACTTTATAACTTTATAACTTTATAACTTTATAACTTTATAACTTTATAACTTTATAACTTTATAACTTTATAACTTTATAACTTTATAACTTTATAACTTTATAACTTTATAACTTTATAACTTTATAACTTTATAACTTTATAACTTTATAACTTTATAACTTTATAACTTTATAACTTTATAACTTTATAACTTTATAACTTTATAACTTTATAACTTTATAACTTTATAACTTTATAACTTTATAACTTTATAACTTTATAACTTTATAACTTTATAACTTTATAACTTTATAACTTTATAACTTTATAACTTTATAACTTTATAACTTTATAACTTTATAACTTTATAACTTTATAACTTTATAACTTTATAACTTTATAACTTTATAACTTTATAACTTTATAACTTTATAACTTTATAACTTTATAACTTTATAACTTTATAACTTTATAACTTTATAACTTTATAACTTTATAACTTTATAACTTTATAACTTTATAACTTTATAACTTTATAACTTTATAACTTTATAACTTTATAACTTTATAACTTTATAACTTTATAACTTTATAACTTTATAACTTTATAACTTTATAACTTTATAACTTTATAACTTTATAACTTTATAACTTTATAACTTTATAACTTTATAACTTAATAACTTTATAACTTTATAACTTTTTATTTTTTTAACTTTATAAGTCTATACTTTTTATCCTTATAGCTGGTCCCTTTAATAGTTTTTTTTAAGTAATTTTCATTTCTTAGTTTTGTGCCAAAATATAGAGAGTATGATATTTGCCTATACGACTACATATACATAAGTAGTTTGTATATGTCTTCCCCCACAAACCACACCATTGCCATTCCAAGATGGCAAATAAATTGCTCAACATTTTGTTTAGAAAATTTCTAATAAGAAATTACATTAAAACATCTTTCTATTTTTTTTTTTCTAGTAGTTTCTTCAAACGACTTGTTTGGTTTGGTAGAAATTAAATGAAGTTTTCTTTAAGATTCAGATGAAGATGAATATATACATATGTAGGTATATTTGTATATATACTTACGTATATGCTTATATACATAAATACTTATACATAATTTAATATTTTTATATATTTATTTTAGGCATATAATATTATTTCTATTTTGTACATAATAAAGGTATATAAAATAAAATGTGTATATAATTTTAAAATTAGTTACCCTTAGAAGATGTTTAGTTAAATTTTGATATTAAAATTTTATAAGAATTTAAATAGAATGTCCAGGAGTTAACTCATTGCAAAATCTAGGTAATGACCCGTCATTACAGATTGATATACTGATCATTACAGAGTAATGACCCTTTCATGCCTTCTGCATTATTTGACAGTGGTTAAGTAAGGTCTATCTTATAATGTGATATTTGGATACTCTTTTGATATTATTTTAAAATTTTTATAAATATTTAGAAATCCAAAATTGTGATAATTTTTCTGAACAGGGAAACTTTAGTGAAATTAGAAGAGATTTTTCGGATTTTTTCAAACTAAACAAAATGAGCTATGAGCTATAATAGCTTCTGCTGATATAGATGTGTCTAAAGAATATCTTCAATGCAGACGAATCGGGACAGTTTTGGATAATAATGCCACGGCGGACTTTTCTATCAAAAGCTAATACCATTTTGAAATTTAAACAACGTTTTAAATCAATTTTTGTATGGAAATTTTGGTTAAAACAGTGTTTAAATTGAATTTTTTTATGAATCTGGGGAATGTATTTACTTTACTTTAAAATAAATGATTTTTCTAAACAAAATTTTAAATTTATTCGTATTTGGAACTTCTTTTCGATTTTCACGATTTCTCATACAAACACTTTACATTTCGATTTACACGATTATTTCAGGAACGCATCTGTCGTGTAAATCGAGGGATAGGTGTATATATATATTTTATATTTTAAATTCCAGTTGTGTTTGTTGTCTAAATTTGATTTAGCCCTCGATTTTTGTTTGTATTAAATAAGATTTTCATTACATAACTTCCATAAAATGATTGCTTTCTTTCCATTTTTTTTATGACATTCGTGTTTTTTTAACAAACTTTCTTCTAATATCAAAAATCAAAATAACTACACCCAGAGAAAAAAACTACTTAAAATCAATAAAAACCATATTGAATCAATAAGAAACATTAACGAAAGTCTAGTAATGTTGAAATTTTGTATTTCAATATGGAACAGTTTTAATTTAAAGTTGAAAATTATTGATTTATCGTATTTCAATAAAATTTTCCCGAGTGTATGAATGACAAAAACTCAGTAACACAAAATAAATATTTTTATAAATTTTTGTTCATGACATTTCTTGATATTTCCTGCCACAGAAACTGCATTAAGTGATTCAAAAATATTGTTTGATAACGAGATATTTAAAAAGTGATGTTGCTTAACCTGGTGTGTGGTTTTCCACACATGTGTAATTGCTATTATTTTGCACTTTGTAATTCCGTTTGTAATTTCTACATTTTTCATTTGAATCGTACTTAGATAGCGGAGTCGATAAAGCCATCTCTCCGTCTATATATTGATATCTGCTTTCCGTAGACCACAAAAATAACTTATATACATAATTCAATATATTCGTTATAGACCCGATTCGGGTGCTATTTAAAATCGAGAAAATCGGCCCACAATTATCTGATATATAAGGAAAATACCACGGCAACCTCGATTTTTTACCTATTTTTGATATATATCTGGATTACTAAGTCATTAATATAGACAATATGGATACCAAATGATAGATATTTCAAAGACCTCGGCAAAGACGTACATAACTCCATAGTAAGTCGTACCGACAATGAGTCAAAATCGTGAAAAATATTTTTTAAACCGATTTTTTAATACCGACAATATGGATATCTAATAATCAAAGATCTCTGCAACGACGTTCAAAACTCCATAGTAAGTCAAATGGGTCAAAATCGTGAAAAAATAATTTTTTTTTTTTTTTCACCAAAAAAATTTATTTTGTCAATAATAAATTTAAACAAAAAATTTTGAAAAATTATTTTTTTTTTTTTAAATTTCCAAAAAAAAATTAAAAATTTTTCCAAAAAAATTTTGAAATTAAAAATTTCAAAACAAAAATTTTTTTTTACTGAAAATATTTTTTATTTTAAAGTATAATTTGGTGAAGTGTATATAAGATTTGGCTCAGCCGAATATATTGTTTTTGTCATAAAGGAGTTTTATATCCGAAAGTTTTGTTTAAAATGTGTTAAAGATAAACTAATTTGATGTAAATATATTAAAATATGAAACTAAATATGTTATTGTTGGCAAATTATGATTTTCAAAAGCAAAAAATTATGCTGGCAGTGCGAAATACGTAGACAAAACGTATGTGTGGAAAACAACACAAGAGTGTAAACAGCGTAAGTTTTTTTTGAGAGTGAGATGAGGCTGATTTCTATAATACCTGCAAAACTTAATGAATAATGAAACAAATTTGAATTTATTAAGAAAATCTATGTTTCATATTATTACCTAGAATTAGAATCTGATTTATATATTTGGAAATTCCCAAAATATAAAAAACAAAAAAAAATTCCCCTTGAACTTAATACAAATTGTTAGTAAAAAACACAAGCATCTCAAAAACTTTTTTTAAATGCAACAAATTAAATACTTGTTATCAGAAATAATTTATGTTTGGACTTAAATAAATTTAAAAATAAAAAAATTAAACTACTTGACCTTAAACAGCTGCTTCAAAAAACCAATTCTAAAGAAATCAGCACTTTGGTAATCTATACAATAACATATAATTCATGACTTAATAAATATACTAAACAAATTAAAAAATCCTTACAAAAATGTCTGTGTTTGGATATTCATTTTCCTTATTAAGCTACAATTTAAAAAAAAAAATAAACCGTTTTTTTTTTTTTTTTGCTAAAGAAAGCCAACACACGTTAAATAATAACAAATAAATTAACTCTCACTCATTCTCATAACTGTTCTTTCTCTCTAAACCCAGTGTTTTTTTTTAGCCTTTACACTCTTTTACTTAAAATCTCTTCTCTAGTTAAAGGAATTTTATTAGTTTGTTTTGTTTTTATTTACTGTTTGTTTACTTGTTTTCATATATTTCAAAATTTCCGCGTGAATATTTTTTTATTAGACACACGCCAACAAAAAAAAAATACAGTTTTTTACTTATACTTATTTGTATGAGTAGTTGAGGTGGTTGTTGTTGTTGTAGCCAAACACTAAACTTCGTTTACTAAACTATAAACATCGTCACGTACTCACGAGTAAGCACGGGTTGTCGTCCTATATGTCGTGAGTTTGTTTTGTTGTTGTTGTTATTATTATTGTTATGCTGTATTCCTTAAAAACACTCGGCAAAATATAGAGAGCTCAAACTCACACTCGCCCTGGCACTCTTTTACACATCTTAAATGCTTGTTATGTATACACAACAATATTCACTGCATACGTCTAGGGGTTTATTTTTATTTTTTGCACAAACATGTGATTTGTACAACTTTTTTGCTGCTGTTGCGTGTGTTTTGTTGCTTTTTTTTAGCTGAATTTTTGGTTTTGTTATATATGTACATAAAATACACATATTTGTTAAAACTGTCGCCATGTCGCTCTATTAGTCATTTGTTAAAAAGGTCATTCAACAGGTTGTCGTTGTTAATTTTATTTATTTTTATGTTTTATAACATTCTTATACAGTTGTTTATTTTCGTTTCTTCTTTTTTACACATTCCTCTTTGTTGTTGTATTTTTGCTGTTTACACATGTTTCTCAATTTCTGTTTTATTTTTTGTATATTTATTTGAATTTTTTATTTATGTCTTAAGTTTTGTTAATTTTTTTTTTCAGTTTCTCTTCAAATTATTTTGTTTTTTTTATAATATTTTTTTAGTAACACAAGATTTTTTCCAGTCTCTTTTTTACTTTCACAATATATATTTTTTTATAACAACAACAACATCATTATTAACTTCATTATTAACATTTTCACGACGTCTCCTCTAGTCGTTAGTCATTCATTCAATGTATGTATGTATGGATTTTTTCGCCATGTCTCCTTTTATTTTTATTTGTTTCGCTGTATGTGTTTGTGTTTTCTTTTTTTTCTTTTTTTTTTTGACGTGAGAGTCTGCTCAAGTGTTTGTGTATGTGTTTTGGTTTAAGTTTGTTTGCTTGTCTCTGTTATTGTCTGAATATTTTATATATTTTTTTGTAGAATTTTTTATTATTTTTTTAGTATTGTACAAGGACGTTAATTGTTTTAATTTTATTTTTCCGTTCGAAACATTCACAAAAAAATGTAAACAAAATAATAAAAGTCAGTTATTTTTTTTATTTTTTTTTTTTTGTATTTATTAAAAACAGGATATAAAAAAGGGAGTATTAAAAGGGGAATTGATAAAAAAGAGTTGGGTTTTTTTTTATACTTTAAAGGAATTTTTGTAGATCAAGTTGAAAAGGTGGGGACAAACAGAAGTTGTGAAATTTGTATTTATTAGTTTTTAATCTAATAAGAAATTGGAGTGTTAATTGGATTGCAAATTTATGAGTATTTAATCTTGAAAAATGCTAAATTTTAATTTTCATCCTAAAAGTAGACAATACTTATTTAATTGTCAAAGAAGTATTAAACAAGGTAAGAATTTAGGAAGTATGCAACCTTTATTAATATGTTTTAATGCAATAAGTTAAATGTTTTGACTGTTTAAGTGGAAAAATATGAAATTTTTTAATTTGTTCCCAAAAGTAGGCAATTTTTTTTTTGTAATTATTAAGGTATGCTAAAATAAGCAAAATCGTTCTTTAAGTAAGTAATTTCAAATGTAATCAGGGATAAAATGGTAAGCATTTCCTTAGCAAATTAAAAAATAAGAGCTTTGTAAAAGTAAATATAGAAAATTGCAATTTTAGCCTAAAATTAGGCAAGATTTTTTGAAATATCAAAGCTATGAAAAATTTGTATTTACACCTTTTTAATCATTTAATATGAAATTTACCACCTTAAAAAAAATTATTTATGTTATTGTAGTATTGAGGAAATATTATAAAATATTAGTACATATAACAATATATGTACTTTTAATACTGTTTTTAATTATTTAATATATTTTGTATTTAAAAGTGAATTTACATATCCTGAATTAGATTAGTGACATTCAAGACAAAATAACTGCAAAATTTTGTTCTGAGCCTAAAATTAGGCAACAATATTCCTAAATAGCTGATTATTTTTATATGTTTTTTAAATATTTTTAAGAATTTATACAAGTAAGACTGCTGCAAGAGAAAAGTTGTTAAAAAAAAATGTAAAAAAAATTTGTTGAGAAAAATTTTAGTGAAAAAATTAAACAAAAAGAAATTTGTGAAAAAATGTTTTGATAAAAAAAACTTGTTAGTAAAAGGAAGAACAATTTTGATAAAAATAAAAGTTTTGGTACATTTTGTATTTGAGAGTGTATTTATATATCCTCAATTAGATTAGTGGCATTCAAGACAAAATAACTGCCAAATTTAATTCTGAGCCTAAAATTAGGCAACAATATTCCTAAATAGCTGATTATCTTTATATCTTTTTAATATATTTTTTAAGAATTTATACAAGTAAGACTGCTGCAAGAGAAAAGTTGGTAAAAAAAAATGTAAAAAAAATTTTTAGAGAAAAATTTTAGTGAAAAAATTAAACAAAAAGAAATTTGTGAAAAAATGTTTTGATAAAAAAAAAAACTTGTTAGTGAAAGGAAGAACAATTTTGATAAAAATAAAAGTTTTGGTATATTTTGTATTTGAGAGTGAATTTACATATCTTGAATTAGATTAGTGGCATTCAAAACACAATAACTGCAAAATTTAGTTCTGAGCCTAAAATTAGGCAACAATATTCCTAAAAAGCTTTTTATTTTTTTATCTTTTTTAATATATTTTTAAGAATTTATACAAGTAAGACTGCTGCAAATAAGTGAAAAGTTGGTAAAAAAAATGTAAAAAAAAAATTTTTTTAAAAATTCAGTTGAAAAATTTAAAAAAAAAAAAAAATTTTGTGAAAAAAGGTTTTGATAAAAAGACTTTTTGGTGAAAGGAAGAAAAGTTTTGATAAAAATAAAATTTTTGGTAAAAAAAAATTTTGTTAAAAAATAAAATTTGTGGCTGTTCAAAAAAATTTTTTTTTGTCGATTTTACAGCGTATATATTGGTGTATTAATCATTTATGTACGTTATTTGGGGGCTTCGGAGAGTTGATTGCAACAGACTTCATCATCTTTGCTATCTATAACGATCCAGAAGATATATACTTTATGCTGTCGTAAATGTGGAAATTACTGGCGTAATGACTTATGGTGAAAGTTGGATTTTAAATTATACCTTCTAAAGGGTTAATTAATAAGTTTTCTTTTAATAAAACCTTTAATATATATAAATAAGTATGCTTATGTAATAATTTAAGCAGACTGCTGTTTTAGATTTTTTTTATTTTTATTTATTATTTTCAATAGCCTAGCAATTGTTCAATAACCTAGTAACAGTTTATGATTTCAAGAAAATTTTTTTCAAGTTTGTGTTAATTCCTACAAATATTGATCACTTTTTTCTAAAAAGTCTCCAATATTACAAAATATCAACTTTGAACTCGTCTTTAAAAAGGGTTAATGTAGTTAGCCACATTTTTGCCAGCAACATGTGTTTTTCTTTTCTCTTTGGATAAGTTTAAGAAGAATGTAAGATAAATATTTGTTCGTTTAAAAACCTATAATCAGCAACGTAATTTCAGAATTTAATTGTTAGCAACATTATTGCAAAAACATAAGTCATACAAAATCTCCATAAAATAATTCGCCTCAGAGAAATCATAGCAGAAAAGTAATAAGTTGCTAGCAACATAATTTGTGTTTAATTGTTGAAACATCTGTTCTTTTTAAGTAGTTATTTACTAATGTTAGTTCTTAAAGTTTCTCCAAAAAATTTATTTTATTAAGAAAATTAAAATTTCCGAATTTTTAAATTTGTTTCATTACAAGCCATTTTCTGAAAATTGCGATTTGAATACTAATTTTTGATTTGAAAATCGCTCCAATTCATTTTTATATATATTTATGTAGATATATTAAAATACAGTTTTTATCACTTAGCAACATTGTCGCTAGCAACATATTTCTTTTAGCAACATTACTTTATTTTAGTTTTACATAATAGCAAACTCTAAAAAGATTATGAACGAATAATATTACTGAGCACTTAGCAACAATGCTGCTGGCAACTTGAATCGGCAACATACAAAATTTGATTGAAAATTTATATTGTATTCAAAACATGAAACGTTCGCTAAATTAATTTGTAAGCAACAT
Organism: Calliphora vomitoria; assembly: GCA_942486065.2. Lineage (NCBI taxonomy): Eukaryota > Metazoa > Arthropoda > Insecta > Diptera > Calliphoridae > Calliphora > Calliphora vomitoria. Next base: position 9,497,034 of record OW818030.2, on the reverse strand, counting down.
TGCCAGCATTATAATGAAATCGTTTAGAAAAATTAACTATTAACGAAATGTTTTGAAAATGAACTTGGCAACATTGTTGCTGGCATCATGTGTCGGCAACATAACCAAAAGTGTTAAATAATTATAATGCATGAAAACAAATTTATGTTTGCTTAATTCTGATAAATTTAGGCAAAACAAGTAAGAGAGCATTATTATACTTTAAAATAAAATTTTACATATTTTTAGGCAAACAAAATTCAAATTTTTTTTTTCATAATTTAATAAAATTTTTTTTTTTTCAAAATTTCCAAAATTTTTTTTTTTGTAATTTTTTAAACAATTTGTTTTAAAATTTTAGTGAAAAAAAGTATGGCAACAAAAAAAATATTTTTCCCGATTTTGACCCATTGTAGGTCCAAATTACTATAGCCTTATATACATCGTTGCAATGAACTTTGAAATATCTATCATTAGATATCCATGTTGTCTATATTAATGACCTAGTAATCCAGATATAGATCAAAAATAGGCCGAAAATCGAGGTTGTCCCGGTTTTTTCCTTATATCTCAGCCATTTGTGGACCGATTTTCTCGATTTTAAATAGCAACCGAACCGGGTCTATAGCGGATATATTGATGTATGAATCAAGCATGTAAGTTGATTTCAACATACAGACGAACATAGGTATATAGACTCCGCTATCTATAACGATCCAGAATATATATACTTTATCGGGTCGTAAATGAAAAATGTAGAAATTACAAACGGAATGACAAACTTATATATATATACCCTTGCCACTCATGGTGAAGGGTATAAAAGTACATTACTTTTTAAGCAACATGTTTGCCAGCCACATAATGGCAATATTTCAAAGATGTAACTATTAACAAAATATCTTAAAAATGGGGAAATATAAACAAAAATATTCGAAGATAGCAATATTCTGCACTTAGCAACAATGTTGCCAGCAACATGTATCATCGACATAAACGAGAGCCAGGCAAAATGTACAATATATTAAAAAAATTAAATGTTTGCTAAAATAAAAACCAAAATCTGGAAATAAGAAATAAAGCAACATGTTGCTAGCATCATCTTACCGGCAACATAATGGCAACATTTCAAAAATGTATCTATAACAAACTGCATTGAAAAATAGGGAAACATAAAAATATATACAAAGATAGCATAATTTTGCATTTAGCAACAATGTTTGCTAGCAACTTGTATTATCAACAAAAGTTGATAATACATGTTGTCAGCCAAAATGCACGATATATTAAAAGAATTAAATCTTTGCTAAAATCACAGAAGTAATATCCCAAAAAGCAACATGTTGCCAGCAACATATTGGAAATATATTGTATTGCATTTTACAACAACCTTCATTGAGTAGTGCCTTCAATTCTTGGTCTTCAAAATTTGTTTGCTGTCAAAATCACCACTTCTGAACCGCACAAACCATCTCTCGCACGTTGAAACCGATGAAACACATTCACCATAAGCTTTGGTGAGCAATCGGTGTGCTTTACGACACTTTTTTGCAAAATTAAGAAGTAAAGCAAAACTTTCCGCATATGTAGATTCGTTGGTACAAAATTCGAAATTTTCGAAGCAAAATCTAACTTTGTTGTTTACTAATGTTCTAAACCTAAATGAGAATAAATGACGAACAAAATGACATATAAGTTATTAACAATAAAAACCGCGTTCAAAAGTTATTGTATATCATTTATTTTCAAGTAATACACCCAATATATGTTTGTAAAACTTTGGAAAATCAAGCAACATGTTGACAACAACATATTAGTAACGCTTTAAAAACATGTTATATTATTTGAAACATTTAGGAAGATGTGAAAAATTCCAAGAAACATACAAATTAAAAAGACATCAGAAATGTATAGTGTTTTAAAAAAGTTAATGTTTGCTAAATTTAGAGAAATAAAACTAAATTTGTTTTTAATCAACATGTTGCTAACATATTATCAAAATTTATGTGAAAAATTATTACAGGTTATAGAAAAAAATTCACTTAGCAACATTGTTGCTGGCATTATAACATAAATTTAAAGAAATTTTTTTAAATTTTTAGACAAAATATTGCCAGCAACATTTTTAAAGAGTTTTTATTTTGGCAACATATTTTCCTGCAACATTATTAAAGGTTATTTTCTTAGCAACATAAAAAAATTCTTTTTTTAAAGACTTTAAGATATAAAAAACATGAATTAATTAATAAATTGCAGAATTTAGCAACATTGTTGATGGCAGCATGTATCCCATACATGTTAATAATAACAATGATAGTATGAAATCATAAATAAATTACAATTAATTGTCAAGCTGCACATCAAAATTTTATTATTTTTTTCTTTTTTTTAAATAAATGTTGCCAGCAACATAATGTTGCCAGCTTTTTATTACTATATTTTACATGTTTATAGTAAGAAAAAGCGCCATAATATGTGTAAATCGATTTCTTTAAGAAAAACTTTTTCACAATATGATAATTATTAAAATAAATTTTAAGAAAATTGCCAATAGAAGTAATTAGCAACAATGTTGCTGTCATTATATTACTGTTACTTTATAAAAAGTATGAAAAACGTTAAAACTGAGGAATAACACATGAAAACATTTTCTAAATACAGCATATTTTTAGGGGCATAGTTTGAAATATATCTAAAAATATGCTGCATTTTTGTAATTAAAGAAATGTGAACAAAAAAATAACCGTATCGTTTTTTCTTGTTGCCAATTTGTACTTATGCACCTAACAATCTCTAAAAAATTCCCTTTCTTTGTTTTGCCTTAAAGCTTTTTGAAAAACACTTAATTCATGCGCCTTAATACACCACAACACCTTCTTACTTTATATTTAACCAACCACATGAAGAAACTATGAAAAATAATTATTTGTTTTACAACAAATCTACTTTGCACAAAAAAAAATTCTTTCATTTCAAAACAAACTCAAGTAGCATAACACAACCCTAGCAAACTACTACTACACCTTATGATTCTTTGACTACAATTTGGACTTTTGCTTTTTTTATGTTCTTCTTGTTAAATTGAACTAAGCTTTTAATTGTTAAACCATATTTAATAACCAAATATGGCAAACATACAATGTGAATAAAACCATTCGAGAGGGAACTATAGAAAAACTTCAATTAACTTTAGACCACTTAACGTAAAACGTATATACATATATAAAGGATGGGGGTGGTTGTTCGTTCATAAACGTACAGGTAGTCATACTGACCATATACAGTTTATACATTTGGCAGGAACATACAAAACTATTGTAGGACAAAAAAAAACCGGCAAAAGGAAGAAAAAACCTAAAACAAATTTTAACTTTTCAACAGATAAAACCAGTAAAACTGGCCAAAAAAAAAAAAAACATATTTAGAACGAATGGTGGAAATCTGTAAAAAATTGAGCATAAATTCATACACACACACACACAAAACGGCTCCATAGGCCTGGTAATCAAACTAAAAGGTATGAATCTGTAAAAAAAATTGAGTATGTATACAAAGAATAGTCACTAGTTTTCATAAAGTAAACTATAAAGAAATAATTTAGGTTCTTCAAAATGTTTGTTACATCGGCACAAACTACAAAAGGTCGCACCTTTTCAGCAACATGTTTTAGAAACATTTTCAAATTGCTTTATAATTTTTTTAAACAACTAAATAATATTTAAATCTAATATTTAATGTATTTTACAGCTGTGCCACATGGATGAAAGAAACTTATTTTACAATGTCTTTAATCTTAAAAAAAACTCAATAAAAGTTTGTGCAACATTGTTGCTAACAAAAGAATTCAGCAACATTAAAAGAAATCTTATACAAAATATATTTTTTACAATCAAGCAATATAATACCCAAAATAAGCCAATAAAAATGTTTTGCAACATTGTTGCCGGCAACATATATCAGCAACATTCTAAGAAATCAATAAAATTACAAGAATTTTTTAACTGAAAGAATTAACTGCTGAAAAAACTGAAAGTGAAAACAGAAGCAAATGTCAGACAACATATATCAGCTCGATAATGAGAAACCAAGAAATAAAAAAATCTTAAATTGAAATACAAGCAATTTAAACTTAAAACTGGAAAAATAACTCAGAGAAGGGTCAACGAAAATGGACAGCAACATTGTTGCTGGCGACATCTACCAGCAACAATCTTGGGAATTGTGAAACAGTATATTTTTTGAACTTCCTAAAAGAAATTAAAAGAGAAAAAATCTTAACAAATGTTTCGCAACATTGTTGCGATTTGTGAAAATGGGCAAATTCACTTAATTGTGAATAAATTCAAAAATAATCCATCGCTTTTTGTAATCAATATCTCATTTTCTTTGCATTATATGCGGCTTTACGATAAAGCCATAAATCTGTACAATTTCTGCCGCTTTCGATTTTTCATGAATTTTTTAAAACAAAAAAATTTGGTATTTTCACGTAAAAAATATATTTTCAGCTTCAATTTGTTGTTATAACTCCAAAACTACTGAGCCGATTGAAATGCAATATATGTGCAAAAATTTATACGTAGCATGGGAAAAATGTTTTCAAAATTCAATCAATCGAAAGAAGATCACTAACTACTCAATTTTATGTATAACTAACATAAAACTAAAATTTTGTGAAAATGAGCTAATTCACTTAATTGTGAATAAATTCGAAATGAATCAATCGATTTTTATGATCGATATCACATTTTGTTGCTATTATATGTGGCTTTTTGATTAAGCTATAAACCTGTACAATTTATGCCGTTTTCGATTTTTCATGATTTTTTTAAAACAAAAAAAATTCTACTTTCACGTAAAAAATATATTTTCATCTTCAATTTGTTGTTATAACTCCAAAACTACTGAGCCGATTGAAATGCAATATATCTGTGAAAATTTGTACATAGCATGGGAAAAATGCTTTCAAAATTCAATCAATCGAAAAAAGATCACTAACTACTCAATTTGATGTATATCAAACAAAAAAACTAAAATGTTGTAAAAATGAGCGAATTCACTTAATTGTGAATGAATTCGAAATGATCGATATCTCATTTTGTTGCTATTATATGTGACTTTATGATAAAGCCATAAATATGTACAATTTCTGCCGTTTTCGATTTTTCATGATTTTTTTAAAACAAAAAAATTAGCTATTTTCACATAAAAAATATATTTTCAGCTTCAATTTGTTGTTATAACTCCGAAACTACTGAGCCGATTGAAATGCAATGTACCTGGGAAAATTTGTACATAACATGGGGAAAATGTTTTCAAAATTCAATCAATCGAAAGAAGATCACTAACTACTCAATTTTATGTATAACAAACATAAAACTAAAATTTTGTGAAAATGAGCTAATTCACTTAATTGTGAATGAATTCGAAAAAACCAATAGATTTTTATGAACAATATCTCATTTTGTTGCTATTATATGTGGCTTTAAGATAAACCCATAAATCTGTACAATTTCTACCGTTTTCGATTTTTCATGATTTTTTTAAACAAAAAAATTTTCTACTTTCACGTAAAAAATATATTTTCAGCTTAAATTTGTTGTTATAACTCCAAAACTACTGAGCCGATTGAAACGCAATATATGCGTGAAAATTTGTACATAGCATTGGGAAAATGTTTTCAAAATTCAATCAATCGAAAGAAGATCACTAACTACTCAATTTTATGTATAACAAACAAAAAACTAAAATGTTGTAAAAATGAGTCAATCGATTTTTATGATTGATATCTTATTCTCTTGCTATTATATGTGGCTTTACGATAAAACCATAAATCTGTACAATTTCTGCCGTTTTCGATTTTTCATGATTTTTTTAAAACAAAAAAATTTGCTATTTTCACGTAAAAAATATATTTTCAGCTTCAGTTTGTTGTTATAGCTCCGAAACTACTGAGCCGATTGAAACACAATATATGTGTAAAAATTTATACATAGCATGGGGAAAATGTTTTCAAAATTCAATCAATCGAAAGAAGATCACTAACTACTCAATTTTATGTATATCAAACAAAAAACTAAAATTTTGTGAAAATGAGCTAATTCACTTAATTGTGAATAAATTCGAAAAGAATCAATAGATTTTTATTATCGATATCTCATTTTGTTGCTATTATATGTGGCTTTACGATAAAGCTATAAATCTGTACAATTTCTGGCGTTTTCGATTTTTCATGAATTTTTTAAAACAAAAACAATTGCTATTTTCACGTAAAAAATATATTTGTTGGTTCAATTTGTTATTATAACTCCGAAACTACTGAGTCGACTGAAACGCAATATATAAATGGATTAAAAGTTATGTAAATCTCAATTGTTCTAAGTTAATTTTAATAACATCGGACTGGCCGTTTTTGACCGTCATTAATTTTGTGGAGAAACGTTTAACAAAATTCACAATTTTACTTTGAAATTTAAAAAAAAACCTCTCAATAGAATTTAAAATTTGGACCATATTGCTGGCAACATGTATCTGCTAAATTATTATTAGCTAAAGGTAGAGAGGTACTCTGTCCGAAGTAGTGAAATAATGTTTAGATAAATAGTTTTAATTTTGTGAGCAACATGTGGAAATTTTAAAATGCAATTTCATTGATAGTTTTTTTATTTTGAAATATTTTATCATGTGAAATCGAACAGAAAAACGTATTCTTTTACATAAAGAAATCAATGACAACACAAATCATTATTGCTGGCAACATATTTTAATATTGTATGAAACAAATAATAACCTTCTATAGCGTTCCCCAGCTTCGACTTTACTCCCTTTTGCAAAATATTCCATCTATATTTCAGTCTTTGTCAAAAATCTATGCCTAAAAAACACTCCACATCGGCACAGGACAAAAAGCAAACCTGCTGTAAGTTTGCTGTTGAGGGAAAGCAAAAAAAAAAAACACAACTAAACTAAAACTAAATACCAGAGGTTAGTTAAATTGTTGTAACACTATGGGGGATCATGTAATAACGAAAAAAACTCTTAAAAGGAAAAAAATATAAAAACAAACCGAAAGAAGGATACGAAATATGAATGCAGTCATCCATTCATTCTAACAAATAAACAAACTCTTTAACAAAAAAAAAAAAAAAGAAAGAAAACTCATTGTAAAGGTGTTCGACGGTTAAAAACCATATAAAAATGTTGGCATATTTGTGGGAGTATACATTTAGGCGTTCAATATAAAAACACGATTTAATGGTGATTTCTAGTTTTTTTTTTTCTCTTCCTATTTTGTCACAAGTGTTTGGTAATCAAGCAAAGATTTGCAAAGGGAAAACATGACAGTACCAAATTACAAAAAAAAAATCTTATGATGTAATTATGACTATTTTAGTAAATCGAGGAAATAGCACGCATTCAGGAATTTTTACATACTTTTAGGTACAACAAAATTTTGTTCAACAATTTGCAGATTTATTAAGTTCTTCATTATTGAAGTCATCTTGCACTTTTTTTTACTTTTGCAAAAATAACTAGAAAACTTAATTGTGAAAAAATTAAAATCAGGTAGTTATGTTTTTAGACTTTCTTTTATATTTGCTGCTTAAGGGGTTGTAGGCAAAAAGATAATTAAAATGTATAGTGCACAGAGGTTTTCACAAGGTATTTAAGTTATAAAGTTATAAAATTATAAAGTTATAAAGTTATAAAGTTATAAAGTTATAAAGTTATAAAGTTATAAAGTTATAAAGTTATAAAGTTATAAAGTTATAAAGTTATAAAGTTATAAAGTTATAAAGTTATAAAGTTATAAAGTTATAAAGTTATAAAGTTATAAAGTTATAAAGTTATAAAGTTATAAAGTTATAAAGTTATAAAGTTATAAAGTTATAAAGTTATAAAGTTATAAAGTTATAAAGTTATAAAGTTATAAAGTTATAAAGTTATAAAGTTATAAAGTTATAAAGTTATAAAGTTATAAAGTTATAAAGTTATAAAGTTATAAAGTTATAAAGTTATAAAGTTATAAAGTTATAAAGTTATAAAGTTATAAAGTTATAAAGTTATAAAGTTATAAAGTTATAAAGTTATAAAGTTATAAAGTTATAAAGTTATAAAGTTATAAAGTTATAAAGTTATAAAGTTATAAAGTTATAAAGTTATAAAGTTATAAAGTTATAAAGTTATAAAGTTATAAAGTTATAAAGTTATAAAGTTATAAAGTTATAAAGTTATAAAGTTATAAAGTTATAAAGTTATAAAGTTATAAAGTTATAAAGTTATAAAGTTATAAAGTTATAAAGTTATAAAGTTATAAAGTTATAAAGTTATAAAGTTATAAAGTTATAAAGTTATAAAGTTATAAAGTTATAAAGTTATAAAGTTATAAAGTTATAAAGTTATAAAGTTATAAAGTTATAAAGTTATAAAGTTATAAAGTTATAAAGTTATAAAGTTATAAAGTTATAAAGTTATAAAGTTATAAAGTTATAAAGTTATAAAGTTATAAAGTTATAAAGTTATAAAGTTATAAAGTTATAAAGTTATAAAGTTATAAAGTTATAAAGTTATAAAGTTATAAAGTTATAAAGTTATAAAGTTATAAAGTTATAAAGTTATAAAGTTATAAAGTTATAAAGTTATAAAGTTATAAAGTTATAAAGTTATAAAGTTATAAAGTTATAAAGTTATAAAGTTATAAAGTTATAAAGTTATAAAGTTATAAAGTTATAAAGTTATAAAGTTATAAAGTTATAAAGTTATAAAGTTATAAAGTTATAAAGTTATAAAGTTATAAAGTTATAAAGTTATAAAGTTATAAAGTTATAAAGTTATAAAGTTATAAAGTTATAAAGTTATAAAGTTATAAAGTTATAAAGTTATAAAGTTATAAAGTTATAAAGTTATAAAGTTATAAAGTTATAAAGTTATAAAGTTATAAAGTTATAAAGTTATAAAGTTATAAAGTTATAAAGTTATAAAGTTATAAAGTTATAAAGTTATAAAGTTATAAAGTTATAAAGTTATAAAGTTATAAAGTTATAAAGTTATAAAGTTATAAAGTTATAAAGTTATAAAGTTATAAAGTTATAAAGTTATAAAGTTATAAAGTTATAAAGTTATAAAGTTATAAAGTTATAAAGTTATAAAGTTATAAAGTTATAAAGTTATAAAGTTATAAAGTTATAAAGTTATAAAGTTATAAAGTTATAAAGTTATAAAGTTATAAAGTTATAAAGTTATAAAGTTATAAAGTTATAAAGTTATAAAGTTATAAAGTTATAAAGTTATAAAGTTATAAAGTTATAAAGTTATAAAGTTATAAAGTTATAAAGTTATAAAGTTATAAAGTTATAAAGTTATAAAGTTATAAAGTTATAAAGTTATAAAGTTATAAAGTTATAAAGTTATAAAGTTATAAAGTTATAAAGTTATAAAGTTATAAAGTTATAAAGTTATAAAGTTATAAAGTTATAAAGTTATAAAGTTATAAAGTTATAAAGTTATAAAGTTATAAAGTTATAAAGTTATAAAGTTATAAAGTTATAAAGTTATAAAGTTATAAAGTTATAAAGTTATAAAGTTATAAAGTTATAAAGTTATAAAGTTATAAAGTTATAAAGTTATAAAGTTATAAAGTTATAAAGTTATAAAGTTATAAAGTTATAAAGTTATAAAGTTATAAAGTTATAAAGTTATAAAGTTATAAAGTTATAAAGTTATAAAGTTATAAAGTTATAAAGTTATAAAGTTATAAAGTTATAAAGTTATAAAGTTATAAAGTTATAAAGTTATAAAGTTATAAAGTTATAAAGTTATAAAGTTATAAAGTTATAAAGTTATAAAGTTATAAAGTTATAAAGTTATAAAGTTATAAAGTTATAAAGTTATAAAGTTATAAAGTTATAAAGTTATAAAGTTATAAAGTTATAAAGTTATAAAGTTATAAAGTTATAAAGTTATAAAGTTATAAAGTTATAAAGTTATAAAGTTATAAAGTTATAAAGTTATAAAGTTATAAAGTTATAAAGTTATAAAGTTATAAAGTTATAAAGTTATAAAGTTATAAAGTTATAAAGTTATAAAGTTATAAAGTTATAAAGTTATAAAGTTATAAAGTTATAAAGTTATAAAGTTATAAAGTTATAAAGTTATAAAGTTATAAAGTTATAAAGTTATAAAGTTATAAAGTTATAAAGTTATAAAGTTATAAAGTTATAAAGTTATAAAGTTATAAAGTTATAAAGTTATAAAGTTATAAAGTTATAAAGTTATAAAGTTATAAAGTTATAAAGTTATAAAGTTATAAAGTTATAAAGTTATAAAGTTATAAAGTTATAAAGTTATAAAGTTATAAAGTTATAAAGTTATAAAGTTATAAAGTTATAAAGTTATAAAGTTATAAAGTTATAAAGTTATAAAGTTATAAAGTTATAAAGTTATAAAGTTATAAAGTTATAAAGTTATAAAGTTATAAAGTTATAAAGTTATAAAGTTATAAAGTTATAAAGTTATAAAGTTATAAAGTTATAAAGTTATAAAGTTATAAAGTTATAAAGTTATAAAGTTATAAAGTTATAAAGTTATAAAGTTATAAAGTTATAAAGTTATAAAGTTATAAAGTTATAAAGTTATAAAGTTATAAAGTTATAAAGTTATAAAGTTATAAAGTTATAAAGTTATAAAGTTATAAAGTTATAAAGTTATAAAGTTATAAAGTTATAAAGTTATAAAGTTATAAAGTTATAAAGTTATAAAGTTATAAAGTTATAAAGTTATAAAGTTATAAAGTTATAAAGTTATAAAGTTATAAAGTTATAAAGTTATAAAGTTATAAAGTTATAAAGTTATAAAGTTATAAAGTTATAAAGTTATAAAGTTATAAAGTTATAAAGTTATAAAGTTATAAAGTTATAAAGTTATAAAGTTATAAAGTTATAAAGTTATAAAGTTATAAGGTTATAAAGTTATAAAGTTATAAAGTTATAAAGTTATAAAGTTATAAAGTTATAAAGTTATAAAGTTATAAAGTTATAAAGTTATAAAGTTATAAAGTTATAAAGTTATAAAGTTATAAAGTTATAAAGTTATAAAGTTATAAAGTTATAAAGTTATAAAGTTATAAAGTTATAAAGTTATAAAGTTATAAAGTTATAAAGTTATAAAGTTATAAAGTTATAAAGTTATAAAGTTATAAAGTTATAAAGTTATAAAGTTATAAAGTTATAAAGTTATAAAGTTATAAAGTTATAAAGTTATAAAGTTATAAAATTAAAGTAGGTTAACAACAAGAAGTTGTTAAATATAAAATCGTTTTCTAGTTGTATTTTTAAACTCTATTATACATTGTGGCTACAGACTTTAATATTTCCCTATTCTTTATATATTTCCTTACATTTTTGTGCCAAAAAACATTTAATTTTTAGCTTTACAACAGCGCCGTCCTGTACTAAAGGATTTCATTTCTTTTTAGCAAATTTTTTCCTCTTCTTTTTTTTCTCAACTATCATCGTCACATTAATAAAAAGTATAGATAGATAGAACCATTCGAAACGAAACAGACGAAACGAGTAAAAAATTACCAACTAAATGAACTCTTGATATTAAGGAAGCCAACGTACGTACCCATTACTCTGCCAGATAACAAGACTGCAAACACCCACCCAGTTTTTTTGTAAGTTTTGTTTTTTCGGTTCCTTAGTTGCTACACAATTTTTTTTAGCTTCTTCTCTCTAACTATTCATTTTGTTTGTCTTCATCATCATTTGTTAGAAAAAAATTCTGTAGTTGTAGAATATTTCTTGTGTTTTTTTTTTTTTTTTCTTCCTTATTTTTGTAATTGTTGTTGCTGCAGTTTTAAGACAAGGGCACCCTTTTTTCTATTAAAGAAACGCTAGATTTTTTTTTTTAGTTTCGTCCTTTCTTGCTATTGCCTTTTACACAAGATGAGATTGTAGTCAGTCGTCATAGTCAGTCAGGGTTTTTTTGTATGTAAGATGTACGTACTCATATCTGTAGAAACAACTACTCTAAATGGTAAAAATTGGTATTGATGACAATGAGTATGAAAATTATGCACCCGGTGGTCTAAAGAAAGGTATTTTTTAGAAAAGGGATTCCAACTTAGTATTAGTATTCTTAGTATTATAATCAAAAGAAGTTATGTGTAAATAAAACTTAAGCTTTGTGTCATAACTTTTGTTAGTCACTGTATGTTTTCATATTTGTTTCTTTTCTTCTAACTAGAGGTACTTCTAGGCAGCCATTACGAACGACTTGGTACTTTCGTTCTATGGCTTGTCTACTACAATAGCTACCCATCATGGTTCCCTTCTACAATTTATTTTTTTTTTTTCTATTCTTTTCCCACATCCAACACCGACACTCACACAAAAAATCGAAGTTATTCTAGAGGAAACAAACAAATGCAAGTTTAAGCTACAGTAACAACAAAAATGGAAAATTACAAAAAAGTACTAGCACAACTACAACAAAAATTCATAAGGAAAATTGCAATTTTGTTGAGTACTACTGGTACTCTGTAGTTGTTTTGAAAAAAAATAAGAAAAAAAATAAGAAAAACGAAATAGAACTGGTAAAAATAAGTATCAGCCAAAGTCGTCATAGAGAGGGGTGGTGGCCTTTTAAATAATTTTCTTCATCTACAAGTTGTATTACTAATGAATTTCTTCCTTATTTGGAGAATTTGTGTATGTTTTTTTTCAGGTTTTTACTGTTACCCTAGCCACCCCTCTACTAGTTCTTTTGGTTCCTGTAAGAGAAAAAGAAGGAGCGCGTTTTTTTTATTAAGCAGAAAACAATTAGTGTCTTAAAATGAAGAAATATATGAAATCTAGAGGAATTATTACGATTAAAATAAAACCAAAATTATGAAAATCTAAAGAAAAACTTGAAAAGTATAAAACTGTTTGTTATTAAAGTTGTGATGAATTTTTTGTGGAAAGTTTTATCTTGGTTAATTGGCTTACATGGCCATTGTTATAAACTAGATAGTCTGACTAAACGAAGTCAGTGAATGGATCTGTTATTCTTGGGGACAGGGGCTGATACAAGTTTAACTTTATATGTATCAACAATTTATGACTTTATAACATTATAACTTTATAACTTTATAACTTTATAACTTTATAACTTTATAACTTTATAACTTTATAACTTTATAACTTTATAACTTTATAACTTTATAACTTTATAACTTTATAACTTTATAACTTTATAACTTTATAACTTTATAACTTTATAACTTTATAACTTTATAACTTTATAACTTTATAACTTTATAACTTTATAACTTTATAACTTTATAACTTTATAACTTTATAACTTTATAACTTTATAACTTTATAACTTTATAACTTTATAACTTTATAACTTTATAACTTTATAACTTTATAACTTTATAACTTTATAACTTTATAACTTTATAACTTTATAACTTTATAACTTTATAACTTTATAACTTTATAACTTTATAACTTTATAACTTTATAACTTTATAACTTTATAACTTTATAACTTTATAACTTTATAACTTTATAACTTTATAACTTTATAACTTTATAACTTTATAACTTTATAACTTTATAACTTTATAACTTTATAACTTTATAACTTTATAACTTTATAACTTTATAACTTTATAACTTTATAACTTTATAACTTTATAACTTTATAATTTTATAACTTTATAGCTTTATAACTTTATATGTTTAACATTTTGTAAGTAAGTGTTAAGTTAGTGTATCAACATTTCCTGCTTGAATTTTTTTTTTCAAAATTGTTTGACTTGATGATTCATGTTTAACTTTCTTACGCTGAAATTTTGCAGATTTCGTTAGTCTATTAACATAATTCAATAAAAAATAAACCAATATTTTCATTATTTTATTTGATAATGATTAAGATTTTTACTGTTGTTTGGTTTTTGTTACATTTCTTTTTTTTTAGTCAATTTAATGGGATTTGCCCAAATATATTTTTAATGAAAACAAACAAATCTGACTAATATAAAAAATATCTATTTAAAATTAATGAATTATTTAAACATGCTACTCATTTATTGTGCTTAGAATAGAAATCGTTATAAATAAGGAATTTTTAAACTACTACAGAGTGTTTTATGTTTTGTGATATTTTAGATTTTGAGTGATCTTATGAATTAAATAAATTTCAGAATAACTTAAATTGACTTATAATATTTTGAGTTGCTGACATATGTATGGATAGAATTAACATAACTTATATTCTGTTGTATTGTATTTTTATAAAGAAATTATTATAATTTATTCTTGCCTGTCTTTCAGCAACAACAATAATTCAATTAATTTTTTTTTTAAATTTCAAGCTTATGTCATATTTTTTATAGAAATGGTCAAAATATAAACAAAAAAATTGTTGTTGTCTACAATTTAACAGGTAGAGATGTGAGAAATGATTAATATTTTATTATTTTGAAGAAGAAAAAAAAAAATAGCAAACAATAACAACAACACAAATAACCCACTAGACATTTTGGTTTAAAAAAATAGGTTTTATTAGGGAGCAACACAAGAGAAGAGTTTAATATCTGTTATGACTAGAACATGTTAAGTTTTAAATATGTATATAAAATGTAAAGCCTTTGCCTTGTTGGCTGGGTTATGCTACCCATGTTACTTAGAAGAACGGATTCTAATAAACAAGAGAAGAGAAGATTTTTTGTTAAGAATTGATTATTTTTTTTGTAATTAGTTTAAAGCTGCTCTCAATATTATTGAACAAAGATAACCTCATTAATTATTATTTGAAAAAAAAAAAACATTTCTAGGTATTTAGAAAAAAAAAAAAAAACATTATTTAAATAATTTCATATACCAAACAACAGCTTATCAGTAGCGGCTGCTTAAAACTGATTTTCTTTATTAATAAATATAATTTCTAAATTGTATAGAAATAATTTGTGGATGAACAAAATGTATTTAGTTTGTAAACATCTTTAGAGGAAGTAACATAATTTTTAAACCACAAAATAAAATAAAAATAAATTTAAATAAAAGAAAGAAAAATTAATAAAAATGGGAAATATAAAAGATATATTTAAAATAATATTAGTGATACAGGTAAAATATCTAAAAGTGAATCATTTTGAAGTAGAATTAAGAGACACTTAAAGCTCTTTTCGGTAAAAAATTAACTAAAATTTGTGGAAATGATAAGTGATATTCCAAAACATTTATTAAAAATAAATAAAAACAATTCAAACCTGGTTTATTAAAATGTTGCAGCAAACTGATTAAAATTTAAATATATTTCAAAACAGAACAATAAATCAAAATCAACACCAACTGCGCAAAATATATAAAATGCAATTAATTAAAACTGCTATAATAAATTGAAAAATCTCATAATAATTCCCATTAAATTTTAATTTAAACCTTAAATTAATCTTTTAAAAATGTATAAAATGTTTTAAAATTCGCCGGAAATATTTTGTATTTTCTAATAATTATAAAATTGGAAAACAAATTATCTGTATTTAAACCCCAACAAGAAAAGAGTAAAGCCGTCTAATACAAAAAAAATATCAACGATAAACCTTTAAGCTTTAGAGATAATTCTGAGTTTTCGTTTAATCCCGGGAGTCGCGACCTTGAACTATTTAATCGGCAAATAAAATGTATTTTGAGAAAAAACTAAAAACAAATAAATAAAAACCCCGAGAAGCAAAAATATTGCATACGACATTCAGCTTATTAAATGAAAGTTAATTTAACATTAATTTAACTAAAAGCTGTGGAAAGCTTAGCAGTCATTTAATAACTTAAAATAATAAATTGATTTCCTACACATCATTTTATAAAAACTCCTTAACTTATTCATAAAAAAATTTTTATTTTCTATTTGAAAGTTTTATAAAACAAATTCTGTATTAGCTCAACAGTTAAGCATGTAGTCTATGTATCTCTTATAGACAGTAATCGTCACAAATGTTTTATCACTTGACTCACTCCAATTTATATATTTAGGTAATTTGATGCCTATGTGCTTTTTGTAGTGCAGAGATAAGACAATTGGTTACTTTATACCTCCCAGCGTGTAGATAATTGTCACTTAACTGTCTCTAAGTAATCTGGAGTGTAGTCACTTTAAACGTGTTTTGTGAGTAATTCATTCAAACTGGTTTTATACAAATTGTGTTGATATAATTCGCATACAGTTAATATTTATTTTTGCTTAAGTATACTGTTATCCCATGTAACATAGCATGAAGTCAATAGTCACTTTAGTGTCTCTTAGTAATTTATAGAGCATGCACTTTAAATGTTTATTTTGTACTGCACTTAAGAAAGTAGTTATTTTCACCCACCAGAAGCAATCCATTGGAGAGTTGTCGAAGAATGGTTTGTTTTAATATCTTTTCAGCTGACTATTTGAAGTCAATTAGCTCCCGTACATGTTTAAATAACAAGTTATGTCTAGCTGATCAAGTTACCAGTTAGGTAGCTAGTAAGGTAACTGACGCTATGTAACCAGTATGTGAATCTAATGCGTTGACTAATTTGGTCCAGCTGTTAGACAGTCTCATTTTAGTTAAAATGGGTCAAAATAGTCACGTAGCTATTGAAGTAACTAGTTCCCTTCCTAAATGCTGGGTAAATTCACTATTTCGAGACTGTCTTCTAGAACTGCTGGGAATTGTTTGCTTAAAAAAGTTATGTCCAAGCACGCATACATCGATATTTGAGTAAGTGATAAACAGCCTTGAAAGCTCCTTTTTATTTCAAATGCATTAAGATTTATTAAAATCTGAGATATAAGCAAAAAAAACAAGGACAACCTCGATTTTTTACCTATTTTTGACCTATATCTGTATTGCTAAGTCATAAATATAGACAATATGGATATCTAATGATAGATATTTTAAAGTCCTTTGCAACGATTATTCCATAGTAAGATGGACCTACAATGGGTCAAAATCGGAAAAAATATTTTTTAACCCGAATTTTTTTTCACCAAAAGTGTTTTTCGCTAAATATTAAAAAGAAACTAATTTTTTTTAATGAAAAAAAAAATTTTTAAAATTTAAAAAAAAAATTATTAAAAAAATATTTCGAAAAAATTTTTCCAAAAATTTAAAAAAAACCAACTTTGGAAAAATAAAATAAATTTTGTTTACCTAAAAATTTTAAAATTTTTATTTTGAAGTAAAATTTTGTGAAGGGCATATAAGATTCGGCACAGCCGAATATAGCTCTCTTACTTGTTATATAAGCAAACTATTTTTCTTTGAAAATATTGAAAGCTTTTAAAAAATTGTATCAAGCTTAAGGGCTTTTACTAGCTAATTAAACAACTTGTACGTTTTTTTATAAATTAGCACTATTTTTAGAAAATAGTGAAAGCTTCTCAAAGCTTTTTGAAAGTTCGGTGTTATTTTAAAGAAGTTTAGTTTAAGAGCCTAAAATAAGATTTTTTTTAATGAAATATTGAAAGCTTTAAACAAGTTAAAGCTTAGCATAGCTATTGTTTTAACCAATTTGTATGAAAAATATTTTTGAAAATCTTGCAAGCTGTATAAAACTTAAGGGGATTTTGTTAGCTAATGTTTTAAACACTTTAGCTAAGGTTTTTCTATAAATGAAAATACTTTTAAGAAAACAGAGAAAGTTTCTCAAAAAGCGTTAGCGTTTTTTGAGAGCTATTATGATTACTTGAGTGAATTCGTTTTGAAATATAAGTATATAAATATTTTTTGGTAAGAGCTTCAGAAAGATTTTGAAAAAGCCTTTGAGATTTATATAATTTTAAAGCCTATTTAAATGTGTATACTCCTAATTCTATGAAATTCGTAGACACTAAATGCTTTTTAAATATTATGTAATAAAAAGCTTTTTAAAAATTTATAACTTTTAGAAAATATTCAAAGTTTTGCAACAAATTTAAAGCTTTTTGTATTGAGTGAGTTTCGAAACAAATTTTCTATTAAAAACTTTTTTTTTAAAAAGCTTCCAAACTTCTAAAAACTTTATTAAATGGTGTTTAGAACCAAAAGCTTACACAAAGCATTTTCTTTAATTAAAAGTCTGTAAATATTCTTTAAAGCTTTTTATACATTCGTAAAATTAATTATGAACTTTTCTTAAGCTTTTTAAATATTCCATAAGTTAAAAGCTTCGTGGGACTTAAAAGCTATTTTTTAAATAATTTTTTAAGTAAAAAACTTTTTAGTTTTTAAAAAGCTTCCAAACTTCTAAAAACTTTATTAAATGGTGTTTAGAACCAAATGCTTACACAAAGCATTTTATTTAATTAAAAGTCTTTGTACATATTCTTTAAAGCTTTTTATACATTCGTAAAATTAATTATGAACTTTTCTTAAGCTTTTTAAATATTCCATAAGTTAAAAGCTTCGTGGGACTTAAAAGCTATTTTTTTAATAATTTTTTAAGTAAAAAAACTTTTGCAAAGCTTAATAAAAAGCAGTTAATAAAAAAAATTTAAGTGTTTAAATTTCAATTCGAATTTCTGATATTTTGTATACTAAAAGCTTTTTTAAAGCTTTAAAAATTTTGAAAAATATTCATATATAAAAATATATATTTCCAAAATGTTTGTGTATACTAAAAGCTGTAAATTTTCATATTGAATACATTTTTTAAAGCTTTTTAAAATATTTCATAAGCTTGAAAGCTTTTTATTTTTTCTCACTTTACACTATTAAATAAATTAGCTTTTATACAGGTCTATTAAAAGCTTCACAAAACATTAAACCTGGCTTATTATATAGCTTATTCTTGGAAATTTCTCGACAAGATGTTGAACGATTTTCTAAAGCTTTTTCATAGCAAAGCCAATTAATTACAGTTTAAAGATGCTTTTTAATTGTTTAAATAACAAACTGTTAAACGATTGCATTTTTTTACAGCTTTACGATTTTAATAATTTTTGGAGTTTATGAAGGTATCAAATATTTGTATATAGAAAATTTATACTTCACAACCTTCAAACCTTTGTCTTTTAAAACAAATAAATATATTAATTAATTTAAAAAAAACGTTTGAAATATTAAAGTTAAGAAACTATTAAGAGTAAGAGCTTTTGGGTGTTCATAAAAGCTTAAACGTACTCTTTAAAATAACAACTGCTTAAATATTTAAAAACAGAAAAAGCTTACAAAAAAGCTTTTAATCTTTTCAAAATATTCAACAAATATTAACGTCTTAAGTTATTTATTAAGCTAAATAGCAAAACCTTAGAATTTTAATATTTATTACAAAAACATTTCATTTTAAAATATATTACTATCTTTTCTATTTCAGCTACTAACCTGTGCCTTAGCCTCCTATGGTCATCCCGATGCTGAAACTATAGACTTTGGTTCACCCACCCAGCCCTCACGTGACCAATTGATTATAGAGGCCGCCATTAAGCGTGGCATGGATGGTGATGCTGTGGCCGAATTGTTGAGAACCAAACAACCAGTAGTCAGAACAACCACCACACCCGGTGGTCAGACCAAACAAACCACTTACAAACTAGAACCTGATGGCAGTATATCCAGCAAATCGCTTATATCACAAAGACATAGTTATGTCTACAATTCCGATAACATACCCGATTCTATACCCATCGATGACCTAAGAAAATCTCCCACCGGAACCATAACACGTACCTTTACCGATAGCGATGGCAGCAAGGTGACACAAACTATTGCTGTTAGTAAACCAAAAGCATCGACCGTATTGGATGAAGATGATTTAAGTGGAGATTGGTTTAACAAACCATTCCCCTCATTTCCAGAGGAGAAACCATTGTCAGCGCCATCTAGTACTTCGCACAGAACTATTACCCGCACATTTACGGGTCCTAATGGCGAAAGAAGAACTGTACAAACATTTTCTTCAAATCCAGAATTTTCAGACCCGGATACAAACTTCAATACAAGAACAAGTACTAGAACTAGGACTTTTGTTAAACCGAATGGAGAAAAACATGTTATACACACCACTTCTAACCATCCAGATCCTCTGGATTTTAACCATAAACCACAGTTCCCCTCTATAGGTAACGGTAATTGGCCCAATGTGGACTTCCCTTCCTATGAACCATCCTGGGATACAGCAGATCCTGAAGATTCTGAAGATGGCTGGGAGGTAGTGGCAGACCCTGAGTTTGAAACCACGACAAAGAAAGCATTTGCATGGACACCAAGAACCTGGGATTGGCCAGAATTTTCTACACAACCCACCACCACCTCCACTACCACAACTACAACAACAACTGCAAAACCCAAATTTCATGTACAGCCACGCAAGCCTTTGCCAAATTTGGATGACTTCTTAAGAAGCCAATATGGAGCCGGAACCAATGCGGCCCCAGCCACAACCACTGTTAAAACAGAAACAAAAACACCGAAATATATAACAACAACCATCCCAACGCCCAGCTCTACCCAGCACAAGGTTATCAATATCGAGGATTTACCAGTTATGGAGATTTTACACAATGGCAAACCGGCCGATGAAAACATACTTAGAAATCTGCCACCACACTTGACACCTGGCACCCAAACAGAGAAAGTTTTGAAAATAGAAAATATGCGTCCCATAGAGGGGGATATTGAAATCTTTACCCCCCAAAAAAATATACGCACCTTCTCTAAGACACACATTGGACCCGAAAAGCCCTCTCTCAAGGATTTGGATCCACAAATGCAAGAAGTTTTGAGAAAGGCGGGCATTAGTCCTGACGACATAACAAACATAGATGGAGATACCATAACAAAAACACGCACCGAACCAGATGGTCGTGTTATAACCACCACCTACAAAGTGAATACGTTGCCCCCAACACCAGTTGCAAACATAGCACCCGTGCAACATCATTATGTACCACCAGCAACACCAGCTCCTTCTACACATACATTTAATTCCTACCAACCTTCTTTATCACATCTGGCACCTTTGGCACCCCAGCTAAGTCCCATTTCTGAATTCTTGGCTAAATTGGGTTTAACGAAATTCGACATTACTTCTAGGAATGGTCGTTACTCTAAAACCTTTATAGATGACAATGGTGAAATTTTGACAGCTACATTTGTTTTGAGTGCTCCTAGAGGTGTGGAGAGGCATGAAAAGTCCAGACCCAAACCCTACAAATGAGGTTTTTTGTGGCAATAATGAATGCTTTATAAATGTATATAACTAAATCCCTTAAGTATGCTATAGAATTTAAGAAAAACGTATACATATTTGCCAATAATTTGGTACATAGCTGAGAATAATTGTTTGAATTTATGCAATATAAAACGAAATTAAATAAAATATACATACATATCTATATAATTTGAAATTAATTTCTTTAAAATATACATTTTCTATAGAAATGTTTATACCCTTCACCTTCGTGAGAAGGGTATATATAAGTTTGTCATTCCGTTTGTAATTTCCACAATATAATTTTCCGACCCTATAAAGTATATATATTCTGGATCCTTATAGATAGCGGAGTCAATTTAGCCATGTCTGTCTGTTGAAATCAATTTTTGAAGACCCCAGATATTTTCGGGATCCAAATCTTCAATAATTCTGTCAGACATGCTTTCGTGAAGTTTCCTATTTAAAATCAGCATAACCCGTCTATAAATAACTGAGATATGAGTAAAAATCCGAGACAACCACTATTTTTGGGCTATTTTTGATCTAAATCTCGATTACTAAGTCAAAAATATAAACAATATGGATATCTAACGATAGATACTTCAAAGTCCATTGCAACGATGTATAGAAGACTATACAAAGTGGGACCTACAATGGGTCAAAATCGGGAAAAATATTTTTTAACCCGAATTTTAAAAAAAAAATTTCAAAAAATTAGAAAAAACTTTTAAAAAACTATTTTGAAAAAAAAAATTTAAATTTTATTTTAAGGTATAATTTGGTGAAGGGTATATAAGACTCGACACAGCCAAATATAGCTCTCTTACTTGTTTTTTTGATAACCTTGTTTTTATTGTTTGACGTAGCGTTGCCACTCTTATTTAGGTATGATATTTCAGCGTTAAAGCTAAGCGGGAAAAAAAAAACGAGATTTTTGAGAACGAATTTCTTTAGTAGAAAAATTGTTATTCTACTAGAGAAATTATTTCTACAGAAAAATTAATTCTCTAAGAACGATATTAATTCTATACAATTGTTTATCTAAGAGCGAAATTATTTCTATAGAAGAGCGAAATATTTTCTACAGAAAAATTTTAGCGAAATTGTTGCTATAAAGAAATCTCATCTCTAAGAACGATATTTTTTCTTTAGAAAAATTAGAAAAGAGACATTTTTTTTGGTACGCGCAAGTTTTTCGATAGAAAACTGGTTCCTTTCCCAACTTTTTTTATCCACCATCATTGACTTTGTCATTCCGTTTGTAACACATCGAAATATTCATCGCAGACCCATATTAGTATATATATTCTGGGTCCTTAGGAAAATCCTTTGACGATCTAGCTATGTCCGTCCTTCTGTCTGGCTGTTGAAAACACGATAGGGTCTAAACAAAAGGAGGTCCCTAGCTGAACTTTACCACAAATACTGTCTGTTGATAAGGTTTATTTGGTATATAAAATGGGCAATATCGGTTCCTAATTTCAACCAGACCCCATACAAATGTCACACCGAAATACTATTTGAGGACTCATAAGTATGTTGATTATGCGGCAATACTGATAATATTTGACACAAATTAGTTTTAAGTACTCTGAAATTATACTGTAAAATCAAGCAACATTTGTTCCTAGTCCCCATACAAGTTTCCCCTCAGAAAATGACTTGAACACTTATAATTGATTTATAATAATAAATATCGTAATGAAATTGGATATAAACAAGTTATACAGTCAGAGTCAAAATTTAGTATACAACAGCTAAATATTTTAATTAGAGAAATAAATATATAAGCATCTGCATCTGCGAGAAATTTTAGATCGAAATATTGGAAAACGAAGCATTTCATCTAAGGACGAACTTCGAAGCCTCTTTAACGGAAGATATAACTGAACATATTGTAAACTCCACGAAAAGACCACTATAGGCCGTAATTAAGCTGAATGGAGGACCAACGAAATATTAACTTTTTATTTTCGGATTTTGGTAATATAAAATAGAGCGTTATCCATCAAATGTATACTAATTCTTGACTGTTGTTTTTAGGTAAAGGGTTTTCCAACAAGAGAGATAAATGATCGGATGTTTATTTCATAATAAAGAGGAAGGTATGCCGTTAATAATGAAAAACAACATCAGCCAAATAGCCACCACGACCACGCTTACAGGACCATATCCTTTTCATGAATGTCCTCGATAGCCTCACGAATTCTATCTTTAAGGCCTTGAATCGACGCTGGACTGTTGGCGTAGACCTTATCTTTCACGTGGCCCCAAAGGCAGAAGGCGCAATATGTTAAATCACAAGATCTCGGTGACCAATTGTGATCACCTCTTTGGGAGATAACACGGTTTTGTTGCTTGTGTGGCACGTAGAGCCGTCTTGTTGAAAGTAAACGTTGTCCAGATAAATATCATCCATCTCCGACCAAAATAAGTTTATTTTCACTAATTCAAATATTTAGCTTCATAGATGAAAATATGTATTGTATACTAAATTTTTACTCTGATTGTATATGAGCCTAAGTGTCTCTACCAAGTGTTGTGAGGATCAGTCCATAATTGACCTTACTCCCCTATAACGCCTATATCAGAAACATATTTTATTGTCACATATTGATGGTGGGTATACATGATTCGGCATGAGCCGAATATAACAGTCTCACTTGCTTTTATATAAAATTTATTTTCTCTATAGAAAATGTATTCTCTGAGAGAGCAATTTATTCTAAATTTTTTTCTCTGAAAGATATCTCTTTTTTTCTGAGGGAGAGTAATTTTCTCTAGAGTAAATTTAGTTCTCTGAGTGAGATCAATTGTTTTCTCTGAGAGCAAAAACATTTTCTATAGAACATTTCTTCTCTGAGAAAGAAAAACTTCTTTTATAGAAACATTTCTTCTGAGAGAGAGAAACTGCTTATATAGAAAATTCTTTTCTCTGGGAGACATAAAGAGAGACAGAAACATTTTCTGTTGAAAATAGTTTTCTCTGACAGTGAAAGAAAAAGAAAATTTTCTCTCTATAATTTTTTTTTTATACAAAATTTTTCTTTGTTGAATATGTTCTCTCTAAGAGTAAAATATTTTTTTCTCAAATATATGAAATAAAATAAATACAATGTATAGATAAGAAGTAACACCGCATATATACTCAATTTCACGGTAATACTTAGACTTAAACCAGGGATGTCAAAAGCTAAAACTGTATTTGTGTTTGTGAGAGAAATAGAGCTCCACTAAAAGAAAATTTTAGTGAACTAAATAAAAGATTTTTAAGGCTTTATTTGTTAACAATAACCAAATCAACAATCTTAACCAAATTGTCTGAGACATATTATTATAGCTCATTAATTGAGAGTTCGATATTAATAATTTTCGGCAAATTTAAAAAATATTTAAAATATGTAAACTATTTTGTTACTTATTTAATTACGCTGTCTTGATTAAAATCATTTTAAATCTGAAAAAAATGTTCACAAAAGTAAATTGAGGTTAAACAATCCAAATATTTCTTTCAGTGATCATGAAAAATAAATTAAAAAAGCAATACATCCGCTTAGCGTGTGCATTGGTCGCTGTCTCAGTGACTACTAAACAAAAGAGAATAAGAATATGTGTGTTGTTAGTCAGCGCGAAATAAAAAATAAATAGACACCATTGACTTAAACCAAGAATATTAAAAAAAAACTTTCCCCTGTAAAATTTGGTTTTTGGCGTTTACGTCATTTTGGCGGTTATGGCTCGTAAAAACCCTTTTCGCTATATTTTTTATAATAACTTCCAAATTTTAGTAAAATATACCCATGACATATTTTTTTAAAGGCAATGTTGTTAAAATTTAAGGCATATGCAGAGGAACACCCCCAATGACAAAATCCTACAACAAAATCGTTTTTTAGTGTTCACTAAAATCAAATTGCAGTCACAGTTAGAGTTGGGTTGTTCATGAATGAAGATGTTCAATTGAACAATTCAGTCAAGTGAACAGTGTGAAGTTGTTCTGTTTTCTTGTTCTTTATTGTTATCTTTATTCACTTCTGTTTTTAAATTTGAGACTTATTTTTTGAAAATTTTTTTCAAATAGCATTTAGTAAATCACAGTTTTGTTTTCTCCATTTTTTCTTTTTCAAAAGCAGTTGTTACATGTTAGTTTTGTACACAATCTGCAAATATATTCACAGAGAAATCGTTGAATTACCTAGTTCAATCAAACATAGCAGAATAAAAGTGAATAACTGAACAAAAAGAACAAACTTGTTCATTTATTTTTTTTGAGCAAAAATTAACAATCAGTTATCAGATTATGCCCAACTCTAGTCCACAGTTGTCATGAAGAGTCAATAGGTGTAATGAAAGCTGATTTCAGAGTTTTATTTGTACTTGTTTTAAGGTCAAAAAAATGCAAACCCCGAAATCGTGGCTGATCAGCTTCGCCAAATATAGCGAAAATACATTTGTGTAAAATTTATGTTTGTGTATGTGCACGTACTCATAATACCAAAATCGCTTTTCTCAGGATCACGAAACTTGGACGAAGGGTATATCGATATTATTTTTTTGGCTACATTTCCATTACCATTATTGACTTTTCAAAACTAATGTGAGTCACAATGTGATTGATCTGTGATTATTTTCATACATATATTTTTCATAAATCTCAAGCAGTAAAACTTACATTTTAAGAATTTATTTAACATACTTTAAGACAATTTCAAATTAATATTCTGAAAATGCTTTGAAACAAACCTAAATTAAACAAAGATGTAAAATAGTTTTCCATTTCAAAAAAAAAGTGTGGTCAAATGAAACTGAAATATCGATTAATAGTCAAATATTTCCACAATTGTTCACATTTTTAAAGAAATTTTTAAAAACTTTATTATTTTCTAATTGATATTATGGTAGTAAATTATTTGGATTTTAAAATATGTATTGCTTATAATTTAAAATACTTATTTTAGAACTTACCTTACTTGTCAACAAATCTGTAAAATTCTTTGCTATAAAATCAACAAATTTTGATACCAAAAGTTTTCCAAAAATAAATAAACAAATTTACGTTTTCTTTTTTTTTTCAAAATACTAAAACAATTCAATTTTATTTAAAAAATTTCAATATTTTAAATTCAATTTAAAAATTTAATAATCATTAATCATTAAGAAAAAACTTAAATTTAAAACAAATTAATAAAAGCCACTACAGAAAGCATTTAAGCCAGCCACATGTAAGTAAAAGCCAAAACAAATAGATAATTTTAAATAAATTGTTTTTTATTAAAAACTCAGCTGTTCAAAAAAATATAAAAAAAGTAAAAAAAAAGAAACAAAAATGCATAAAAAAAAACAAATAAATTAAAATAAAGCAAATAAAAAAGCGAGATCTAAGAAAACTAAATAAATTAACAAAAAAAAGAAAAAAACTTAAAAAATATATTTTGTAGGAAGATATATAGGAACTGGGCTATTGCAAGAAATAAAATCGGAAATTTCAAAAATTATTTAAACAAATGTTTAAAATAAGTTGTTGTTAATTAAAAAGGTTAATGTCTGTGCTATTGCTTAAATGTTTATTTTCCAAGACTGTTTGTAAATATAGCGGTATTGCAGTTTTCTTTTATGTTAACTTTTGCAGCATATTTTTTAGCTGCTACTTTTATCCACAACTTGTAGCATAATTTTGGTAAGCATTTTCTAGTTTGCTCATTTTTGTTTAGCATTTTGTTGGCATTTGCGGGAGGTGGAGGTATATACATATTTTTTTATGTTTACAAAGCCAGGCATGTCATAGAAGAGATAAACTAGATTAGTAAAAATATATTTGTTTTTTTCATAATGTTTTTAAACAAATAAATATTATAAATAAAGCAATTGCAAGCAGTTTTTTTTTTTAAATTTAAAATTAATAAAATATGAATAAAATAATAGTATAATAAAACTAATTAAAATATAAGTGCAATAACACATTATTAAAAAACAAAGCTTTTAAAAACTATATATAAATCTGCCTAATTATTACGCGTTTAAAAAAGCCATTTAATAATATTTAAATCAATAAAAAATATGTGTTAAACAAAACAAAGATTTAATAAAAAACAATGTCATTAAATTATAACAAAAGAATTAAAAAGAAATAACTGTAAATGAAATCCTTTTTTAATAAAAAAAAGTTTTTTCTAAAATATAAAAAAATTTCAAAAAATTTAAAAGATTTTCCGAAAAAAAAAATTTTTTCCAAAAAAAGAGAAAACTTTTTTCAAAAAAGTCAACATTTTCTATAAGAAAAAATTTCTCACGAAAAAAAAAAAATTCTAGAAAATGGGCATAGAAGAAAATAGGTCTCCTAGAGAATAAATATTTCTCTTCTAGATAAAAAGAGAAAATTCTTCTGTTCTGAAGAGAAAATTGCAAATTTGGAAAATTTTCTCTTGGAGACAAAAGAAATTCTAGAGAAAAATGTCTCCCTTACAGAAAAAATTTCTATATACAAATTTCTGTCTCAAAAAAAATTTCTATACAGAAAATTTTCTCTCATAGAAAAAAATTTCTCTCCTAGAAAAAAATTTTATGTTTTCTCTCTTAAAGACAAAATTTTATACAGAGAAAAACATATCTCTTAGACATGAACTTTTCTATAGAGAAAAATTTTTCTGCCGGAGACAAACATTTTTTGTAAACATTTCTCTCTTATTTTCTATAAAGAACAATTTCTCTCCAGGAGTCAAAATTTTCTATAGAAAAAAATTTCTCTAAAGGCGACAAAATTTTCTGTAGAGAACAATTACTCTCCTGGAGACAAAATTTTCTACGCAGAAATATTTATTCGCAGACAAAATTTTCTATAAAAAATTCTCTGAGACAAAATTTTCTATAAAAAAAAATTCTAAAAGTTCAAATTTTCTTAAAGAAAAAATTCTCTCCACGAGAAATTTTCTATAGAGAAAAAATTCTCTCCAGGACACAAAATTTTCTATAGAGAAAAAATTCTCTCCAGGAGACAAATTTTTCTACAGAGAAAAAATTCTCTCCAGGAGACAAAATTTCTATAGAGAAAAAATTCTCTCCACGAGACAAAATTTCTATAGAGAAAAAATTCTCTCCAAGAGGCAAAATTTTCTATAGTGAAAAAATTCTCTCCGGGAGACAAAATTTTCTATAGAGAAAAATGTCTCTCCAAGAGACAAAATTTTCTATAGAGAAAAATATCTCTCCAGGAGCCAATATTTTCTGTAGAGAAAAATGTCTCTCCAGGAGACAACATTTTCTGTCTCTCCAGACAACATTTTCTATAGAGAAAAATGTCTCTCCAGGAGACAACATTTTCTATAGAGAAAAATGTCTCTTCAGGAGACAAAATTTTCTATAGAGAAAAATGTCTCTCCAGGAGACAATATTTTCTATAGAGAACAATTTCTCTCCTGGAGATAAAACTTTCTATAGAATAAATTTTCTATAGAGAAAAATTTCTCTCCTGGAGACAAAATTTTCTATAGATAAAATATGTATCTCCTAGAGACAACATTTTCTATAGAGAAAAATTTCCCTCTTAGAGAAACAATTTTCTATAGAGCGACATGTCTCTTGAAGATATAATTTTCTCTCCTAAAGATATAGTTTTCTCTCTTAAAGATATCATTTTCTATATTTTATTTCTTTTTTTCAGAAAAGCAGATATTCAGTGAAATATCTCTAATCGAAATCCTTCAAAAAAAAAATTGTAACAAATTAAAATATTTCAGAATTTTAACTGAATATTGAATGGAAAATAACTTAAACCTAAATTCCTGAGTAAAATATTCATATTCTATTTGAATTCACTTAAACTCTACAAAGAATATTTAAAATCTTTACTTACCACATTGTCAAAACGTAAAGCCTCTTCATCGCTTAAGCCCATGCTGCGTGTTAACTGCAGATATGTGGAGGTGATAGGCTTCAAACGTTCAAAATCCAAGGGAGCCAATGTAGATACCGAACGCATTTGAGGTACACGCATACTACCATGTGAGAAAGCTTTTGGAGGTGTTACGGTCTCCTTTTTAACTGAAGTGGGTGTTGAAGTCGCTGAAATGTTTGCAGGCGTTGGTGTGTTGATGATGGGCATGGGAGTCTTTTGTTCGAAACCCAATTTCTCGTGGTCACTGAAAGTAGAAGAAGAAGAATTTTTCGACAGATTAATTGCACGGATTTGTGTGGGTTGTATGAAGTCTGTAGCAATTGCTGGTATTTGCAAGTGAACCGAGGAGCTTAAAGCTTTTGTTGTTTGCGAGCTTTCAGCAGAGCTTTTAAATCTTTTGGCTGATAGTACAGTGATATTGTCAGCATCATCTTCCGAGGAAGAGGTGGAGTGCAGAGGCTCTAAAGGTTTAGAGTAAGGCTTTTGTAAAGAAGGTAAAATTTCTTTATTTATAGCGGTTGCCAAAGGAGGTGGGGGTGGCAAGTGAGCGGTGCTAACAGCTGGAGGCATTAACAGATTTCCTGAATACAATCTTCTCATAAAATCATAATAACGCATTAAATTATCGCGCGACTTAAGAAAATGAAAATCATAACCAAAACCATACTGAGCAGGGGCAAAAGCAGAACCTTCTATTAAGGGTGGAGTAAATGGTCTCTGCAAATGAGGATTAACTCTTATTTTGGGTAAATTAGAGGAAGCAGGAACTGCTGGGGGTATATTACTAGAGCCTGAGCTGATAATAGGACTTGAATTACGTCTGGGTAAAGATTGTGTTAAATCTACCAGCTCTGCAGGGGCAACAAAAGCTTTAGAATTATTATCGGGATTAGAATATCTGCGTTTTTTAGCCAAACTTATAGGCTGGCCTAAAGAGGCGGCTGCTGGTGCAGTTAGTTTTGTTAAAGTTTTTGTAGTGGATCCCCCTTCCAAAGAACTTTCAGTGTGTGAGGAATAATTTAAGACCTCTAATTCAGAGGAGCTTTCATTTGGTGCCACTGCCACCACCTCATCTCTAACTTGAGCTGAGGTGGAGGGAGAAGAAGGTCTTAGGTTCTTCTTACACTCGGGGCAAATGGAAAGAAATCTGGTGACGGCTTCTCGAGGCAAAAAAGCATAGGTTTCGGAAATCTGGAAATAAATTAAAAAACATGTTAATAAAATTATGATTGTTGGCAGAAAATAAAAACAAATTTCTTTTGTCTCTCGACTCACTATGCGATAGGTACGCTTTTGTCCCGCATGCATGCCACTTCTACCGCCCAATTCCATGTGTATGTTGTAGATGATGTCAAAGAATTCTTCCACAACAGCCACTTTGCGATAATGACGCAAAGGACTTTGAAAATCCTAAAAGAAAATGTTTAAACATTATTTTTGGTTTTTTATATAAAAGCTTCCTTATTTACCTTATTGGTAGAAGCCACATAAAGATCCACATCAGCCGGATTGTCGGAAAGTATGGCATTGGGTGCTAAAGGTTTCATAGGGCGTGGTGTACACGGAGCATCCTCAAAGCTTTCTGGGCGTTTGGTGGTAAAACCTGAAGGTTATATGAAATTAAAACAAACAATTAAACAAGAATTTAATAAAAGCGTTATAAAGCTAATAAATGTTTTTAAAGCTCTTGCTTCAAAGCCTTATAATATGAATTATTATCTGGAAAATTTTCTTTGTAATGACTAATTTTTCAGCTTTTAAAGATTACTTATATAAAGCTTTATAAGCTTTTTATAAATATTTAGTTTAAGCTTTTAGAAGTTATTTAAAATCTTGTTACGAACTTACCTTTACTTTTAACCCAAAATCTAAACTTCGAACTATCCGGCCGACTATGCTCTTTGCCTTCCAAAGCCTTCAAGATTCTAACCTTTTTGCGCATGGTAATGGTTTTAGTTTTGGCCTGGTCGCCATAGGTTTTCAAAGCCCAGGGTTGGAAAAGCTAAATTAAATAAATAAAAATCAAGTTTATACTTTTAATTTATTAAAAAGTCTTTTCCTCAACTCACCTCATAGATATGCTGCCTTTCCTCCTCCACCCTTAGAGCTTTTTCCGCAGCACCATTGCCAGCACCACTAACATTATCACAACTCTCTGTGGTTGTCATAACAACTGTCACACCACTACACATTGGTATATCATCATCAACATCTGCATCGTATGCAACATCCAATGCTTCACTAGCTAGACGTTTATTTTCTTCACCGACCTCTTCATCCTCATCTTCGACTTGCTCTTTAATGGCATAAAGATTACGTTTTTGTGCCAAACAGCTTTCAGAGTCAAATGTAGGTTTCGTTTGTATGTCTTGATGCTGTTGCAACTGCTGCTGTTGTTGTTGTTGTTGTTTTTGATAGTTTTGCATTTGTTGCATTTGCTGCATATGAAACAAATGCTGTTGGTGTTGTTGTTGTTGTTGCTGCTGTTGCTGTTGTTGATGATGATGTATCAACAGTTGGGGTGAGAGTGTATGACAGCCCTCAGAGCTTTTGTGATCATTATTATTTTGAGGTGACGACATAGTTTTATAGATTTATTGGCAATTGTATGATGGTTTATAAAACAATAAGCATTTGTTGTATAATATTATTTGAATGTTGAATAATTAGTGGCAAACAAAAAGACTTGAATTTTATAAAATAGTTAAACTTGAACAGGAACCACACAAAACTAAAGGAAAGTAAAATAAATAAATAAAATGATGTCATTATAAATATGTTATTTAGATTCACTTTCTTAATAAAGCTTTCAAAGCTTCATAAGGAGACCTAAATTCGAGTGAAAAGAGCTTAAAAATAATAATTATTAAAGCTTTTTCTAGTTTACCTCAACTTTAGCAATGATTTGCGAAGATTTATAAGGTAAATACTAAAAAGCTTTGCTCATGAATGTACTTGAAAAAATCTGATTTGTTGAAAAAGCTTTAAGTTTGTTTTCCTATTAAGTATATAATGATTTTGTTTATGTTTTAATTAATTTTGTTACAAAAAGTGTATTTAAAGCAGATTTGACCATATATTTTGCATGTTTTTAAACAAATTTAAATAAAATATTGTTTAAACAATTGTTTAACAGCTTCAAGCTTTTATCATAAAGCTTATATTTTAAACGGTTTAGAGCCAAACTTATTTTAATGATTTATTTGCTAAACCAGTTTTCCCAATCTCAAAATTTTTTTTACCGAAATTTGTATTTTAAATGCAACAGAGCTTTAAGCTTTATACTAATAAATACAAAAATTACAAAATTCTTTACAAACACATAAATATTTCAATTATTTTATTGATATCCTATAGCTTTTGTGCTATTTGAAGTCATTTAAGCTTTAAAGCTTCTTTTCTAAAGGTTGAGTTTCAAAAGCTTCTATGTTCTTTGATATTTATAGTATCTATTACTTTAAAGTTAAAGCTCTTAATAAAAAATTTTAATAAAACGTTTGTGCTATTTAGAGTCTCTTATTCGTTAAAGCTTTTAATGTACAAAGATTTTGCCATATATTTATTACATATGACTCTAGTTGAAATAGTTTTAAATACAAACAAAAACTTTTCTTGTTTGTTTTTTTCTTAAGCTTTAAGCTTTCAAACTCATATTGTCTAGTTTCACTTAAAATAATTCTATTTCTTATATCCATTCGTTTATTTTAAATTTTTTCTTTTATTTTTAAATTTTTTAATCCAATTTTTTTTTAAGAGCTTAAAGCTTTTTTCTTAAATTCAGTTATTTCAAAGCTTTTTCATACGATTTAGTAAGTGTTAAACCCATTGCTTTATTTTAGCAATGATTTATAACCTTTAAACCTATTTTTTCGAAAGAGCTTAAAGCTTTTTTTTTTATTAAATTCAGTTATTTCAAAAATTTTTCACATGATTTAGTAATTTTTAAACACATTACTTTATTGTAGCATTGATTTATACACTTTTTAATTATTTAAGGCAATATTGTGTTAAGAACTTTAATTAAGCTTTAAGCTTTTAAATTTATATTGTTCATTTTCACTTAAAAACGTTAAATTTTTCTCTCAATTTCATTATTTAACAGTTATTGTAATATTTTTAACACTTTTTGAGTCAGTTTTTTTGAAAGAGCTTTAAGCTTTTTTTTAAATTAAATGGTTTTTAAAGATTTTTTTATAAAATTTTTTAAATTTTAATCATTTGCTATTATTTGAGTTATCTTAAATAATATTTTAAATCCTTTGAGTCAATTTTTTCTTAAGAACTTTAAGCTTTTTTAAAATTTTATTAAAAAAAATTATTTTTTATAGATTTTTTTCATAATTATTAATATTTTAAGTGTTTATAAGTTCAAACAGTTCTTATTTGTAGTTTTTTTTTAATTTTCAGCACATTTGGAGGTAGCTTTTTAAAAGAGCTTTAAGCTTTTTTAAGAAATTAAATGGTTTTCAAAGATTTTTGATAAATTTTTTAATTTTTAATCATTTTCTATTATTTGAGTTTTCTTTAATAAACTTTTAAATCCTTTGAGGCACTTTTTTCTCATTTAATAATATTTTAAGTGTTTAAAAGTTCAAACAGTTTTTATTTGTAGATTTTTTTAAATTTTCATCACATTTTAAGGTAGTTTTTTAAAGGAGCTTTTTTAAGCTGTTTAAGGAAATTAAATTTTTTCAAAGATTTTTTATAAAATGTTGTAACTTTTAATCATTTGCTATTATTTTAGTTATATTTAATAAACTTTAAAATCTTTTGAGCCAATTTTTTCATAAGAGCTTAAAGCTTATTTTAAATTTTATTAACAAAAAATATTTTTTATAGATTTTTTTCATAATTAATATTATTTTAAGTGTTTATAAGTTCATACAGTTTATATTTGTAGATTTTTTTAATTTTCAGCTCTTAGTTTTTTATGCTGCAAAAAGCTTTAAGCTCTTTAATTGTTGTTTTAAAATTTATTGATATTATTGTTAATCAAATTAATTGTTTGTTGGACTAAATTTTAAAGCTTTTGTATTACAAACATTTATTTTTAATCATTATTTTGTAAAAAGCTTTAAGCTGTATTATTTTTCATTTTAAATTGATGGAGAACTTAGGAGGTTTTTAATGAAATAAGTTTTTTTTTTAATTTTATATTATTTTTGAACTTATTATTATTAGGTAAACTTTTTTTAATAATATTTTAATTGAATAAATTTTTCTTCATACTAACACTTAACAAAATTTGTTTAACCACACCAACAATTAACACGAATATATTATATTTTTTTTTATTTAAAAAAATAAATAAATTTCATAAAAGTCGTTTAATAAACAAAAAACACAACAACAACAAAAGTTTATAACAAAAACTTAACAAAAACAATTAACAAAATTTTTAAAAAATTAAAACTTTAATAATATAGTCTTTCGTTTTATTCAAATAGAGATTTAAAAAAATTTTTCCACAAAAAAACGCGCGCCGTTTACGAACACATAAACCCACGAACAGTAGAAACGTAACTGATCACAAGTGACCAAAAAGATGACCAGTAGTTGAAATTAACAAAAGATGAAGTATCCTTTAAGAAACAGCAAAAAAAACAGAAACAGGTTTTCTTAACATACAAGAAAGAAACAAAATTTCGATCATATATAAAAGGGTTAAAAAAAGGGGGTAATATTAAGAAAACTTCCTTAAACATCCTAAGATTTTTTTTTGTGAATTTTATATGTGTGTTTTGTTTAACATTGTTCTACAAATCACTTGCCTACCTCAACTTTTTTATTTACTCATACCTAAGCTAAAGTTTCCTATACAACAATATGAAGGTTAAGGGTGTTTTGTACTTTAAATGGGTTGATTTTATTTTATTAAAATTCCTTTAAGAACTACCACCATGTTTTCTAGTTTCTGGCTACTCGTACAAATAGCGCTTTAAATTCCTGCCTTTATATGATATAAATTGTTTGTGTTTTTCTTTTGGTTTTTTATAAAGCATACTTTTAGGTGTTTGCTAAAAATGTTCTTTGTTGTGAGTTTTATATGCAATGTGTTGTCTTTAAACGTTGCTATTGTTGTTTTGTAGCAAATATCTTTCTCTTTTCCTCTCTCTCTCCTTATCACTCTCTTTCTGTAAGCATGAAAAACACTTGTTGCTTATACAAATTTTGCGCTGTTTAGATGTTTGATGTTTTATTTCATCCCTTATAAATGTATGGATTTTTGTGATTTTTTGGAAATAGAATAAGAAGTTACAACAAAATCAATAAGGAATATTTAATGGGATTTAAAATGAATAAACAACCATATATTGTAAACCTTGAATACACAATGAATTATTTTTAAGTTTAATCCATATTCAAAAACAAAGAATATTATAAAACATCCTCTAAATATCAGCCTTATAAAGGGTGTTTCATTAAGCTTTTCCTATCTTAAAATTTAAATGAAACAGTGGGCCTTATTTTATAAAACGATACGTTCAGAAACGTAAGCAATTTCTATGAAGAATACTGGGAAATAGGTTTAAAACTTGAATATTTTCCATACAAAATTTGTTTAACGTTTGTTGATGCGTTTTATAAAATGAGGCCAAAATGTGTGTGAGATATTTTCAACATTTTTTATTCGTTTTAAAAGCCTAGCCTATGGAAATGTCGCCACGGTTTCGCTATGTGTTGCGCTTCCGAAATTTACAATCTTCCTTGACTCTGGCGCATACATCAGGCTAATGGTATGGGTTACGTTGGCTTTGAGGGCCGTTGTGGTTACTAAAAAGTCTCGTTGGCCAGTTTACATCACCTCAAATAGCTCGAGCAGAATTTCCAATATGGCATGAGCTGTGTGGCTTGTAACGCCGTCCTGTTGAAATCACAAGTCGTTGGTGTCCATGTCATCCAATTCAGCCCAAAAAAATTGGCACTATAGCACTCGCCGTTGACAGTGATGGCCTGGGAACGTCGTTCTCAAAGAAATATCCACACCAAACCAAAATCCATCTCATGTGGATTGGTATCGTTCCAAATTCGACAATTTTGTTTATTGACGTACACAATCATCCAGAAATGGGACTCACCATAAAATGGCGAAAGCGCGGGAACTTTGCCCGAACAGAACACCTGTTTCAATAAAACAATTTTATCATTTTCACTTGTTGTTGAACTCTGTATACGTTCATGACGAGTTGGCAAAACAATTCTAAATAAATGCCAACCAATTCGATAAATGTAGCTCCAACAATATGACAGCTATTAACTGTCAAAGTTCGGAAGACCCTATTGGTAGACCCCTTATTTTCTAAAAAATTATTTTTTTTTACCCGTTTGAATTTATAAAAAATTTTTGCTTTCTCATTATTTCTTCTAATTGTACTGATTTAAGTTATATCATAAATATAATTTGATCCACAAAATGTTTCCTTTCAAATCACGATCATTATTTAAAATTGCTCTCAAAACTATGCTACACTATTTCCACATTATGTAACCATGTGTATGTGATTCCTACAAGGGGGTTGTTTTTCTTCATACGGTATCAAATAAAAGAAACAACTAGTTTACCTTAACCTTGTCTTTATTTAATTATAACAATCTCCGTACCTAAAAACACACATGATACTCTTTCATCATTGGCTAACTCTATTGCTCTTTTCTTTAAGGATTTCTTAAAAGTAACACCCCATTTTGTTTTGAATAAAACTAACCTACTATAAATGATCTCTTATTGTTATTTAGAGATTTCTTTTTCATTATATTTATAGGCCATGTCCGGGGTTGGTATATAAAACAACACTAATAGTTACCCCTCTTTCAACACTTTGCTTTAACCATGTATGTATAACGAAGTATCTTTAAATGATTATATAGTAAGTGATCTTTTAAAATGGTCACTTCTGGTTTTCTTATTTTTGTATAACAAATGTGGTTTTACTTGTTTTCTTATATATAAAATTCCTTTTTTGTTGTCCTTTTTTTTAAGTTTAAGCATCTTTAACAGCATCTTTGTTCAATGTATGCTGTGAATTTTGCGCCAAAAAAGGTTTTATCTTTTAATTGTGTTAACTTTTTTCGGTTTTTTTTAAAGGTGTGTATTTGTTGTCATTTAAATTATGTTTGTCAGTTAAATGTCAAAGAAAGTTTATAATATTTTGAAACAAGTCACCCATTAGGGTTTGTAAATATCCTATAAAAGGAATTGTAACGGTCAAAAGTTAAACAACAAAACAAGACATTAAATATGGAATATTTTTTTGTAAATGGAAATATTTTTGTTTTTTATGTAAATCAAGATCCGTTGTGTCAAATGATTAATTTAGTTTCATGAATGACATACACATATCTTAAACAAAGATATTAGAAATAATCACAGGGCATACAGCTTGTCAAATTTAACAACCAGTGGAATCATGTGAATAAATAGCAGCTTTTAAGTGGAAATGCACAGCTTAATTCTTTGAGTACTCTATAAATCACTTGTTCATTCTCTCCCGTGAGCTTATTTCAATAAAAAAAATGTATTGTGAGACGAGACACCTTAGACTACAGATGATAAACGAGAGCTTATAGATGATAAACTATAGATGAGAGCGTATAGACGAGAGCCTATCGACAAGAGAATATAGACGAGATACTATAGAGGAGAGACTGTAGACGGTAGCCAATAAACGAGAGATTATGGACGAGAGCCTATAGATGAGATGTTTTATGAAGATGTTCTCTTTTTATACCTTTTCTCGCCAAAAAAATACTGCACACACCTTCATAAATTATGTTGTAGGAACTTTGTAGAGTATTTAAACCGAACAGTTCTGATTTATGTCACTAGTTACAGAATTAGCTAAGCGGAAGTCAATTTTACTTTCATAAATTACAAAGTCTTAACTCTGGTCATTATATATTCTCCAATAGATTTTGTATGGATACAAAAAAAGTTTAATTACACTACACTCTAGACTACTTAGAGACACTAATGTGACAATTGGCTACAAGGTAGCATATCAGGGATGTACAATAGTTATGGAGTTTATGATAAGTTAACATCATGTTACATATTTTGAGCTCAATATCATGGCTTTAGAATGGCTCAATAGAATGGCTTTTTTAATGGAAGCTCTACGGGATACTTGCAGATTCATTACTTTAGCGAGACAAAACTGGTATATATATTTTCAAAAGGCGTTAGATAGAGTCTGTTGTAGTTCATTTCTATCGAAAATTATTGCATTGGTACTGACTTTTGTCATAGGATTTCCAGTAGTTGTCAATTAGATCTCATCAACTGAATTCAAGTTTTATTATCGTAGGCTCTATTTTTTTTCCTACTACATTTCTTATTTTTCTAAATCAGTTCAAGATTACATATATTCATTATATATCTAACTGATCATCTAAGTTGATTTCTTTACACCATCTATGTTTATTTTTTCAGATGACAGCCTAATTATCCATTCGCATTTATTTAATTATAGGCAATCCTTTATGGAAATATGGAGGCATGAGGCAGAACTTAAAGGATACGCTTAATCCGTATCTTGTACAAATTTTTAATGAATCCGATAGATTTTAATTCGTGCCAGACTAATGTTTATACAGAAATGAAGCTCGGATCGCATTACTAAATATGTATTGAGTGGTATGAATCAGATCCTCCTGTTCTGGGCATAAAGTGGTTTCATTGGAGTATAATCGAATGTGGAGTAATGGAATTTTAGATAATTCTCTTACTCAATTTCTAAGTCGAACCTCCAACCCCATTTTTTCTTATTCTAATCTACATTAACTCAGTTGACCGCAAGAATAGATAGCATTTCTTTCATATTCGATAATTATGAGCCATGGGGCAAAACATGAACGATAGTCTTAATCTGAATCTTGCGAATGTCACTAAATGAGATCGTTCGAATGTTCGTAAAACTGCACTGGAAACATGTACTTTAATGTGATTTCTTTACTATTTACACCATCTACATTCGACGTAATAGGAAATAGTAATCTCATTGATGATACGATGCATTATGCTGTATTTTGTATTTAATCGACGGTATACAAGAGAAGCGAAGAAGCTCAACGCTGTCTACTAAATAAAGTATTAAACTCTATTGACTAATTGGATCATAGTAGAAATAAATTATTGTTCTTTTTCACTATACTAAAGATAATATACATATGTAACTGAAACAGTTCTTCTATTAAGTATTAAGGATATCTGGATAATTTTGAACGTTCTTGAATAAAAGCTCTTCTCATTTGTAGTGGTGGCCTGTGAATTGTACAACTCATTCTACGATATCGACACTTTCGTACTAGGTTAAAGAAACAGGTTGCATTTAATTTTTAATTATATTAATACAAGGATGGGATATTGTATATTTGTTCCTTGCTCTTAAATCAAACTTATAATACTCACGGAAGTAGATAATATGATTATAGTTCTTCATCAGTCAGGAATGTAGGAAAGTAATATGATAAATGGATATGATATAAGAGTATTTACGTATGGTTCTAAGATAAACTGTGGTGATCTCTAAGTAAGCATAAATAACATTCGAGGGGGGCACTGGTAACTTAGACGACTGTCAGGCGGCATTTATGTCACTCAAATCCCATACCACGTGTTCTACCTTAGTCAGACGGTGTAAGGAACATCACCCTAGATACTAATACTATAATATCCAGGTGGGCAATCTGGTCAGGAAAAAATCCACCTTAAATAACACAGAGGCAGTATATGTCGCAAAACCGTTAGAGACTATAAAAACAGAAATCTTTTCAAAACTAATTAACAATATTTGTTGCAAAAAGAAAATATGCTTTCTTTTTGAATTATTGAATTAAAACCGAAAGGACATTTCGTAGATGATGTTAGTCTTAGTGGATTACTGGGAGATTGGCAAGTACGCTACCGAACTTCTACTTCATTTCAATATTAAATAACAAACAACTGTTTTCTTCGTCTCTGTTAATGTCCGGCCATTCACTTGTCAATACATCGTTTTTTGAACAAACTTATATGCTTAACAATCTATATGAGGTATTGTGAAACAGGCTGTGTGACCTTATTGGATACCTGAATGCTGCAAGTTAAATCTAATGCTCATTACTCTAGTATTTACATAGTCTTTATCTAGTTCATCGCCAACCAACTCTCTCTATCATTATTTTCAAAACATATTTTCTTAGTACAAGTATTTCTTCAAAGAAGAAGAATAAAAAACCAATCATTGTAAATATACAAGACTGGTATTTGTCACTCACCATTGAACCACTGAAAATGATGAGCAAGCTGCTTTTTCAACGTTGGAAGAATAAGATTCAAATTTCTGCAGCACTAAACATTTGACAATCAAATTTGATTATTGTTTACTAAGAACTCAATGAAAAATATTCTTAAAAATCTACATCCTGGATGTGAAAATTGCCTCATGTTCATACCGTAGTGTAGTAACTAGATCGCTTTGTTATTTATAAGCTGAATAGCCACTCGTATAATATTTCTCCGAAGTTTCTAAAATACTATTCCATAATTTTTAAACAATCGTTGTTGATTTTAGAATATATTCTGTTTTTGTATGTAGAATAATATTTTCAAATTAAATTCAATTCCACCTACCAAGACAAGTTGTTATGCTGTATTATAAGAATTTAGCCCGATTTCTCAATCACAATCGTTATCTGATAAATTTTTTTGCTGAATATTGCCAATATATCACTCGCATATGATTCGGCTTTTGTGCACAAGGTTTACATGGCCACCCAGCCACCCAGCCAGCCAGACGGACGGACATCGCCTAATCGACTGAGAAATTGATTCGGTATACTTTAGGGTGGCTGTTAGAATAATATTGTTGGGCGTTACAAACATCAGCACAAACGCATAATACTCTCCCCACTATGGTGGTGAAGGGGGAAAAGGGAAAGTGAAGCGAATACAATGCCACAAACGTCTGGCCTTATAGTCTATCCTTTCCAAATGAAAACCTTACCCACTGTCAATCCTGGACTTGGTGTCCCCTGTTAACTTGCTAACAAGGCTCTGTCGACCGACCCAAGGCGGTAAAACCTTATTGTCGGCCTGGAGGCATGCTGGGATGCTGGCAGCCCCAGCACCAGTATCGGATGCATTAGAATAATTAGCTGACCATCTTAAAATTAAATGATTACCGAAACCTCTTGAGGCCCTATGCTCCTTATAGGAACTATGAGAACGTATGGTGATGTACGGTATAAAAAACCAAGTACTTAACTGCTGCCTTGCAAATACCGTGTGAAACTCCAGCAACCGTGATACATTTTAGGATTAGAACCTTTGTAAAAATAAGGCTTATGAGAATATAACAACATCACAACTTCAAGGGTTCTCATTTCGAAGTTTCCGAAGATCCCACGTTATTTACTCTGTGAATGAGATTTTTGCAATGATTTTAAAAGGTGTAGTTTAATAACCATTCAATAAAACTCTGTTCCATTAGAATCAATCAAAAGTTGTATAAGAAAACAGGCCTCTGAATTTGCCAAGGGCAGCAGAACTTTGATGAGAATCTCGACTGTCTAGGAAATTCTCTGATTGAAAAAGAAAACGGCATCGCAGTATTTTTAATGGAAGATCAATAAAAATCGACAACGTTGTTATAACATTATATTCAGTTTTATTAAAACAATGTAAACGCACATGAAAAGGGTGTTTTTTTTTAAGCGCGATAGAACTTGAAATTCTAAAAAATAATTTTATTCAAAAGATCAATACAATGGCCATCGTGGTTGTTCTTGCCGATGGGCATTATGGATGTCCAATTTTGAACCACAGCATTGCTGGCCGTATGTAGAGAATAACACGATCAATGTTGGCCTCCAAGTTGACAACTGTTGCTGGTTATCAGCATAAACCAGTAACTTCACCTGGCCAAGCAGGAAATAATCGAGAGGTGTCAAATCTTGTCATTTCCATTTCTCGAAATCAAGTTATCACCAAATTTTGACTTTAGTAAATCGATGGTTGCGGTCGCCGTATGGGACTTATCGCCATCCTGTTGAAACCACATCTCGCCTGATCAATGTCATCCATATTTTCAAACAGAAAAAATTTATCATGGTGCGGTAACGATCTCCATTGACCGTAACAAGAGCTTTGGCTTTATTTTAGAAGTAATAAGGTCCGATGAAGTCACCTGGGTGTAAACACCACCAAGAGGAGTCTTTAGGGTTTGTTGTGGGTTGATCTCACTCCATATGCGGCAATTTTGTTTATTAACAAAGCCGTTAAGACAAAATTGAGTCTAATCGCTGAACACAGTTTTTCTATAAAACAGTCGTCTAACTATAAGTTGCGCAAATCGATGACTGATTTTCAAAGTAAATTTGGATAATTTGGTAGCGTTGTTCAAACGTTAATATATTCATAATGATTTGCCAGAGTATACTGATCATAAATGTCCCTGTTGTAAAATCTATCGGGTTTAAAAAAACACCATTTACTTCTTTGGATTAGGAAAATATTAGCTTATTTATTACGAATTACTTTCTCATCCCATCTATTCCTCAGGTCTAACTTCTAATTTCTGTCATGACAAAATAAAACAAACCAAACATCAGACTTACTAAAATTAAAAAAAAAAAATTAAAAAACAAAAAGCCGTCGGCAAATTTACTAACATTTTATTTGATTACAAGAACACAAAATGTTAATAAATTATTTCAGTACAGTTTTCACATCATTTCTAGATAAAAAAAAACCCAAACTAAAAATGCTGTTTTCTTTTACCTAAAATCAACTCAAAACTTTTAACCGTTACTGAAGAAAAATCTCTATCCAAAAACTCATTTTGCCCAAAAAAGTTCAAAGTTCATTTTAAGCCAGATTCTCAGCATCCCTTTTGAACTAACTTGAATCATAAAAATTCAACACATTTTCTAAGAAAATTTTCTCACACTCACAGCATCATCTTTATCATCATTAGCCAGGACATCAGTTAAACCTTCTGCTCAACACTCAACAGCAACACAAAAACAGGAACACAAAATATTTCCACTGAACTTTCACATGGAAATTTCAACGCCGTGCAACCTTAAGCAAAACTATAAAAAAGGAACAAAATTTTTTAGAGAAAAATATGTTCAATTTCAGTTTTAATGACAATTAATTCTTATAAAAATCCTTAAAAGTCCGGTTTTATTAAAACTGGTCACTGGACACTCACACAGATAAAATAGCAGCAGCAGCAGTAACAGCATCTTTTGATCAAACCACCACCATCAAGCAGCTACACTAAGGATGTGTGCAGCCAGCATTAAAACGAAGAAAAGGTTTAAATGAACTTTGACATGTTCTCTAAGACATTCGCCTGTCTGTCCAATACACACTAGATGGGTGAGATAAAAACTACCCCTTTTTTGGTGCTGTGTCCCTGTCTTGTAGATCGTTTTCTTTTAAGGATGTTGCTCTGTTTAATGTTAAAACTTGTTTGTGTTGGTCAGTTTCTAGCAGATAAACTTTAAAAATTATTATATTGATGCTGCATTTAAAAGTACCCGTAGCTTTTGGTTTTTTCATTTGATTTTAAATCTCATTTCTGTCTGCTGTTTTTGGGTGATAATGTCCACTTTTGTATTAAAATTTTGTTTCATCTTTGTGTTAGATTTACATATTAATATCACTGCATTACTGGGATGTTGATTTGCGTTGAGATTGAGTTGGCTGAGATGAGCTGTAGC
This sequence comes from Calliphora vomitoria, assembly GCA_942486065.2. Classification (NCBI taxonomy): domain Eukaryota; kingdom Metazoa; phylum Arthropoda; class Insecta; order Diptera; family Calliphoridae; genus Calliphora; species Calliphora vomitoria. The sequence goes on along the minus strand of OW818030.2, from coordinate 9,453,297 downwards.
AAGAGCAGAAAACTGAAAAACTTGTTTTGGTGGGAAATTGAATTTGTTTTTAGAAAATAAAATTTTTGTTTTTTTGGATAGTAAGTAATGGGTTTTAAACAGAATGTTTAAGAAAATGAAAGATAAAATGTTTTGTTTCTGTAAATAATATGCAGACGGAATATCCGATTTAAAATTGAACTAAAAAATTAATCGAATCTAATATCAACATATATTTTAATATTGTTGCCACCCAATAACCTCTGACAACAAAAGTTAAGATTCTGTTTATTCTAAACTTTATAACAATGACTGAGGAAATTCGGTGGTGGTGCATTGAAATATGGTATCTCATAAATACTACATTTCCATTTATGAGATATACACAACATTTTGGCCAATATTTAAAGTCAAGTGATTTTTACACATGAATTTTTGATATTTCATATTGAACAAGTAAAGTACTGTTGGCTGTTGAATATGTGGGGGATATCATGAGGATTCCAACCACAAGCTGGACATAAATCTGTAAATGTACGGTCTATGCGCACGCACAGAAAAAATATATAGTCACAGTAATTATTTATATGATTGTGCTAACCATAATATGGTAAAGTTATAATTCACATGATTGTAGCAATCATATATGTATATGATGGCAGTATATAAGTAGCATTTACCATATATGATTGCCATAAACATACATATATTTATTTGCTACAATCATGTATATGATTGCAACAATCATGTGAATCTTAACTTTACCATATTATGGTTACCACAATCATATAAATAATGTCTGTGACTATAATTAAAAATGTTGAAATACTTACAGCAAACATGTTGAACTACATTTTTTCTCTGGATGCGAGACCAATTACCATATCATTTGAAACTGCTGTATATGAAACTCGATTCAATGAAGCCTTCAATTACATACATACGTATTTTTCTTCTCATATGGAAGACGTTCCTGACATACCTGAGAAGGTACTTCAACGGTACGATGCTTTTATTTTCATGAATCCTCCGATAACATTTTAGGAGCAACTGCTTTGTCAACATGGCATTATGATCCATTTTCATATCCCCGTGTAGATGAAGTTGCATTTTTATTTGTATGCAGCATAGATTAGTAATAAACCAATTATATTGCAAGTAGTCAACGTTGTCGATGGCTTCGTAGGTGATAATTGCAGGATAGTTGTAATTAGTTGCCATACTTGAATGTAATTCGAATTCAAGTCCAAACAGATCTAGAATTTTTAATTTCGAACAGGGAAAATCGAAGGTGCTCCTGGGTATGGACATAATTATACATTCGTTTAATATAGATAACTACACCTGACCTCACAGGTGTAAATGAGTTAAGATAAAGTTTATTAAAATTAAACAAGTAAGAAACTGTGCCGAATCTTATATACCCTTCACCAAATTATTCTTTTAAATAAATATTTTAAATATTTTTAGGTAATCAAGATTTTAAAACAAGTCACAGAGCTGTATACAGCTGTGCCAAATATTAAATACCCTTCACCAAATTATATTTTATGAAATTTTAAATATTTTTAGGTAAACAAAATTAAATTTTTTTTTCAAAATTGTTTTTCAAAACTTTAAAAAAAAATTTTAAATTGTTTTTCGGAATGGTTTTTTTTAATTTTTTAAAAGAAAATATTTTTAATTTATCCGCTATCTATAACTATCCAGAATATACATAAATTATGGGGTCGCATATCAAAAATGTAGAAATTACATCAGAGATGTGAAGGCAATCAAAGAATCGTTTCGAATTGGATAATTATCTTTACATTTTAATCGAATTTATGGACTAAATTACTTCAAATCACTTGGTATTTCTCATCTGGCCTGTATTTTAGAAGAAAATATTAAACGTCTAGTTAAAAAATCATATTTGAAATCAAACGAAATTCATCACAATCTTGATCGTTTTGAAAACGATCGATTTTCATCACATACCTGAATGTAAAAATGTTATAAATGTTGTACAACTTAACTGTCCATAGACCCCCAATACATGATCCATACATCATTATATCCATCATTATATAAACAATATGGATATCTAATGATACATATTTCAAAGACCTTTGCAACGACTAAACATAGTAAGTTGGACCTACAATCGGCAAAAATATTTTTTAACCCAATTTTTTTTTCGCCAAAAAAATTGTTTGTCATAAATTTTTTAACACAAATAAGTTTTAAAAAAAAATTTTAAAAATTAAAGAAAAAAAATTAAAAAATAAATAACAATTTTGGAATTTAAAAATTAACTTTTTTCTAGAATGTACTATGATTATCTTTGTCCTAATGAGTCGGAGGACGACTTGATAATAGAGGAATCTAAAGACATAACTGAAACGAGTCTTTTATCAGAAACTATTAAAAGTATTCATAATCTAAAAAAATACAAAAGAACTCCAAATATATATATGAGGATTTTATATGAATTCTTGGATATTCTTTATCATGCTTTACTTCTGATTTCTCCAACATCTAATCAGTGAGAAAGTTCTTTTCAAGTCAAGTTTTATTAAAACTAATGAAAAAAAATCGTTTAAAGGGAAAACATTTCAATTATATTATTTTTTAGAAAGATTATTTCAGAAGAATCCTAAAAAAAACTCACATGTGCATAAAAAAGTTCTCAGATACCATTTTTGTTTTGCTATTACTTATTTGGTTTTGTTGAATTGTTATGTTTTATTTGTTTTTTATGTTTTTGTTCTTTTTATATATAAAATTCTTAAATAGGTACACAAAATTCGTTGTTTTATTCTCAATTTAAAATTAAAATAGAAATTACTCGGTTAATCGAATAATTCAATATTAACCGATTAAATCTAAACCCCGATTAATTATTTGCTCGATTAACCGATTAAATCAAAAACCCGATTAATTGAATACCCTAGTAAACAAGCTCTTGAGTGGTATAAGAACAATAATCTGGTATTTCTACCAAGAAAGGCAAATCTTCCAAACTGCCCGGAGCTAAGTCCAGTGAAGAAACATTGGGCTCTTGTTAAAAGAGAATTGAAGAGCACAAAAAAGGTGTCCAAAAGTGTGGTAGATTTTAAAGGGAAATGGACAACCTGTTCGAACAAAGTAACATAAAGCACTATAAAAACCATAATGGAAGGGTTTTCGAAAAAGGTTCAAAATTTCATCATTAGTGATGAGAACTATAAAAATATTTTTTTTTTTTTTTTGTAAATTGTAACAATAATTTCAATCAAATAAAAAAGATTCAAAACTGTAAGTTTAGTGGTTTCATTTTTATTAACATATATGTATGTTAACAATTTTTCGATCTTAGTCCTTATTAAAATTTCGTTATAAGTAAATTCAAAATTTAATATTTAAAACCATTCCAAAAAAATTTATTTTTCCCTCATAAATACATATCCATTTGAACTCATAAATCCTTTTTAAACGGTTTATTTATTTATTGATTCTGCCTTTTATAGGCCCAACAATAAGTATTTAATCTTTTACACTAGTTGCTCTCTAACAAGAGAGACTTCATGGACAAATAGCACCCATCTTAGCGGTGTGGTAGATCTGCTAAACTGAGCCTTGATCGGATTTGGCTCTGCAAAAGTAGTCTTGCAAACTGGTTGGGAAGGTGTTGCAGTTTTACAATATATTTTTCTTGAACCAATGGCACTTCCAAGTTCCTGAGAATGTCGTCATAAATATGTTTGTAGATTTATTATCTTAGTTTTTGCGATTGCTATTTGTAAACATATATTCATAGCATACTTTTCTGGCCTTTCGCTGAAATTTCTGTTTCAACTTTTCATTTCTTATGACCTGCTCTATAACTTCCTTGAACACATTTTTTCAATTAGTTTAGACGTTTAAAAAAATTTGTTGATTTTTAACCTCAGTTTTGCTTTTGCAGTTTTAGATAAAATTTTCTTTTAGCAAACTTTTCTGGTCTTTCGCTAAAATTTAAATAGAAATCTTAATATCAGTTTTAATTTCAGTATTTAATTACTGTAATGTCCTCCTTATGCTCCAATATGCTTTTTTAGTATAAACATTTTTTAAGGTTACTATTTTTTAACATACTCAGACATGCATTGATTTTGTTAATAGCTTGTGGCTAATGATGACGAAATTTTAAAACTTACACAAACCAATTAAATTTTGCCTCAAAAATAACTAAGAAAACCAAAAAAGGAAAACTCTAAAAGAAAATCTCTAAAATCAATGAATTTCCAATAAAACCACCTAAAAGTATGCTTTAATTAAACCCCGCCAGAAACAGCCTACTATTTTACTATATTTAAAGCTTTAAATATAATTTTTTTCAAAAGCTTAGAGTTTTAATGCTGTGCTTTTTGTTTGCAGTTTTTTTTTAAATAATTTATTAACAAATCAAAAACAAAATAATAATTGGGGTTAATATCAATATTTAAGTGTACTTTAGTATATCAATTACTAACCCAATTATTTATTTGAAAAAAAAAACAACGTATACTTTTAGGAGTTTTATATATATATAAAAACATGTTAATATAAATGATGTTTTATAAATATATATATATAATAAAAATAATAAAAAATTCAAATATTAAAATCATTAATATCATGTGTTGCTACTAAAAAAAATATGTTGTTTTTTTATATATATTAACATAAAGGCAAAGAGAATGGTTAGGGTTTTGGTAGCAAAGTGAGAGAGAGGGTAAGAGTGTGAACGTTTGTGTGGTAGAGGTAGTAAGAGGTTTAAGTTGCAATTTAATCATTTATGTAGCCAGAACTGCTGCTGTCACATTAATTTTAAACAGATCTCTCTCTTTTTTATTTTGCAAAAATTTTCTCCTTTTTTGTTGTTGCTACGGCGGTAGGTAGTATTTGTTGGTTTATTTGATTGTATGTAAAGTGTTGTTGTATACAACAATGTTTAATCAGCTCTACTTGATGTTGTTGTTGTTGTTACTGTTGTTTTTGGTGTTGTGTTATTACCAATTCAAGTAAATGAGTAAGAGGTCTGTTTATATGCCACTTTTGATATGCATCCATATGAGTTAAGGGCAATGCACAGTGGTTTGAAATGTTAAATAATTCAGGGAAACCTTATTTTTAATATACATATTTTGGTTTTTTATTGATAAATAATCAAAAATACCCAAAAAACCAAACTGTAAACTTATTTTCGTTTTGTCATTTTGGGTATTTTTTATTTTTCAAAAAAAAAAAAATTTTTTTTTTGTTGAAACTTTGAAACTTACCAGCAGATACGAATCTTTAAATTATGCTAACATTTAAATAGTTAAAGTTTTAAAATTATGTTCTAAGAAAAAGATGGATGTGTTAATTCTAATTTGTGTTATTTTTTGAAGCAATATTTTTAAACCCTTCGACATCGTGAGAAGGGTATATTTAAGTTTGTCATTCCGTTTGTAATTTCCACAATATAATTTTCCGACCCTTTAAAGTATATATATTCTGGATCCTTATAAATAGCGGAGTCGTAATTAATTAAGCCAAGTCCGTCTGTTGAAAACAATTTTCCGAAGACCCCAGATATCTTCGGGATCCATATCTTCAATAATTCTCCCAGACATGCTTTCGAGAAGATTCCTTTTTAAAATCCGTCCATAAATAACGGAGATATCAGAAAAAATTTGAGACAACCACTAAAAATTTCATCAAAAAAAGGCCATTTATTGCATGCTTTGACAAAAAAGCAACAGAACGTATGTTTGGATGTGTGTTGGTTTCATTGCTTTGCTTATTTTTTTTTTTTTTTGTATTTCGTTTCGTGAGAAGGGTATATATAAGATTGTCATTTCATTTGTAACTTCTGGGCAATTAATGCATCCACACCAATGGTTAAGGGTATATAAGATTCGGCATAGCCGAATATAACACTCTTACTTGTTTTTTGAGGTAAGTTTGGTTTCGTAACTTATCATGAATAGACTCACGCCAGAGCAACGTTTTCCAATTGTTCCAATTTATTTTGAAAATCATGGTGCACTATAACAGAGTCTTCAGCCATCAGAGTGATTAATTCGATAAACTATGGATCGTTTTTGCAATACGTTTACAGTACACGATAACAAGAATCCCGAAAGACATTGTACACTGGCAAAGCGATTGATGGTGTGCAGCGTAATGTTGCTGATGATCCAAATATGTCAATTCCGCTTTATGGAAAGTTTAGCGTAAAGATTTATGTTTGTTTGCTTACAAGATTCAACACATACAGGAATTCAAGCTTGACAATCGTTGTTTACTCCTTACGCTTACAACAGAATTTCCGCAATGCATGTGATGAGAATCCACATGCCATTGTTGAAGCACCATTACAACTAGAATCATTGGTTTATATGTCTTCAAAAACAACGATGGTCAGAGCGTTGCAGTCAACGGTGAGCGGTATAAAGACATCCTTACTAACTTCTACGTGTTTTGGCAACCACGCGAGGAGACTTGGCTTGCCCTACAACGACTTCTGCAGAAGTTGTCAAAATGAGGAGGAGGATGAGACAATTTTTCATCTTCTTTGTCACTGTCCGGCATTGAAAAATCTTCGCTTAACGTTTCTGGGACATCGTTCCCTAACTAGTCTCTCTGAGCTCTCGAATTTGAGGCTTGAGTGTATTAATGCCTTTGTAAGGAACAGTAAATGGCTAACCATACCTAATATGAGGATCTCCATGGAGTGACCAATAATAATCTACTCTCCTTTCTCTTTCTCTCTCGTATCTCTTCTCTCACTCTTCAATCTTAACCAATACTGACTGTCCCCTTCTCTCTTTTCATATCTACTCTGTTCTTCTATTTTTGCCTCTATACTTTCAGGTAACACAAAGGGACCTATGCCTGGACCCACGTGAGCTACACTTCTTCTTCACTTCGCGGCTGCCTGGAAACCTAACCTAACTTGACTTCCTCGTGCCTCAGTTAGAAGACATTAGTAGACATGTGGTTTCAGCAGCATGGTGTCACTTGACACACATCGCGCCATGCAATCAATTTACTGAGAAAAACATTTGTCGAACGAATAATTTCAAGAAACGGACCAGTTAATATTCCAACTCGTTCATGTGATTTGACGCCATTAGATTATTTTCTTTGAGGATATGTGGATAAGTTCCAGGTCTATGCAGAAAAAACCAGAAACGATCGAGCACTTGGAAGCGAAGATTCGATGCGTTATTGCCGAAATACAGCCTGATTTACTGCAAAGGGTGTGTGAAGGTTGGACCTCCAGGTTACGACATGCTAGACCGCTAGATCGGAGGCCACATGCACGAAATCATGTTGGGTGTATGACTTAAAAATCCGGGTTATCCAAAGATGGCGAGTCTCTTAATAACTTACATGTTAAAGTGTACATATCTGTCATTTATTCTCACTTAGTTATTGAGCATTATAATGAAAACAACAAAGTTTTTTTTTTCTTCGAAAATGTCGAAGTTTGTACCAACAAAGCGTCATATGCAGGAAGTTTTGCTTTACTTCTTTAATTTAACACAAGTAAGAGAGCTATATTCGACTGTGCCGATTCTTATATACCCTTCACCAAATTATTCTTTAAAATAAAATTTAAAAAAAAATTTTTTTTAATTTTTTAAAATTTATTTTTTTCGAAATTGTTTTTTTTTAATTTTTTCCAATTTTTTTAAAAAAAAAAAAAATTTTTTTGTTTTTGACGAAAAAAAATTCGGGTTAAAAAATATTTTTCCCGATTTTGACCCATTGTAGGTCCAACTTACTATAGCCTAATATACATCGTTGCAATGGACTTTGAAATATCTATCATTAGATATCCACATTTATGACTTAGTAATCGAGATATAGATCAAAAATAGGCCGAACATAGAAGTTGTCTCGGATTTTTGCTCTTATCTCCATTATTTATGGACGAATTTTGCTGATTTTAAATAGGAAACTTCTCGAAAGCATGTCTGACAGAATTATTGAAGATTTGGATCAATAAGACATCTGGGGTCTTCAGAAAATTGACTTCAACAGACAGGCAGGCAGACAGACAGACAGACAGACAGACAGACAGACAGACAGACAGACAGACAGACAGACAGACAGACAGACAGACAGACAGACAGGCGCTGAAGCACACCCATTGCTGAGAGAGATGGTTTGTGCGGTTCAGAAGTGGTGATTTTGACACGGAAGACATAGAACGCCCAACCAGCCAAAAAAGTTTGAAGACCAAGAATTGGAGAATATGTGGTATTTAGAATGAATTGGTTTCACATTCTAACTACTATTTGTTTCGATCGGTGCAGAACAATGTCTCTGGGATACAATTCACTTCAGAACAGAATATCCGAAATTCGTTCTTGACCTCAAATGATGAGCAGTTCAGTTGGCTGAAAGTTGGTAAAAGGTCATAGCTAACAATGGCCAATACTTTGAATAAATTTATGTTGTATAAATGTTTCAAAATAAAAGCTAAAATATTTATACAATAATGGCATACAATTATCTAATTAATAAAGCCAATTGGATGGATATTAAAAAGTTTTTCTCAGTATTATTTCAATTTAAAGTTCTCCACCTTTTTTAACCTTATAAAGACACACACTTTTTTGTTGTAAATTTCAAGTTTCAACACTTTATAGGAAAACAAAAATATTTATCTAATTTTGATAGCTAACCACATCATAAGTAAACAACTTAGATGCTTGAAGTTTCACACAGTAATGTAGAATTTTATCTAGTTTTTAGCCAATACCAGTAAGTAGGAAAAAACTTAATACTTAAATTCCAATTAAAAGCCACTTTAAACCAATGTGCGATGTTGCAGCATTTTTATATTTCAAACAAAAACCAGCCTGTACCCATGTACATACAGATGAGTGTTGCAAATGCGTGTGCAAGTGTGTGCCGCTTGGTAAAAAACAGTGTAAAAAGTGAAGGAGGTCTTGCATATTTGGCACCTCTTCTTATTGCTGGCCTGACTGCAAAAATAGTATGCCATGTTTTTTTTTTGCTAAGACTTGCCTCATTTACTGGCTTTTTTTAATATTGCCTGTTGTATGTTGTTGTATTCGTTGTTGTTGTTGACCGGCACAGTCTATGGTTTTACTGTTTTTTTACATTTACTCTAAAGTATCTGGCATCTCTTTTTCGTTTTGGTCATTTTTTCACAATTGACAACAACAATAACATTTATATCATTTATAGCAGCAACAACATATAGCAGCAACAATGAGGATAGCAACAGCTTCGTCAGCAGCACTACGCACCAGCAACGAATCACTGTTTTGCAGCTGTTTAAAGTAAAAATGCAGCAGCCGTTTCATATTTTTTTTCGCATCTTTTTTTCGGAGAGATCTCGTTGCAAGTGCATTTATATATAAATGTTTTTTGTGCTCCATAACAAACACGAAAAAAAGCATCGGAAAACAACCTGACACACACTTACACATGTATGTTTGTATATCTATGTAGGTAGTATATAGAAAAAAGAAAGGCTCAACACTGTGTCCTATTGAGGTTTTGTTGTATTTTTTACCATGTTGTCTTTAGTGTATACAATTTTTATATATTTTATTTTTCATTCGCACACGCATGAAAATAAAATTGTAAAAAATTGCAGCAAAAAAAAACACTCACACACACACACACGCACATACGCTCACTTATTAAAAAACCGTACGCTAGTATTTGTACACACTCATACACGCATATGGCAGCTGAAAAGAGAGACTCTTTTTATTTTAATTTTTGTTTATTCCATTTCCCTCTGTGTGTATGTATGTATGTAAGTGAATGCGTGTGTGTCCATGTTCCGTTAAGCCTCATCTCATCATATGCAAGTAAATAATGTAATCTACTTTTAGGAGGCCCCCAAAAACAACCATACACCAGAGCAGGGAATTTACGCATACCTTTGACGAATTTTTGTATATAATCATGGTTGTTTTTTGCGCGCGTGTGTGTGTGTATGTGTATGTGTGTTTGTGCCAGTGAATGTGCGATTTTCTTTTTTGTACATAGTTTTGAAACAAAAAATTTCTGTTTACATTTAAAAAAAAAGAACCAAATGAGAAAGAAAAAATGGTAAAAAACAATAGCAGTCGTAGAGCTCTTTCCTTTAGGTTTAACGACATTGTTGTAGAGGGATTAATGAGACCAGATTAATGTAGACAGAGTCAAAGGAGGTACGAGTGTTTAAAAAAAAATAATATAAAATAAAGAATAAGAGGACCATAATTAGTTAAGTGTGGCAATTGAAATTAAATGCTTAAATATAGTTTTTCAATTTTAAAACATTTTTTGGAAGGGAGTAACTATGTAGAGTAATTATAATTAACTTTTGGGCTTTTACCATTAACTACTTATCTCTAAATCTCAGCCTTTCACAAAACTTCTTTTACAATTCACCAGGTAAGGGAATATATTAGTTTGTTATTTCTTTGGTAATTTCCACATTTTTCAGCGACCCCAAAAGGCTATATATTCTGGATCGTTATAGATAGCGTCAATATAGCCATGTATAGCCACCTAATTAATTTCATACAGGATAGATACATCAATATATCTGCTATAGGCCAACTTAGGTTGCTATTAAAAATCAGCCGACAAATGGCTGAGATATAAGCGACCGTGTTTTTTTCAGATATTTTTCACCAAAAATCTTTTTGCAACAAATTTTTTTTTTTCACAAAAATAATTGTATTCAACAATTTTTATACCCTTCACCTTCGTGAGAAGGGTATATATAAATTTGTCATTCCGTTTGTAATTTCCACAATATAATTTTCCGACCCTATAAAGTATATATATTCCGGATCCTTATAGATAGCGAGTCGATTAAGCCATGTCCGTCTGTCTGTTGAAATCAACTTTCCGAAGCCCCCAAATAACCTACATACACGAATCATACATCAATATCTACGGAATTCTTCCACCTCGGTTGTTATTTAAAATCGGTCCACAAATGGCTGAGATATAAGAAAAAAACCAGGACAACCTCGAATTTTTACCTATTTTTTGACCTATGTCTGGATTACTAAGTCATTAATATAGACAATTTGCATATCTAATGATAGATATTTCAAAGACCTTTGCAAGGATGTATATAAGGCTATATAGTAAGTTGGATCTACAATGGGTCAAAATTGGTAAAAATATTTTTAACCCGAAAAAATTTTTTAAATTTAAAAAAATAAAAAAGAATTTACATAAAAAATTTAAAAAAAAAAAAATCGAAAAAAAATTTTTCCAAAAAATGAAAAAAAACAACTGGAAAAATAATAAATTTTGTTTACCTAAAAATATTTAAAATTTTTATTTTGAAGTATAGTTTGGTGAAAGGTATATAAGATTCGGCCCAGCCGAATATATCTCTCTTACTTGTTTAATTTGTTTTTTTTCACAACTATTTTTTCACCAAAAATTGTTTTATACCCACCATAAAAAGAGGGAGGATAAATTGATTATGTCATTCCGTTTTTAACATATCGAAGGTATATACTTCCTGGGTTCTCATAAGATTCTATGACGATATAGCTATGTCCTTCCGTCTGTCTGTTGAATTCACGATAGAGTCCAAAGAAAAGGAGGAGGCTGTCTAAAGTTTTCCACAAATGCTCACTGTTGATAAATCAATACTAAGATTTAGTATTGGAAATGGGTTCATGATTTCACATAGCTCCAATACAAATGTCCCACCGGAATACTGTTTAAGCAGTTACAAAGTGATTGAGTATTTACACAAGTTTGTCATTCCGCCTTTTATTTCTACAATATTAATTTTTGACCTTAGGAAAGTTGACATAACGACGTCCATCTGCCCAAAACTAGGTTGAAATCAACCATATCAGTTATGCAAATTAGAAAGTTCTTTCTGCGAAGATACCTACTTAAATTTTTTTTACGAACCATCAATTCAACATTATTGATTATTGTAATAATAATTTTATGAAAAATAAAGTAAGAAGTACAAATTTCAAATCTTTTTAGGTAAACAAAATTAAAAAAAAAAATCTAATTTATTAGCAAACATTTTTTAAAATTTTCTAACAAATTTTTTTTAAATTTTTTTGTAAAAAGAAACAAACAAATTTTGTTTGGTGACAAAAATTTATAACAAACAAATTTTTTTTAGTGAACAAAAATTCGGGGTAAAAAATATTTTTTCACGATTTTGACCAATTATTTTGGCCTTATATACGCCATTACAAAGTTCTTTGAAATATCTATTAATGATATCCATATTGTCTATATTAATAACTAAGTAATTCAGATATAGATACAAAAAATAGGTAAAAAATCGAGGTTGTTCTGGTTTTTTCCTTATATCTCAGTCATTTGTGGGCCGATTTTCTCGATTTTTAATACAACCGAGCTGGAAGAATTTCCGATATATTGATGTATGAATCATGTAATGTAAAAGGACATGGCTATATCGACTATATAACGATCCAGAATAGCGCCATAGATATTTGACTTTGGTGTCGATTCGGCTGGTTGGCTTCACATACAATCTCTTAAGCTTCGGTGAGCAATCGGTGTGCGTCACTTTTTTCAAATGTATGTTTAAATCAACTTTCCATAGCCCCCAAATATCTTACAAACATTACTGATACATCAATATATCAGGAATTCTCCCGGCTCAGTTGAAATTTAAAATCGAGAAAATCGGCCCACAAACCGGGACAACCTCGATTTTTGGCCTATTTTTTATCTATATCTGGATTACTAAATCATTAATGTAGACAATATGTATATCTAATGATAGATATTTCAAAGTCCATTGCAACAATGTATATAAGGCTATAGTAAGTTGGACATAAAATGGGTCAAAATTGGGAAAAATATTTTTTAACAAACATTTTTTTACCAAAAAAAATTTTTTCACTAAAAAATTTAAAATTTTTTTTTTTTTTAAATTAAAAAATAAAATAAAAAATACAAGTTTCGAAAAAAAATAAAAGAAAACTATTTCGAAAAAAAATTATTTTTTTTTTGAAAAATTTAAAAAAAAGTTTTCTTTTGTTTACCCAAAAATATTTAGAATTTGTATTTTAAAGTATAATTTGGTGAGAGGTATATAAGATTCGGCACTTTCGCATATAGCTTTCTGACTTGTTAAAAATAAAAATTGCGTTCAAAAGATGTATTGGAAATCCCGCATTATTAAGTCATACACGCAATATTTTGCCGAATTTAAATAGCAATCTATGCTGGACTATATTCGATATATTGATGTATCAATCATACATTTATATTCTTTGGGAGCTTCAGAAAGTTGATTTCAACATACATAAAGATATGACTATATCTATAGTTGCAAATGAAAAATTTAGAAATTACAAACTTACCATTCATTGTAAAATGTATGAAAATTTTTAGGTTTTGATAAAAATATGAAAATAATATTTTATGTAAAAAAATATCAGTTTTCAAGAAAATTGTAAGAAAACATATATATTTTTTTTTTTTTTTTTTTTTTTTTGTCACATAAATATTTTATACAAAAATTTGCTTCTTAAATATAAAGAAGTGATTAAATATAAAATTTGTATGAAAAAACTTATTGGTGACAAAAAATTGTGGGTTAATGTGGCCGATTTTAAATACCGATCTATTGTGGACGATAAGTAGTGTAAATATGGCAACAAATCATCTAAAAGTTTATTGTGGTCTGCTAAAAGTAGATTTAAACACACTTACTTAAATCAAATGTCTTTATACAAGGTGACGCAAAAGTAATCCTCCTATCAGAAAATGCTATAAATTTTGCGATTGGCCCCTAATGTCAGTTCTGTTTTGACATTTGTGTAGTAAACACATGCGAAATACACGTTAATAAACAATGTTACGCTACACTGCTCCAGAACGCGGAATATTGCTGACTATTTATTTGACCAATAATCGGTCGGTGACTTTGGCACAATGTGAATTTCGTCGCAGATTTCCTGGCCGTCCAACGCCTACTGGTGAAACACTGCGACGTTTAGCCGCTCGCCTCGAAGAGACTGGCACAAAACGAGATGCTGCCAGGCGTGTCAGACCCCGGAGTAGCCGTTCTGCAGAGAATATTGCTGCTGTAGCCGATGACGTCATGGAAGCGCCGTCGACATCGACCAGACGACGTGCCACGCAAATGGGTATCAGTCGACGGTCTTTACAGCGAATTTTGGTACAAGATTTGAAGATGTTGCCGTACAAAGTCCAGACGGTACATCAGCTGTTAGCTGCTGACCGCCAATCGCGTCTAACATACGCTCAAGCCATCCTTAATCACCACCAAGAGGAAGATGATTTTTCATCAAAAATAATCATGAGTGATGACGCCCATTTCCATCTTAGCGGGTACGTAAATAAGCAAAATTTACGCTTCTGGGGCACTGAAAATCCGCGTGTAACCCACTGTATGGTGTGCTGTTTTCGCTGGAGGAGTCATCGCACCTTTTTTCTTCGAAGACGTCGCGAGCCAAACGGTTACTGTGAATGGTGAGCGCTACAGAGCAATGATCAACGAGTTCTTTTTGCCGCAACTTGATGAATTGGGATTGGGAAATATGTGGTTCCAACAGGACGGTGCAACGGCACTCACTGCACGTGCCACAACCGATATGCTGAAGGATGCATTTCCCGGGCGCCTAATCTCCCGTTTTGGCGATTTGCACTGGCCAGCAAGATCGCCTGATTTGTCCGCTCCAGACTTCTTTTTGTGGGGCTTTTTGAAGTCGCGGGTTTATGTCAACAAGCCTTAGACTCTTGCAGCTCTTAAAGACAATATCCGTCAAGAATGTGAGGACCTATCGCCGGAAGTTTTGGCCAAAGTGATGGAAAATGCCATAAAAAGGGCTCATTTACATGACATCATATTATGACTTGATGTAAAAAAAATTAAAAGACCAAATAAAAATAATCCACAAGAAGAATCAAAGTGTTTCATTTTTTTTTTTTAATTACAGCCAAAAACATCGGAAGTTTACTTTTGCGCTACTTTTGGGCATTTCATGTCAAGTGAACCAACTTTTAAAATCGATGTCCTCCGATTGGGATGAAATTTGCACCATGGTTAGTTCTATTGGATAGTAATTCAGACACAATTATTCAACAAGTTCGGTCGAGAACTTTCTGAGTTAGAGGGGGTCAAATGTGTCCTAAATAGTTTAGATAGTTATTTCTTCAATCTTTTTTTTCCAAAATCAAAAACTTTTTTTTCCAAAATAGGGCTCATTATTTTTTTTTTTTTTTCTCAAAAGACTTTTTTTGCAAAATCAAAAACTTTTTTTGACTTTTTTTTTCAAAATGGACCCCTTCTTTAATTTTTTTGCTCAAAAGAAAGCTTTGTTCCATTCCCTTAAGAGGATTTTGGACGCTGAGTGGGATGCGAGTGGGATATCTATCTATTTCATTCCAATCGGAAGACATAGATTTCAAAAGTTGGTTCACTTGACATGAAATGTTCCATATTCATAATGTATTTTTTACTCAAAGAATTGTGGATCAATGCGGTCAATTCTAAATAGCGATCTAATCTAGAGGATATGAGATCTAAATAGATAAACAAAAGAAATTAAACTTTATTTTGGTCTGCTAAAAATTGATTTAAACATACACACTTAAATCGAATATATATATATACATTAGGGTGACAGCCGATTTTTTTTTTTTAGATTTCAAAGAGTGCCGGGTGGAATATTGTGACACTAGGTATAAAAGATAAGTTCTGAAAATTTGAGCCAAATCGGACAACGATTTCGGGACGCGCATCGAGGTCAAAGGTCAGATATATGTAAAATTTTACTATTTATATGAAATAAATTTGTAAAACTCCTTAACTTTCTGCATTATGTTACATAAATATGTAGATTTATTTATATTAATGAAAATTACAGTCAAAAAAATATTTTTCAGATTAAACCTATATCTCCTTTGGGTCAAATTGACCCACAAACTGTATTATCATTAAAATTCGGAAAAAATGCAAATTTTTCAGTTTTTGTTAAAATTTTGCTACTAAATAATTATTTTTGCAATCGAATGCATAACAATCGAAATGTGTGCGTAATTGTCGTTCTAATAAGATATAAAAGACAAAAATTGGTTAAAAAATGTTAAAGTTATTAAAAATTCCCCAGACCATTAACTTGTCTCAGACCAGAGTTTGTTTTTGCTTCACTGTGTTTCAGTTTTACTTATTTGCTTAACTACAACTACGAGAAAATAAACAAGCAAAGTCAAACAGCAAAGTCAAAAAATAAAAAAATGCTTATTAACTTATAGTGGTACAGTGATATGTTATCTGATTGCGCAGCCAGTCACAGCGATTAAATTCACAAATGCTGAAATGCTGTGATCAGTTCAGTATTTTTGTTTTTTCCTATGCTTTTGCTGTGCTTTTTGCTGCGCTCTTTCACTTACAAACAACTGCTTAAGGTTTTTTTAATGTTCAGAAATTAACTGTGTGTTTGCACAATTCTCTTTGAAATATTACATACATACACACATACATACATTATTTATGAACATTAAGAAAAACATTAAGCAGTTGTTTGTAAGTGAAAGAGCGCAGCAAAAAGCACAGCAAAAGCATATGAAAAAACAAAAATACTGAACTGATCACAGCATTTCAGCATTTGTGAATTTAATCGCTGCGACTGGCTGCGCAGGCAGAAAACATCTCACTGTACCACTATAAGCTAATAAGCATTTTTTTATTTTTTGACTTTTACTGTTTGTTATAGCTTGGACGCAATTGCTGAAAAACTGTAAGCAAAGCATTTTTTAGGTGCTTTTGCTAATTTCAAGCAAGCAATACAAACACTGTCTCAGACCACTTGAACAAGAAATGTAGGAACAAAATTAAGATATTTTAAGAAATATTAAAATAAAAGCTAATTTTTACTTAAAATATATCCGTATTTACATTCGTATGAGTTTTTGTTTTTGTAGAATACCGTTAACCTAATGTCAGGGATGGCCAAAAAAATTAATTTTTTTTAACGGCAGTTTCAAATCTCCATTTTCAAATTTTTAAAAATTTTCTTAAACAAATTTCAGAATTTTTTGATCATCACATTGGGATTTATTGAGATCATAATAGAGAATAAAAATATGAAAAAATTATGTCATTACCTCTTACAGTTTTTCCGTACCTACGATTTAAATTTTGTGATTTTCGGGAAAAAATATTTTTTTGGCCATATTTTGGCGAATGAGAGTAATTTCCTTACTGTTACGAATTTTAAGTAAAACCTATACTGAATCTTATAGCTCAGATCATTTTAAATATACCCTGAAAGTTTTACTGAAATCGGACAACATTAACCCATAAATGATGAAGGTCAAAGGTCAAATTTTTCAATATTTGGAATTTCTAATGTAAAGATGCCGAAATGTTATATATTTTTGGGCCGATTTTAATGAAACTTGAGAAAAATATAACGTAAAGTCTATAATATACAATAATAGTGCAAAAATGGAAATTAACCGTTGATATAATTTGGGGTCCAAACTTTTAAAATCGCGAAAAGTACAGTCAAATATAGATTCATTTTGACCCCAAGTGCTTTTAAGGGCTAATTTCCATTTTTGCACTGTTATTGTATATATAAGACCCTAAGGTATATTTTTCGCAAGTTTCCTTAAAGTTTGATCAAAAATTTATAATATTTCGCTATCTTTCATTTAGAAATTCCAAATATTGCTAAATTTTACCTTTGACCTTCATCATTTATGGGTTAATGTTGTCCGATTTCAGTAAAACTTTCAGGGTATATTTAAAATGATCTGAGCTATAAGATTCAGTATAGGTTTTACTTAAAATTCGTAACAGTAAGGAAATTACTCTCATTCGCCAAAATATGGCCAAAAAAATATTTTTTCCCGAAAATCACAAAATTTAAATCGTAGGTACGGAAAAACTGTAAGAGGTAATGACATAATTTTTTCATATTTTTATTCTCTATTATGATCTCAATAAATCCCAATGTGATGATCAAAAAATTCTGAAATTTGTTTAAGAAAATTTTTAAAAATTTGAAAATGGAGATTTGAAACTGCCGTTAAAAAAAATTAATTTTTTTGGCCATCCCTGACATTAGGTTAACGGTATTCTACAAAAACAAAAACTCATACGAATGTAAATACGGATATATTTTAAGTAAAAATTAGCTTTTATTTTAATATTTCTTAAAATATCTTAATTTTGTTCCTACATTTCTTGTTCAAGTGGTCTGAGACAAGTTAATGGTCTGGGGAATTTTTAATAACTTTAACATTTTTTAACCAATTTTTGTCTTTTATATCTTATTAGAACGACAATTACGCACACATTTCGATTGTTATGCATTCGATTGCAAAAATAATTATTTAGTAGCAAAATTTTAACAAAAACTGAAAAATTTGCATTTTTTCCGAATTTTAATGATAATACAGTTTGTGGGTCAATTTGACCCAAAGGAGATATAGGTTTAATCTGAAAAATATTTTTTTGACTGTAATTTTCATTAATATAAATAAATCTACATATTTATGTAACATAATGCAGAAAGTTAAGGAGTTTTACAAATTTATTTCATATAAATAGTAAAATTTTACATATATCTGACCTTTGACCTCGATGCGCGTCCCGAAATCGTTGTCCGATTTGGCTCAAATTTTCAGTACTCATCTTTTAGACCTAGTGTCACAATATTCCACCCGGCACTCTTCAAAAATCGAACTCAAATTTTTTTCCATACAACTGATTGTCACTCTAATATACATATTAATGATCAAGAATTTATTAATTTAACACAATTCTATTACCTATAATGCTCTTTAAAGTCTATGGCATTGATGATGATAGCCTAATTTAAAAAATGTCCATATTTTTAAACAGTTTCAACATAAAATCTTAATTCTCTCATATAGAAAATTTTTAAAACGAGCAAAAGAAAAAAAAAGAGGAAATTTAGTTGGTCCCCTGCAGCATTTAATTTTTGAAATGCATGGGGCATTAACAACAAAAACTTTTTCCTTATTATAATATTTTCTTTTTTTTCAGCTGTAGTTGTAGTTGTTGCCACATTATTTATCAGGCAATGATACGCACTTTTTGACACTCTTTTACACATAAATACAATAGCAAACAAACACTAGCAGTCGCACTCACACGAACTGACATCATTAAATGAGTCTGTCTATACGAATATAATGTTTAAAAAAAATGTTTTCAATGTTCCTCTATAAATCCCAACTCTAGTGAATGAGTAGCAGGCCCCCCTTTAGCCCTTTTATCGCGTATGTTTGGGAGTGATGTTGTTCATCAAACAAACAATAATTATTGAAATATAGCAGGCCTAAAGTTTAATGTATGAGTGCCATAAGCTGGTGTTTGCAAGTGCAGCAGCTAGATAGATGCATTCGTTTTTTGTTGGTGTTACAAACTGGAAAATGTTAGTGTTGCTATGTTAGTTGCATGTTGTAGCATTAATTTTTTTCATTTTTTGCATTTCGTTGTTGTTGCAGGTTTGGCAATTTTACATTGCCAGCTGCATTTTCCGCTTTTAATTTATAACATTTTGCCAATGATGATGATGATGTGGATGTGGATGACGAAGTTCATGTTGTTGCCGTCGCTGATGCTGATACTCATGTTGTTGTTGTTGTTGCTGCTGATAATTTTATACTTTAGCAACAACATCAAAAAAGTTTACAAAAAAAAAAAAAAAAAAGAAGAGACCAGGGGTTTTGTGAATCTGTTCTTTTGTTTGGCGTGTGTATGTGCAACACACCAGCCAGCCGCCTCCCCTTCAAAAATCAAGGTATAAGTTTGTGATGCATTTATGGGTATCCCCAGCTCTCTATATATCAATCCCATTCTATCCTCTGGTTGTTGTTGCCGTTTTTATATATATTTCTTTTTTTTTTTGCTATATTTATATTGTTATAGTTCAGAAAACTGGCCTCTGGTGCTCATTAAATGTTGGCTTTTTTCCGAACATGTTTTTCCCTGGTATTTGTGGTGCACATTATAAAAAACATTATTACGTACATCTATCTATAAAGCAACAACAACAACAACAACATCAACTACAAAACAAAAAATTTTCCTCATTATCATATAAAAATAAATTAAAAAGTTCTGCTCAATTTTTTTTCCGTTTGTGTTGAAAGATTTTGCAAACAACAAACACACAAAAAAAAAAAAAAGAAACAATTCAAACAATTTACTAAATTTAAAGGATTTTTAGCGAAATATTTGTAAAACAATTCTATGCATGAATTTGTATAAAAACTGGAATTGATTTGTGGCAAATATTAAGAGTTAGAGCATTATACACATTAGAATTCAATTAATCATATGTCACTTGCAGTTTTGGTATTTAAGATCTAATTGCTAATTGATTTTCGAATTCACATTTTAAATTTGATTAACATACACTTATTCTAGAGCTCATTTCATCACATCAACTGATGTTTAAAATTTGTTTACATTTTCCCACAACTAAGTGCTAAGAAAACTTAAATCACATATTATTCTAATATACTTTCTAGCTAAGACAACTAAGTATTAAGAAGATCTAACCTTGTGACTTGAAATTTATACATTCCAGTGAAATAATACAGTCTACAAGGAAATTTGTGATTATAAGGAGTGAGATCGAAAAATTCTTAACTTCAATTTCCGTGCTCTGTTTTTGGCCTGTAAATTTTTAGCAGCGTTCCTGTCAGGAACTTTTTGAGCTTTGTATGTTTTTAAACCTGCATTAGCTTTAACTTTTCGTACCAAATAGTCCGAGCACTGTGCTAACCGGGTTGCTTTTCCACCGGATGTGTTGGGAGCTCTTCTGAAAATGCTTTCTACTTCTTTTGGCCTTAGAAACATCATGTGGACCATTCCTTCTACCTGAACCAGGTTTTCTATCAACGAACAAGTTTAATAACATTGGAAACAGTTTAACGGCAGACCTTTGAATGCTTGGCCAACTTTTTGTAGAACCAAGTTGGGTTTTGTTGAAAATATTTATCGCCACTCATTTTAATCAGATTAACAGCAAATGAATATAATTGACATTAAACATAATAACTGACATGTTTTACAAAGGTAACTTGATAAAAAAAAATCAAATAATACTTGGGTGAAAAACGTGTGTTAAGCATTTTAAGATCTCACTCCTTATATGGAATTTTGATGAAAAAAAAAATCGTTGATGACAAAAAAAATTTATAATTTTCATTTCTCTCATATCTAAGAAAATTGCACAGCAATGTGGCCGTTTTTAAATAGCGATCTATTCTAGACGATAAGTAGTGTAAATAAGAAAACCAATCTTCTAAAAGTTTATTGTGGTCTACCAAAAGTAGATTTAAACACACACAGTTAAATCGAATTTCCTAACTTTAAAAATTAATAACTCTTTTTATTTACTTATATCTCAGAAAGTTTTAGGTACATGTTTCCGATTTTAAATAGCGAACTATTCTGAACGATATAACATCTAAATAGGCAAACAAAAGAAATTCAGTTTTATTTAAACATACAGACATAAATCGTATGCATAGCCATTGCTAGCTATGACCTTTTTCCCATCTTTCTGGCAGCATATGGATTCCGAGCCAAAAGAACTGCTCATATTTTGTGACCAAGAACGAATTAAGCCAATATCAGATACTCTGTTCCATAGTAAAGCATATCCCAGAGTGAGCGTTCTGCTGCGATTGAAACAAATAGAAGTCGGACGGGACAAGGTCTGGACTATAAAGCCACTTCATTCTAATTAGTTGTTAACAGGTATTGCAACATGTGGTCGTGTGTTGTCTTGATGGAATATTACTGGATTCCATAACACCATATCGGTTTTATGATCGAGTTATAAAGTAGCAGTTTACAATCTAAACCAGTGGTGTGCGTTCATATTGTTCAAGTTACGAAGATTTTCGTAAATTTACACGTACACAATCCGATTGTTAACAATAGAGCTTAAAAAAAACAATAGACCTTAAAAATACTTTCTGTTGCTTGATGTTGTTGCGGATATTTTATTTTTTTTTACCCACACATGCACACATATTAAATTTCTCTTTTTTGCAATTTCATTTGAGTCCACTTTGCATCTATATGATATAATCGAGATGGTTACCGAGGTATTTAACTCCCGATTGTTGAATTATTATTCGGTTATTGATATGAAAAGGGAGGTAGGATTCTCTATGTTATGTAAATGTTCTATATGTACATTTTTGCTCATTGACTTTTATTTTCCGTTGTTTTAGCCATTTTTCTAATTCAAATATCTATGTGATCTTGTATGTAACGAGACGCTTCTTGAGGGTTTTCATGAATGCCCAGAATAGCAGTATCATCAGCAATTGTTTATATATGAGTGCAAGTATAAAAAGGGTCTCAGGCTACTGCCCTGGTGGATTGCAACTTGAATGGGTTACGGAGAACTTAACAAGTCTCCTTCTTTAAGCTGAAATGTTCTAACTGGTCGAATAACTTTCTGTACTTAAATGGCTATTCTTTATTCGTTACTGTTTATTTCTATTCATTGAATGTGAAGTTGATTTCATTTTTATACCCTACACCACCATAGTGGGGAGGGTATATTGGGTTAGTGCTGATGTAATGTGTAAAAATATTGTCCCAACACCCACATTAAAGTATACCAATCTGCTCAGGCTCACTGTCGAAGTCGATTAAGCGATGTTCGTCCGTCTGTGCGTCAGTCTGTCCGCCCGTGTAAACCTTGTAATCAAACTATAGGTCACAATTTCAAAGATAATTCGACAAAATTTGGCACAATCATTTCTATTACCCTTAGGACAAAGCAAATTGAATTTAGTTAGAATCAGTCCATTATTTCATAGCTCCCATATAAGGCCCACTTCCGAAAATCACTTTAACTGGCATAAATCCCTTAAAAATACTGGTATTCAAAACAATTCAAAACAAATAAGTTATATAAATGACTTGCCAACAAGAGGTGTTATTTTGGAATTCAAAGAAAAATGGAATTTTTTGAGATCGGATGTTTATTTCATAATAAAGAGGAAGGTATGCCGTTAATAATGAAAAACAGCATCAGCCAAATGGCCACCACGACCACGCATACAGGACCATATTCTTTTCATGAAATTTTCCATAACCAAATCGCAAAGTGGCTGCCCTATGTGCTCGATAGCCTCACGAATTCTATCTTTGAGGTCTTGAATCGACACTATGCTGCTGGCGTAGACCTTATCTTTCACGTGGCCCCAAAGGAAGAAGTCGCAAGGTGTTAACTCACAAGATCTCGGTGGCCAATTGCGATCACCTCTTCGAGAGATAACACGGTCTGATAACTGTTTCCGTAAAAGAACAAAGGTGTCGTTGCTTATGTAGCACGTAGCGCCGTCTTGTTGTACACGTTATTGTACACGTTGAAAGTACACGTTATCCAGATCAATATCATCCAACTCCGACCATATGAGATCATTAATCATCTCTCGATAGCGCAATCCATTCACCGTAACTGTTGATCCAACCTCATTTTCGAAAAAGTAAGGTCCAATGACCCCGTCGGACCAATTTACAGTTGTTCTTGAGCGACGTGCACGGGTGCAACTTGTCCCAACAGCTCGAATTTTTCTACCAATTTCTATATTGCGGTCCAACAAAGTGCTTCACGACGACCCAAAAGAGCTTTAGTTTTGCGAACTGTGACTGCAATATTTTCACCATTTTTGTAGTGAATTTTAATAATTTCAATGCGTTGTTGAAGCGGGTATCTTTCCATTTATAGTAATGGCATAGTTTCTACTTGTCAAATGTCAAAGAATAAAAGCTGATACCTACCAAAATACCGGGTGATTCAAAATAACACCTCTTGTTGGAAAACAATTTATATATACAAAATTCATGTCACCAAATTTTTTTAATTAATCATAGCTCCCATATAAATTTTGAAAGAATACTGTTTATAATCATCTTCTCGGTATGGGATATCATATGGTCGTTCTTGACCAACTATACTTTCTTACTTGTTTGTAATAGGTTTGTTGTAAAAGAAAGTTTTTAGCAGGAGAAAGAAACTATCAGTTGTTTCATAGGTCTATTGTGGTCGAAAGTTCTCCCCTTTGAATAAAACTTCCAGTTAATACAGCTGTCGCTCAATTGAAAATCTTTGGACAAGTGTAACTAGAGCGAAGAATACAATTCAACAGCGAATCTTCAATAACCTTATGGCACTAATTAACACAGTTCTACTCTCCTCTCGCTGTTGAGAAGCTTTAATGTAATTTTCGGTCGGATATAGCTGATAATAAGCATTTCAGATGGACTAAAGTATTTCCTACGTTGTTGGTAATTGATGAGGCATTATTGTCCCAATCTCTAACAGGCTGGTTCTATAAATCATAAAATAAATACATAGAACGGAAGGAGAGAGAAATGTCAAGGAAAAAGATTAAACAAAATTGTTGTCTTATCATACATACTTATGTGTGATACAATAACGAAATACGTGGCAATACGTTCTTAGGATTTTTCCTCTCAGAATAAATTTTCTTCAATAAGGCCCAATGAATAATAGAAATTTCTAGAGTCATAGGTTTTTACCCACTGCTGAAGATAAATGGTTTTCCAATATCGACGATTTGATATTGAAATGCTCATGGTAGTTATGTGTGATGTATTACCGAAATGATTTTTTCTTCTTTGATATTAAGGGTCTTCCAAACTTTGACAGTTGATACCGGCTGTATTGTTAAAGCTGTATCTGTCGCATTGGCTGTCATTTATTCATACCGTCATACGGATATATCGTTCAACAACAGGTATAAATTATACAATTTTTTAATCGAAATGGTTGTTCTGTTCTGACAACGTTCTCCGCCGTACGCTCACTTTGCAGTGAGGCCCATTTCTGGATGAATGGATACGTCAACAAGCAAAATTGTTGAATTTGGGACGCTACCAATCCACATGAGATCCAAGAGCATCCAATGCATACCGAAAAAGTCACTGTTTTGGTGTTGATTTTGGGCTACCGACTTCATCCGTCCATATTTCTTTGAGAATGACATCGCCGTCAACGGCGAGCGCTATAGGTCAATGATTACCAACTTATTTACTTCTGAGTTATTTGATATGTACACAAACGACATGTAGTTTCAACAGGAAAGCGCTACGTGCCACGCATTGCGTATTCTGCAGTAGAGATTTGAGGGCATGGTCATCTCACGTGAAGGTGATGTGAACTGGCCATTGAGAACGTGCAATTTGAAACCGTTAGACTATTTCATGTGCGGTTTTCTTCAGTAGCAGATCTATGCAAATAAGACTCAAACTACAGCGGCCCTCAAAGCCAACATAACTCATGCTTGATTTATGCCCAGGGAAGCCGATATAATATTCCATACATAATGGCATCGATAGGCTTTTCAAACGAATGAATAATGTTGTTTTATTAAAATTTAAAGATAGGAAGCGCTTGATAAAATACCATTTACATACAAATTCGCCTCGGTTGCGGACGATGTCAAGAATCCGTGAGGTCCCATTATCATTGACTCTGCTGTATATATACGACTGGATTTGAGCGAAAGTCTGGGTTCTGTTGACTTTAAGGGCTTCGCTAGATTACGGCATTTTGACAGGGACCTGAAACTTCTAAAAATCTCACAAGAAAAAGTCTATCGGGTGACAGTCTATGAGTGAAATCGGCCGAATCACCAATTCACTTGGTTCAAGCAGATTGTCTATTGTTACGTTGGCTGTGTGACATGTAGTGTCACCTTGTTTGAACCACATGTCATCTATGATCATATCGTTCAATTCGAGTTAAAAAAAACTCGTTACCATTCATTTGTGGCGCTCGCCTTTAGGGGAGATATTCTCAACAACTTCGTTTTTGATGAAGTACTCCCCTATAGGAATCTTTCGTGCATGCACTGCTACCTGATTAGCTTTATGTCGATTGGCGGTTTTCTATTTATGAGAATTTAGCTTGTTAGCAGAGCCATTCTTCCGAAAATGTGACTCTTCGCTAAAGACAATAAAGTTTTATTAATCGAAACTGCTGCTCAGTCGTTAAACTTGCCATGGAGATTTGGCACAAAGATCTGTGACGATGAAATTCCACGACTTCTGGTGCCTTTAAAAATGTTGCAGGCGGCTTAAAAATGGCTGTCAGCTGGCTAAAAGTGAAACTATATACTCAAATTGTAAAAATACAAAATTTCAAAAGTGAAATTTTGAACACTTAGGCAGCTTTTAAAATGTATGGGCAGCTAGGGTCAGCTGGCTTAAAGCCTTTCGTGGCAGATCTCTGATTTGGCACCAGTGACTTCATACTGTCTACATCGAAAATCCACTAATTTCCGTTGATTGGCGCAGATGAGCATTCAGTGTTATTTTCATAAAATTTTTTTGGGCTGCAAATTTATTATTATGTTCAATGCATGTACTTTTTATATTTATTTTCCTTTTTTTCACAAAATTTCTTAAAATACAGAATTTCATATCCAATGATATACAAAATATCTGCCATTTCCTATCTTACCTTCGCAACATCTTTTCGCCTTTTCTTGAGATTACTGCTCTTGACTAACCTTTTCTCCAATAGATAATACGTATTATTCTAAAAAACTCCAAAAAAATAGGTCATTTAATTGCGAAATGCATGCAAATGCATGCTGCTTACATTCATTATCAGACATTTTATTCGCGTTTTATGTGGCAAATATTAATTGTATATAAAACTTGTGTAAATAAATATCTAAAACGTTAAATAAATATTAAAAATAATTAACAAATATCGACCTCATAACAAAAAACGCAAAATTTTCCTCCAACCACTTTGTAAATGCTGGTATTTTCAGCGGTTTAGGGGAAAGGGATATTGGGTTACCAAATTTTTTTGATATATAATTTTATTTTATGTATACATGCATATAAATTTTTATAAAATAAATAAATTTGTGGCATATTTAAAAATTTTATAAAATAAAATTTAAATAATTATGTTTGAAAAAAAAAACTCGTTGTTTTTTTTTGCATATTTTACTTTTTTATATACACATTTTTATAAATAATTTTTATATTACAATACAGCATACAGGGTGGCAAAAAAATAATGAATAAATATGTATATAAATGAATGTAAGTAGGTGTGTGTATCTGTAACTACAAAAAAACAGTAAAGTTGCATATAAAATGCAGTATAAAAATTGCAATTTCATGTTATTGCACACATATACTAGACTTTTTTTCATAATATCAGCTTCCTACCCCCTCCCCCTCTGCCCCCGAAGAGATGTGTGGCATAAAGCAACAAAAAAAATTATTGAAAAGTGCGTGTATACGCATGCAATACAGCAAAAAAAATAATAATTGTACGCGAATTGTATTCGGAAAAAATTCAGGCAGTTTTTTTTTTATTTGTATTCAACGTTGCACATACATTATGTGCAACAAAAAACCAACAACAATAATAAGTATATGAGGCCAAAGAATGAGGCAAACATTTGGGGTTTTTCAACGCCAGGGTAGAGAGGGTGAGAGGGAGTGGAGCTATGTCAGGCTGAGCAAAGGAAGCTGCAGTTAATGCATAAAGGTTTGAGTTGACTGAGAAGGGATATAAGTCTACTTGCTTAACTTTCAACTCATACTTCTTGAAATTTGCTTCATTGATTGTATTGCAAGTATGTATGTACGTATGTTTGCCAGTGTACGGTTGTGCGTTTATGTGAGTGATAACAACAACATATTGAAGAAGGCATTGTAAAGCATTATGGTTGCATACTTTTGGGTGGTATATAATTATAAAAGTGTATGCCAAAGCCTTCTTGCCTCCATCCGCCTTTGGTTGGTATATAATCATGATAATTATATGTCTATATACATGTGTATGTATATATAACAACAACAGCAAAATGCATCTACCCAATACAAGTACATAAGTACACGCATACATAAAGTAAATTGTCAAAAGCCCATCTTCGCTTTTGAAAATAAACAGTTTGAGTTAAACACTCACTCACATGACGCACACACATGAACAGCAGCACGAGAGTAAGAGTTGATATGTGTGTGTGTGTGTTGAGTGTGTATGTATTAGTATATGCAGGACACTACTTTAAACGCACGCACCCTTACAAAACCTATAATGAGGGTGTTGGAATGGTCATTGTTAAAAAACCCTTTCTTCCGTGTTCCCCAACACACACTCACACTTCACGCATAGCAAAAAAGCTTTTTGTAGTAACTCTATTTGCATGACAACATACACTCACACACAAATATACGAGAGCAAAATTAAAATGATTCTTCAAATAACAAAAGAAAAAAAATCTTGTAAAGTTATAAAGTTATAAAGTTATAAAGTTATAAAGTTATAAAGTTATAAAGTTATAAAGTTATAAAGTTATAAAGTTATAAAGTTATAAAGTTATAAAGTTATAAAGTTATAAAGTTATAAAGTTATAAAGTTATAAAGTTATAAAGTTATAAAGTTATAAAGTTATAAAGTTATAAAGTTATAAAGTTATAAAGTTATAAAGTTATAAAGTTATAAAGTTATAAAGTTATAAAGTTATAAAGTTATAAAGTTATAAAGTTATAAAGTTATAAAGTTATAAAGTTATAAAGTTATAAAGTTATAAAGTTATAAAGTTATAAAGTTATAAAGTTATAAAGTTATAAAGTTATAAAGTTATAAAGTTATAAAGTTATAAAGTTATAAAGTTATAAAGTTATAAAGTTATAAAGTTATAAAGTTATAAAGTTATAAAGTTATAAAGTTATAAAGTTATAAAGTTATAAAGTTATAAAGTTATAAAGTTATAAAGTTATAAAGTTATAAAGTTATAAAGTTATAAAGTTATAAAGTTATAAAGTTATAAAGTTATAAAGTTATAAAGTTATAAAGTTATAAAGTTATAAAGTTATAAAGTTATAAAGTTATAAAGTTATAAAGTTATAAAGTTATAAAGTTATAAAGTTATAAAGTTATAAAGTTATAAAGTTATAAAGTTATAAAGTTATAAAGTTATAAAGTTATAAAGTTATAAAGTTATAAAGTTATAAAGTTATAAAGTTATAAAGTTATAAAGTTATAAAGTTATAAAGTTATAAAGTTATAAAGTTATAAAGTTATAAAGTTATAAAGTTATAAAGTTATAAAGTTATAAAGTTATAAAGTTATAAAGTTATAAAGTTATAAAGTTATAAAGTTATAAAGTTATAAAGTTATAAAGTTATAAAGTTATAAAGTTATAAAGTTATAAAGTTATAAAGTTATAAAGTTATAAAGTTATAAAGTTATAAAGTTATAAAGTTATAAAGTTATAAAGTTATAAAGTTATAAAGTTATAAAGTTATAAAGTTATAAAGTTATAAAGTTATAAAGTTATAAAGTTATAAAGTTATAAAGTTATAAAGTTATAAAGTTATAAAGTTATAAAGTTATAAAGTTATAAAGTTATAAAGTTATAAAGTTATAAAGTTATAAAGTTATAAAGTTATAAAGTTATAAAGTTATAAAGTTATAAAGTTATAAAGTTATAAAGTTATAAAGTTATAAAGTTATAAAGTTATAAAGTTATAAAGTTATAAAGTTATAAAGTTATAAAGTTATAAAGTTATAAAGTTATAAAGTTATAAAGTTATAAAGTTATAAAGTTATAAAGTTATAAAGTTATAAAGTTATAAAGTTATAAAGTTATAAAGTTATAAAGTTATAAAGTTATAAAGTTATAAAGTTATAAAGTTATAAAGTTATAAAGTTATAAAGTTATAAAGTTATAAAGTTATAAAGTTATAAAGTTATAAAGTTATAAAGTTATAAAGTTATAAAGTTATAAAGTTATAAAGTTATAAAGTTATAAAGTTATAAAGTTATAAAGTTATAAAGTTATAAAGTTATAAAGTTATAAAGTTATAAAGTTATAAAGTTATAAAGTTATAAAGTTATAAAGTTATAAAGTTATAAAGTTATAAAGTTATAAAGTTATAAAGTTATAAAGTTATAAAGTTATAAAGTTATAAAGTTATAAAGTTATAAAGTTATAAAGTTATAAAGTTATAAAGTTATAAAGTTATAAAGTTATAAAGTTATAAAGTTATAAAGTTATAAAGTTATAAAGTTATAAAGTTATAAAGTTATAAAGTTATAAAGTTATAAAGTTATAAAGTTATAAAGTTATAAAGTTATAAAGTTATAAAGTTATAAAGTTATAAAGTTATAAAGTTATAAAGTTATAAAGTTATAAAGTTATAAAGTTATAAAGTTATAAAGTTATAAAGTTATAAAGTTATAAAGTTATAAAGTTATAAAGTTATAAAGTTATAAAGTTATAAAGTTATAAAGTTATAAAGTTATAAAGTTATAAAGTTATAAAGTTATAAAGTTATAAAGTTATAAAGTTATAAAGTTATAAAGTTATAAAGTTATAAAGTTATAAAGTTATAAAGTTATAAAGTTATAAAGTTATAAAGTTATAAAGTTATAAAGTTATAAAGTTATAAAGTTATAAAGTTATAAAGTTATAAAGTTATAAAGTTATAAAGTTATAAAGTTATAAAGTTATAAAGTTATAAAGTTATAAAGTTATAAAGTTATAAAGTTATAAAGTTATAAAGTTATAAAGTTATAAAGTTATAAAGTTATAAAGTTATAAAGTTATAAAGTTATAAAGTTATAAAGTTATAAAGTTATAAAGTTATAAAGTTATAAAGTTATAAAGTTATAAAGTTATAAAGTTATAAAGTTATAAAGTTATAAAGTTATAAAGTTATAAAGTTATAAAGTTATAAAGTTATAAAGTTATAAAGTTATAAAGTTATAAAGTTATAAAGTTATAAAGTTATAAAGTTATAAAGTTATAAAGTTATAAAGTTATAAAGTTATAAAGTTATAAAGTTATAAAGTTATAAAGTTATAAAGTTATAAAGTTATAAAGTTATAAAGTTATAAAGTTATAAAGTTATAAAGTTATAAAGTTATAAAGTTATAAAGTTATAAAGTTATAAAGTTATAAAGTTATAAAGTTATAAAGTTATAAAGTTATAAAGTTATAAAGTTATAAAGTTATAAAGTTATAAAGTTATAAAGTTATAAAGTTATAAAGTTATAAAGTTATAAAGTTATAAAGTTATAAAGTTATAAAGTTATAAAGTTATAAAGTTATAAAGTTATAAAGTTATAAAGTTATAAAGTTATAAAGTTATAAAGTTATAAAGTTATAAAGTTATAAAGTTATAAAGTTATAAAGTTATAAAGTTATAAAGTTATAAAGTTATAAAGTTATAAAGTTATAAAGTTATAAAGTTATAAAGTTATAAAGTTATAAAGTTATAAAGTTATAAAGTTATAAAGTTATAAAGTTATAAAGTTATAAAGTTATAAAGTTATAAAGTTATAAAGTTATAAAGTTATAAAGTTATAAAGTTATAAAGTTATAAAGTTATAAAGTTATAAAGTTATAAAGTTATAAAGTTATAAAGTTATAAAGTTATAAAGTTATAAAGTTATAAAGTTATAAAGTTATAAAGTTATAAAGTTATAAAGTTATAAAGTTATAAAGTTATAAAGTTATAAAGTTATAAAGTTATAAAGTTATAAAGTTATAAAGTTATAAAGTTATAAAGTTATAAAGTTATAAAGTTATAAAGTTATAAAGTTATAAAGTTATAAAGTTATAAAGTTATAAAGTTATAAAGTTATAAAGTTATAAAGTTATAAAGTTATAAAGTTATAAAGTTATAAAGTTATAAAGTTATAAAGTTATAAAGTTATAAAGTTATAAAGTTATAAAGTTATAAAGTTATAAAGTTATAAAGTTATAAAGTTATAAAGTTATAAAGTTATAAAGTTATAAAGTTATAAAGTTATAAAGTTATAAAGTTATAAAGTTATAAAGTTATAAAGTTATAAAGTTATAAAGTTATAAAGTTATAAAGTTATAAAGTTATAAAGTTATAAAGTTATAAAGTTATAAAGTTATAAAGTTATAAAGTTATAAAGTTATAAAGTTATAAAGTTATAAAGTTATAAAGTTATAAAGTTATAAAGTTATAAAGTTATAAAGTTATAAAGTTATAAAGTTATAAAGTTATAAAGTTATAAAGTTATAAAGTTATAAAGTTATAAAGTTATAAAGTTATAAAGTTATAAAGTTATAAAGTTATAAAGTTATAAAGTTATAAAGTTATAAAGTTATAAAGTTATAAAGTTATAAAGTTATAAAGTTATAAAGTTATAAAGTTATAAAGTTATAAAGTTATAAAGTTATAAAGTTATAAAGTTATAAAGTTATAAAGTTATAAAGTTATAAAGTTATAAAGTTATAAAGTTATAAAGTTATAAAGTTATAAAGTTATAAAGTTATAAAGTTATAAAGTTATAAAGTTATAAAGTTATAAAGTTATAAAGTTATAAAGTTATAAAGTTATAAAGTTATAAAGTTATAAAGTTATAAAGTTATAAAGTTATAAAGTTATAAAGTTATAAAGTTATAAAGTTATAAAGTTATAAAGTTATAAAGTTATAAAGTTATAAAGTTATAAAGTTATAAAGTTATAAAGTTATAAAGTTATAAAGTTATAAAGTTATAAAGTTATAAAGTTATAAAGTTATAAAGTTATAAAGTTATAAAGTTATAAAGTTATAAAGTTATAAAGTTATAAAGTTATAAAGTTATAAAGTTATAAAGTTATAAAGTTATAAAGTTATAAAGTTATAAAGTTATAAAGTTATAAAGTTATAAAGTTATAAAGTTATAAAGTTATAAAGTTATAAAGTTATAAAGTTATAAAGTTATAAAGTTATAAAGTTATAAAGTTATAAAGTTATAAAGTTATAAAGTTATAAAGTTATAAAGTTATAAAGTTATAAAGTTATAAAGTTATAAAGTTATAAAGTTATAAAGTTATAAAGTTATAAAGTTATAAAGTTATAAAGTTATAAAGTTATAAAGTTATAAAGTTATAAAGTTATAAAGTTATAAAGTTATAAAGTTATAAAGTTATAAAGTTATAAAGTTATAAAGTTATAAAGTTATAAAGTTATAAAGTTATAAAGTTATAAAGTTATAAAGTTATAAAGTTATAAAGTTATAAAGTTATAAAGTTATAAAGTTATAAAGTTATAAAGTTATAAAGTTATAAAGTTATAAAGTTATAAAGTTATAAAGTTATAAAGTTATAAAGTTATAAAGTTATAAAGTTATAAAGTTATAAAGTTATAAAGTTATAAAGTTATAAAGTTATAAAGTTATAAAGTTATAAAGTTATAAAGTTATAAAGTTATAAAGTTATAAAGTTATAAAGTTATAAAGTTATAAAGTTATAAAGTTATAAAGTTATAAAGTTATAAAGTTATAAAGTTATAAAGTTATAAAGTTATAAAGTTATAAAGTTATAAAGTTATAAAGTTATAAAGTTATAAAGTTATAAAGTTATAAAGTTATAAAGTTATAAAGTTATAAAGTTATAAAGTTATAAAGTTATAAAGTTATAAAGTTATAAAGTTATAAAGTTATAAAGTTATAAAGTTATAAAGTTATAAAGTTATAAAGTTATAAAGTTATAAAGTTATAAAGTTATAAAGTTATAAAGTTATAAAGTTATAAAGTTATAAAGTTATAAAGTTATAAAGTTATAAAGTTATAAAGTTATAAAGTTATAAAGTTATAAAGTTATAAAGTTATAAAGTTATAAAGTTATAAAGTTATAAAGTTATAAAGTTATAAAGTTATAAAGTTATAAAGTTATAAAGTTATAAAGTTATAAAGTTATAAAGTTATAAAGTTATAAAGTTATAAAGTTATAAAGTTATAAAGTTATAAAGTTATAAAGTTATAAAGTTATAAAGTTATAAAGTTATAAAGTTATAAAGTTATAAAGTTATAAAGTTATAAAGTTATAAAGTTATAAAGTTATAAAGTTATAAAGTTATAAAGTTATAAAGTTATAAAGTTATAAAGTTATAAAGTTATAAAGTTATAAAGTTATAAAGTTATAAAGTTATAAAGTTATAAAGTTATAAAGTTATAAAGTTATAAAGTTATAAATTTATAAAAATATAAAGTTATAAATTTATAATGTTATAAAATTGTATATTTAAGAAACAGTTTTTTAAACATTTTTCATACAGACCTCATTTATTCAAACATTTCTATAATATTAAATTGCGTGAGTGAGTAAGTGTATAAGTGTGTTTTGCATAAGTGTGTTTATATGTATAAAAGAGAGTATATAACATTTGTATGATGATGATAACATCATGATAAGAGTGTCAGTATACATTTATACCAAAAATAATAATATGAACAACAACATCAAAAAAAATTAAACCCAACAGCAACAACATTTGCAGTTTTTATTAGTTAAAGGGTTAAATTATACCATTGGCAACCTACTGCAATCAGCCTTAATGTCCGAGTGTTTGTGTGTTCATATGTATATAATCATGATTATGTATATATTTTACATATGATTATATACCTTATTATATTCCAAATATAATGCAAAACCCAGCTATAACTACCGACACACACACACTAATGCCACAAGCACACTTACGCACCCAAAAAAACAATACAACAATAAAAAGGAAAAACCTACCTCAATACAAATACTCAAACACAAACCAACAAATACATACACTCATGTATAAATATTTTAAAATACAAAATATTAACAAGAAATTTTAAATTTAAGCACACAATCATACAAATATAAAAAAAAACACACAGGACTACATATATACTTACTTAAGAAGCAGGTCCTTAAGGACATTATTCTTTAAATTCAAAGAGATGGAATACAGAATGTTTAAAAGTTAAAGTACGAGGTTCTAGTACTAGTTCAGTTCTAGTTCAGTTCTAGTTCAGTTCTAGTTCAGTTCTAGTTCAGTTCTAGTTCAGTTCTAAATTTATTCTTTTACACTCCTGCTTATTTCTGGTACCAACCCTATTTATTTATTTGTTTTGTTGTACATAAAGATGTAGTAAATAATTTTCATTTTCCAATTTTGCAGTAGGCTTATTTAATACAATCTTATGCCTGGCACATACTTAGTACATAAATATTTTCAACTTATTATAAAAATCCCATGCCACCAACACTTACAAAAAATGCACAAGTCTTTTATAAACATTAAGGACAATTGTGCTTATAAGCCAAAGAAATTAATTTGTGAAACTATAAGAAAACATTTCATTGGACAGAGAGAATCTTGAAAATCTTTTCTTAAAACAAACACTAACCAAACTCGCACACACACGCACATCATTTACTATTTCTGAATTCTTAGCAAATCTATAAATTTTCTTATGCTTCATACACACATTTATATTTGCATATTGTTGTTTTAGAAGAAATTTTTGTATAAAATTTATAATTATCCTTGTGCAAAAATTGCATTTTCTTAATATACTCACACTTTTTTTTTGGAAATCAAAAGCCTAGTGCAGTTGCAACCATTGCCCAAGTGTTTAAAACAAAAAATGCCTAAATTCTTACCTTTCTCCTTAGAAAATTTGCAAACAGAAAAATATAAATTTATTTAGATGATTCCAAGATTGTGTGAGTATATAATATGTTTTTGTGTTAGTATGGGTTTATGTTTTTTAGCAAAATGTGTAGAATATACAAGTGCTCAATACACCTCCTTTGATTTCTTAGAAAAAAATCTAATTTGCAGTTTGTGCCTAAAAAATGTTCTTATAAAATTCATTTAAAAACACACACATGAATACAAAAATGCAAATGTAAATATATTATATAGGTAACGAGGGTAGTAAGAGTGATTGTAGAACTGAACTAGAAGCTTAACTAGAACTGAACTAGAACAGAACTAGAACAGAACTAGAACAGAACTAGAACAGAACTAGAACAGAACTAGAACAGAACTAGAACAGAACTAGAACAGAACTAGAACAGAACTAGAACAGAACTAGAACTGAACTAGAACTGAACTAGAACTGAACTAGAACTGAACTAGAACTGAACTAGAACTGAACTAGAACTGAACTAGAACTGAACTGAACTAGAACCTGAACTAGAATCTGAACTAGAACTGAACTAGAACTAGAACTGAACTAGAATTGAACTAGAACCTGAACTAGAACCGAAACTTGAACTGAACTAGAATCTGAACTGGAACTGACATTATAAATGAATTACCACTCATTTCACACCATCCTCGTTTATCAGTACTTGTGTATATTCATTTATCTGTGTCTATTGCAGTTTGCATCATCTATTGCACATTTTCTCCTAATGCACAATGTCTTATGCAATTTTCTTACTTATTTTCTTAACAACATTTTATATTATTATAAAATACACACTCATACACACATAAACTCACACATCTTTGCACACAAACACGTGCAAATTCAGAAATTTCTAAATTCGATATATTTTCTTCTTTCAAAAGCATCTTAAAAACATGTGTGTGTAAAACCCTGTATATTTATGTTTGTGTAGATGTAATGTTGGATTGATATTGTTTTCTATTTACAATTGTGCGTAAGTGTTTGTGCATGTTTGTGGGTGTGTGTGTGTGTGTGTGAGTCATATAAGTAAGTTTGCATGTGAAGCGTATATATTTATGACCATAAGCTTGTAGTTTTTGTTGATTGTTTGAGGTCTTTTGGGTGGTTTTTGGAATTTTTTTTTTTGTTTTCAAATTATTTTAAATGAACTTTGGAGCTTGGGGTTAGTATTTGTGTTTAAAGCATAATTAAGTACTTTTTAGTTGGTACTTTTTTTTTAGAAGCTTTACAAAAATTTGGTTTAATTTAATAGAAAATTTTTAATCATGTAAGTGTAAGCTCTTTAAATACATTTTGTTTTATAAATGGCTTAAACAAATTTTGTTTAGGAACTTTTGGTACAATAACTGGGTACTTTTTGCTTGGAACTTTTTTAGTTTTATTCCAAAATTTGTGTAAATTCAAAGGAAACAACGCTTCAAAATATAAAAATTAAAGAACTATTTAAAATATAAGGAAATTTATAGAGCCTTAAAAATCAATAATTTGGGTGCTTTTAGTACTAAAACTGGGTACTTTTTAAATGGTACTTTTTTTGGTACCATTCAAAAATTCGTCTAATGTAAATGAAA
The DNA here is from genome assembly GCA_942486065.2 of Calliphora vomitoria. Classification (NCBI taxonomy): domain Eukaryota; kingdom Metazoa; phylum Arthropoda; class Insecta; order Diptera; family Calliphoridae; genus Calliphora; species Calliphora vomitoria. The sequence continues at coordinate 9,416,239 of OW818030.2, read as the reverse complement.
ATTTAAACAAAATTACAGGAGTCTTCAAGATATATATTTCAGACACTTTTGGCATCATTTTTTGATACCTTTCGAAAATTTGTGGTCATTACCGATTAAGTACTTTTTTGGGTACTAAATTGTGCAACAGTTTCGTAACAAAATTAAAACTGAAATAGAAATATAAATTTTTGTCATACCTAATTATAATTCTCTATATAAGTTTAATGTACATATAAATACAGACCATCTCCCACCCACCTTCCCATTTCAACAAATATGTCTAGTGATTGTACAAATTTTCTCCCCAAATTTAATTATTTAAGATTTTTTTTAACTACAATATATATTCCTATATGTTCTATATCATTAAATATACAATTTATTATTTTTCTTATAAGATGATTTTATACATATAAGCAACATTCTTGAGAAAAAAAAAAACCTTAAAAAGAAAACACATTCATATGGACTCTTATGTAAATAAAATATACATATGGAAGCATGGAAAGGGTTTTCTTGGGATTTTTGGAAAATGTTTATTGAGCAAAGTAAGTACTTGGAAGCAACATTAAAAAGCTAAAACATGAGCACAACTAAGACAAATAACAGCTGCAGCAGATTTGTTTTTATAAATTTTTGGCATGATGTTAATGAAACTGGGCAAATGGGAGTAATAATGATAAGAAGAAGGACATATTAAAGGAGTGGACATGGTAAGACATTGTCAAGGCTCATATACCTAGGAAACTTAAAAGAAAAATATTTTAAATATTTGCTAGGCTATTGTCTTTAAAATAATTAATTTAAGTGCACTTTAAAAGAAACACATGTATTTTTAGAAATTTAAATTTTTCGGTAATCTTAGTACCAAATTGGTTACTTGGATTTAATATTTAGTTTATTTTGTCTGAACTTAAGTTTTATGTTTGTATATATTTTTGTTATTAAAAAATAAACTGAAAATAAATTTGGTACTTTTTGAAAATTTTGAAAAAGTACCATTTCTTAGAAAAAGTACTTTTTTCAATCTATATATATAAAAGAGTAACTGGCTGACTGATTCATCATCGCACAGCCCAAACGACTGAAGCTAGAATCATGAAATTTTAACTGTGGGTTCCTCCCTCCCCAAAATGATCCGATAAGAAGGGATTTTTGGAAATTCAAACGTTTAGGGGGTAAAAAAGTGTAAAAACGGGTAATTTCGATAACCTTATATCTTCAAAACTAATAAAGATACAAGAAAACTTACTCCATTTAAAAAATAAGCTGACAGGTGTTTCGTACTTTTTCGAAATTCGAACCTTTTAGGGGAGAAAACTGGTAAAACAGTTTTTTGGTACTTTTTTGACAACCTATGTATCTTTTAAACCAATAAACATAGCAACAAATTTTAAATCGTATTCTTTACTTATCAAAAAATAAAAAAATATAAGTTTGGTACTTTTTGGAAATTCGAAGCCTAAAGGGATAAAAATTGTGTTTATTTTTGGTACTTTTTTGGCAACCTATGTATCTTTTAAACCAATAAACATTGAAACAAATTTTAAATCGTATTCTATATACATCAAAATATAAAAAATTTTGGTACTTTTTGGAAATTCGAACCCCTAAGGGATAAAAATTGTGTTTATTTTTGGTACTTTTTCATAAAATATGTTTTTCTATAATTTAACATAGACATACGAATATTTTATTATGAACTCCCATAACGATGCAGATTTTTATTTGAATAAAATTGGGGATAAAAAATGTACCAAAAAGGGGATAAAATTGGGAAAATACATATTATTTGAAACTATTAAGCCAATATTGATAATTTTTTGTAACATAGGCTCCTGGATTCATACAAAAATTAACTAACAAGGTGTTATTTGGAACTCGAGTGAATAGGTATATATTGGGCAAAATCTGGGTAAACAGTTTGGTACTTTTTTTAAAACATATTTTTTCTTGGGCACATTAACACAGATTTCAATCGTTTGAGACATATCTGTAGCATAAACAATTTTGGCAAAATGGAGTATTTTTAAATTTCAAGGAGGAAAAGGGAAATTGGTACTTTTCTCCTAATGGTACTTTTTTAATATTTTAAATAATTTCACTTATCGACATTAAAGTTAGCTGATATGCATATGAGTGAAGGGTATAATATTTAGGTACCAAAATGTGAGAACTGGACTATAGGTACTTTTTTGTTCTTCTAATGGTAATTTTATTATACCCTTCACCTTCGTGAGAAGGGTATATATAAATTTGTAATTTCAACAATATAATTTTCCGACCCTATAAAGTATATATATTCTGGATCCAATACACGACGTGAAAAACAATATGATTGCGATGCCTTGAACAAACGTTCTACTGTAGAATCGACAAAAAAGAAAGAAGGAACTGGAGAGGTTTTTTTTTGGGCACTCCCTATGGATGATTTTAGCAACGATACACTCGCAGAATGATATTGCACTCGCAATTGCTTCATCAGGAGTTGCAGTTACGTTATTGGAAGGCACTCAAGTTGCCATTGAATATATGCAAATCAATGAAAATCCAATATGCACATTTCCAAGAACAGTTCGATGGCCAAAGTTTTGCAGCAAAGCAAACTGATCGTTTGGGATGAGTGTACAATGGCGCATAAAAGGCATTAGACAAGCGAAACAATCTAAGTCGATTTGGTGGGGCGATGATTCTTTTGACAGGTGATTTTCGACAAATATTGCCAGTGATTACACGGTCAACGCCAGCCGATGAACATAATGCATGAACGTCCGTGTTGTGGAAACACGTCAAGAATCTCAAATTGCTTGTGAACATGCGTGTCCACCTGCAGAACTATCAATCTGTAGAAGTATTTTCCAAGCAATTGCTGGACATTGGCAACGTCAAAAACCCGTTTGACATTTCGACCGACTTTATTCAATTTCCCTTTGCTTTCTGCCAGTTTACCGAATCAAAAAGCAAATTCATCCGAAAGGTGTTTCCACAAAATTGCAAAAATCATGAATGGTTGATGGTGTCGTCAACTCTCCAACTGAGTTTTTAAACTCACTGGAATTACCCGGATTACCGAATTATCCTTGAATATACATGCATATCGCATGGTCAATTATATGTCGCCTGTTCCCGTGCCGTCATTATATATTTAAGCGCCATACAACATAACCAAAAATATTTCCAAACCTATATGAATAAAAATTATCATTCAAAAAAACTTTTTTTTTCCCTTTTTAACTATGTTTACACATTTCAAACAGCTTCTCACATATTCACAAATCGAACACAAAATTTGTTTGTAATTTGGACAGGACAACGTCTGTCGGGTCAGCTAGTTTTATATAAAAAGTACTATTTAACAATTGTTATTTAATTTAAAACAAGTAAGAGAGCTACATCCGGCTGTGCCAATCTTATATATCCTTCACTAAATTATACTAAAATATTTTAAGGTAAACTAAATTAAAAAAATTTAAATTTTTTTTGTAATTTATTAGCGAAAATTTTTTTTATTTTTTTAAAATTTTTTAAAAAAAAAATTTATTTTTAAATTAAATTTTTTTTTTTAAATTTTTTACAAAAATTTTTTTTTTTTAATTTCTTTGTGAAAAACATTTTGTAACAAAAAATTTTTTTGGTGAAAAAAAATTTGGGGTAAAAAATATTTTTCCCGGTTTTGAGCGATTGTAGGTCCGTTTTACTTTGGCCTTACATACGCCGCTGCAATGGTCTTTGAAAGATGTACGTAGAAGGAAAACACAAAACGAAACTTTCCAACTGTTCGATTCGGTTCATATTTGATCATAGCCTTCATATAAGGTCCACTTCCAAAAATCACTTAAATATGCGTAAATCTCTCATATAAATATCGAACCAGGAATTAATACAGATCAGTTGTATTCAATTAACTTACTATTGGCTTTTGTGGCGATCAGTCCATAATTGGCCATAGCTCCCACATAAGAAACTGTTACGTTTTCACCTTTTGAAACGTTGGCTTACTTCCTTTAAATAAACCGGATAAAATAATAAAAGCAGTTTCATTAGTTTAAAATTGTAACAGTCTAAAATAGTCACTATGTGTTTTTAATACACACACACACGTTTATAATGCACAAACTTAAATGTATAAGACAGTTGATGTTAACTCTAACAGCGCCTATGATCAACTCACTCACGACTGCAACCTCTGCCACTATTTATACACACGCCATCTTTAGTGAATCTTCTACAATGCTCTTAACGGACAAACTAGTACATTAAAATTCTAGCAGCTTAAACATTTAGTGTTGCCATACTATAAGTAATCGCATGCTATCAACATTATTATAAACATGATGAATGCAGCAGGCAGTCGTTACAGACCGTTAAATTCAAATCGCTTTTACAAATTCATAACAATACATATCAATGCACTAGATATTATGACAATCGCCCCTTAATAGATCCACATTCGAAATATATTAACGCGCAAATTTAACACAAATATGTTTCACGTATACTACTGGGTTTTGTGACAATCGATCCATAATTACACCCAGAGAAAAAGACAACTTAAAATCAATAAAAAGTATATTGAATCAATAAGAAACATTAAGTCCCGGTCCACACTGTGAAACATTTGCTGCAAAACATTTTTAAATTCTCTTTTGCAACTGCATTCGTGTCCACACAGTGAAGTTTTTGCTTTTCAGTTTTTGACATTTCTGTACAGAACGAATATGAACGAATAAATGTAAATGACATACTCAACAAAAACTTCATGTACATGAAGCATTGTACCCTTTTCCATTCGTCTTTCCCCTTTCATCGACAAACTCAAATGTTTTGCAGCAAATGTTTCACAGTATGGTTGTGGACTAACGAAAGTCTAGTAATGTTGAATTTTTTTATTTCAATATGGTACAATATTAATTTAAAGTGGAAAACTATTGACTTATCGTATTTCAATACTTTTAAGTTGCAGTTTTTCCCTAAGTGTATACATAGCTCCTATATAAGGTCCACATCCGAAAAATACATCCACCATAAATGTTAAGGGTATTTAGATTATGTCTTTGCATTTGTAACTAATCGAATTATTAGTCGGCGACCCACTAACCCCCTGACTATACTTGGCAAATATTTATCATAACAATTGTTGTCAGGACAAAGTTGTCTCAGCAAAAGCATTAAGAATTTTGTCATGACGAAACTATAAGGGGGCTATACCTAATTATTTTGTATTTCGACAACCATTTTAACGTTTATGAAGACAAGAATTTATCAAGTATAGATAAGTTCCATCCTAAATCTCCTCTGCACATTCTATGTCAGTCCCGGAGGGGATGGTGTGGCTTCTGAGAGAGGGACGTTTAAATAATGTTTATTTAAAATGAAACATCATTTTTTAACATTTTGACCGTTTTAAATAAACCAATACTTGAGGCGACATCTATATGTCAATATAGGATATTGTATTTGGTAAAAGTACATGCTTAGAAAATGTTACTCCGAAATACTGTATAAATATAAAAAGTGGAAAGCTATAATAATTCGGTAGACGGTAAATGTCTCCACTGAATGAATGCTTAGTGTATACTTCAACCATTCATAATAGTGTTGCCAGTATGAGAACTTTAAAAGCAATACAGTACTGCCAATCGTATGAATTTTTGAATGATTTTAACGTTAATCAGGGATTGGATTTTACATTTATTGATAAATGCCATTAATTGATTTCACAAAACAGTATTATTGGCGTGTAAATGATCAACATGGGACAGGGGGTTAATTCTCATGATAATTATTTTTCACATTTTCTTAGCACGTGTGCAGTGAAGAAATTAGAACAAATCTTTAAAGTTTTCATATGAAGAAAGTGAAAGTGGAATTTTCCTTGACTCTGGCTCATAAATCAGGCTGAATTTGAGCGATGGCATGAGTTATGTTAGCTTTGTGGTCCGCTGTGGTTTGTGGCTTATTCCCATAGACCAGCAACTTAAAAAACCCCCACAAGAAAACATCAAACGGGATCAACTCGCACGATCATAGTGGCCAAATGACATCAACTACATGTAATCAAATCGCTCGTGCAGAATGTCCAATGTGGCATGAGCTGTGTGTCACGTAGCGTCGTCCTGATGAAGCCACATGTCATTTGTGTCCATATCATCCAATTCCGGCCAAAAGAAGTTTTTAATGACGCCGCCAGCACAAAATCCTTTTTCGGGCTGCACTTGAACGATCTTGGATCTCATGTGGATTGGTATCGTTCCATTCATCCAGAAATGGGCCTTATCGCTGAAGATCATTTTTTGATGAAAATTAGAGTTAATAACTGATCCAGGGCCCAATCTGCAAATAAACAACTCTATTAGCTAACCACTGGTATACAATAGATTCACCTAATCTGTTCTCGCATATCACATCAATGTGGATTCAAAACCTACAAATCTCTACCATCTTTAATTTATGTATATAAATTCAAAATTTAATTTAAATAGAATTAAATGAACTTATAAATAATTTTGTTGAGCAGATATTTTCCACATCCTTACACACACACACTCACACATACTACATACTTCTTCAACTAAATTGTTGTTATTAAGACTATTGACGTTTGTTTTTGTAGGTGTAGCTGTTGATATTGTTGTTGCTGTCGTAATAAGTAGTGTTCGTTTGTTGCCTGTCTTCGTATTGTTTGCCAACAGCTGTAGTTGATGTTAATTAATCTATTCACTTGTACACTTAATATTTTTTCATTACAATTCTTTGTAATAGTATTTGTAGGAAATACTTACACATACATATAAATACAAACACAAGCACACCTATATATTTATATACATAAAGTACGTATCCTGTGCACTTGCTTCTTTCTATACACGCGTATAAGTAATATCAAATTTATACACGGCAAAAAGACTGTAACATTTAAATGGCACAAACTTATTTAAGGTCTTAAATATTTCTTGGATTTTTTTTATATTTTCTTGAAGAAGAATATTTACTTGGATGCTGCAAATACTCCCACATATTTTGTTGTACTTACTTATATTAAAATGTTGTAGTTGCTAATACGCCCCCAAATAATAACTAACTAAAAAATTTAATAAGCAAGAATCATAATTGCACAAAACGATCAAAAAGACTACAATTGAAAAGGAGAAAATCATAGTTTTACATGAAACTCTTCAGTTCTATTTTAGGACCTAGTTCTAGTTCAGTTCTAGTTCACGTTCTAGTTCAGGTTCTAGTTCAGGTTCTAGTTCAGGTTCGATTTCAGGTTCTAGTTCAGGTTCAGGTTCTAGATCAGTTCTATTTCTAGTTCAGGTTCTAGTTCAGGTTCTGGTTCATATTCTAGTTCAGGTTCTAGTTCAGGTTCTGGTTCAGGTTCTAGTTCAGGTTCTAGTTCAGGTTCCAGTTTAGGTTCTAGTTCAGGTTCTGGTTCATATTCTAGTTCAGGTTCTAGTTCAGGTTCTGGTTCAGGTTCTAGTTCAGGTTCTAGTTCAGGTTCTAGTTCAGGTTCCAGTTTAGGTTCTAGTTCAGGTTCTAATTCTGGTTCTAGTTCAGGTTCTAGTTCAGGTTCAGGTTCTAGTTCAGTTCTATTTCTAGTTCAGGTTCTAGTTCAGGTTCTGGTTCATATTCTAGTTCAGGTTCTAGTTCAGGTTCTGGTTCAGGTTCTAGTTCAGGTTCTAGTTCTAGTTCAGGTTCCAGTTTAGGTTCTAGTTCAGGTTCTGGTTCATATTCTATTTCAGGTTCTGGTTCAGGTTCTAGTTCAGGTTCTAGTTCAGGTTCTAGTTCAGGTTCCAGTTTAGGTTCTAGTTCAGGTTCTAGTTCAGGTTCTATTTCAGGTTCTAGTTCAGTTCTAGTTCAGTACTAGTTGAGTTCTAGTTCAGTTCTAGTTCAGTTCTAGTTCAGTTCTAGTTCAGTTCTAGTTCAGTTCTAGTTCAGTTCTAGTTCAGGTTCTAATTCTGGTTCTAGTTCAGGTTCTAGTTTAGGTTCAGGTTCTAGTTCAGTTCTTGTTCAGTTCTAGTTCAGTTCTAGTTCAGTTCTAGTTCAGGTTCTAGTTCAGGTTCTAGTTCAGGTTCTATTTCAGGTTCTAGTTCAGTTCTAGTTCAGTACTAGTTGAGTTCTAGTTCAGTTCTAGTTCAGTTCTAGTTCAGTTCTAGTTCAGTTCTAGTTCAGTTCTAGTTCAGTTCTAGTTCTAGTTCAGTTCTAGTTCAGTTCTAGTTCAGTTCTAGTTCAGTTCTAGTTCAGTTCTAGTTCAGTTCTAGTTCACGTTCTAGTTCAGTTCTAGTTCAGTTCTAGTTCAGTTCTAGTTCACGTTCTAGTTCAGGTTCTAGTTCAGGTTCTAGTTCAGGTTCGATTTCAGGTTCTAGTTCAGGTTCAGGTTCTAGTTCAGTTCTATTTCTAGTTCAGGTTCTAGTTCTAGTTCAGGTTCTGGTTCATATTCTAGTTCAGGTTCTAGTTCAGGTTCTGGTTCAGGTTCTAGTTCAGGTTCTAGTTCTAGTTCTAGTTCAGGTTCCAGTTTAGGTTCTAGTTCAGGTTCTGGTTCATATTCTAGTTCAGGTTCTAGTTCAGGTTCTGGTTCAGGTTCTAGTTCAGGTTCTAGTTCAGGTTCTAGTTCAGGTTCTAGTTCAGGTTCTAGTTCAGGTTCCAGTTTAGGTTCTAGTTCAGGTTCTAGTTCAGGTTCTAACTCTGGTTCTAGTTCAGGTTCTAGTTTAGGTTCAGGTTCTAGTTCCGTTCAGGTTCTAGTTCAGGTTCTAATTCTGGTTCTAGTTCAGGTTCTAGTTTAGGTTCAGGTTCTAGTTCAGTTCTAGTTCAGTTCTTGTTCAGTTCTAGTTCAGTTCTAGTTCAGTTCTAGTTCAGTTCTAGTTCAGGTTCTAGTTCAGTTCTAGTTCAGTACTAGTTGAGTTCTAGTTCAGTTCTAGTTCAGTTCTAGTTCAGTTCTAGTTCAGTTCTAGTTCAGTTCTAGTTCAGTTCTAGTTCAGTTCTAGTTCAGTTCTAGTTCAGTTCTAGTTCAGTTCTAGTTCAGTTCTAGTTCAGTTCTAGTTCAGTTCTAGTTCAGTTCTAGTTCAGTTCTAGTTCAGTTCTAGTTCAGTTCTAGTTCAGTTCTAGTTCAGTTCTAGTTCAGTTCTAGTTCAGTTCTAGTTCAGTTCTAGTTCAGTTCTAGTTCAGTTCTAGTTCAGTTCTAGTTCAGTTCTAGTTCAGTTCTAGTTCAGTTCTAGTTCAGTTCTAGTTCAGTTCTAGTTCAGTTCTAGTTCAGTTCTAGTTCAGTTCTAGTTCAATTCTAGTTCAGTACTAGTTGAGTTCTAGTTCAGTTCTAGTTCAGTTCTAGTTCAGTTCTAGTTCAGTTCTAGTTCAGTTCTAGTTCAGTTCTAGTTCAGTTCTAGTTCAGTTCTAGTTCAGTTCTAGTTCAGTTCTAGTTCAGTTCTAGTTCAGTTCTAGTTCAGTTCTAGTTCAGTTCTAGTTCAGTTCTAGTTCAGTTCTAGTTCAGTTCAAGTTCAGTTCTAGTTCAGTTCTAGTTCAGTTCTAGTTCAGTTCTAGTTCAGTTCTAGTTCAGTTCTAGTTCAGTTCTAGTTCAGTTCTAGTTCAGTTCTAGTTCAGTTCTAGTTCAGTTCTAGTTCAGTTCTAGTTCAGTTCTAGTTCAGTTCTAGTTCAGTTCTAGTTCAGTTCTAGTTCAGTTCTAGTTCAGTTCTAGTTCAGTTCTAGTTCAGTTCTAGTTCAGTTCTAGTTCAATTCTAGTTCAATTCTAGTTCAGTTCTAGTTCAGTTCTAGTTCAGTTCTAGTTCAGGTGCAGATTCAAGTTCTAGTTCAGGTTCTAGTTCAGGTTCGAGTTCAGGTTCTAGTTCAGTTCTAGTTCAGTTCTAATTCAGGTTCTAGTTCAGGTTCTAGTTGAGGTTCCAGTTCAGGTTCTAGTTCAGGTTCTAGTTCAGGTTCCAGTTGAGGTTCTAGTTCAGTTCTAGTTCAGTTCTAGTTCAGTTCTAGTTCAGTTCTAGTTCAGTTCTAGTTCAGTTCTAGTTCAGTTCTAGTTCAGTTCTAGTTCAGTTCTAGTTCAGTTCTAGTTCAGTTCTAGTTCAGTTCTAGTTCAGTTCTAGTTCAGTTCTAGTTCAGTTCTAGTTCAGTTCTAGTTCAGTTCTAGTTCAGTTCTAGTTCAGTTCTAGTTCAGTTCTAGTTCAGTTCTAGTTCAGTTCTAGTTCAGTTCTAGTTCAGTTCTAGTTCAGTTCTAGTTCAGTTCTAGTTCAGTTCTAGTTCAGTTCTAGTTCAGTTCTAGTTCAGTTCTAGTTCAGTTCTAGTTCAGTTCTAGTTCAGTTCTAGTTCAGTTCTAGTTCAGTTCTAGTTCAGTTCTAGTTCAGTTCTAGTTCAGTTCTAGTTCAGTTCTAGTTCAGTTCTAGTTCAGTTCTAGTTCAGTTCTAGTTCAGTTCTAGTTCAGTTCTAGTTCAGTTCTAGTTCAGTTCTAGTTCAGTTCTAGTTCAGTTCTAGTTCAGTTCTAGTTCAGTTCTAGTTCAGTTCTAGTTCAGTTCTAGTTCAGTTCTAGTTCAGTTCTAGTTCAGTTCTAGTTCAGTTCTAGTTCAGTTCTAGTTCAGTTCTAGTTCAGTTCTAGTTCAGTTCTAGTTCAGTTCTAGTTCAGGTTCTAGTTCAGGTTCTAGTTCAGGTTCTAGTTCAGGTTCTAGTTCAGGTTCTAGTTCAGATTCTAGTTCAGTTCTAGTTCAGGTTCTAGTTCAGGTTCTAGTTCAGGTTCTAGTTCAGGTTATAGTTCAGGTTCTAGTTCAGGTTCTAGTTCAGGTTCTAGTTCAGGTTCTAGTTCGGGTTCTAGTTCAGGTTGTAGTCCAGGTTCTAGTTCTGTTCTAGTTCTGTTCTAGTTCTGTTCTAGTTCTGTTCTAGTTCTGTTCTAGTTCTGTTCTAGTTCTGTTCTAGTTCTGTTCTAGTTCTGTTCTAGTTCTGTTCTAGTTCTGTTCTAGTTCTGTTCTAGTTCTGTTCTAGTTCTGTTCTAGTTCTGTTCTATTTCTGTTCTAGTTCTGTTCTAGTTCTGTTCTAGTTCTGTTCTAGTTCTGTTCTAGTTCTGTTCTAGTTCTGTTCTAGTTCTGTTCTAGTTCTGTTCTAGTTCTAGTTCTGTTCTAGTTCTGTTCTAGTTCTGTTCTAGTTCTGTTCTAGTTCTGTTCTAGTTCTGTTCTAGTTCTGTTCTAGTTCTGTTCTAGTTCTGTTCTAGTTCTGTTCTAGTTCTGTTCTAGTTCTGTTCTAGTTCTGTTCTAGTTCTGTTCTAGTTCTGTTCTAGTTCTGTTCTAGTTCTGTTCTAGTTCTGTTCTAGTTCTGTTCTAGTTCTGTTCTAGTTCTGTTCTAGTTCTGTTCTAGTTCTGTTCTAGTTCTGTTCTAGTTCTGTTCTAGTTCTGTTCTAGTTCTGTTCTAGTTCTGTTCTAGTTCAGGTTCTAGTTCAGGTTTTAGTTCAGGTTCTAGTTCTAGTTCAGTTCTAGTTCAGGTTCTAGTTCAGGTTCTAGTTCAGGTTCCAGTTCAGGTTCTAGTTCAGGTTCTACTTCAGGTTCTAGTTCAGGTTCTAGTTTAGGTTCTAGTTCAGTTCTAGTTTACTTCTAGTTCAGTTCTAGTTCAGTTCTAGTTCAGGTTCTAGTTCAGGTTCTAGTTCAGATTATAGTTCAGGTTATAGTTCAGGTTCTAGTTCAGGTTCTAGTTCAGGTTCTAGTTCGGGTTCCAGTTCAGGTTCTAGTTCTGTTCTAGTTCTGTTCTAGTTCAGGTTCTAGTTCAGGTTTTAGTTCAGGTTCTACTTCAGGTTCTAGTTCAGGTTCTAGTTTAGGTTCTAGTTCAGGTTCTAGTTTAGGTTCTAGTTCAGGTTCTACTTCAAGTTCTAGTTCAGGTTCTAGTTCTGGTTCTAGTTCAGGTTCTAGTTCAGGTTCTAGTTCAAACGAGATTCTTATTCAAATTTTCATAAAAAAAATAATTTTTGATTAATACTAAAAGTGACTGACCTTATTTTCCCCCAAAAAACACTGTATTTACAGAGTTATTTAAATTTTTTTATGTAACAATTTTAATTGTTCGTAAATTTTATTTTCAAAATGAGATAAATTCAAAAATAACAACCCAAATCTAAGATACATACATAAATATTTTCACTTTTTGTTCCGCTCACACAATTACTTTATTATCCCAACACAAAAGGACTAACCCAACCCTTTTTTTATTGTACTGAAAAGGAAAGAAAAAACCGAAACCTAACAACAACGTCACAATAAATTCCAAATATTCATAAAAAAAAAAAAAAACGGAAAACAATTCACACAAATGTTAAATATCACGTGCTTAGTATAAAAATCCACATCCAAATACAGCCACCTACCGTTTTTGTTTTATGATTTTCTACACTCTCACACTCTCTCTCTCTCTTACTTTTGAAATACACTCTTGATTTCTCATAACAATAACATAGCCAGAAAAAAACGAAACCGCTATAACAGCTGTTTTGGCACTTGGTAACAATTTTCCATTGCCTTAGCCAGGCACAGTCACATTCACATTCGCATTCAATCTTCCATGTTTAATGATTATAATCATTATCACAAACCAACACCATCATCACATCACAGCAACACATCGTCATGTGTAGCCGGCAAACATGGTTAACTTCCAGTAATAATAATACGAAAGCGAAATTCAACACACATTTACAATTACAGCTGCAGCACACTTCACACTCTACCTCTCTTGGCCATTTCTGCTTTAGAATTTTACAGTTTTACACCACCACCCCCCACCCATAGCCTTGTTTACCCTTTACTCCTGAGCCAGCCATTATGTATCAGCCAACACAACATACATAAATTTAAATTGGGCTTATAGCATTTCTCTTACTCTCTTCACTTAAGTACTCTTACATTTTACAGTTATTTGCTTTTTTTTGTGTTGGTTTTTGATATTTTATTGTCATCACCCACTCACTCTATGTTGGCCAAAATGCACTCACATGTTAGCCAAAATATTTTCCTGAAAAAACTATAATGAATGCCTGCCTACACACACATAGCAACATAACACCTTTTTAAAAGGTATTAAAAATATGCTCATCATCACTCTCATTCATTGCTCTCTTGTTGTAAACTCTTCCTATTCACTCACTGACTCTTGTTTATGTTTTGTTTACTTTTTTCCATCACTGTATGCGTCATACAGTCTGTAATTTTTTGTTTACAATTTTAGGTTCGTTGTGCTCAGCTGTAGATGGTGGTCATGTTGTTGTTGTTTGTGATGGTGAAATGGGTTTGGGAAAATGTATTCCCTATATCTGAAATCAGCTGTTGGCATGTGCTTAACGCACGTGCTTGCAGAGAGTCTGTAAAAATGTGTGTTTTTTTCTTTTAAAGGCAAAAAAAAAAAAACTTGTAACAAAAAACATTTTTGGTTTAACAGGAAAAAGGAAAAATAAATTTAAAGGGAAAGGATTTTTAAGGACTTGTTTTGTTATATTCTAGAAAAATGATAAATTAAAATGTAAGCAGTAATGGAAACTTTTTAAAAAGGAATGTAAGGAAGGGTAATTCAATGTTATTGATATGGAGAAGTTTTTAGGTTTTTATACTACAATTTTAGCTTTAATCGAAGGTGTCTTTAGACTCCAATTTTAGCTGCAATCCTAGCTTTGTTTAATACTTAAATCATAGCTGCAATCGTAGGTATTTTTATACTTCAATTTCCGTTTCAGTCGTAGGTATTTTTATACTCCAAATGATACTCGTTTTTATACCCTTATATATAAGTTTGTCATTCCGTTTGTAATTTCCAAAATATAATTTTCCGACCTTAAAAAGTATATATATTCTGGATCCTTATAGATAACTTTATAACTTTATAAATTTATAACTCTATAGCTTTACAACTTTATAACTTTATAACATTATAACTTTATAACTTTATAACTTTATAACTTTATAACTTTATAACATTATAACTTTATAACTTTATAACTTTATAACTTTATTACTTTATAACTTTATAACTTTATAACTTTATAACTTTATAACTTTATAACTTTATAACTTTATAACTTTATAACATTATAACTTTATAACTTTATAACTTTATAACTTTATAACTTTATAACTTTATAACTTTATAACTTTATAACTTTATAACTTTATAACTTTATAACTTTATAACTTTATAACTTTATAACTTTATAACTTTATAACTTTATATGTTTAAAACTTTATAAGTATTAAGTTAGTGAATCAAAATTTCCTGCTGGATCATTTTTATACACTTCGCCTTCGTGAGAAGGGTATATATAAGTTTGTCATTCCGTTTGTAACAATATAATTTTCCGACCCTATAAAGTATATTAATTCTGAATCCTTATAGATAGCGGAGTCGATTTAGCCATGTCCGTCTGTCTGTCTGTCTGTTGAAATCATTTTTCTGAAGACCCCAGATATCTTAGGGATCCAAATCTTCAACAATTCTGTCAGACATGCTTTCGAGAAGTTTCCTATTTAAAATCAGCAAAATCCGTCCATAAATAATGGAGCTATGAGCAAAACTCCGAGACAACCTCTATTTTTGGCCTATTTTTGATCTATATCTCGATTACTAACTCATAAATATAGACAATATGGATATCTAATGATGGATATTTCAAAGTCCATTACAACGATGCATATTAGGCTATAGTAAGTTGGACCTACAATGGGTCAAAATCTGGAAAAATATTTTTTAACCCGAATTTTTTTCCACAAAAAACATTATTTTGTCATACATTTTTTTCACTAATAAAAAAAAAATTAATTTTTAAAAAAATTTTTAAACAAATTGAAGAAAACTTTTAAAAAACAATTTCGAAAAAAAAAATTTTTAAAAAATAAAAAATTTTTTTTTTAAATTTTATTTTAAAGTATAAATTGGTGAAGGGTATATAAGATTCGGCACAGCACTCTTACTTGTTTTCTTTTATTGCGTTTAAGCATCATTTCAGACATGCAAAATCGTCTTTCAAGGTCTCTTTGGGTGAATATTGCTGCTGGCAAACGTTTTAAAATTGCTGCTTGAGTAGCTCTCAATGATTTTGCAAGCTCTTGTTGAGTTGTACAACAATCTTCATGGAGTAATGCCTCCAATTCTTATTCTTCAAAGTTTTTTGCTTGGCCTGGGTGATCTTTGTCTTCTGAACCGCACAAGCCATCTTTCACACATTGAAACCGATGGACCTCATTCACCATAAGCTTTAAAGAGCACTCAGTGTGCTTCAGCGGCACTTTTTTTCTTCAAATTAATGAAGTAAAGCAAAACTTCCCGCATATGAAGCTTTGTTGGTACAAAATTCGAAGCAAAAAAGAACTTTGTTATTAACTAAGTGAGAGCTTTTTTGTTCCACATGCAACCCCAACCTGTTGCAACATACATAGTTGCAAGCTTTATATTGTAAACGCATGGTCCTTCGTACTAAACATTTTCATAGATTATTTCAAATTAAAAAGAAAGAAAACCACCATAAATCTCAAATATTTAATACGTCATTTTATTATTTATATAAAAAAGAAAACTATACAAAAAATTTATATACAAAGCAAAAACAAAATATAAATAAATCAAGATCAAAAATTGTATATAAATCGAATACTACATATGTCTACTGAAGGAGAATATAAAGGGGCAACTTGAAAGTTGCAAAAGAAAAAAAGAAGAAAATAAATATATATTTTGGAAAATATAAAGTATGAAACAACTGAAAGCGCCTCAGTGAAAAATAATAATATTAAACAAAACAATACGCAGCCACGTACATTAATTGTTTAAATACAAATGTTTAGATTTAAATAAATTTAAAGAAAAAGCGCGCTTTAAACTTTAAGAAAATACAAAGAAATTAATTAATTAATGGATTAATATTATTACGAGAAAACTAACTACTTTCCATGGAAACTACTTGAAGAGCAAAGATTTATAAAAAGTTAAGTTAAATAAATTGAATAATTCAAGCAAAAAAAAAACTGCGCGCAGTTTGAATATTCTTAGCAATATTACTTTTCTTAATGTAAATGTTAATTAAATTTAAAGTTATATTAAAGAATTCCAATAACTACAAACCCGAGGCTTTTGAAGGTTTGTAACAGGAAAAACTTTTCCATTTTTTCAAGAAAAATCTAAAAAAAATACCGCCAAAATTTGAAGAATTAGTAGCAGTAGTAGAAAAAAAAATTGCACTTGTCTCATGTTACCCGAGTCCTTTCAAAATCTTAATTAAGCGAATGTGACTTTTATAAAGAAATTTTAAGTAAAGAGCAAACCGGCTGCTCTACGCGACTGAGGCGTATATTTCGCGCGAAACGGTGGCTGGCATTTAAAAACAATAACCATGCCAAAGAATAGATAAATAACCGTTAAGAAAATCAGCATGGGAAAGGAGAAAACAATGCGAGCCGTTAAAATTTTCGGTTTCCGATTGTCCAACGCTGAAGAGGGCACAAAAACTCCTAAAAATAATTAAAAAAAAAAAAAAATTAATTTAATAAAATATCAACACCAAAAGCAAATCCTCACCATTAACACTTTTCGATTCACAGCGCTCACCCACATAACCATCGGCACACTCACACGAAAAGAGACTCTGATTGCCCATGGGCACCCTAAAGCAGCGGCCACCATTCAAACAGAAATCCGTAAGAAATTGACCCGTGCAGGCAAACGATAATACATTGTCCATTATACTCTGATAGATATCGATCAATTGATAGCCAGGATTTTCATTAGGTTTCTTAGTCTGTTTAGCTATATCGGTCAGCAATAAATCACTGATTTGCTTGCCAAAATCCCCAAAAGGTTCCAAACCATCTGCTCCATCACCACCAATACCACCCCCACCTCCTTTTTCCTGTGGTGGTGGCCTGTCCTTGCCAGAAGCTTCTGCTGTCTGATCTTCGGAGGCCGTTTCATCATCTGTATTGATGTTGGTATGATGTTTGTTGTTGTTGATCTGTTCGCTGCCCATATGACCGCCATGGACATGTTGTTCGTATTTCTCATTTGTTGGTTGATGCCCATTATATTGTTGATATTGTTGCATTTTATGTTGTTGTATAATATTAAAGGTCTGCTCTTTTAGGAATAAGATTCGGCTAGAACAACAATCTGGAAAGGGAAAAAAGAGAGAAATACCGTATTAAATTAAAGAACTACTAAAGTAAATACAAGGTTTTTTTTAATAAAGAAACATCGTTAAAGACATAAAATGTCTAAAATTCTAACTAGAACTGAACTAGAACCTGAACCAGAACCAGAACCTGAACTAGAACAGAACTAGAACAGAACTAGAACAGAACTAGAACAGAACTAGAACAGAACTAGAACAGAACTAGAACAGAACTAGAACAGAACTAGAACAGAACTAGAACAGAACTAGAACAGAACTAGAACAGAACAGAACTAGAACAGAACTAGAACAGAACTAGAACAGAACTAGAACAGAACTAGAACAGAACTAGAACAGAACAGAACTAGAACAGAACTAGAACAGAACTAGAACAGAACTAGAACAGAACTAGAACAGAACTAGAACAGAACTAGAACAGAACTAGAACAGAACTAGAACAGAACTAGAACAGAACTAGAACAGAACTAGAACAGAACTAGAACAGAACTAGAACAGAACTAGAACAGAACTAGAACAGAACTAGAACAGAACTAGAACAGAACTAGAACAGAACTAGAACAGAACTAGAACAGAACTAGAACAGAACTAGAACAGAACTAGAACAGAACTAGAACAGAACTAGAACAGAACTAGAACAGAACTAGAACAGAACTAGAACAGAACTAGAACAGAACTAGAACAGAACTAGAACAGAACAGAACTAGAACAGAACTAGAACAGAACTAGAACAGAACTAGAACAGAACTAGAACAGAACTAGAACAGAACTAGAACAGAACTAGAACAGAACTAGAACAGAACAGAACTAGAACAGAACTAGAACAGAACAGAACTAGAACAGAACTAGAACAGAACTAGAACAGAACTAGAACAGAACTAGAACAGAACTAGAACAGAACTAGAACAGAACTAGAACAGAACTAGAACAGAACTAGAACAGAACTAGAACAGAACTAGAACAGAACTAGAACAGAACTAGAACAGAACTAGAACAGAACTAGAACAGAACTAGAACAGAACTAGAACTAGAACAGAACTAGAACAGAACTAGAACAGAACTAGAACAGAACTAGAACAGAACTAGAACAGAACAGAACTAGAACAGAACTAGAACAGAACTAGAACAGAACTAGAACAGAACTAGAACAGAACTAGAACAGAACTAGAACAGAACTAGAACAGAACTAGAACAGAACTAGAACAGAACTAGAACAGAACTAGAACAGAACTAGAACAGAACTAGAACAGAACTAGAACAGAACTAGAACAGAACTAGAACAGAACTAGAACAGAACTAGAACAGAACTAGAACAGAACTAGAACAGAACTAGAACAGAACTAGAACAGAACTAGAACAGAACTAGAACAGAACTAGAACAGAACTAGAACAGAACTAGAACAGAACTAGAACAGAACTAGAACAGAACTAGAACAGAACTAGAACAGAACTAGAACAGAACTAGAACAGAACTAGAACAGAACTAGAACAGAACTAGAACAGAACTAGAACAGAACTAGAACAGAACTAGAACAGAACTAGAACAGAACTAGAACAGAACTAGAACAGAACTAGAACAGAACTAGAACAGAATTAGAACAGAACTAGAACAGAACTAGAACAGAACTAGAACAGAACTAGAACAGAACTAGAACAGAACTAGAACAGAACTAGAACAGAACTAGAACAGAACTAGAACAGAACTAGAACAGAACTAGAACAGAACTAGAACAGAACTAGAACAGAACTAGAACAGAACTAGAACAGAACTAGAACAGAACTAGAACAGAACTAGAACAGAACTAGAACAGAACTAGAACAGAACTAGAACAGAACTAGAACAGAACTAGAACAGAACAGAACTAGAACAGAACTAGAACAGAACTAGAACAGAACTAGAACAGAACTAGAACAGAACTAGAACAGAACTAGAACAGAACTAGAACTAGAACAGAACTAGAACAGAACTAGAACAGAACTAGAACTGAACTAGAACTGAACTAGAACTGAACTAGAACTGAACTAGAACTGAACTAGAACTGAACTAGAACTGAACTAGAACCTGAACTAGAACCTGAACTAGAACTAGAACAGAACTAGAACTGAAAAGATCTAAAACCGATTTGTTTAATGAAGAATTAAATAATATTGAAAATAAGCTGGAAACCTATGTAATTAGATTTATTTTTAATCGGAAGTCAATTGTGTGTAAGAAAATATATTTGTTGCGAGATAAAAAATTCAGTAAAATCTTAATATCTGATTAGTTTTGAGAAAATAAGCTTACTTTTGATCACTATTGTACAACAATTTTTTTGTTGCATGAAAAGTATATTACATACTTTGTAAATACTGAGATTTATGTACAAATATTTGGATGTAATACAAAATTGCATTATTTAAAAATGAATATAAAGTTTGCTATAATCACTCTCTATTTATTTTGTCTCTTTCTTTCTGTATTTGATCTTGCACTTATTATCTCATTTCCTCTCTTTTCTATTTCACATTTCTATTGACATTTTTTTTACACTAAATGTCATTGTGACATTCTTTGTTCAACAAACAAAATAATATTTCTTTTTCATTGATATTTCGTGATCTGTGAACAATAAAGTACTTTGTTCATTAATCTATACTGCACTAGAAAATTACAATTAAAAAAATTTTTGTTTTTTAATTAAATTTCAAATCTGAAATTATTATATGTATAAAATGTTTTAGACATTGTTCACTAGAATCACTTTTTATATATTTTGCTCTCTCTGTATTTGAGCATTCTTTTATTCTATCTCCTACGCTCTCTCTCTGTATTTTCTATATCACTTTTTCATTGACATTTATTTTAAACTAACTGTCATAGTGACATTCTTTGTCTGCCATTCAAAACCATCTTTCTATTCATTGATCTTTACAGATCTTTGAAAAAAGGAAATATTTTATTCATTGATCTTTGGAGATCTTCAAAAAAGCGTTTAATTTATAAAACCCAATAATCATTTCATTCACCTGTAACTGCGACAATTGTTGACAGCATGAAAATTACTCTTAGCAAATTTTTGGAAATTTGCATCGTGTTATTTGTTTGTTACTATATTTAACAATTCCGTAATGATAATGATCACCACTGGCAGCGTTCGCCAGGAAACGCCGTAGTAGCAATGAAAATCAATTTATTTTTTGTAAATTATTTTAAAAAAATTTGTTTAATTGATGAGCACGTGGAGTTAATACTATAAACATTATAGTGATTATTTTTTAAACGTTTTTATGAAAAATTTGTTAATGAAAGTTTTTAAATAATGCCGCACATCTTTGTCAAGTATTGATTATGAACTTCTTGTTTTGTTTTCAAGAACTACCGAAATTTGATTTTATTACATTTTCTTTTTTTTTTAATTTAAAAAGGAAAATGTTTTATTAAAACATTTTTGTTATGTTTTTATAGTTTTATTTTTAATGACCCGCAAGTTTTTGTTTCACCATTAGAAACGGAAAGTAGCAGACAGAGGAAAAAAAATATATAAAAATTTTAATGCGTTCAAAAATAGACGTGAAATGAAAACGACGCGTAGCGCTAAAAGATCGCTTGAGATTTATAGAACTTTATCAATGATCGTACGATGTGAGACTAGAAAACTGAATTACAAAAGACATTCATTGTGAGCAGCAGCACGTACGTACGTACGTTCAAGTTGCCAAAAATAAAGAAAACATCAGGAGGATGGATGACAAATTTTTTTCAAATAATTTTTTGTTTTTATAATTTATCGTCGTAGTTTTTCTACAATATGGAAAATGAGAGAGAGCAAAAGAAAAGATCATTCATATTAGTTTACTCAATTAGTTTTATGAAAAATAAATTGTTGTAATTTTGTAAGAAAGTTGTAAAAACTATAACACTCTTTGACATTTTGTGCTAAAAATTTTAAAATATTTACATGTTTCTCGCTCTTTATTAAAAAAAACAAATATCAATTGAGTAAAATTATGTATTTTACTAGAGAGAGTATGCTTTCTTGGACTCTATATAAATGTATAGTAATCGTTTGAAATTTATTTAGTCTTCTTTTAGCAGAAGATATAGGAAATTATAAAGAACAATTTTTGTATTATTAGGCACAGTTGTAGTTTATGGTAGGGAAACAAAGTAAAAGATCTAAAGGGCTTTCCAACAAGAGGTGTTATTTTGAATCACCCGGTATTGCGGTAGCTGCCACTTTTGAAGCTTTTATTCTTTGACATTTGATAAGTAGAAACTACGCCATTACTAAAATTGGAACGATACACGCTTCAACAACGCATTGAAATTATTAAAATTCACTACAAAAATGGAGAAAATCTTGCAGTCACAGTTCGCAAAACTAAAGCCTTTTTGGGTCGTCGTGAAACACCTTGTCGGACCGCAATACAGAAATTGGTGGAAAAATTCGAGCTGTTGCGACAAGTTAGTGATGTGAACAATAAAACCCAGGCACGTCGCTCAAGAACAACTGAGAATATTGCTGCTGTAGCCCAAAGTGTTGAAGAAAACCCAGGTTTGTCCATTCCACAAACGTCATTACATCGTATTTTGCAGAAATACTTGGCACTTAATGCTTATAAAGTTCAGTTACCACAAGAACTCAAGCCGGGCAATCATCAACAACATCGTGTCTTTGCTGATTGTGACCTTGTTATTATCTCTTGAAGAGGTGAACACAATTGGCCACCGAGATCTTGTGAATTAACACCTTGCGACTTCTGCTTTTAGGGCCACGTGAAAGATAAGGTCTACGCCAACAGCTCAGCGTTGATTCAAGAACTCAAAGATAAAATTCGTGAGGCTATCGAGGACATAGAGCAGCCACTTTGCGATTTGGTTATGGAAAATTTCATGAAAAGGATATGATCCTGTAAGCGTGGTCGTGGTGGCCATTTGGCTGATATTGTTTTTCATTATTAACGGCATACCTTCGTCTTTATTATGAAGTAAACATCCGATCATTTATCTCAAATACCAAAATAACACGTCTTGTTGGAAAACCCTATACTAAAAGTGCTCAAAATGCTGATTATAAACAATTTAACGGATCGCGGAAAGGTAGGTCTTCAATCGTATACTCCAATTTTAGCTTGAATCGTAGGTCTTATTATACTTCAGTTTTAGCTTCAATCGTATGTCTTTTCATACTTGAATTTTAACTTCAATCGTATGTATTTTTATACTTCAAATTTTAGCTGCTATCGTATGACTTTTTATACTTCAATCTTAGGTTTTTTTAAACTTCAATCGAAGGTCTTTTTATACTTCAATCGAAGGTATTTTTATACTTCAATCGAAAGTCTTTTTGTACTTCAATCGAAGGGTTTTTATAGTTAAATTTTAGCTTCAATCATAGGTCTTTTTAAACTTCAATCGAAGGTCTTTTTATACTTCAATCGAAGGTCTTTTTATACTTAAATTTTAGCATCATTCCTGGGTAATTTTATAGTTAAATTTTAGCTTCAATCGTAGGTCTTTTTAAACTTCAATCGAGGTCTTTTTATACTTCAATCGAAAGTCTTTTTATACTTCAATCGAAGGTATTTTTATACTTCTATCGAAGGTATTTTTATACTTCAATCGAAAGTCTTTTTGTACTTCAATCGACGGTATTTTTATACTTAAATTTTAGCATCAATCCTGGGTCATTTTATAGTTAAATTTTAGCTTCAATCGTAGGTCTTTTTATACTTCAATCGAAGGTCTTTATATACTTAAATTTTAGCATCAATCCTGGGTCATTTTATACTTAAATTTTAGCTTCAATCGTAGGTCTTTTTAAACTTCAATCGAAGGTCTTTTTATATTTCAATCGAAGGTCTTTTTATACTTCAATCGAAGGTATTTTTGTACTTCAATCGAAGGTCTTTTTATAGTTAAATTTTAGCTTCAATCGTAGGTCTTTTTACACTTCAATCGAAGGTCTTTTTATACTTCAATCGAAGGTCTTTTTATACTTAAATTTTAGCATCAATCCTGGGTAATTTTATAGTTAAATTTTAGCTTCAATCGTAGGTCTTTTTAAACTTCAATCGAGGTCTTTTTATACTTCAATCGAAGGTCTTTTTATACTTCAATCGAAGGTATTTTTATACTTAAATTTTAGCATCAATCCTGGGTCATTTTATACTTAAATTTTAGCTTCAATCGTAGGTCTTTTTAAACTTCAATCGAAGGTCTTTTTATACTTCAATCGAAGATCTTTTTATACTTCAATCGAAGGTATTTTTGTACTTCAATCGAAGGTCTTTTTAAACTTCAATCGAAGGTCTTTTTATACTTCAATCGAAGGTCTTTTTATACTTAAATTTTAGCATCATTCCTGGGTAATTTTATAGTTAAATTTTAGCTTCAATCGTAGGTCTTTTTAAACTTCAATCGAGGTCTTTTTATACTTCAATCAAAGGTATTTTTATACTTCAATCGTAAGGGTTTTTATACTTAAATTTTAGCATCAATCCTGTCATTTTATACTTAAATTTTAGCTTCAATCGTAGGTCTTTTTATACTTCAATCGAAGGTATTTTTATACCTCAATCGTAGGTATTTTTATACTTCAATTTTAGCTTCAATCGTTGGTCTACTTATACTTCAATTTTAGCTTCAATCGTTGGTCTTTTTGTACTTCAATCGTAGGTCTTCTTATAATCCAATTGTAGCTTGAATAGGTCTTTTTGTTCTTTAATTTCAGCTTCTATCGAAGATCTTTTTATACTTGAGCGATTTACAATAGATGAGCGATTTTAAATAGAAACGCGGTTTTTGTTTTTAATAATTTATATGCCATTTTAAAAGGTATATTTCTTTAATTTATGATCACTTAGTTATGGAACATTATGGTGTAAACAACAAAGTTTTTTCTTGCTTCGAAAATGTCGAAATTTGTACCAAAGAATTATCATATGCGGGAAGTTTCTCTTTATTTCTTTAATTTAAAAAAAAGTGCCGCTGAAGCACATCGATTGCTCACCGAAGCTTATGGTGAATGTGTTCCATCGGTTTCAACTTCCGAGAGATGGTTTGTGCGGTTCAGAAGTTGTGATTTTGACCTGGAAGACAAAGATCGCCGAGGCAAGCCAAAAGAGTTTGAAGATCAAGAATTGCAGGCATTACTCAAAGAAGATTATTGTCAAACTCAACAAGTGTTTGCAAACCAATTGAGAGCTACTTAAGCAGCAATTACAAAACGTTTGCGAGCAACAGGATTAATCCAAAAGCAAGGAAATTGGGTGCCATACGAATTGAAGTCGAGAGACCTTTAAACACGATTCTGCATGTCCGAAATGATGCTTGAACGCTATAAAAGAAAATCATTTTTGCACCGAATCATTATTTGAGATGAAAAAGTGATCCAACAACCCAAAGGGTACACAGAGAAAACAGATTCGTGTTAGCAACCGAATTTGTTGCCAATCGAATGATTCGGTTGCACTCATAAAATTTTTCGGTTCTATCAACAGAAAGTCAGTTGACAAAGAAGAATTTCGGTCAAAGCAACCAAACTTTTGTTATCCCTTTTAAAAGTTTGTAGCCACAACTGTAAAATTCGGTTGCTGTCACGAATCAGTTTTCTTTGTGTAAGAGATCGTATGTGAAGCCCGTCTAACCAGCCGAATCGAGACAAAAGGTATTTGGTGGAACCAAAAGTGTTCTATCTACTATGAGCTGCTGAAATCTGACCAGACCATCACAGGGAACATGTACCGAACGCAACTGATTCCTTTGAAGTGAGCATTGGCCGAAAAACGCACAGGATTTGTGGCCAGACGTGAAACCTGTTGCAATACCTGTTAAAAAAACGATTTAGAAAGAAATGGTTGGGAAGTTTTACCTCACCCGCTTTATAGTCCAGACCCTGTCCCTTCCGACTACTATTTGTTTCGATCGATGCAGACCGCTCTCTGGGATACGCTTCACTTTGGAACAGAGTATTCGATATTGGTTTGATTCGTTCTTGCCCTTAAAATATGACCAGTTCTTTTGGCTCGGAATCCATATGTTGCCAGAAATATAGGAAAAGTTCATACCTTGAATAAATTTATATTGTACAAATGTTTCAAAATAAGAGCTACAAATTTGAAATAATCCATACACAAAATACACTTTTATCGTTAATTTTTTGCTTAATTTTAAAATACCTATCTTGAGATAATCCATATTAAAGCGATATTTATTTAACAATTCTTCCTTTAAATTTTTCCAATTGGTCATTTTTTGTATGTTCTTCTAGTCATTCCCAACATATACTCTTCAAACAAGTTGGCTACGAACCTGCCTCTTTTCAAACTTACGACGATAGACTATTTTAGTGCACTCTACTAAAATAAAAAAAAATGTACAGAAAATGTTTGACTTTTTAGTACAATTAGCTTTCAAACAACAACTATAAAAAGCAAAAGCAAACATTTTAAAGAGAATCCGAAAAAAAGAACATTCACTGCAAACGCAAACAACAACATTAAACTGATTGTGTGAGTTAAACACAAAACAAATAAAATACAAACTAAAAAAAGAAAGAAACAAATTAACTGAATGAACACAGCAGTCGCTAAATCATAGGAATCAAAAGCAAACATGAAAACTTTAAGCAAAATGCAAAAGAAATAAAAAAAAAGAAACAAAAAACCAAAACAAATCAAGAAGCAACAAAATAAAAACAAAACAGAACAGAACAGAACTTTTATCGACCCAAAAGAGCACAAACAAAGCAACAAAAAGTAGTCAAATGACAAATAGAGAGTAGATGTACAAAAAAAAAAAAAAAAAGGAAACGAACAAAGTCATCTAATAAACAGCAACAGCAAAACCACAAGCAACAAAACAACATCATCAATACCAGCAACAACAAACATAACATTTTATACAAATGCACAACGAATGACAAACATTGTACGATGTAAATGATGTATGCTTTTAGCAACAAAAAAGCATTATAAACTACAACAACAACAATAACTAAAGCTCATATGTAAAGTTCAAATTATGTATGTGAACAAACACACAATCATACAGTACAACCAACAAACATATTCACGTTTAGTGGAGAGGAACAGAAGTTAAAAGTTATTGAAACAGATTGGCGGCCATAGCGACAAGTGGTGTGATTATATGAATCTTTTATAAGTATTTTTAACTTCATTTTCCTTAAAAATTGGGATTTTCAGATCAAATTTTTAAACTGAATTTTTAACTATTTCTCGTAGCCCGAACAGGCTCAAATTTGGCATTCATGCCAAAATATTAGCATGATAGGATAACGTTAACTGATGTCACAATGACGCTGAAGTTTTGTGGTGCATTTACAAGGGGGGAAAAAGCAATTTTTCAGTTTTTGTAACCATTTTGCCAATAAAAAATTACTTTTGAAATTTAATTAAAAAGAATCGAAATGTGTACGTAATTGTCGTTCTAATTACATACAAAAGACAAAAATTGGTTAAAAACGTGTCTCCGGCCACTAGAACAAGAAAAGTAGGAACAAAATAAAATTATTTTGAGAAATATTAAAACAAAAGCTAATTTTTACTTAAAATATATTCATATTTACTTGTATATGAGTTGTTGTCTTCGTAGGATACCGTTAACTTATTCGCAGGTATGGCCAAAAAAATTAAAAAAAATTTTAACGGCAGTTTCAAAACTCAACTTTAAAATTTTTAAAAATTTTGTTAAACAAATTTCAAAATTTGTTGATCATCATATTGGGATTTATTGACAATATAATAGGGTATACAAATGTGAAAAAAGTATGACAATACCTCCTATAGTTTTTCCGTACCTGCAATTTAAATTTTGCGATTTTCGAGAAAAACTTTTTTTTTTTGCTCATATTTTGGAGAATGCGGCCAATTTTCTTACTGTTATGAATTTTAAGTAAAACCTGATCAGAATATTATATTCCAGGTAATTTTAAATATGGTCTGAAACCTTTACTAAATTCGAAATCGTGAAGGTTAAAGGTCAAATTGTTCAATATTTGGAATTTCTAATGCAAATATAGCGAAATGTTATATATTTTAGGGTCGATTTTGATGAAACTTAAGAAAAATATAACTTAAACTCTCGTACTTATTTATAATAACAGCACCAAAATGGAAATTAACCCTTAATAGCACTTGGGGTTAAAATTTATCTCTATTAATTAATAAACTTTATAGTATTTTTAGCGCTACATTAAAACTACATAGTAATTTTACTTAACACTTGTCTCATTGTGTGTCCTAACATAAACATTAATTTAATTAATTGTGGCCGCAGCGACAAAACTTTAAGTTCAGCCGCAACGCCTTAACGCTTCAATTATGAACACAACTTAAGCAAACGCACACAGGCTTTTTTAGGAATGAACAAACAAAAAATATATAAAAAAAACAACAAACAAAAAGTGGTTACGACAAAACGTGCAACATAAAACAAATTGTACTGATGAACTGTGGTTCCAATCTCAAAACTAGCTGGACAAAATTGTAAAAAAGAGAAAAATATTTTTTATAATAGCTAACAACTTGCTCTCATTCAATTTAAAACAGTTTTTCCACAGAAAAGTTTTAAAAGTTTTTATTAATATTGCACCAAAAATAGTTCTTAATATTTATCTTTAAGAATACTTTGGTGAAGAGTATAGCCGAATATGGCAATCTTACTTGTTTTACCCTTCACCATGTGTGGCAAGGGTCATATCAAAGTAAATTAATAAAGTAGACTCAGTAGAACAGCTGACTATTTTTTTTAAAACTCACTTTGAGGTTCGATCTGTCAAAATTGTTTACGTTGCAATTTTTGACAACTTAAACCAAGGCGAATTTATAGAAGGTGACCTCAGTGAACTGTCAATTCACTTGTGTTTGTTGTGGCGTAAAATGCAACAAACCCAAAAGCAAAAACAGCAACAGGCAACTTTGACAATTCACTTAACTTTAGCAAAAACAGCACAAACCTTAAACCAAAAACAAAATCGCTTGTGGTTTTTGTAAATGTTGTACTTGTTGTAGTACTGTCGCTACTTTATTCATTTACTTTGAGTCATATGTCATTCCGTTTGTAATTTCTAAATTTGTCATTTGCGACCCCACAAAGTACAGTGCAACTTCGATACTCCTGAAATGCGCCAGTCCAATAATTCGGACGCTTTTACATTTCGGACAATTTAAAATTTTTACCTCTACAAACTGGAATAATTCTTTGTTCCCTATTCTATATGTGATTAAAAAAATATAAGGAGAAGATAAAATAATTTATTTCGAATACCTATAATAGCCACAAACCGGACAACTTAATAATTCGACAGAGCCTAAAACTATATGTGCCCGGATTATCTATGTTGAAATCAACTTTCCATATAACAGAAATACATGATTCATACATCAATATATCCGCTATAGTTGTTATTTAAATTATAAGCAAAAACTCACGACTACCTCGATTTTTTACCTAGTTATTTGTTTTATCTATATCTTGATTATTAAGTCATTAATATATACAATATGGACATCTAATGATAGATATTTCAAAGACCTTTGCAACGACGTATATAACGCCATAGTAAGTCGGACGTACAATGGGCCAAAATTGGAAAAAATATTTTTAATGCGATTTTTTTTCACAAAAAAAAAAAAAAAAAACATTTTTTTTCATAAAATTTGTTTCATTAAAAAATTAAAAACAATTATTTTCATAAATTTTTTTCTATAAAAAATAACAAATCTTTTTTTTTCACTAAAAAATAGAAATACATTTTTGTTTTTAAATGTTTGAAGTTTGTTAAAGATTTAATTAGACGAAAAATTATATAATTTAATGAATTTTTTAAAGCTTTTCTATTCAAAAACTTTTTTATGTTTCACTAAAGAACTAATTCAATAAATTTGAAGTACAAACGAATTAAGCCTATAAATTAATTCATAATGAATTAATAAACAGAATGGTTAAGAGAGAACATTTATTTTGATTTCGAAAATGGAATTAAGAATTAATTCTTTAGAATAGACCTAAAACTACGATAAATTTTTTTTGTTTATTTATAGTGAGGAGGGTATTATAGGTTTGTGCTGATGTTTGTAACGCCCAAAAACATTATTCTAACACCCACCTTAAAGATTACCGATCAACTCAGAATCACTTTCTGAGTCGATTAAACGAAGTTCGCCGCTCCGTCTGGCTGGCTGTCCATTTAAACATTGTAATGTTGAAGATATTTCAAATTTGACACATACATTTTTTCGGCTCGAGGATAAAGCTGGCTGAAATAGGTTCATTATTTCACCTAGCCCCCATACAAATGTCCTCCCGAAATACGAATTTATCAGTCATAAATGTTTAATTTATACAGGTATGTACCTACAGTTTGCTCCAAATAATTGTTTTTCTTGTCACCTAATTTTATGATCCTCATCTTCCGAAAATCACTTTAACGAGCATAAATCATTTAAAAATTTTGGAATCACATATAATTCAACAGAAATAAGTTTCATATAGACATAAATGACGCGACATAATTTCATTTAAATCGGTCCATAATTTGTCACAGCTCCTTTATAAGACCCACTTCCTAAAATCACTTACGAAAGTAAATTATTGATACACTGAGGGTATTATATGGTCGGGCTTGATCGACCATACTTTATATACCATAATATATGAAAAAACCCTAAAACTTTTCAATGGGGGCAAGGTTTAGGGAGCTTCTGAAGAGTATATGTATGTATTTTTTATAAGTATTTGATACTGGTTGAAATCTTAGGAATTTAAGATTGATATTTTAGTAAAATTAAATAATTTTATAAATCTTTCGGCCAGCATTTACCTTAAAAACTAAAAAAAATTAAAATATGGTGATTTTTCATGAAGAAAAATATAAAATTTGAATTAATGTAAAATTTTTAAGGTTAAAGATATCATAACAACATTTTGAAATAATTAAGATCAAAATAATCTTAAATCAATGGCATTATAATTTAAGAAATTTTTTATTTTAAAGTGCCAAATTTCCTAACACTGGGAATTTGTGTTCCAAAAACTGAGTTTTTTTTTAGAAAATTTCCTAATGTGACGTTCCTATTTCACTTCTCTAGATCCGCGCCTGCTTCAACTAAAAGAGATAACCTACTCATGTAGGCATATATTCTGTAGATCTGCTCAAGTAGGATTTATATTTTAAATTTCAGTTCATTCCGATCATAAATGGATTTTTGGGGATTTTTTTTCTAAATGTGAGACCCTAGATGACCATTTTTGAGGGGCCATGCGCTGGTCCCCATTACCCCTAGGAAGCTGAACAGCTGTAAAACAAATCGAAATTACCTCAGCTCCAACCATGTAAAATTACGTAACAATATCTCCAATAGTTCCCGAGATAATGAATTATTTAAAAAAAAATAAAGATTTCTAAACCACTATGCAGCCCTGTTTGCAGCCACAGTGGAACGTAAAAACAACAAACAAACGCAACAACAAATCAAACAAAAACAAACTCAAATATTACACTCACTTGAAAAGCACATACTCATGGAAACGAACGAGTAGAGTAAAGTACTCGGTACAAGTGGTAAAAGACGATGATAATGATGATGACGATGTTAGTTGAGAAAAAACAAAATAAGCCGGTTTTCTACTGTGGGTTTGTGTTTTTTTTGCTTTGCATGTATTTTGTTTGGTTTTTTTGTTTTATAGAGTGTGCAATTTTTATTGTGTGTTTGTTTGCATGCAATCCCCAACATTCAACAACAAACATTTTGTTGTTGTTGTTTTTTTCTTCTGTTGCCAGCCCCAACAACTAATACACACCAGTTTACGCTCAGAAGTCGTCGCGTGCGGTTCTCGTCATAGTTTTGTACGTGTAAATGTTTGCTTTAACTAAACGTGTGTGTAAATCTAAAGAATTGTATAAAATAAAACAAAAACAATCATAATTCTAATAAAGTAATTCAATTATTTGGGCTTTTTTTACTCGCTAGTAAATTAGCAACAGAAATAATCCATAAATTAAAAGAATTTAAATATAAAATCAAGACAAATTTAAAGAAAAATTTAAGTGAAGATAAAAAGTTTTGCAAGAAATTTTGTAATTGTTTTTTGCTACAAAAGAACAGCATTAAGAACAAGCATTTAACAGAGAAAAATGTAGCTGTTGTTTGGGCCAAAGAGAAAGGCAAAGAAAAAAGGCATCACAGAAGAAAAATAAAAACAGGAGAGAGAGAACAAAAACAAAACATAATAACTAAAAGAAGAAGACAAGTGTTTTTTTGTTGTTGTTCTTAATATTTCTGTTTCAAACAACTGCAAACATTTTGTGGAAA
Source organism: Calliphora vomitoria (assembly GCA_942486065.2). Classification (NCBI taxonomy): domain Eukaryota; kingdom Metazoa; phylum Arthropoda; class Insecta; order Diptera; family Calliphoridae; genus Calliphora; species Calliphora vomitoria. The sequence goes on along the minus strand of OW818030.2, from coordinate 9,384,807 downwards.
TAAGAAAATAAAAATTAAAAAAAAACAACAACAACGGCCTGCAAGTGAAATTAAGCTAAACAAAATTGTGCATGTTTGCTACATTGTGTGTTTATTTAACAGTGAATTAATTAACAACTAGTTTAAGGAATGATTTTGGAAATCAAGAATTTAACTAGATTTTCAATAAAATTAAAACATTTGTGGCAGCAATTTTACAAGCAGAATTCTTTCAACGAATCAACAAAAATTTCGTAAGTTTTTCTCACTACCTACCTATTGTGTTTTTAATAAATAATTTATTGCTTAAATGTTGCAAAATTTTATTTAATTTTCTAACTAAAACTTAAACAATAACATGCCCATACTTTTAATTAATAAACCAATAACAACAGCACAAAATATATATATGTACATACAGTAGTTAATGCAAGAAGTTGCATGTTTAAATACTAAATGAACCACTACTAAATAATAACAAACATAACAACAACACAGCAACAATGTAAAGTTGAAAAAAAAACTGCTATATTACAACAACACTATAAGCAATTATAGAAAACCACAATAACAACAAAGGCGCAAACATTCCTCTATTATTTTCTTGTACTTAGAAGAAGTTTTTTTTTAAGTTTGCTTTGATACCTATTTCTTTTGTAGTTTCTATTGTTGTAGCTTTTGTTGTTGCTGTTGTTGTATTTATGTTTAGCAGCAAAAAATAAAGAAGCAGGCTGTTGTAATTACTCCACTGTAGTTTAACACTTGCTGGCAAAATAAACAAAAAAAAAAAAAATAATAATTTAAAGCGCTGCCACATGGTTGGTAAAATTTTATGTGGAAGGTCATAAACAAGTGGGGAAAGTAAAAATTCAGGAAAAAGGTTAGGTTTTCTTTTGGAATTAACTACAATACGAGCTATGAAATAAAAATAGGACCTACAAAAACAAATATTTTTGTTTGTTTAAAAGCAGTCTTTTGGGTCGATTTTGAATGTTAACCGAACTTCAGTTGTGTTGCCAGAGAGCATCCAAAAATGTCTGGCTGCCAATTTGGCAAAAGAAAATGATAGTTTACAGTTTCCATCTGTAATACAAATTTGGAAACTGACAATGCAACTGTAGTTCGGTTGTTATACTAACACAGCACAGTGGTTTAGAAACGTTTGTTTTTGGAAATAATTCGGTATCTCCGGAACTATTGTAGATATTGTTACAAAATTTCGTTTGTTTGTTCAGCTTCCTAGCGCCAATGGGGGCCAGTGTGTAGCCCCTCAAAGTTGGTCACCTCGGATCTCAAATTTAAAAAAAAAATCGCCAAAATTCATGAAATTTTAAATATAAATAGTCCTTGAGAAGACTACGCTTACATGTGTAGATTATCTCTATTAGTTGAAGAGATATTCAGGTTTACTGATTTATTTTTTTTAAATTTTGCTCGATCTTTTAGGGCCTACGGAGGGTCGAAATTTATTTTTTAAAATATCAGCTATATAGGCGATATTTTATAAAAAATAAAATAAAAAAACTTTCTAACAGTTTTCTCGTCTCTATAAAAAGTAATACGTATTAAAAGTTGGCCGTATTTTTTACGTTTTTCCCCATATATTTTTATACCCTTCACCTTCCGACCCTATAAAGTATATATATGTATATTCTGGATCCTCATAGATATCGGAGTCGATTTAGCTATGTCTGTCTGTCTGTTGAAATCAATTTTCTGAAGACCCCAGATATCTTCGGGATCCAAATCTTCAATAATTCTGTCAGACATGCTTTCGAGAAGTTTCCTATTTAAAATCAGAAAAATCCGTCCATAAATAACGGAGATGAGCAAAATTCCGAAACAACCTCTATTTTTGATCAATATCTCGATTACTAAGACATAAATATAGACATTATGGATATCTAATGATAGATATTTCAAAGTCCATTTCAACGATGTATATAAGGGTCTAGTAAGTTGGACCTACAATGGCTCAAATATTTTTTAACCCGAATTTTATTTCACAAAAAAAAAAAAAATTCTTAAATTAAAAAAATTGGAAAAAACTTTTTAAAAACAATTTCGAAAACAAAAATTTTGAAAAATTAAAAAAAAAAAAAATTTTTAATTTTATTTTAAAGTATAATTTGTTGAAGGGTATATAAGATTCGGGACAGCCGAATATAGCTCTCTGACTTGTTCTTTTTGTAAAAAAATATTTTCTTCGGAACTATGTATATACAATTTTTATGTGATCCGAAAAGATAACTTAATGCAAAAGCGTGCAAAGTAAACTTTCGCACTTAAGCAGACATATCAAAACTTGGCCTATTTAAAAAAAATTTTCAGTTTGAGTAAAAATTCTTAAAAGGTAAAGCACCATTCCACGAATGGGCTCCATATTTGTATAACTCTATATGTTGTTTAAAAACATACAAAGTTTTTTTACTATCACGCGAAAAATAACGCCACAGTAGGCACTTTTCTAAAAAAAATCTCAGTTTTTGGAACACATTTTCCCCGTTTTAAAAATGTCGGTATTTACAAATGAAGAAATTGTAATCCCATTGATTTAAGGACATTTGAGTCTATATTATTTCCAAATTTTGTTATGATATCTTTAACCGTTAAAATTTTACATTAATTCAAATTTTATATTTTTCTTCATGGAAAATCACCATACTATAATTGTTTTATTTTTTAAGGCAAATTATGTCCAACAAATTCATAAAATTACTTAATTTTACTAAAATATCAATCTTCAAGTCTTAAGGTTTTCACCAATATCAAATACTTATATAAAAAGCCTTTATTTACTACTCAGAAGTTTCACAAACCTTGCCTCCTTTGACAAATTTCTACGTTTTTTCATGTTATATCATGCAAAAAAATGTTTCTAAATCACTGTGCACAGGGCAACAAAATCTAACAAATTTTAGAGGCTTTTTAAACCACTATATAATTTTGATGTATTGTGGTTTGAGTAATTAAAATATGGTCCAAATTTTAAATTCTATTTAAATTTTGTAAAATTGTGAATTTTTTTAGATCTTTCTCCTCAAAATTAATGACGGTTAGAAAAAACTAAATTTACATAAACTTTAATCCGTTTATATATTGCGTTTCAATCGACTCAATAGTTTCGGAGTTATAATACAAAATTTAACCAAAAATATATTTTTAACGTGAAAATATGAATTTATTTTGTTTTAAAAAAATCATAAAAAATCGAAAACTGCAGAAATTGTTCAGATTTATGGAATTATCGCAAAGCTACATTTAATAGCAACAAAATGATATATCGATCATAAAAATCGATTGATTCTTTTCGAATTCATTCACAATTAAGTGCAATAACTCAATTTCAAAATATTTTAGGAAAATTTCATTATCCTAAGTCCATTCCTGTACAAACGAATGACAAAAACCAAAATATATTCCCTCATCTTGTTGGTGACGGGTACAAAAATTGAGAAAATGTTTAGGATACTTTATCCAAATAGTCATTGTTGATTAGAAATGTTTATAAAAACGGCATGGAACTGCGGAATTATGTGAATATCGGTTTATATTTGCTCCATTCCGTTTGAAACACATCGAAGAATATTTGATTGTCCTTTAAAATTCCATTATCTATGTTTTCTTTTAAAAATCAACTTTCCGTAGACCCCAAATAACTTACATACATATGTACATGATTCATACATTAGTATATCGAGAATTCTCCCAGTTTGGTTGCTATTTAAAATCGAGACAAATTGCTGAGATATAAGGATTTCTCGATTTTTTTACCTATTTTTGATCTAACTTTATCTGGATTACTAAGTCTATAATATAGACAATATGGATATCTAATGATAGATATTTCAAAGACCTTTGGTGTCAAAACCCCTATTTTTCAACCACTCAATTTCAAAAATCAAATGATGCAGTTTTGTAGAGAAATGTTTAAAAATGGAAACTGCATTTATAGTTTTAAGAAAAATTGTATTTTATTGTTAAAAAATTGATGCAAAAATTTACTTATATTTTCACACAATTTTGTGGTTTATATATGTATCTTTAACATATTTAAAAAATATAGGTTTTTTCCAAAAATAAAAAAAATATGAGTATATCATAGTCCAAATCTTTAAGCCTCTAAAAATAACACTTTGCTACAAAATAACACTTTTTGTCAGAACTTGAAAGGCAACCTAATGGGGCACAGTGGGGGATCTGAAAAAAAAGTGGAAATAAATCTGTAACTTCTAAACGAATATGTCGATTTTAATAAAATTTCCCACGGCTATAGAGGAGGTGTTGATAAGTTTAAGTTTTGAATTTGGACTTAAACAACCAAGGGGGGCCGAGCCACAATGCCCCAAAGTGGGGCACCTCGGGTATATCAAAAATTAAAAATGATGCCAAATTTTTGTTTGCGATCCGATTTGAAAGATTTTTATATATATGGAATGTACTAGACGAGATCTACAAAAAACATTGCATTATAGTTCATGAGTTATTCGCATTTGAAAAGTAAAATTTTATTTTTTTTGCCTACCTTGGTCTGCTATTTTGCTAATAACGGATCCAATTCTTTCCCGATTTTCTTGAAGATATACGTATTATATGTCAACATGTAGGAAATTATGTCCTATTTTCAAAAATATAAAAAAATTTTAAAAATTAAAAAAATGATAGAAGACTTTTTTCAAAAATATGGGAATAAAAAATGGTAGCTGATTTTTCTGGAAAATTTCAATATTTAAAATGCAATAAAAATTTTGTTTATGAATCATTTTTAATGAAACTTTAGACATATATAGAAACTTTTGATCGAAATACAAAAGTGAAAAAGAAATAAGTGAATTGTTTTTGACAATCCCACAATTCCCAAAAAACTTTTCAAAAATCCCAAAATTGGGATTTTTTTGATTTTTGGATCTATTGAAGGCACCAAGCTCGGGGCTATGAAATCCCTTCGCATAATATTGAAGAACAGATTGGGACATACAAAACAGGTCATAATTTTTTGAAAGCAGCTATGCGATTTTAGAATATGTTGTCTAAAGTTGAAATTTTCATAAAAAATAGGTCTACTTCGAAAGGCTCTGGACCACGCAATAATACAAATTTTGATATTATTTTGCTTTAATAATATTTCCCGAAATGTTACTTCAGAAAAATATAAACACTTTATTTATCTTTTTCTCATTTTCTGTATAATTTAAAATTAATGTAGTTACTTTTTTCGAAAAAAAAATGGCGGAAAAACGACTTTTTTATTTTTTTTAAGTTTGAATGCACATAACTTTTGACCCAGTAGATATTTTTTAACATTTCTTTCTTAAGGTTATTAATAATGTTAATTCAAAAAAAGACACTTCAAGAAAATCGGGAAAGAATTGGATCCGTTATTAGCAAAATAGCAGACCAAGGTAGGCAAAAAAAATAAAATTTTACTTTTCAAATGCGAATAACTCGTGAACTATAAGAGATAATATACGGCTAAAGCAATGTTTTTTGTAGATCTCGTCTAGTACATTCCATATATATAAAAATCTTTCAAATCGGATAGCAAACAAAAATTTGGCATCATTTTTAATTTTTGATATACCCGAGATGCCCCACTTTGGGGCATTGTGGCTCGGCCCCCCCTTCGTTGTTTAAGTCCAAATTCAAAACTTAAACTTATCAACACCTCCTCTATAGCCGTGGGAAATTTTATTAAAATCGAGCTATTCGTTTAGAAGTTACAGATTTATTTCCACTTTTTTTTTCAGATCCCCCACTGTGTGGGGGTTGTAGGCCTAGGTGAGGACATATTAAACCGTTTCCAAAGATTTTGAAACACCCTCAAAATTTTGAGTTATTTTGAAAAATCAGTTTTAGGGTAGGTCGTAGCACTTTAATACCTCTAACTCACACATTTATAAACCGATTTCAAAATTTTAAACAAATATAGAATTAAGCTTTTATAAAATGTATGCATAAAATGTATATTCAAATAAATGTTGTAAGTGTTTATAAAAAGTTTCGCTTTATTTTTTATTTTGTTCGTAATTTTTCAATTTCAGAAATAGTTATTTTAATTTTTCTCTATGAAAAACTATTTTTTTTGCAAAGTGTTTCAAAGAAAATTTTATATAGACAAAACTGAGACATTACTTGTTAAAATCGGTTTATATTTGCAAAAGTTATTGAAGTTTTTTTTTTTGAAAAAAGTTCGAATAAATATACTTTGTAAATTAGAAATTGTTATTCATATGCGCTGGGTCGCCCCCAGATGTTGATGAAAAGTTGAATAACTTTTACAATTACAATTCAATTTAAATAATTGAAACCATGTTTTGTTAAGAACTTAATATGCTTTATACATTAGTATACATTTTTATATGCCTTCATATCAAAATAAGCAATGGAAAGCGACTAAAATCAAAAAAGTTTATATTTTTTTTTTAGATATTCCATCCGTGTTATTTTATTTATGATTTTCCTCCAAGCTGTTGTTTTTATAAAACGAAAGGTAGGAGTGTCTTGTTTCGATTAAAAAAAAATTAGTTCTCGGAAGTTTTCGGAACAGGATGAAAACATAAAATTTTTGTCGAATCATAAACGAAATATCCAAAAAATTCTTATCTATTAATGGGCTTAATGGGCGGTGGGTGTTACCGATTTTATTGAAACTCGGCATGCGTTCTTATTTTGTTTCAGAAAATGTATGTACCAAATTTCTAGACTTTTGCTTGGATAGGAAAAATTTTATTTTTAAAACCCTTCACCTTCGTGAGAAGGGTATATATAAGTTTGTCATTCCGTTTGTAATTTTCACAATATAATTTTCCGACCCTATTCAATTAAGCCATGTCCGTCTGTCTGTCTGTCTCTCTGTTGAAATCACTTTTCTGAAGACCTCAAATAACATACAAAATTGATTCATACATCAATATATCGTTAATTCTTCCGGCTCGGTTGCTATTTAAAATCGAGAAAATTGGCCCACAAATGGTTGAGATACAAGGAAAAAACCGGTCCAACCTTGATTTTTGGCTTATTTTTAATCTATATCTCGATTACTAAGTCTTTAATATAGACAATATGGATATCTAATGATAGATATTTCTAAGTCCATTGCAACGATCTACATAAGGCTATAGTAATTTGGACCTACAATGGGTCAAAATCGGGAAAAATACTTTTTAACTCGATTTTTTTTTACCAAAAAAAATTTTTTGTCATAAATTTTTTTTCACTAGTAAATTAAAAAAAATTTTAAAAAAAAATATTTGTAAAAAAAAAATTTTGAAAAAAAATATTTTTTAAATTTTGAAAAAATAATTTTTTTTTAAATTTTGAAAATAAAAAAATTAATTTTGTTTACCTAAAAATATTTAAAATTTTTATTTTAAAGTATAATTTGGTGAAGGGTATATAAGATTCGGCACAGGCGAATATCTTACTTGTTTTTTCTTAATTTAGTCCACTCCTTATAATTTTTGCACAAACATATATGATGCTATCCCTCTGTGCGGCGTGTATAACGCCATATTAAGTCGGACCTACAATGGGTCATAATCGGGAAAAATATTTTTTAACTCGATTTTTTTTTTACCAAACGAAAATTTTGGTTATACATTTTTTCCACAAATATTTAAAAACAATTTCTTTCATAAAAAAATTGTTTAAAAAAAAAATTCTTATATATGATTGTATTAAATAAATATATGTTTATGGCAATCATGTTCATGATGAATCATAATATGCTGTTCTGAGATTATGATAGCCATAAACCGAGAACATAAAAATCCTTCATCATAAAAGCGGTTGTCCCAAACATATACTAATTTCCTACAATCATATATATGATTGCCACAATCATATTAATCGTAACTTTAACATACTATAGTTACCGCAATCATATAAATAATTACATAGATTACAGTTTAAAAAAACTAGTAAAGCTGTTGAAATGGTTACATTAATGTTATATGTACAACTATGAAGTATTTTGAGTTTTTACTTCCATTCTTTGACTATTCTTGGGAATTTAGATGTTGTTTTACTTTTAAATTCTCTTGTGTGGCAACACCCTGCTATAAATAACATTTATTTATATTACTTCTTGCATTTCTTATCATCTTTATTTATTTTTATTTTTTATTTTGTACATAAAAGAAGCTGTATTTTTGTGTCTGTCCAATTTGCATTTTCTTTTTTATTTATATACCATATACTGGTACATCATGGCATACTGCAGTATTTTATGTTTTTTTGTTGTTGTTTCCATGTGCATTTTTAGAATGCGTTCTTATCCCATCTATATAGCTGCAGCTGTTGTTGTATTTGTATAAAAATTCTTATTGCATTTTTTATTGCAACAATGTTGCATCTTGTGAGCTTATGTAGCTTTGGACTCGTATGCTGGTTTCTGCTTAATTAGCAATGGAAGCAAGAAATTGATAAGGTATTTAAATTAGTGTATTTTTAGCCAATTATATTTATATGAAGTTTTGGGGTTTGCAGAATTAATATAAAACGTTGGTAGGTTTTTAGTCTTTTAATTTAATGTTTTATTGGCCAAAGTGATTATCTCCTGACAATAATTTTCTTTAAAGATGCGGTATTTTAGTAAATTTAAAGCCAATCTTTAAGTTATTTAAACAATTTTATGAAAAAAAATGTTTTTTTTAAGTCTTTTAAAGTACATCAAAGTCTCTAAAAGTTTTAACGTCTTTAATTTTTTTTCTTATAAAATAGTTTTAAATTAAACCACCAAGGTTTCTTAGTGCCATCTTCTTTGCTGCCTTCACTTTACTCTGCTTTGCTCTTAATACATTTAACTTTATATTAAATTAAAAGTTTTTTTTTTCTGTTTGCTCCAACTAACCAAGAGCTGTAACTACAAAACGATTAAGTAAAAGACTAAAAGTTGCAGATAAGAAATATTGGGCTGGGGAGGAAAGTATTTTCCAAAACAGGTGCTGGAATGGGACAATGAAACTTGATTGTAGGACTAAATAAGTTGACACTATGATATATATTGAGATTTCACTCGTTTCCAGGTTCTCTGATGAAGAAATTCATCTCAGATTCATCCTTAATAATTCATCTAAACTAGGGAGGAATGGGGTTTTAAGAATACGTTCCCTCAAGTTTGTTAGAGCCGGGAAATGGCAGAAAATGTAGGTTAGAGTCCCCTCCTCTTCTTCGTTTCGACAGTTTCTACAGTAGTCGTTAAACCGTAGGTCCGTTCTTCTAGCATGTATTCCGATTATGCAGTGTCCAGTAAAAAATAAGCCTTATTTTCTCACGACGAAATCCTTTAAGTAGATTCGTCCTGCCGACTCATATACGGGCCAGCTCGACTTCGCAATAACGCAGGTGGATTCATTAGTCCACCCGTTCTGTACAGTTTCATATAGCTTCTGCTGTACAACCATTTTACATTTTGTAAGGTAAATACCATAAAAAATAATCAATCGCCTCTTCAGCCATCATCGATCCCCTTCTGGTTATTTCATCTGCTACCCAATTGCCATGATTTCCATCGTTTCCAGGAATCCTTATAAGCGTATCGCTATCTCATTTAGGGTTACTCCTCGGTTAATCTAGATGTCGTGAAGACACCAGCCATATTTACTATCAGTAATAATACAGATATTACCCAATATTCGATAATACCTCCAGTTGCATGCATGTTTTATGGCAGACATTTTCGCCTGAATAGCAATTCAGAAGTTAAGTGGCCTGAAGAAGGATTTTATCCCATAGTTCTCAATAAAGAAACCTCCACCGACCCTATTTACTACCTCTTTTGGAACCGTCAGTATCCCTATTCGGAATCATTATATGGAATTGCGTGTCAAAAAATGCTTTTGCGATGCAGTAATCGACTTTGCTATGAATATTTTCCATAGGAGTTCATTATTTTAGAGTACCCGAGTTCCTCACCAGACCACGTGCAACCAGCATTAAGCCTCACAGCAGAGTTAAGAGCCATTTGTATCACCATCAAGTCAACTGGTAGCCAATTTTAAATAGTTAAAAGTGCTTTAGAAGAAGTAGACCTTACTCCGCCTGTTATCAGCTGCTGTCTCGATCTATAGAAACTTTAATCTGCTGTTGAACTCTAGAGAAGTCCATCTACTGCAAACAGTTCCTTATTACCTTAAGGAATTTTTCAAAACTAGTAGCACTTTAATCATGCTATGCGAAGCTAAATTTTATATGATACCTTGGTTGCTGGTTTATGTAATGACCCAAACAGAGAGCTCTGAACTCTGCCCTTAGACTCAACTTAACGAGCAGTTGAAAACTTCCACTTCAATTCTATTGAAATGGATTTTTTATTATAAAAACTGGATATTTAATATTGTGTAGAACTTTTGAAAATTCCTTACATTGCAAACCTTTCGTCACTAACTTAAGAAAGTCATCAAAATGAATAACACTTCTTTCATTATCATATGAATCAATTGCTCGTCAATTTAATGAGCCAATAGTGAATTGTAAGCACCGAATTAAACTCAAGGCAACGAAGAGGATGATTGAAACTATCGGATATTCGAATTCCTTTTTGTAATTTTTGCAAATCTCTTAATAACTACTGGCTTATGAAACTGGTGTAGATTTTTTGTAGAAGTCCAGGCCATTTCCAGAATGATACATTGCTTGTTGATTTGATGACCTAACATTCTCACAATATTGAAAACTTCGAACCGAATTCGTAATGTATGGATGATGTTGTTGTAGTTGAAACGTCGAAAACTATATAATTTTCTAATGCATAGAGATTAAGACCAAGGAATTGTGGTAGTTCTATTGGGTTAGTTCAAGAACCATTGGTCGAAGTAAACTAGGTTTGGCTGGATGGCGGTATGGAGCATCTGATCACAAACCGGGCATACATTAGAGATGGCTCTCTCATGTGGGTCCAGTAGGCATTAAGCCTGTTGCTCCATCTCGATCTCGGCTGTGCCATCACTACTCTTGTTTTCCGCGGAACGTTCTACTATGCGTCTGCTATGGGTAAGCTATGTATGCGTTATTCTGATGGTTTGTTATTGTTGGTACATCTATGAATGCCGTTCAGAACTGCCGTATACGATCTTCGTTTCAATAAATCCTATACATGCCTTTGTATGTTCTCCTCGTACACACAGAGATCCTTCCTGACATGCCACGGCAGAGAATGAAACTGCATTAAGTCCAACGAGTTGTGGTGGGTGGGTGCTGTGGCTTAATTGGTTAGCGCGTTTGATCATTAAGCATGATATGGTATTTGCGGCCTGGGTTCGATTCCCAGCGGCTGCCAATCAACAACATCAGTTTATAATAATTATTAGTTTACTAATAACTAATATTTATCACAGCGCCCTCCTTCGGTGGTATAACACTAAAACGCCACCGAAGTAAAATAAATAAATAAAGGTTGTTGGCTTGAATTACGCGCCATCTCACCACCAGAGGCGCTGCAACCTGCACTAATAACAAGCATAACGCGCAATTGCAGAGTTGTCAATAAAAGCCTTTCTCCTCCTTTTCACCACCTTTCCTTCTACAATCTATCCCCTTTCCAAAGAAAGTAACACAATTATATATAGGCATATTAATTGCCTGAGTGTTACTTCTCTTTTTTTTTAAAAAAAAAAAAAAAACGAGTTGTGGTAGTTCTATTGGATTAGTAGCGCCATGATGGCTTTGACTACAAGCCTCAGTAGTGGCCGAACTACTCTTGTTTTCGGCGGCACGTTCTACTCTGCGTCTACTATGGGTCAAGTAAGATATTTATGCGTTATCCTGCTGCCTTGGAATTATTAGCATCTCTATGAGTGTTGCTCAAAGCTGATGTATACGATTTTAAATCCAATGAATCCTAAACATGCCTCTGTATGTTCTCCTCGTACACACGGAGGTCCTTCCTGACATGCCACGGCAAAGAATGCAACTGCATTAAGGCCAAGGAATTGTGGTAGTTCTATTGGATTAGTAGCGCCATGGTGTATCTGACCACAAGCCGGCCATACATTAGAGATGGCTCTCTAATGTGAGTCCAGTTGGCATTAAGCCTGTTGCTCCATTCCGGTCTCAGTTGTGGCCGAACTACTCTTGTTTTCCGCGGCACGTTCTACTCTGCGTCTGGGTCAAGTAAGATATTTATGCGTTATCCTGATGCCTTGGAATTATTAGAACATCTATGAATGTCGTTCAAAGTTGCTGTATACGGTTTTCGATCCAATGAATGTGTATGTTCTCCTCATACACACGAAGGCCCTTCCTGATATGCCACGGCGGAGAATGCAACTGCATGTTGTCGTAACGAACTATTTTCTCAACATGACATTATGTTCCATGATAAGAAGAACCTTCGTGTTCCCGTGTTCATGTTCTTCCGATACGGTTGGGGGTAGCTAACATACGGTTGGGGGTAGCTAACATGGTTTCTTTATTAATACCCCATGTGCAGCCGGTAGCGCTTTGAGAACCTTGTTTCTATTTCGAAACTCTTGTAGGTTATACGGATGACTCCAAGTCGGATGCTTCAGTTAGTGGCAGAGAGATTCTGATACTTGAATAATGCAACTCTTTCAAGTTGTGGTGATTCTAAAGAACCAGGACAATAGTTAATGTGGTGGAGATATAGTCTGGGATAGTTTTGGATGGTGAGTCCCAGAAATATCAGGTCATCGACTGGAAAACTTCTCTTAATGACAATGACTTTCCAAGAGGAACCTGTGACCTGTTACAGATTGTTTCAAGTCAAATGTTTGAGTAGGATGTAGCTCAATTTGAAACAGGGATTTTATTGGTGATACAACTGTCTCAGATGATGCTTAAGAATAGGGAAAATCATCGACGTAGTAGAGATTCACTGACCCGAAAGCTATATTGCCGACAGGCGCTGAGATTTATCAATTAGCAGTAGCGCTTTGAGAACCTAGTTTCTATTTCACAACTCGTGAAGGATGTCTCCAAGTCGGCTGCTTCAGTTGGTGGCAGCTCAATTTGAAACATGTTAGAAGTATCAACTATTAAAACGTACGACAACTGTTAATGGTGATTCTAAAGAACCAAGTCAGTACTTAGTGTTATGGAGATACTATATTTTGAAATATTTTTGTGGATCTTAAGTTACCGATCATGGATTCATCGACTTGAAAACTACTTTGGGGGAAATACCGATTGTATGGTGATGCAGTTAGGATGATTCATCCAATGTTATTAAGGAGGAACTACTCTTACTTAGTTAACATGCCTTTATATTCCACAACCGGGAGAGCCTTCCCTTATGGAGATGGTGTTTTGAAATAATTTGCATGCAGCCTGTGATCTGTTACAGATGGTTCCAAGTCATGTTTTTTTTAAACAAACACAAACTGCGAAGCGTTTTGCTTGTCTGCAGAAACACCCAGAGTCTCTGGCGGGAATCGAACCCGCAACCAAATTGATAGTCTAGCACACTATCGTGCAGTCTATCGGGGCAACCATGTGTTTGAGTAGGACAAAGAAGATAGCTAATTTGTGCAGTTCTATTAAGATAACTTTTTCAGATTTTGCTAAAGCGATGGAGAAATACGATGGTTAAAGTTTGCGGTTGACTGAAATATCAGGCAAGTGAGTCAGGCGCAGTGATGTATCATTTAACTGGCGCAACGCTTTCTTTCTGTAAACTCAATATCCCAAGATTTTCCACAAGTCACATGATCAATAGATATATGTATGTAAAGAAACAGAGTGCCTTAATTCGAGCAAAGAACTGAATTATTCGGAACCTCATCATAACGTCTTTATTCTTTGCCAAAGTTCCAAGCAAAGCGAATTTACTTGCCAACCCACCTAATGTCCAATGACTAGTAAGAAAACACCAAATTCAAGCAAGAAGAGCCAACAATTTTCTTAAACTAGCCAAGATTATATTAAATATTTCACACTTTCAATTTATAGTTTAAGTAGTATAAGCTGGGAAGGGCAAAAATTTACTTTTATCAACAACACAAACCAACAAAAAAAAAAAAAACATAATTATTGTGCTCATCGTCATCATCAACAGCAGCAATAACAATTCAATATTTTATACAACATACCTACATCTTGGTGATGTACGCAAGCAGCGGAGCGAATGAACGAAGAAAAGCTCCTCTTACATACAGCTGTAAAAGAGTGGAGGAGCTGAGCTGCACAAACTAGTAATTTTTATTGTAACAACAGCTTTTTTTTATATGTAATTTTTTTTTGTTGTTGTTGTAAAATTTAGCCAACAATTTTCATACCTATAAAAATTACAAAAGGAGGCAACAGCAAGAAGTAGACCAGGCAGGAAGGCTAGTTGTTGTTTGGGTTGGTAGTTTGTTAGGGCAGAGAGTTAGTTGCCAGCAGTTTAAAGGGAAGTCAGTGTAGAAGACATTCAACTCTTCCTCCTATTACAATTTCTGTCATCATTATCAGTATCCTGTTTTACAGATGTAGTTGTATGGTGTTGTATGTTTATAACAATTTCTGCAAAATTAACTTTTTTGCCCTTCATCTTTTTATTTTGTATTGCTGCGATGTGGCTGCTGCTGACTATGAAGGAGAGCCAGTATTTGTTAGCAAAAGCAAGAGAGTTGCAAGAGGAAAGTTAGACAGACATGTTGTTTGAAGCTTAAAATCTAAAATAAAAATTGCAATGTGCACATTAAACTTCCTTTTTGCCTTTTGGCTGGTGGTTTAATGGCCCTGTTTATAAAAACGAAACAAAAAAACAAAAAAAAACTTTTAAAAACGTGTTGTTACATGACGACGACTACGACAATGCAGTTGATGATGATGATGACGATGAGGTTGCTTTGCTGGTACACTAAGCTCTGTTACTTGGGTACACTACAATTTTCCTCGGTTAGACAACGCATTCACAGTGGAGAGGATGTTGTTGCTGCTGCCGCTGCCACTGATGATGATGACGACAACAGTCTACTATTATATGATTTTGCCCAGGCTATGAAATGTTACAACGACCGCCGGTTTTCAACGTGCAGTAGGTTTTTATTTTACTATTATTTGTTATACGTGTTTTTTTGTTTTTTTTTTTTGTTTTTGTTTCTTTCTGAAAATGTTAAAGTTGTAACAGAAAACCAGTCGGTTTAGTAGTAGCTACTGGCTGAATGAAAATAAAAAAACTACAACTATGGAGCAGATGATGAAGACAATCATGAGGAGTATGATGATGATGTGGTTAAGGCTGTTCTATGTGTTTTTTTTTTTATTTTTTTTGTGAATTTTTCTATAACATTGATGAACAATATTGTAAAGTTGTTTTTTGGCTTTAGTATCGTAAGATATGGTAAATTTTTGGGGAAGTGTTCAAATTGTTAAGATTATTTCTGAAAGAAGGAAAATAATTATGTTCAAAAAGTTATAGGATTCACCTCAGGTAGAGCAGGATTTGAGAATGATGTGGTTTTTGTAGCAATTTTCAATCTGGAGGTTCATTGGGTGAGATCAAGTCCAAGGAATTGTGTTACTTTTACTGCTCATATTGGGGCATATTTTTGGTAAGATATGGTCTATGTGTGACCAGTAGGTGTTGAGCCTGACCTCAGTTGTGATAGAAATACTCTTGTATTCTGTAATGGAGAGATTCTAGCAAAATTTACTCCTGCCTCCTCCAGTTTCTCAGAATCCCCTGAGAAACGTTCGCGCATGAAAAAAAAAAATCGATGCGTGGTCTACACTCAATTTCTAGGATTCATTATCCAGGATCTTACAGTTACCGAAGAAGTTCCCTCTTCAACATAGAGTTTAAGACTAGCAGATTGTCGATAGAGATTAAAGCAAAGATAATTTTAGAACAACCTCTGAAAGGTTTAATGTCCGGTTCTTCCTCTATCTGAATTATTGCGAACCCTACTCTAAGACCTTTTTGGATACCTGAATGAATGGTGGTTGAAACTAGTACTAAATTCAATTCAATAAATCCCGCCCGCGAAAGTACCTTAGTCATCCAAGCAACTGAGGTATTGGCCGAATAGAAAGATTAAAGCATAGACAATTATAAAACAATCTTTGAAAGATAAATTAATATTCGTAGATCATTTTGTTACAATAGTTTTTAAGAAGCGTGAACTTTAAGGTCCTTACGACTTTCCGAATATATGTTAAAGGCATTGATGTTAGAGTTTAGGCTATTTGTAACTTCTTGCTTTGCCAAAATTTTTGACTGCAAATGGCTGCAGTGACTGCAAAACCTTCCCGAAATGCAGAGACTACGATCCCCGGCAGGATAGTTTAACATGGAGCTTTATATTTGTATAGAAATTTACTCCTTCCTCTCGCCAGGTATATATTTTTGCTAAGAATCCCCGGAGAGGCGTTCGTGCATGCCAAGAAACAAAAGGTGGCCTGCAGTTCATGTCAAACGTTCATTATCCTGGCTCCTACAGTTCTCTATTCAATGTCATGTATTAGACTAGCGGTCTGTCGAGCTTCTCATCATTTCCATTCCCACCTAAACTAGAAGGAGCTGAGATAGGTTTAGCATTCTCCGGAATTGGCTTGCGGACCTACTCTCTTCCAGGGTTAGACGGAATATTTCACTGTAAATTGCTACCGTAAAATGGAGGTGTGCTAGTAAAATATACTCCTGCTCCTACCCTAGAGACGTCCGTGCATAACAAAAATCGAAGCGTGGTCTACACTCCATTTCAAAAATTCATTATCCTGGATCTTACAGTGACCAAAGAAGTTCTCTCTTCAATGTCAAGTTTAAGATTAGCGGTCTATCGAGCTTTCCATTATTTTCTTCCCCAACCAATCTAGAAGGAGCTGAGATAGGTTTAGCATTCTTAGGCATTGTAAATGTTAATGTAAATTGCTGCAGTGATGGAACAACCTTCTCGAATTACAGTTATCCCTGGTATTACCTCGTATTCCACAGGGTAGTTTAACATGTATAGAAACTTTTTCCTGCCTTCTACCCTAAGAATCTCGAGAGAGACGTTGGTGTAAGACAAAATCGAAGTTTGGTCTAGACTCCATTTCAAACATTCATTATCCAGGATCTTACAGTGACTGAAGAAGTTCCCTCTTCAACATAAAGTATAATACTAG
Organism: Calliphora vomitoria; assembly: GCA_942486065.2. Lineage (NCBI taxonomy): Eukaryota > Metazoa > Arthropoda > Insecta > Diptera > Calliphoridae > Calliphora > Calliphora vomitoria. Next base: position 9,367,779 of record OW818030.2, on the reverse strand, counting down.
CATTGTCGAGCTTCTTCATTCCTACCATATCTAGAGGAAGCAGGAATACGTGTAGCATTCTCAGGCAGGTCTTCTTCTACACAGCAGGAATTATTGCATTGAAGATCCTATGAACGATATTTGGAGCAAAACCCTAAGTCATTCATAAATCCCTTCATGTTACCACAATTGAGATTGCCTCTTCAATATCCATACTCGCGGATTGTCTAGCTTCTCATCATCTTCATTGCTACCATATCTAGATTAAGCAGGGCACGTGTAGCATTCTAAGGAAGTTCTTCTTCTACACAGCAGGAATTATTGCTTTGAAGATCTAATGAATGATCTTTGAAGGAAAACCCTTCATGTTACCACTATTGAGATTGCCTCTTCAATATCCATAATCGATTGGTTTTTGTTACTATGACACAAACAATTGTGGAGCTAGAAACTCCTGTTTCCTAGCATACCTTCCCCCATCGAACAACATTCTTTTTACTGCTAATTCTCGCCTTTCCCTCAGCTATATTTCTATTTATTACTTGAAATTTGTTGCTTACTTATATATACCATTGATATTTTCATTGTCACCCAAATGTTCTGTGTGACAAAACCTGACATACAACTAAGTGTTGCATCAACTACTTGTCTACGACTAAAGTTGACTAGACTTGTAGACAGACCTGTATTTGACTACTTGAACAGGCGACAGGCGTTACAGGTAAGCAGTTGGCAGAACTTCAAAAACTAAAAAAATAAAAAATTAAAACATTCAAGTTGATTTTAAAATATGCCTCCAAGAAGCGATTGATGGTAAATACTAGAGTAAATTTTACTTAATATTTGGGATATTGACAAAGAAACAGCTAAAAGTAGTAATTATTTGGTCTCTTCCAAATAGATTTTTAAAGTTTCCTGGATTCTTGTCTTTTATTTGTCAAGAATTTATTAGCCAACATAGTTCCATCAAAGTGCATGTCTTTGTCTTAGCATTCCTAACATCATATCCATCCTAACGTTGTATGTTAACAGTTCTATTATGGCCCTATTTCACAACTTGTCATAACTACGAGTACTTGCCAAGTCAAAATTCCTTAACAACTCTTTGTCAGTCAGTGTTATTAAAATGATTGATTGCACAACAATTTTTGTACTTCATTCTTCTCATAACTGTAAAGCACATTCTAGGCAAAGTAATCTATACCCATTACTTTGTATCAGCAGTTTCTTCTCTCTCCACTTCCCAGCCTAACACTATGCATTTGCATGTTCACAAAAACGAAGAAAAAAAAATTGACATTATTTCGATTTGTTTTGGCCATTTCATTCTCTTCATTTTTGCATTTTCTTTGTCAATGTTTTCTTTTTTGACATGCCGTTCCGGTAATTGACGTTAAGGCATCTGTTATATTCTTGGCAACAGTTTTTGAAGAGCATGGTTATAGTTTTTTTCTTTTTTTTATTTCTGTTGTTGTTCTTCTTCATTTTAGTCTTTATTTCTATACATTCGGTAGTTTTCTGTTCTGCTAAATACCTGTGAAGTGGCCTAGAACATTGAAACGTTACATGGCAGAGTCAGTGAAATGTGTGATAAAACAAACGGAAATTTTTACAAGAATTCAAAAAAAAAAGTGGTTTAAATATAACACGCTTTGATATGTAGTAATAAGGTAAATATGAAGTAACACTTTGCCAGAGATTGGAAGTTGATTTGACTTGTAGCAAAAATGATGATAGAAAGTAAATTTCTCCAAAGACTTAATGTTAAAAGTTCATTACTATTGGTTAAGTATGAACTTAAGATGTATCTAAAGTTATGTAATATCTATTTAGTGGATAATTGAATTGAACAATGAATCTGAATCGGAGTTCATAAAGAAACAAGATCTCCAGAAAGGTTGTGGTCATTATAGTGTCTTTATTAGGGCTCATTCCTTCTTGTTTTCGTCAATATATCACAGAATCCTTGGATTAGGTTCTTTTTGACTATTGCAATGACAGATTTATTCTTGGTTCCTCGAAGTTCCTGAAAAATTTCTCTATTTTCTTTTGAAAACCCTGACTAAAATAATATGGATGTCAAGCCAGCGAGCTATAGACAACTAAATTTCAGCATTGTAGTTTACAAATTCATCTGCAGATCATAGACTTTTAAAGAAAACTCTTCCAGTGAAATTCTGTTGTTGAAGTTATCATAACGACAAAAGAGTCTTAGTCCTATTCTCTGTCAGAGTGGACCAGAGCAATCTCGATATTCTACATGTGATGATATGAGACGGAATTCAGGTGGTCAAATATCATCACTTGTAGAATATCCAGATTGCTCTGGCCCACTCTGATAGAGAATAGGATTAAGACTCTTTTGTCTCTTAGTAGAAATTCGATCAGGCTTCTTACGGGTATAATCACTGTATGATTGGACGCATGTCAGAACGTATGGGTTACCCACGTTATAGCTATTGTGGAAGTTGTTTGGATGAGGAGGAGGAAGAATCGGTACAACACTTTCTATGTGACTGCCCAGCCTTACAAGAGCATAGACTACTACATCTTGGTAGAGCTCTTTTCCATGATCTGGACTGTCTCAGAGTTGTAAATATGATCAGATTTATTAGAAGTACCGTCTGGTTCTCACGGGGATCACAAGAAGTACATAGTCAACGAATTTAGGGTGGGCAACCATTCTCCCTTTATGTATGAAATTTAAAAATAAGGGAATGGTAATTCTAAGGGTATCACACTGGGCCACAAGGCCTCCGAGTGAACTCGCTAACTTGCGAGCAACTCAAATTTGTATTTTGAAAACAGCCGAGAACAATTTTCATTCTCAAAATCGTACATTAAGGCCTCCACGATTATGAGAAAATATATTGAATGCTGTTGTGGCAATGACTTTCGATCCTAGTCTATCCGTAGCTTCTAAGAAATTTATTTTACCGGGTATAAATTTCCTTTAAAAATCCCCAGAGAGATGTTCGTACACTCCATTGCAAGCCTTCATTATCCAGGAATGGCTATTGCAAATCTTCATTATCCAGGATATATGTATGGAAATTTACTTTTGCCTCCTACCAGGTATAAATATCCTTTAAAAATCCTCAGGGAGACGTTCCTGCATGACAAAAGGGAAAGTGTGGTTTACACTCCATTGCAAATCTTCATTATCCAGGATCTTACAGTTACCGAAGATGATTACACTTCAATTTTAAGTTAAAGACTAGTGGATTGCCGAGCTCCACATCATCGCCTTTGTTACTACACCTAGAGGAAGCTGGAATAGGTGTGGCATTCTCAAACAGGTCTTATTCTCCACAATACAATGGATGAACCGTTTGCAGAAAATATCCAGTGAACGATGTTTAAAGATCCTCTTTCCTAAATCCATTAGGGTGAAGTTCAACTTGTTATCCTTATTTGTTATTAAGATAGTTGACACTTTCAGTAAGATTGATTTGGACCTTGTTCAAAGATTCACAATGGAAATTTTGATAGATTGCCTTTAACTGAAATTAAGACATCATTTCGTTTAAAAGTACTGCTTGGATTACAACTAAGAAAGTAATAGAGTCTCATTTATTGCCAAATTTATCGTTTGGAGGGCGATATTTATATTTTAATCTATTGAAGTGAACTGCATTCAGGAATGCAGTTGTATATCAAAATTTGCTCATAGATTTTCACAGGAAAGTCAAAGTGACATCGCAGAGAAATGAATATCTCTTACATGTATAAGTCTCGTTTGATTATAAATCAACTGCCACAATCATATAGTGGTAGATCAATATCAAGTACTCCTTTTTCTTCGTTTTAATACGTCAACCTTAATAAAACGAATGTCTCTTTCTTATATACATAATTCGTTGGTTATCCTTTTAAAATCAACTAAGATGGCGATAGTTCTGAACAAAGATCGATGAACAACGAATGTATCTATTTCATATGTGTCCCAGCAGTTTCTAAATCAAACGCAAAGATAAATATCCCACCCTATTTCTGTAAGGAGCTGTGACTTAATAGGCAGAGACTCTCTAAATTAACAACGAGAACGAAGATAGTTCTTTATAGGTCTCTTCCGTTTTTAAATCAACTGCGAATTAGTTATCTGTTAGTTTCGTTTATTTATGGAGCTAACATAATCACCCCTATCGCGTATCAATATTTCTCATGAAATATGTTCCCTTTCTCACTTTTCGTTCATCAACTTTGTTTACGTGAAAAAGTTCCCCATGTTGTGAAATTTTTAGATGGAATTTTGTTAACAATAACCAGCAGTTACGAACACAATCAACTATTGTGAATGAAGAGTGCATGGGAATATCACGATAGGAATTTTCCCTTCAAGAGAAATGGATATTTCATGGGAAAATAAATGTTATTGACGATAGGGGTGAATAGGAATGAATAGAGTCCTCTCTGTTTTTTGATCAACTGAGAGGACTAAGATAGCTTTGTGACAGCTGTGACAAAATAAAGTCCAAGTGGGAAAAGTTAAAGTTAGATCGATGAAAAGGAACCGCGTCACTATGGAAAGAAATGGACTCTCCTATGTTTCTAAGTCAACTTTTTTTAGGGAAATATTCTCTTGTGACTGAGTTTTAGGTTTAGGAAAGTTACAACGAAATTGTTGAGAAACGAAAGATCCAAATAAAGGGTCTTCCAATAAAGACTTTCGATCTTTGCCAATTGGTAGCGGCCATTTGTTTTGCCAAATTACCATGGATGGTTATAGCGTTCAACAAAACGTGCAATTGATGAAACTGTTTGATCAAAATGGGTGTTCTGTTCGGGCAAGGTTCCGCGCGCTTTTCTCATTTTACGGACACCATGATCGAACTACCGAGAGGACCGTTCGCAGTGTGGTGGATAAATTTCAGTTGACTGCTTCAGTGACCAATGAACCAACATCCGTACGAGGACGAAATGCAAGACCTAGCGAAAACATCGCCGCAATCAGTGATAGCGTGCAGGAGAATACGAAACAGTATATTTCCCGTCGCTCATAAGAACTTTGCCTTTCGCTGACCACAACACGGAGAATTTTGTATCGAGACATGGGCCTGTACTAAATGAGCCAGAATGTAAATGCAAAGGACCATAGACAACGACGTGGAGCAGTTGGTAACTGACCCTATGAGCAGTTGGTAACTGTTCCTCATTTTCATAAAAAAAAAATCATCTTCAGCGATTTGGGACGATAACAAAGATATCCAAGAGTGTCCAAGGCATCCCGAAAATGTCACTGTTTGTTGTGGATTTTGGGCTGGCGGTTTCATCAATCCATATTTCTTTAAGAACGACGTGGGGCAGGCCATCTCTGCGAAAGGCGAGCGCTATAGGTCGATGATTACCAACTTCTTTTTGACTGAATTTGATGATATTCAACAGAATGGCGCTATGTGCTTTACAGCTTATATCACATTGGAAATTCTTTACGAGAGATTTAAGGACATGGTAATCTCACTTGGAGATAATGTGAAGTGGCCATTGAGATCGTGCGATTTGATCCCGTTAGACATTTTCTGGTGAGGTTTCCTTAAGTCTATGCGAGACGCAGGTCAAACGAGACAGCAAAACTCATGCCATCTATTGTTCAGCCTGATTTGTATACTGAGTCTGGGAAAATTGGACATTTCGGATGAGCGCCACCCAGCAAAGCCGGGGCATTTGCATGATTTTATATTCCGTACATAATAGCATCAATAGTTCTTTCCAACGAAAGCTTTGTTTTATTTAAATTTAGAGACAGAAAGCGCTTAATGAAATACCCTTTATTTCTGTTATATTATCTGAATTGTGTACCTAATGGGAACATTAGAGAAAGGATTACCAAACAGTTGCTTCGAAGGCCTTATTGAAGAGAAACTATTAGCAGATTTGTTCTACTTACATTGTAATTTTGCTTGAAATTGTCACAACCAAGTATTATTGTATATTTAACGAATCATCTTTTAGGGAAATCTGCAAAATTATCCATGATTTAACGAACCCAGAAATTATCTATTCTCAGTGATAGATGAAACTCCCTTATATCTTTAAATGTGAGAAAATAAGTCTCTTTCTTGTATGTTTCGTTGGGATTCTGTTTTATGAAGATAATCAATAAAAAATCAACTTTAAGTCGTCTTAGAGAACTCAAATGGCATATTTCCATACAGTGATTGTGTGATGAGAAAGCAGTACTGATCCCTTGCCTTGATCACCTGGGCTAGAAACAACAGAGACTCAGTTAGGTACTATGATCCCACAATTAATATTTTGATCATTGTAGCATTCTCTACAAGCCACATTGTTTTAAAGTCTCATGTGGAGAGTTCTGTATGGTCTGGAGAGACTCTTATTCGGCTTCTGACAGTGATAGTGTGGTGATCCCCTACCTTGCTCATCTGGGCTAGAAACTCAGTTAGTTACTATATTCCCTCAATTAGTATTTTAGTCTTCTTTTTAGTGTTCTCTACAAACCACATTTTTATACCCTTCACTTACGTGAGGAGGGTATATATAAGTTTGTCATTCTGTTTGTAATTTCCACAATATAATTTTCCGACCCTATAAAGTATATATATTCTGGATCCTTATAGATAGCGATTTAGCAATGTTCGTCTGCCTGCCTGTCTGTCTGTTGAAATCAATTTTCAGAAGACCCCAGATATCTTCGGGATCCAAATCTTTAATAATTCTGTCAGACATGCTTTCGAAAAGTTTCCTATTTAAAATCAGCAAAATCCATCCATAAATAACGGAGATATGAGCAAAAGTCCGAGACAACCTCTATTTTTTGCCTATTTTTGATCTATATCTCGATTACTTAGTCATAAATATAGACAATATGGATATCTTATATTTCATAGTCCATTGCAACGATGTATATAAGGCTATAGTAAGTTGGACCTACAATGGGTCAAAATCGGAAAAAATATTTTTTAACCCGAATTTTTTTTCACAAAAAAACATATTTTTGTCCTAAATTATTTTCACTAATAAATAAAAAAAAAAAATTTTTTAAAGTAAAAAAAATTTAAAAAAAAATTTTAAAAATTGTTAAAAACAAAAATTTTTTTTTTAAATTTTATTTTAAAGTATAATTTGGTGAAGGGTATGTAAGATTCGGCACAGCCGAATATAGCTCTCTTACTTGTTTGAAATTCTAATGCGAGCGAGGTGTGTGGCTAGTTCGGTATGTTATGGGGACACTCTAATCCGGCTTCTGACAGTGATCGTGTGCTGATCCCCTGCCTGGATCATCTGAGCTAGAAACTCAGTTAGTTATCGTGGTCCCTCAATTAGTATCTGCGTCTTCTTTGTAGCATTCTATACAAGTGTTTGAAATTCTTATGCGAGCGAGTTGTGGAGAGTTCGGTATGGTCTGGGGAGACTCTAATTCGGCTTCTGACAGTGATCGTGTGCTGATACCTTGTCTTGATCATCTGGGATAGAAATTCAGTTAGTTACTATGATCTTCTTTGTAGCATTCTCTACAAGTTACAGTGTTTGAAAATCTCATGCAAGGGAGGTGTGTAGCTAGTTCGATATGGTCTGGGGAGACTCTAATCCGGCTTCTGAGATTTCGTCTATTTAATTTCAGACAATTCTCTTATATTTTCTGACTTTTTAACACACATTTCGATCTAAAGCAGGGTGATCTGGGATCCATTATTAGTGAAGGCTTTTTATCGCAATATCTTTTAAAATATTGTGGATTTTAAAAGAAAGTAATAATGCAAGGTCTGCAAACTTTCTTTCACACACTGTAGTAGTACGTTCAAGCTCTCCCCCAAGATTTACAATTATCACTTAATTAGTTCTGCTTTGGCATTGAAAATCTCCATAGAGTAGACATAAACGTAATAAAAAAAACAGGATACAATGGTCATCTCGTGCCACAAAAATATTACCCCAAAGTATTCCCAACAACCCTCACAAAACATTTGCACATGAATTTAATATTAAATTCAGTTTGCTGTACTGCTTGTTTTTTCTGTTTCGAACGTCTGCAGTTTCTCTTATTATTAAAATTTTTATATTTGTTTTACACTCACACTTATTTGCTGTGTTTAATTTATTCCACTATCTAATATAAATATCACATCACAGACTTTAAATCTTCTTTGCACTTCCATCTTGTTCTGGGTTTTTTTGTTTTGTTTAGCTTTTGCTATTGCTCCAGCCAAACAAGTTACCAGCTCTCTTCGCACATCTGTCAGACCCTTAGGGGACTATTTGTATTTTATTTTTCTAATTTAACTTTGCAATTTCCACTGATTACTACAAAAACACTTTATAAAAAGTGCCAAAATATGTAGATATATTTCAGATATACATATACTACAAGAACACATTCTTATGTTCATACATATATGAGGATCTGAAAAAGAACTTAAACAAATACCAAAAGAAATTCTATAAAAGAAACCAACCAACAAGATAAACCTACCATAACACTGAAAAAATAACAAAAAAAAAAGAAGTTTTGAATCCTTTTTACATAAAATCCTGTAGTGGGAGAGCTCAACCTCTCCATGTGCATGTTAAGTAAGAGCCAAAGGAGAAGGTCAAAAAATAAAACAAAAAAATTGCAAGGGTCTTTACCATTGAAAACCTACTAAACCATATTACAAACAGACATACACACACACACAGTTTGTTACAAACCTACAAATTCACATGCTGGTACTCGTGCTGGTAGATGATGATGATGTCTTTTTATATTTGCTTCGATATGAATACAATGTAATGAGCATATAAAATGAAGCCAAAGTAATACCCTCCATTACTTACTACCATGTTCCATGTACCAGCTATCAGCCTACAGCTGGAGAATACACATGACAAAGAAGTACAATACTTAACTATCAACTGCCTACACACAAAATTGGAAAAAATACGAAAAGAATTTAGAGAATGAGTTATTGGCCAAAAGAGAAATTTGTACAAAAAGAGAGCAATTACAGCAAGGAGATGGAAAAAACTTGGGAAAAGTATAAAGAAAGAGCAAATGATTTTTTTGTTGCTAACATTTCATTGATTTATATGATTTTAATTGTTGGGTACTTTTAGGGGTTTTCAAGGTACTTTTTTTTTGAAATATTTTAGGGCAATGAGGAAAAAAGAAGAGTGGATTGTATTCCAAATAACAATTCAGTAAAAGGAATGGTATGACATATATGACTTAAAAATGCGTGATCTACAATAGATGGTATATCTTTTGAACGCGGTTTTTGTTTTTAATAACTTATATGTAATTTTGAAGGGTGTACATATCAGTCATTTATTCTTACTCAGTTATTGAACATTATAGTGAAAATTAGAATTTTTTTACCAACAAAGCGTCATATGGGGGAAATTTTGCTTTACTTCTCTAATTTGAAAACAAAGCCGCTGAAGTACTCCGATTGCTCACCAAAGCTTATGGTAAATGTGTTTCATAGTTTTTAACGTGCGAGAGACGGTTTGTGCAGTTCAGAAGTGGTGACTTCGACAAGAAAGACAAAGATCGTCCAGGCCAGCCAAAAAAGTTTAAAGACCAGGAATTGGAGGCATTACTCCATGAAGATGGTTTTAAAACTGGGATACACTTCAGTTCAGAACAGAGTATCCGAATCTGTTTGATTCGTTCTTGCCCTCAAAAGATGAACAGTTCTTTTGGCTCAGAATCCATATGTTGCCAGAAAGGTGGGTAAAGTTCATAGCTAACAATGGCCAAATCCTGGATTTTTCAGTCATACACTCAATAAGTAATTTAAAACTCAGTAGCGAATGAGAAAACTTCATAAGAGATTCTCACACAGTTGCTTTAAAAGTATAATTTGCACTAGAATTTGAGCATTCTTCAATTATCGGGAATACGTTCTATCGAACATCCAAAACCTTCAAAAATTTAAATAAATTTCCAAAGAATTTCATTACAACATCTTAATTTGAGGCTGAATAAGAAAAAAACATAAAGGAGTAAAGAACACAAAGGATTATAGATATAAGTTCCAAGCTTAGAAGCATAATTTGTTTCATATTCTCAATTTAGAGCCTCAATTTTCAAAGACGATCTAAATCACTCATGCATTGAAGAGAATCTGCTATTAATTAGTTCGTTACAGTAACTGAATTTGGAGTCGAATGAGAACACTAAAGAAAAAATTATATCAATTGTTTGGAAAGCTTACTTTACACGAGAGATAAACTACAGCTTCCAGCTTTCCAATTTAAAGCCGCCATACAAATTCTTCGATAGCCACGAATAATTTTCTTAGAAGAACCAAATCACTCAAAAATGAAAAATAATTTATTGGAAATTGCATTGCAGCATCAGTTTGGATTTAAGCTTTCCATTTTAAGTTCTCTATAACAAATCACCCATGAACTAAACATAATCCACTAACAAACTCATCAAAAATCAAGAGTAATTTTCAAAGAAGATACCAATCACTCAGAAATTGCATATAATCTACTGGATATTTCAATCCAGCATTCCAATTTTATTGCCAATGAGAAGACCAACTACATAATAGATTATACAACGGTGAAAATTCTTCAAAAATCGAGACTAAATTTCGTAGAAGATTCAAATAACTCAGGAAATAAAAAGAATCGTTATATCACCTAAATTTTGAGTAAAATTCTTTATAAAATAACTGATCCTAGAAGTTTTAATTTGTTCTTGGTTCTCACTTTAATAATATCAATAACAATTGTGAATAATAAGTCAAAAGCATTACAGAAGACTAGCTTAGACAAAATAGTTAAAATAAACTGCTATTTATATCAGATTTCCAAGAAGAATTTCTTCATTAAACATTATTCAAAAACTGTATTGATCTCATTATAAGATTTTCGAAATGAAATTGGAGGATTAAATTTTTGATGGAAAAAAATGTCAACATTGATTTTCGTCCCTTTGGCTCTAGGGCCTCTAATTTCCCAGTAAATTGGACTTTAATGTTAAAGCGATCACAGCCTCTTGTTTTCCCGACTTAATTAATTTTTAAAAAATCGATCAGATTTTGGTCCTTTTGGCTCAAATTTCCCAGACAATTGGACTTAAAGTTTTCACTCAAATAAAAGTGATCACTGATTTTCGTTCTTTTGGCTAACTTTCTTGGAAACTAAAGGCTCCGAGTTTCCAAGAAAGTTAGACTTTTATATTTTTATTTAGAAATTGCTATTTGTTGGGAAATAAAAGTAAACACAGATTTTCGTGCTTTTGTGTTTAGGGCCTGTAATATTTTCACTCAAAATCAGTCTTTGCACATTTAACAAAATCTCCCAATCTTTTTTGATTGTGGTTATAAAAATTACTAAAAATAATTGTTTGTCATTCCGATTGTAATTTTTACATTTTTCATATATAGATGGCGGATTCGATATAGTCATGTCCGTTTGTATGTTGAAATCTTCTTTCCGTAGCCCCCAAATAACTTAGATACATGATTCATACATCAATATATACACCATAGACCCGTTCCACAAATGGCTGAGATATAAGGAAAAAACCAGAGCAACCTCTATTTTTATATATATCTGGATTAGGGTAGGTTATGTGGGTTGCTCGCAACTAGATATGTATAGTTGAATTTTCGATATTTAGTTCCCAGATTCTTCTCGCGGCTGTATCGATGGCATATATCTCTGCCTGGAAACCCGTGCAGTTATCGGGTAATCGAAGAGATAACAAAAGTACCAGTTCATTGGCGAAAATTCCCGAGCCCCTGACTCTTTCTGTCTTTGAACCATCAGTGTATACTGACATCACGTCGTCCCTTGGGACAGTGTTCGCGGTCCAATCATCCCTTGTCGTTATTTTGATCCTAAAAGTCTCTAGAGTGGCCTGAGGGGTGGAATTCATACAGCCAGTAATTACAAGACATGCCTTTGTACCTTCTTTAGAATAGAAAAGTGAGTCTTGTGTCCACCGATGTCCACCAAACAAGAGCCCCATAGGTCGAAATAGGTTTCCTTACATATATAGAAGGCACATAGCGTAGCGTCCAAAATTACGCAAAGATATTTGGCTTCGTTTGAAGTCTTTAGAAAAGTACCATCCAGTCGTGGTGGTCTGAATTCTGGGATTTTGTAACTCCTGGTGAAAAGAACCAGTTCGATTTTGGCAGGGTTGACGCATAGACACCCATGATAGCAGAACGCTGATTCCATGAGTTCACTTATTGCGGGAAGAAACTTTCCTTGAATAAGAAGCACAACATCGTGCCTATCCTACTAAGGCTGAAAAGGATTTTGTTTACGACAAGATTCCACAGAAGTAGAGAGATGACACAACCGTGTGGTGTGTCCCTTGTCACAATTTTCCTTGTCCTACCAATACCCATATTAGAGTTTATGAACCAGCTTTTAAGCATATTTTCTGTTAAATTTTTTATCCGATGATCAACACCCAGTCACCCAGTGCATCAACTACTGCGAATATGTTTACATTACTAAACGCACCCTCTATATCCAAGAAAGATGCCACAACATACTCCTTTTTGTCAAGACCTTCCTTTATGGTATGCGTGTTGTGCCCTACAAAAATTATCAGGGGAGAGGATGTTCCTGACATGGATATCCACAAATTTTTCCAGTGTTTTCAATAATTGATCGGTCTATAGTCCTTGGCGGTGTTATGGTTTACCTTTCCCGCTTTGGGGATAAATTCCACTGTAAGCCCTCTCCATTCTTTAGGAATGTAATCTGTTTCCAAGCTGTTCCTGAAAATGTATAGGGCTTGAAAGATGACACCACCCATGAAATTTTCTCCATGTTAACAATGGAGGTAACTTATTCACTTATGTGGATTTGAGAAGCTGCAATGTGCCCTCATTTTCATCATCCATGCAAACCGGAAAGTCTCCATAAGCAGTTCCAAAGTTTCTGTACTACTTTCAGTAAAGTTACCACCCGGTTTCAGGAGGAATCCAAGCGTCCCAGGGTCTTTGGATAGTATCTTACGTAGACGCGATGAATCCGTGGTACTCTCCAGTTCCTCACAGAAACGCCCCCAAGATTCCTTCTTTGCCCGTCTTGTTTCCCTCTTGAAAGTGTTGAAGCTTTGACGATAATCGTCCCAGCTTAACGGGATTTGGTCCCTCTTCGCCTTATTAAAAAGTTTTCTACAATCTGGACTACTAAGTCAATTATATATATGTAGACAGTATGGATATCTAATGATAGATATTTCAAAGTATATAACGACGTATATAACAATGTTAAGTTGGACCTACAATCGGGAAACATATTTTTTAATCCGAATTTTTTTCACCAAAAAAAAAAAAAATTCTTTTGTCATACAATTTTTTCAATGAAAATTTAAAAAAAAAATGTTTAAACATTAAAAAAGAAATCATTAAACATTTTTTTATAATAATTTTAAGAAAATTAAATTTTCTTTCAAAAATTTTAAAAGTACTTTTTTCTATAATATTACATTTGTTACTATCTGATGCTTTTTGCTATTTATATTCTATTCTTCTCAGCCTTCCATAAATTGTGTTTCAACTGGGAGTAAGAATTCTCCTACCGGCTAAAAAAAAATCTATACTATACCGGCTTTTATGCAGTGCACAGCAATCAGCTGTTAAGTTCGCAAACACAACAGCTGCAAGTAAAAGAGGCAGCTAAAAACAGTTCAAACAAAGAGCAATTCTTTTAAAAATGTTTATAAGAGAGTGTACACACAGCAAATACAAAAACAGCTGTTTGCAAAAACTTCCAACGAAAGCAATAAATTTAACAAAAAAAAATAAGCTCTCTTTCACTTTCACCAAAAACAGTAATAAAGAATGCATTTGGGGTAGGTGTTTGGCTGCACATACAAAAAGCTTTACTGAGGCCTCAAACTCAAACCACAAGAATTGTAGCAACTGCATAACTACAGCTGTTTTGTCGTGTGGCCGGAATACAGCAATACACTCACTGAGTTACTGAGTACCCTTAAAATGTTGCTCAGGCCTCTAAGTTAACAGTAAATGTGTAGGTTTTTGTTTTAACAGCTGTTTAGGGATTTCTTTATGCTCTCAGTTAAAAGCTGAGTAAACATGTTTAAGTTCTAGCCAGCACACACATGTTGCCGGTAATTGGGAGACATGCGCCTTACAAAAAGTTATTTTTGTTATTGTTGTGGTCTATTTATGTAACCTTCAAAATGTGACAGCTGTTTGAACATAACAGTTTTTGCTGCTGCAACTACTATTTTAAAGTTGATGCTAAAAATAGTAGTAAAACTGTTAGCAAAATAGTAGCGAAATGTTAAAGTATCAAATACAGGCTGTCTCTGTCTCTTAGAGGTTTGTAACAACAGCAATAACAACTGCAACTAGGTTGTAAGTTGGTAGGGAGGATTTAGGTGGCTGTTAACTGTTAAAAAGTAATGCTGAGACTTGTACAGAATTTTAGCTGGAAATGTTAGTAACACACTGTAAAAATAGGCAAAATTCTTATTTAATGTGTGTGAAAAGGTTAGGAGGGAGAGTGCTGCTGCTGCAACAGAACTCATTGTCAGGTTTTAACCAGCTGTTATTTGACAATGTTGCCTGTGCCTAGCAATGACGTTGTTCATGATGTTGCTGCTATTCCTTGCAACCAGCTAAGGAGCCAACCTAACAACCATTCATCCATCCATTCATTTATTCAGTGTGCACTGAGCCTTCGTTGTTAGCTTTACGTTGCCCATGTAGTCATTAGCTTCGTAGAAAGTGAAGCGTGCGGTCGTGCCATTAGAAAGCAGGATAACACTCTTCTTTTTTAATACAAAACATTTTCTTAATCATTAAAAATAAAACTCGTGTGTGTGTAGTGCGTGTAGTTTTTCCTTTTTCAATATTAAAAAAAAATAAAAACGAAATAACAACTTAACATTTTAAACGTAAAATTCAATAAAAAAAAATTTCTTGTCGTCTTGTCTAATTAAACTTGTAGTTTTAATGCCTTTAATCAAACGAGAAAAATCTTAAAATTTTAATAAAACTTATGTAAATTTTTAAGAATAAAATAAAACTAAAGATTTTTTTTGTAATAAACTATTTAAGGTATAACTACAGAAATTTAAAGTACAGACATATTTATAAATTTAAATTAATATTTTGTTTGAGTTTTATGTTTTGTTATTCAAATGGTTGGTTTTTTATAGACTTTGTTTGATTTTGGAGTTACTTTTTTCCTGGTTTTTGTAAAGAATTTTTGAGGCTTTCTATTTCTTTGGAAGACATATTTAAAATTAAATACTATGGCTTTTTATAGACTTTGTTGGGTTTTAGTGGTGATTTATTTGTATGAAAAACTTGGAAATTTCAAACAATTTCCCAGTATTTTTTAATACAAAGGTTGTATATTTCAAAATATTAAATTTAATAAAAGCTAAAGCCTAAAAATGAATATTTCGTTACTAAAAGTTTTTTTTGATTTTTGAAAAGAATTTTTGATGTTTTTTAAACCACAAATATTTACAAATATTTGTGAGGAAAATGTTTAAATTTCAAACAAGTTCCTATTAGTTTTCTTACAAATTTCGACTTAATTTCTGTAAAAATTCTTCTAAAACAGTCTTAAGGCCTGATTCAGAAACACGAAAAGAAAACAATTTTCAAATTTTTGTATGAAAATCACTCTGTTTTTAAACAATTTTTGAATGTTTTTCATACACAAATTTTAAAATTGTCTTCTTTTTCTTATACACAGCATTACAGTATCTCCATTTAAAAAGAAAATTTTCGAAAAAAAAATTTAGGGAAATTTCGTTTTTTTGGCTCTAGAGTCTTCAAATTTCATGGAAAATTCGACTTCTTCGTTATCATACAGCAGTAAAAGAAATTGTTAAGATTTCTAAATATTTAATAAGATACATGGATCATGATATTTAGGAGGCTGAATTTCAATTGAAAGTAATTCCCAACTAAATAATTTTTTATAATTTTTTATTTTTGCTTAATTTTTTTTTATAATAAATATGTTGTTGTAAAAAGGCTATTTATTGTATTTTAATTACTGACTTCATTACCTATCTTCATACCAAATTGTAGATATTTTCCTTTAATACTCAATGAGTTATTTGAAAATTTCCTATTTTGTGCCATAGTGCGTATGATTAATATTAATACAGACTAATTTCATTAAATTGCTCATAGTTATCCAAATTTTTAAGCGATTTTAAAGATTAAGGTCACAAATTAAAGCCAATACTTGAAGCTTTACACATAATTTACAAACAGATGTGTCTTATTATTAGAATATTAAAAAAAACTCAGTAAAAGTTTGTAAATTTATAAGAAATCTACAAATGTTAGAAAAAAAAATCAGAAAATTTTTATTGTTTTTATTATAATATTAACTCCAATATTCATAAAAAAATTAAGCTTAAATAATGTTTTAAAGCCAAATTTCCATACAGAATTTAATTATAAAACGATGCTAAATTTAAAAATTGTTTATGAATTTCAATTACTGCCTTTATTACCTATCTTCATGCCAAATTGTAGATATTTTCCTTTAAAACTCACTGAGTTATTTGAAAATCTCCTATTTTGTGCCATAGTGCGTATGATTAATATTAATACTGACTATTTTCATTAGATTGCTCATAGTTTTCGAAATTGTTAAGCGATTTTAATGATTAAGGTCACAAGTTAAAGCCAATACTTAAAGCTTTACACTTAATTTACAAACAGATGTGTCTTATTAGCAGAATATTAAAAAAAAACTCAGTAAAAGTTTGTAAATTAATAATAATAAACCTACAACTCTTAAAAAAAAATATGAAAATTTAGCTTGTTTTTATTTATAAAAGAACTTAAATTTAAACAATGTTTTACAACAAAATTTGATTTTAAAATGTTGTTTAAATTTAAAAATTCTTTATGAATAAGGTCTTTTGCTTGGTAGCAATATTTAAAATAATCCAGTTATTTAAAAACATATTTTTATGTACCACAGTTTGTATTGTCGATTTTAATACTGACACTGCACAGAATTAACCCAATTTTCTGGTGCTTTCCATGATTAATGGCTCAAACGAAAACCCAGACTTTAGTTCAGCTTAGTTCCATGGAAATTTAATACAAATTGTGTTCAAAAATGTTTTTAAAATAATTTGTAATCTTGTGTACTCAAAATCGACAGGAATATAGAATATCTTGTGACAATAACATTTTATTTATCTTGTATAGAGGTAGCAGTCAAATAAATTAATTTAAAAATAGACAAATTACTTGAAAATATAGTTTTGCACACCTATGGTCGTATGATTGATATTAAGAATGTGTGATTTCGTAAAATTTTTCATAATTAACACACTTTTTAGGCAACATAAGTGATTAATTGCTCCAAAGGAAAATTGGATTTTTTGTTTTTTTACTCAAAAATCAGTTTTTTTTTGGGAAATGAAAGTGATCACTGCTAAAGGGCATCTTAATTGCGAGAAAATTGAGATTTTGTGATTTTTCTGGGAAAATAAAAGAGTTTTGGAAAAAGTTGCAGTTTTAAGTATTCTCTTAAAATCTATCCTTTTTGGGGAAATAAAAGTGATCTATGATTTTCGTTCTTTTGGCTCCAGATCCTCTGGTTTTCAAGAAAGTTGGACTTTTTTTAGGGTTTTTTTTAGGGGTTAGGGTTTTTGTACCTCAGAAACGCTTCTTTGTATATTTTATTATAAGATAATAAAAACATATATTTTTTGTTGAAATTTATCAGTATTAAAATACAATTAAACAGCTTAGTTTAAAATCATTTTAAATTTAGCTTGTAGTGGTTTAATTAAACGAATTTGAGTTTCTGGTTTTGTAGTTAATCTAGCTCTTATTGTGTTTTCAAGAGACAGACAGATATATGGATACAAGGACGGATATAGCTAGATCGTCGAGAACATTAAGATCTCCGACAAATATTATAATATGTTAAAAACGGAATAACAAAATCATTATAACTTACAAAAAATATTATTTTTATTGTTTTAATCAATAGTGATGAATTTATGAATCTTTTTCCGGAAACCCTTCCATTAAGGTTTTTATAGTGCTTTCTGTCACTTTGTTAATTCATCTCCGTTTAAAATCTACTTTTTAATACATTTTTTTGTGGTCTACAATTCTCTTTTAACAAGAACTCAATATCTTTCCACTAGCCTTAGCTCCAGGCAGTTTAGAGGATTTGCCTCTCTTGGTACATTAATTTGAAGAATGAAATAGAAAAGATACATAAATTGTATATTATTCTAAAGTTAGTGGTATATAATTTACAAAAATATATAAATCTGGTTGTGTTTTCATATAAAAAATCAAGTTTAAGTGCCAAATAAATGAACAATAGTACAAAATCTGTGGAAAAAATTTCAATTAGACGTTTAGTTTAAGTATATTAATTAGTCAATTTAAATATATAGGTTAATTGAGTTGTATAGCATTTTAAACCGAATTGTATGTACTTTTCAAAAATATTTAAATCCAGCTGTATTTCTATATAAAAAATCAACGAAAAATTCTGTTAAATGAAAATAGTACATAAACTAAGTATAGTAAATTTCTAGCATGATGTTTTATTTATGTTCATTAATTAGTGAGCGAAATAGTTAAGGTATACAAATTGTATATCATTGAAAAGGTTATGGTGTCTACTTTTTAAAAACATATGAATTTGGAATCCTTTTCATATAAAAAAATTTAATAAATTCCCAAAGCAACAGAACGAGGGTAAAAAATTTGTGTATAGTAAATTTACAATATGATGTTTCATTAAGGCCCATTAATTAGCAAAGTATAGTCGTTAAGGTTAAAAATTATATATCATTGTAAAGGAAATTGTGTCTAGTTCACAAAGCTGTATAAATCTGATGGTCCTTTTTTATAAAAAATACAAGAAAATTTGCAAAGAACTTGAACAATAGTACAACATCTGAGCCTTTTCATATAAAACAAGTAAGACAGCTTAATCGGTTGTGCCGAATCTTATTCACCAAATTATACTTTAAAATTTTTTTTTCAAAATTGTTTTTAAAAATTTTCAAAAAAAAGAGTTTTTTTTTTTAAAAATTAAAAATTTTTTTTTTCAAAATTTTTAAAATTTTTTTTTTTTAAAAAAAATTTTTTTTTTTTTAAATTTTTTTTTTTTTTTCGAAATTGTTTTTCCAAATTTTATTAGTGAAACAAAGTAACGACAAAAAAATTTGTTGGTAAAAAAAAATTCGGTTTAAAAAACATTTTTCCCATTTGACCATTGTAGGTCCAAATTTATATACATACATCGTTGCAATGAACTTTCAAATATCTATCAATAAATATCCATATTGTCTATATGAATGGCTTAGTAATCCTGATATAGATCAAATATAGGCCAAAAATCGAGGTTGTCCCTTGTTTTTTCCTTATATCTCAGCCATTTGTGGACCGATTTCTCGATTTTAAACAGCAACAGAGCCGGCAGAATTCCCGTTATATTGATGTATCAATCATGTTTGTGTGTTATTTGCGGGCTACGGAAAGTTGATTTCAACATACAAACGGACAAACGGACATGGCTATATCGACTTCGCTATATATAACGATCCATGGAATAGCAAATGAAAAATGTAGAAATTACAAACGGAATGACAAACTTGCCACTCATGGTGAAGGGTATAAAAATGCAATAAATTTCCAAAGCATCAGAACAATAGTAAAAAATCGGAGTATACTTAGTAAATTTACAATAGTTTCATTTAGGTCCCCAATTAAGTAGCTACCTGAAATCGATAAGGTTAAAATTATATATCGTTGTAAAGGTAATTGTGTCTACTTTCCAAAAATGTATAAATCTACCCAACTTCCTTTATAAAAATGTCACGATTTTAGCGTTTGATACAATTAATTAATACAAAATTAAAGTTAAGTAAATTTACAAGGTGTTGTTACATTTTAGCTCACTAATGAAACATTTCAAAACGAAATATTAAATAAAATGTCTATCATTGCAAAGGTAATTGTGTCTTCTATTAAAAAATGTATAAAATTCGTACCTGTTTCATATAAAAATCTCAAGTACAACAAGCCGGAAGACTCCTTCACTGGCTTGACATTTGCAAAAAACTATAAATATATATTTTATAACATTGGAAAGGAAAAGGTGTCTTCTGTTTTAAAATGCTTAAAACTAAATAAGCTTTTATATCAAGATGTTTTTTGCTAAACATTTAACCTTCAGCTAATAATCTGGCATATAAAAGTCTTTGAAATCGGATGGGAAACAAAAAAATGGCAGGTATTTAAAAATTTTACAAGTCGAAGTTTGAGCCTCCATAGTGCCGCTTCTGCAGCATTTGCAGTGCCCATTTTAATAACTTAAACTTGAATACTTCTTGGCTACGCACACGCCACTGATCGGATCAACCGTTTAGAAATGCCAGATTTATTTCCAAAAAATTTTGATTCTGCCCCACTGTGCAGTGTAACGATACTTTGCTTCCATTTAATAGATATTTGAAGCAGAAAAATTAGAATAATTGTATATCAAGAAAAAGAACAATCTTGGTGTTTTTTTAAATGTTTAGACCCAGTTGTGTTTAGATATAAAAATATTCTTCGATAGGCTACTTGATAGTTTACTAGTATAACAGCAAGTGGTGTGTACTTTCAATTGCAACCTTAGATTAGAATTTAATTATTATCATTTTATTAAACTAATTTATTAAGATTTCTTCTTGTTTCTTTGCAGTCAATCGGTTTTTGTGATATTTGCTTGTTCTAAAGGCATTTCGTTTTAAGACACATCATTCATACCTGCATTCAGCTGTAAATTTTATTTGCGCTAAATAAAAGACTACAAAAACTGATTTTAAAATAACAATCATTAATTAACAGAGTTTCAAAAATTTAAACTATAAAAAACGTCGTGTAAATCTTGTAAAAAAAATTTCAATTTCATAACAATGTAAAATAAATAAAAAAATTCATTTGAATGTAAAAAATACTCATTTTAAAACAAAATTTAAATCATTCTCACAAAATAATGTAAAATTCAAATAAATAGTGTTTAAAACAAACCAGTGTAAATTTATTAAATAAAGAAAATCCTCAAAATATCTGTGAAAACGTAATAAAATTTAAGTGAAAAACATAAAAAGTTTAAAAAGAAAATAAAAATAGTTAAGAAATTTAGTGAAAAAAAATATTTAAAAAATAACCAAATTATTAAAATAATAAAGAAAATATTAGTGTATATAATAAAAAATTAACAAATATAGCTGAAAAAATTATGGCTATATTTAAAAAATAATTAAAATAATCTTTGAATTTAACACGTTTTTGCTTAACAAATTAAATCATAATTTGCTTAACACCAGCAATATACAAAAATCTATAAAAATTTGTAATAAATTATAAAAAAAAATATTCAAAATAATTGTCAGCTTTTAAAGTGCAACATTAAATCAACATAAATTTGTGGCAAAATTTTGTAGCAACATATAATAAATTACCCACAAAAGTACCAGCTGCATTTGTTTTGGGGTTTAATAAAATCAACACAACAACTTAAATTTTAAACAAAAACTAGAAAAGGTAAGTTATTTTTGAAAAATTCAATTAAAAACTTAAAAACAGCATAAGTCCACCTTAAAAAAAATGAAACATCATATGTTATTGTTATATGTACGAAAGCGGGTTTATACGTCCTTGTATGCAGAAAAAAATATAGTTGTGTATTGTTACTGTAACCATTTCAACATTATGGAAAGTTGATTTCAACATACAGACGGATAGACAAACAACTCCGTTTTCTATAATGAATATATATACGAGGAAGGGTAAGTAAGTTCATGTTTAGTGTAACCATTTCAACATTTTTAACAATATTATAGTCACAGTAACTATATATATGATTGTGGTAACATAATATGGTAAATTTACGATTCATATGATTGTATCAACTATATATATGGTTACAGTAAACATGTATATGTTTGTGACAACCATTTATATGAAGGACTTACCATATTATGTTGATCTCGGCTTATGGATATCATAATCTTTGAACAACATATTATGATAAAATTGTTCATCATATAAATGGTTGTGACAAACATATACATGTTTACTGTAACCATATATATAGTTGATACAATCATATGAATCGTAAATTTACCATATTATGTTACCACAATCATATATATAGTTACTGTGACTATAATATTGTTAAAAATGTTGAAATGGTTACACTAAACATGAACTTACTTACCCTTCCTCGTATATATATTCATTATAGAAAACGGAGTTGTTTGTCTATCCGTCTGTATG
This sequence comes from Calliphora vomitoria, assembly GCA_942486065.2. Classification (NCBI taxonomy): domain Eukaryota; kingdom Metazoa; phylum Arthropoda; class Insecta; order Diptera; family Calliphoridae; genus Calliphora; species Calliphora vomitoria. The sequence goes on along the minus strand of OW818030.2, from coordinate 9,345,562 downwards.
TTGAAATCAACTTTCCATAGTCCTCTAATTACTTACAAACATGATTCATACATCAATATATACACTATAGACCCGGTTCGTTTACTATATAAAATCGAGAAAATCGTCTCAAAACTGACTGAGATATAAGCAAAAAACCATGATAACCTCGTTTTTTTACCTATTTTAATCTATATCTGGATTACTAAGTCCATATAGACAATATGGATATATAATAATGGATATTTCAAAGACCTTTCCAGCGACGTATATAACACCACAATAATGCGGACCTACAATGGGTTAAAATCAGGAAAAAACATATTTTTTAACCCGAGTTTTTTTTTTTTACAAAAAAAAATTTTTATTAGAAAATTTGTTTAGAATACCCCTTTTTTAAACACTTAAAAAATGTTCAATATGTATAAAAAATTCTAGCAATAGTTTACATCTCACAAATAAGTAATTGTACAATAAACTCGGTTCAAGGCAAATTTACATCATCACTTTAACACCCATTAATTAGATATGTAAATCAAAAGTATTAAACAAATTGTACAGCCCTGGAAAGGAAATTGTGTTTACTTTCCAAAAAGATATCAACTTTGTTGTCTTTCTATAGAAAAATATCTAATTAAGCTGAACAGCAGCTGAAAAATAATATGAACAATTGTTAGAGTAAACTAACATCGTATTGATATTTTCACAGCCATTAATTAAACACGAGTTAGCAAATTGTTAAACGAATTATATATCACTGGAAAGGAAATTGTTCATACTTTTCAAAAGTGTATAAATCTACTTATCTTCCTATATAAAAATGTCAACCAAAAGAGCTTGGCAATTGAGAAATATAAAAAAATCTAAGTATAGTACATTTACACTATGGTATTTCTTTTAGGCCCACAAATTAGGTATCTGAAGTACACAAATTAAACAAATTGTACATCATTAAAGAGGAAATTGTGTCTTTTTCCATAAATTAATACATCTTGTTGTCTTTTTATATAAAAAATGTCGAGTAAAAGTGCCCGAAAGACTTTTCCATTGACATTAAGAAGTACCCGTTCATTAATGTGAAGTAAAAGCAAGTAAGAGAGCTACTTTCTTATACATCCTTCATGAAAAAATTTTAAATATTTTTAGGTAAACAAAATTTGAAAAAAAAAAAATTATTTAAAAAAAAAAAAAAATTGTGGAAAAAAAATTTTCAAAATTTGTCAAAAATTTTTTTTTATTTTGGAATTTTTTTATTTTATTTTTATTAGTAAAAAAATTTTATGACAAAAAAAATTTTTTGGGTGAAAAAAAAAATTCGGGTTAAAAAATATTTTATTCGATTTTGACCCACTGCAGGTCCGACTTACTATGGCGTTATATACGTTGTTGCAAAGGTCTTTGAAATATCTATCATTAGATATCCATATTGTCTATATTAATGACTTAGTAATCCAGATATGGAATAGGTTAAAAAATCGAAGTAGTCGTGGGTTTTTGCTTATAACTCAGCCATTTGTGAGCCGATTTTCTCGAATTTAAATAGCAACCAAACCGGGTCTATAGCGGATATATTGATGTATTAATCATGTATGTAAGTTATTTGGTGGCCACGGAAAATTGATTTCAACATACATACACACACAAATTGCCACTCTTGGTGAATGGTATAAAAATAACTAGATACACTAAAAGTGATTCAGCAACAAATTAGACCATTTACCCCCTTATTCAAATGGCTGAGATATAAGCAAAAACCGCTACTATCTCACTTTTTTTACATATTTTTTAAAAAATTTTTTTTCTCTAAAATCTGATTTCAATTGAATATAGCACTCTTACTTGTAAATTTTATAAAAAGTTTATAAAACTAAATTTTCATACAAAATTTGTTCAATAAACCTGTAATAAATTTAAAAATTGATTTTGAATCAGGCTTTTGAACTTTAAATAACTATTCTTTATGTTGCTAACTTTTTTATTATGATTTTATTTATGGGAGGAGAGCTCCCATAAATATTTGCAAAAAAGAAAAAAAATTCGCAATAAATTAAAATATTTATTTATTTTGTTGCTGTAGTTGCAAATAAATTTAATAACAAATTTTTATGGCTTTCGGAAATTGTTAATGAGCCATTTGTGCAAAATATTCTAAATGAAATAAATGTGGCATACGCCACACACACACACACACACACAGAGAAAGAGATAAATAAATTTAAACCAAATAAAACTAAACGTAATTGTTTAAAATTTGTATGTATTTTATTTTATAATTGAATTAATGATTAAATGGAAGACAAAAAATTGTATATTTGTTTTAGTGCCGAATTCTAAGCAAAATAATAATGAAATTATATGAAATTGATAAATTTAAGACGACAGTAAAATCAACTACAGCGAAATTTAGACATGAACAGCTAAATTTCATAAATAAACACAGATAAGCAGATGAAAATTTAATGAAATAGATCACTATAAAGAACTAAATACACATTTCATTTTAAAGAAAAAATGGTTACTTTTTGAATGACTAAATCACAGCATAATTTTTACTTTGAAAAATTCTAATTTTTTTTTAAAAAACGATGGGATTGAACACAAGAATCCCATATTTGTATAGAATCTACATTTACAGTGTAGCTCATATTTCTATACCTTAATTAAAAACCATTTATTTCACACATTTAAATGTGAAAATTGTTTAATTTACCTAAAGCTATAATTAAAAAAAAATACAGCTTTTGCTAGAGTTTGCTGGAGACATAAATTAAAATCAAATTTAGCCATACTATTTAAAAATTATCAAAAAACCTATAATTAAATACCTATATAAAAAATTGGGAAAAAATTAAATAATTAATGAATAAAAGTTGAATTAGTAAATTACTGTTTTTGCAGATTTTTGTTGCAGATTTATTTGATAGTTTTGATTAAATATACTAAAACTTTTTCTTCATTTTTTATGTATTGAAAGATAACACGATTAATAGAGAATGATATCGGCAAAGTACATTTTAAAAAAGTACTTAAAAGTACCTTTTAAAAAAATATTTAAAAGAAAAAAATACTTATAAGTATCTTTTAAAAAAGAACCTTCTAAAAAAGTACTTAAAAGTACATTTAAGATAAGTACTCAAAGAGCCTTTTAAAAAAGAACTTAAAAGTTCCTTTTAAAAAAGTACTTAAAAGTACATTTTAAAAAGTACTCAAAAGCACTTTTTAAAAAAGCATGTACTTAAAAGTACCTTATAAATATGTACTCAAAAAGTGCCTTTTAAAAAAGTGCTTAAAAGTATGTTTTAAAAAAGTACTTAAAAGTACCTTTTAAAAAAGTACTTAAAAGTACCTTTTAAATAAGTACTTAAAAGTACCTTTTAAATAAGTACTTAAAAATACATTTAAAAAAAGTACTCAAAAGTACTTTTTAAATTAGTACTTAAAAGTACCTTTTAAAAAAGTACATAAAGGTACCTTTTAAAAATGTACTTAAAAGTACCTTTTAAAAAATACTTAAAAGTACCCTTTAAAAAAGTACTTAAAAGTGCCTTTTAAAAAAGTACTTAAAAGTACTTTTTAAAAAAGTACTTAAAAGTACCTTTTAAATAAGTACTTAAAAATACATTTAAAAAAGGTACTCAAAAGTACTTTTTAAAATAGTACTTAAAAGTACCTTTTAAAAAAGTACATAAAGGTACCTTTTAAAAATGTACTTAAAAGTACCTTTTAAAAAATACTTAAAAGTACCTTTTAAAAAAGTACTTAAAAGTGCCTTTTAAAAAAGTACTTAAAAGTACTTTTTAAAAAAGTACTTAAAAGTAACTTTTAAAAAAGTGCTCAAAATTACCTTTTAAAAAAGTACTTAAAAGTACCATTAAGATAAGTACTCAAAGTGCCTTTTAAAAAAGTACTTAAAAGTACCTTTTAAAAAAAAGTAATTGAAAGTACGATTTAAAAAAGTACTCAAAAGTACTTTTAAAAAAGTACCTTTTAAAAATGTACTAAAAAGTACTTTTTAAAAAATTACCTTTTAAAAAAGTACTCAAAAGTACTTTTTAAAAAAATACCTTTTAAAAAAGGTAAAAAGTACCTTTTAAAAAGGTACTTAAAAGTACCTTTTAAAAAAAGTAATTAAAAGTACTAAAAAGTACCTTTTAAAAATTTCTAACAAGTAACTTTAAAAATGTACATTTTAAAAAAGTACTTAATACGAAATTGTTATCAAAGCTATGACCTTCTCCCATCTTTCTGCCAAGATATGAATTCCGGTCCAAAATAACTCCTCATCTTTTGAGGCCAAGAACAAATCAAGCCAATATCAGATACTCTGTTCCAAAGTGAAGGTTATCCCAGAGAGAGAGCGTTTTAAATCGATCGAAGAAAATGTTGCCAACCATTTCATAATAAATACTTTTTAGCAGGTATTGGAACATGTGGCCGAGCATTGTCATAATTACTGTTTCATGTATGGCCTCATATTCTGGGCATTTTTCGGCCAATGCTCGCTTCAAATGAATCAGTTGCGTTCGGTACAGGTTCCCTGTGATGGTCGGCAGCTCATAATAGTAAGGACGCTTTTGTTCCCACCAAATTCTCTGTAAAGCCGTGGATATTTGGCTTTTGTGTCGATACGATCTTCGTAATTGATCCATTTTTCAAAGGAAGTAATGATTCGCTGCAAAAATGATTTTCTTTTATTGTGTTCAAGCATCATTTCGGACATGCAAAATCGTGTTTCAAGGTATCTCGGCTTCAATTCGTATTGTATCCGATTTTTTGCTTTTGGATGAATCCTGGTGCTCGCAAACGTTCGTATTGTATAATTGCTGTTTGAGTAGCTACCTATGCTGCAATCTGTTGTTGTACTTAGCAATCTTCATGGAGTAATGTCTCCAATTCTTGGTCTTCAAACTGGGCGATCCTTGTCTTCCGTGTCAAAATCACCATTTCTGAACCGTACAAACCATCTCTCGCACGTTGAAACCGATGGAACACATTCACCATAACCTTTGGTGAGCAATTAGTGTGCTTCAACGGCACTTTTTTTTTCAAATTAATGAAGTAAAGCACAACTTCCCGAATAAAGAAGTTAAGCAAAACTTCAAAAAAAAAACTTTGTTGTTTACACTGTAATGTTCAATAACTAAGTGAGAATAAATGAGAGATATGTACCCTTCAAAATGACATATAAGTTATTAAAAACAAAAACCGCGTTCAGAAGATACGCCATCAATTGTAAATCCCGCATTTTTAAGTCATACACCCAATAGTTTGTTCGAACATGGAGTCAACTCTTAGGACAACATACTACCTAAATTATATTAAAAAATCTGAAGTCAAACCTAAAGTAGTTTGATCGAACTTGGAGTAAAGCATAAGTCCAACATAAGACAATAAGTTTAAACTACTGCAGATTACACTTCTAAGAATTAGTCAGATATATAGAAAGTGTCTCTATTCAAAAATGATCATCTGAAGTTAATGCTCGTACTTGGGGAAGTTTGATCGAACTTGGAGTGGACTGTTATCAATCTGCCTTATATCTAGGGGATTACAAAAAAATTAGTTGGTTTCTTTAGAATTTAAGACAGTTAGAGCGAGGAAAGCTTCCAACGAAAGACTATAATTGCAAACTACTGCCTGAAGAATGAGCAATCTACCTCAGGCAGTTTGATCGAACTTCGAGTATACTGTTAACAATTAAATTGAAGACAATAGTAAACAAAGTAGGGTTCTTTAGAATTTATGACAATTGTATGGTTACAAATTCACAAAACTTAAGAAGTCTAAAGTCAAACTTAAAGCAGTTTAATCAAAGTTACTGTAGAGTATTAAATAACTGTCGTATATCTAAAACAATATAACAAAAGTAGGTTAAGCCTTCGGAATTTTAAGAAGATATTTAGATATCTGTTAAGAATGTTAAGCTTAAAGTTAAACTTAAAGAGTTTAATGGAACTTGGAGTAAGTTTCGAACAAAAGACGTCAAACTTAATTAGAAAAATAAACCAGTATCAAACTTAATGTAGTTTGAACGAACTTGGAGTATTATAACTAAAGGAAGACAGTTTGAATTCCTTAGAAATATTATAACGAAATTAATTAAGATTAACGTAAAAGGATAAACATACAGTTGATACAGTTCCATCGAACTGCATCCATATATTTAATTTAATACATTATTGAAAAAATCACCACATTTGGGTTTAAACAATAGCTTTATTGCTTTGATTACAATATTTGCATCCTGTCTATTACTTTATTATTCTCTTTTCATAGATTTTTTTCAAACCCTTTTATTTACTACGCATTCCTCACATATTTTCTTTATCAGGGAATTGTGTTGAACTAACAATACATACAATAACTCTAAAATATTCTTTGTTTTTTTTAACTAAATATTTCTCATTCCAATACCTTAGTTAACAATTACATAATTCATATATAAGTTTATCTTTATGCTCAACAAATAAATTAAATTATTACCTAATCTGACACTTTAGACAAAAAAAAAAAAAAAAAGAAGTTAGCAGTAGCAACAACAAAAAGTCAGTATTACATTAACTTTGGGAACATTTTTCTTAATTTTCCCATAATTAAAACATACATATTACACTCACTCTCCTCCGAAAACAAAAAAAAAAAAAAAAAAATTCATTGTGTTTTGGCAACAAACAGTAGCTGCGGTGCAACACCACAGCAATAGCAATGGAACAATACCTCGCCAACTTTACAATAATAATTAAAAAGTTCAACATGCAATTTTTACCTCCCCAAAAGACTATTGTTATGGATTTTTTTTTTTGTTTTTTTCATTTGAAATTTATTAACTTTTTTTTTTTTCTTCTTTTTGTTTTGGGTTGGTTGGCAAATATTTTTTTCCATATGCATCTGAAATTGAATGTAAATATTACGTAGAACGTATGATGATATACTACATATGAATGTAAGTCGAGGAGGTATGAAAGAAATAAAAATTGTATATTTAATTTATGACATACAAAAATGCACGGTGGGTTAGTGAGGAAACTTTTAAATTATTTATTACAGACAAATTTGGCTTAAATTAAAGAAAATAGAATGAAAACAGTTGATTAATTTAGATCTAACTGAAGTAGATTCATGTTAAAGGCTTCAACATTCAATAATCCTAAAAAGTCTGAGATCAAACTTGAAGTAGTTTGATCGAACATGTAATAAAGCTTCCAACAAAAAGCTATAAGTGTTAACTATTTCCAATTGCATTTCAATTAGTTACTTAGGAAAACAAGAGTTTCTATAAAACAATTACTTTATAAAGGCTATAATATCATGCCTTAAAGAGTTTGATCGAACTTGAAGTATTTTGTTAACAAACAGCCTTAAATTTAAGGCAATACAGTAGAAGTAGTCAGTTTCTTTAGAATTTACAACAGTAAATCCACTTTAGAGGCTTCAGGCGTTAATAAACCTATAACGTCTGAGGTCAAACTTGATGTAGTTTGATCGAACATGGAGTAAAGTTTTCAATAACAGGCTATAAGTTTATACTATTGCTGATTACATACCTAAGAGCTACTCAAGTAAAAAGAAGTGTTTATACAAAATTAACTTAACATGGTGTAACGACATTTTGAGGCAGTTCGATCGAACTTGGAGTCGACTGCAGAGAAACTGCATTAAATTTAATAAAATAACATAAAAATAGCTGGTTTCTTAATAATTTATTGCAATAAATCCGTCTTAGAGGCTTAATATGCAAATAAGCCTAAAAAGTCTGAGATCAAACTTAAAGTAGTTTGATCGAACAAGGAGTAAAGCTTACAACAGGAAGCTATAAATGTTAATTTTTACTGATTGCACTGCTATTAGTTACTTAGGAAAAAATAAAGTGTTTCTATAAAACAATTACTTTAGAAAGGCTATAAAATCATACTTTAAAGAGTTCGATCAAACTTGGAGTATATTGTTAACAAACTGCCTTATATGTATGCCAATACAAGTAAAGTAGTCGGTTTCTTTAAAATTTATTGACGTTGATTCATGTTAGAGGCTTCAGGTCTAAATAAACCCATAAAGTCTAAGGTCAAACTAGAAGTAGTTTGATAGAACATGGAGTAAAGCTGCTAACAGAAGGCTATAGACTATTGCTCAAGTAAAATGATATGTTTATATAAAAAATTAACTTAAAATATTGTAACGCCAACTTGAGGCAGTTCGAGCGAATGGTTTAGGAAAAATTTACTGCAGTTGAGGCTAAAGGCGTAAAATATCTTAAGAAGTCTGAAGTCAAACTTGAAGTTGTTTGATCGAACATGGAGTAACGCTTAAACTTAAGACAATACTTTCAAAGTAGATGCTTTCTTAAGAATTTATTGCAGTTGAGGCTTAATGCGTAAATTATCTTAAGAAGCCTGAAGTCAAACTTGAAGTAGTTTGATCGAACATGGAGTAATGCTTCTAACAAAAGGCACTAAATACTAACTATAGCGGTAACTATAGAGTAACAATATTTACTCAAGTAAAAAGAAGTGTCTACATAAACAAATTAACTTAAAAGGGTGAAAAGCATGCTTAGGGCAGTTCTATCGAACTTGGAGTCCACTGTAAACAAACTGCCTTAAATGTAAGACAATACTATGAAAGTTGTAGGTTTCTTTAGAACTTATTATAGTAGATTTATTTTAAAGGCTTCAGATATTAATAAACCTATAAAGTCTGATGTCAAACTTGAAGTAGTTTGATCGAACATGGAGTATAGCTTCCAGAAACAGGCTATAAGTTTAGACTATTACTGATTACATTTCTAAGAGTTACTCAGTTATAAAAATTTAATTTAAAATGATGTAACACCAACTTGAGGAAGTTCGATCGAACTTGGAGTCGACTGTAAACAAATTATCTTAAATGTAAGGAAATAAAATGAAAGTAGTAGGGTTCCTTAGAAATTACTGCAGATGATCTGTGTTGGAAGCTTAAGTGGTAAATTATCTTAAAAAGTCTGAAGTCAAACTTGAAGTAGCTTGATCGAACATGGAGTAATGTTTTCAACAAAAAACAATAAATATTAACTAAAGCGGATTACATCTATAAAAGTTTCTCTAGCTAAAAGAAGTGTTTAAGTAAACAAATTAACTTAAAAGGGTGAAAAGCATACTTAAGGCAGTTTGATCGAACTTGGAGTAATTTTTTTTTTTGCCTAAAATTTAAGACAATACTGTGCAAACATATGGTTTCTATAAAAGTTATTGTAGTACAGTAAAAATTACAGACTCTATAACTATATAATCTTAAAAATCCTAAAGTCAAACTTAAAGCAGTTTGATCAAACATGGAGCAGAGCTTCTAACTAAGGATAGTAATAGTTAAACTAGAAATATTTCCTTGGCTCTAGTATAGTTTTGTTTTTAAAAAATAGTGTTTCCTTTTCTACCCACTGTCTTACATTAATGTAATGAGGTTTTTTTTAAAAAAAAAAAATCCATTTGCAGAAAGAAAAAAACCCACAACATCAACAACTACAGTACTACAAAATTTTCAGCTGAAAAACATATAAAGTTGTGCTGAATATGACATTTATTATTCATTAATTACTTAATAATTTATGTGTTGTGCGAAAATTGCAAAAAAAAATGTGTGTTTTTTTTTTATTATTATTGAGATGTTGTTGATGTTTTTGTTTTGGTTGTAAATTAATTTTAACGCAATTGTTTGTAAAATATGTGTTTACATTATGCAGGGAGGTCAAGAAATTTTGTGTGTGTAATAAATATTAAATTTGAACTTTAAAGTTTAAAAGAATTTTATATTATAAAGAAAAATAACTTTAAAAAACAGAAAATAAAATAAATAAATTAATGATATTTTGTACAAGGAAGCTGGAAAAACTAGTCTATAAATAAATAATTACGCAGAAAGCTGGATATCAAACATAAAACAGTTTGATGGAACTTGAAATAGGAACAAATGTATGAACTTGGATCGAGTTACAGGATTATTTGGTAAATATACTTAAGATGTTTGAAGATAAGCTTGAAGCAGTTTGATCGAACTTTAAATAAAACTTCTATTATAAGGAAAATAGTGAAAACTACTACTGATTGTTGACTAAGAGTAGACAATTAATAAATAGAGTGAAATCTTCAAAATTTACTGCAGAGGCTTTGTAACCAAAATAATATAGAATTCAAAGGCTAAACCTGAAGTAGTTTGATCGAACTTGGAGTAAAACATCATATTGTCTTATGTTGCAATATGTGTAAAATATCGCTGATAGTTACACAACTGAATAGAAAATACCTCTAAAAATTTTTACTTTACTTAACAAGTAATATTTCTATATACGGATGTGCCGAACTTTATATATCCTTCACCAAAGTACATTACATATAAATATTGAAAACTATTTTGGTGAAAAAAAATTTTTGAAAAAAAAATTTTGGGTAAACAAATCGATGTGTCGTGGTTTTTTCTTATGTATCAATCATGTATTTTGGAAAAAAATTTTTTTATGAAAAAATTTGTTTGGTGAAAAAATTTTTTTTTTTTTGGTAAAAAATATATTTGATAAAAAATGTTGGTGACAAATATTTTGGGTGAACAAATCGATGTGTCGTGGTTTTTTCTTATGTATCAATCATGTATGACAGTTATTTGGGGGCTTCGGAAAGTTGATTTCAACAGGCAGGCTTACTATATCGACTTCACCACACATGGTGAAGGTTATAAAAAGTTGAAGCTCACACTAGAGGCAGATTGATGGAACATCTGTCTTTAATTTAAGATGATGCAAAAATAGTCTTTATCTTCAATATACCACAGTGCGAACCAACTAAAAGCTAAATGCTTAAATAATCTTAAGAAGTCTTAGATCAAACTTGAAGCAGTTTGATCGAACTTAGAGTTAAGCTTCTAACAAAAGGTAATAATTGTAAACTATTACTGATTTATTTTCTGAAAGCTACTCGTGTAAATAGACACTCTCTATTTTCTATACCAAAATTAACTTAAAAAATTAAAAACTCATAATAGAGGCAGTTTGATCGAACTTGGAGTAGAATGTTTGCAAACCACCTAAATTTAAAACGATTCAATAAAATCAGTTGATTTCAGTTGAATTAAAGGCAATTAGTCGGAGTTTATGTAAATAACTCTAAGAAGTCCGAGATCAAACTTGAAGTAGTTTGATCGAACTCGGAGTAAAGTTTCCAACAACAGCCAAGTACTGCTAAATATTTTAAAGAGCTATTGCTAGAGTTAGCAATGGTAAATATAAAGTGTCTCTACACAAAAAATTTACATAAAATTTTAAAACTCACAGTTGCGCCAGTTTGATCAAAATTGGAGTAGAATGTTAACAAACTACCTTAAGCTTAAGACAATACAACAGAAATAGTTGCTTTCTTCACAATTTAAGAAAATATCACCCAATTTGTGATTTATTCTTAAGAAGTCTAAGGTCAAATTCATTTAGTTGGATCGAGCATGGCTTAGAGATTCTAACAAAAGACAATTAATGCAAACTACTACAAATTGTAGTTCTGAGAGTTACTCAGGTAAATGTAATGTATCTCTATACGAAAATTAAAAACTTAAAAGTTTAAACTCACACTGGAGGCAGTTTGATCAAACATGGAGTATATTCTTCAAACTTCCTTTGTGCTGCGATCCCAGGTATCGTCAGTTTTCCTTAAAGGGCTTTGTTCCTCTACTGGTGGCTTGATATTTTTCGTTGCCTTCCAAAGGGAAAAATTTGTGTGTTTGGTATTTGGTATTTGTCAAACTTTGAATGTAACTTCTATTTCTGCGATCCTCCTTCAATTGAAGGGCTTTTTTCAGATTTTTACTAGCAGCAGATAAGTACCCTCTGTTTTGCAGCAGGTGATCTATTTTGTTGCCATTCTCTTCTGAGTTTTCTCTTTTCGAAAAGAAGTCGTTCAACATCTGAATTGGAAATGAGCATATTAGTTTTATTAATTATTTGACTTTTAGAATGATTCTTTAAATGAAGCTGAATTCTTTAGAATTTGCGGCAATTGAAACGAGTTATATGAAGTCTAAATTAAAGTAGTTTAATATAACTTACAGTAGAGTAGTAAATAAGGACTGAGATCGTAAAATTCTTAACACACGTTTTTCATTAAAAATTTTAACCCAAGTATTATATGATTTGTTATTATGTTTAATGTCAATTATGTTCATTTGTTGTTAATCTGATTAAAATGAGTGACCAGAAAAAAGTGCCTACTAAAATTATTAAATATTTTCAACAAAACCCAAAGGTCTGCTATCAAACTTTTTCCAATGTTATTAAACAGTCCCGGGAGAACTTGTCCGTTGATATAAAACCTGGTTCAAAAACTTCCTGACAGGAACTCTGCTAAAAATTTAGAGGCCAAAGAGAGAGCATTGAAGTAAAATTTTACACAAAAAATATACCTGCTGCATAATGGATGACGAAATGTACGTTTGGAAAATTTTTCGCAGCTTCTGGGTCAATTTTTTTATGTTGCTGATGCTCGAGACAATGTTGAAGAAAAGTTTAGGACTCAAAAGCAGACAAAGTTTCCCAAAAAGTCTTTGGAATGGCAAGCAATATGCAGTTGCGTCAAAAAAGCCAAACATTTGTTACCAAGGGCTCTATAAATACCGAAATTTACATCAAGGAATGTTTACAAAAAAGGATGTTTCAATTCATAAGACTTCTTAATGCGCCACTTATTTTTGGCCTGTTTTGGCATCTGTCCCTATGTTAAGAAAGGTCTTGAGTGGTACTAGAACAATAATGTGGTATTTGTACCAAGAGAGGCAATTACTCCAAACTGCCTGGAGCTAAATCCAGTCGAGATATATTGGGATCTTGTTAAAAGAGAATTGAAGACCACAAAAAAGGTGTCCAAAAGTGTGGTAGATTTTAAACGGAGATGGACAACCTGTTCGAACAAAGTGATATAAAGCACTATAAAAACCATAATGGAAGGGTTTTCGAAAAAGGTTCAAATTTTCATCATTAGTGATTAGAACTATAAAAATATTTTTTTTTTTTTTGTAAATTGTAACAATAATTTCAATCAAATAAAAAAAGATTCAAAACTGTAAGTTTAGTGGTATCACTTTTATTAATATATATCTATTGTTACGAATGCGCAATGACAATTTGAATTCAACGGTCTGTAACGACTGCCTGCAGCATTCATCATGTTTGATGGCACGTCCATCATTGACATTGTTTGTAAGTATGGCAACACTAAATGTTTGGGCTGCTGGCAATGACATCGAAAAGCTCTAGAAATCGAATGTACTTGTATGTCCGTTAAGAACATTGTAGATGATTCCCGATAGATGGCGCGTGTATAAATAGTGGCAGAGCTGGCAGTCGTGAGTTGAGTTTATTATTGGCGCTGTTAGAGTTAACATCAACTGTCTTGTGCATATAAGGTTGTACGTAATAAAGTTTGTGTGCATTTCTGCGAATTGATATGCGTGTATAAAGACATTGAGTGACTATTTAATTCTGTTGTTGTTGTACATTCTAAATAAAGAGTTGTTACAATTTTTAACTACTAAAACTGCTTTTATTTGAAATCAAAAGTATCCGGTTTATTTAAAGGAAATAAACCCACGTTTTTAAAAGGTAAAAACGTAACAGTATGTTAAAAATTTTTCGATCTCAGTCCTCATTATGCTAAGCTGTTATGCAATACTAGGGCATGTAATGCTAAGCTATTCATTGCTATGCAAGCTACAAGATCGATAAATGCTGTGAACACTTTAAATACAATTTGTTATACATTCGCTTGGATGTTACGAATCTGTAACATATCCATAATTTAACCTTTTTTTCATAATGTTATTGCCCTAAAAATAATTGAAGTTTTATTTAATCAATACTCTTTTAATTATTAACTGACAATTTAATTGATAATTTCATGTTTAGCTAAAAAATAAAAAAGAAACAAGATTTTAACAAGACACGCCCTATCACACAAATAGGCAAAAAATCAATATACATAGAAACGAGTTAATCACAACGTGAAGCAAAAAACTTCCAACAATCTCCTATTAATGAACAGAAATTATAATTTCGAATACATTTTTTTTAAATTTAAATTGTTTTGGCCAGCTACATAAGAAGGCCCCTCAGGCAAATATTTATGTATGAATAAATGTTTGCCATCACTTGTCAAATTCATGCATGCTTACAAATATTATTCGCTTTTTTCAGTTGGTTGTTAATATTTTTTTTTTTCTCGTTTTGTGTTGTTTTACTGCTACGGGTCTTCCATATTTTATTTCAGTTTTTATTTTGTAATTTTCTCTAGCGTTTTTCCATTGTTTAAAGAAGTTTTTTTTTTCTTTTTTTTTTTCTAAAAGTGGGTGAGAAAGAGAGTGGAAGGAAGAGTAGGAGTAGGAGGAGGAGGTGGAGAAAAAATATTGAATACTTGTATATATTTGCTTATATCATATGCAAACACAAGTGTTTATATATTTGACCGTATTTAAGCTGTCAACTGTCAAATGTCAGCTGTCAGTTAAATCTGTATGTTTGTGTATGAGTTTTTTTGTTGCTTTTATTTTTATTTATTTTTTTTGTATGCAAAACTACAAATAAGTACAGAAAAATTAATGTAAAATATTAAAGAACAAAAAGAAAAAAAACTATTATTTCGATTTTTCTGTTTTCTACGGGGTTCTTGTGTTTTTGTTTTTCAAATAGATCACACCATAATAATGTAGTATGACGCGCAGAATAATCAAGAAATATGGTTGGTTGTGTGGTGGTTTCTTTGGACATTTAGAACAACAGAAATAATTAATCATTCACAAAATAAATGATAGAAGAAAAGTTAACCAAAATTCTCTAAAATAAAAATAAGGTTTTTAAAAAGAAAAATTGCTTTTATTTTGAATGACCTTTTCCCATCTTTCTGACAACATACGGATTCCGAGCCAAAAGAACTGCTGATCTTTTGAGGCCAAGAACGAGTCAAGTCAAAAACGGATACTATGTTTCAAAGTGAAGCGTATCCCTGAGAGAGCGTCCTGCATCAATCGAAACAAATAGTAGTCGGAAGGGGCAGGGTCTGGACTATAAAGCGCCTGAGCCAGAACTGCCCAACCACTTCATTCTTAATACTTTTTAACAGGTATAGCAGCATGTGCACAGAGGAAATAGATTCGTAGTAGCAACCGAATTTGTTGCCAATCGAATGATTCAGATTTTGTTGGTTCTATCAGTTGAAGCAACCAAACTATTATTACCATTTCCAAAATTGTAAAATCTTTCGATTGGCAACAAATTCGGTTGCTATCAGGAATCTGTTTTCTTTGTGTGGATGGTTTCATATCTGGTCGCATATTCTGGACGCTTTTTGACCAATGCACGCTTCAATGCTCGTTTGAGCAGCTCATAATAGACAATACTCTTTACTCCTCTCTTACTCCCACCAAATACAGAGAATTTCCTTAGCGCCATGGATATTTGACTTTGGTGTCGATTCAGCTGGTTGGCCGGGTTTCACATACGATCTTTAACGCGTCGGGTTGTCCTAATGAATCAATTTTTCACCGCAAGTAGTGATTCTTTTATAGCGTTCAAGAATCATTTCGCACATGCAAAATCGTCTTTCAAGGACTCTCGGCTTCAATTTTTATGGTACCCAATTTCCCTGCCTTTGGAAGAGAAAATAAAGAAGATAAGAGTGAGAGAGAAGTCAAAGAAGAGGGAGGGCGATAAACTAAGTAGGAGAAGAGTTAATAAGAGAAATTATTGACAGAAGTTAGAGGAGCTAGAGGAGAGTAGAATTCAAAGTGGCACCAATATGAGGTGCCACTTGCATGCCCGGTCTTATTAGCCATCAGCTTTCCTCTAATAAAACCATCTATACACCTTAGATTCTTCTCAGATAATTCGAAGAGGTTGCTAGAGGATAGTTCCCCTAGAAGCTTGGCATGCAGATCACCCAGTGTCGGACAATTGCAATAGAAGTGTAAGATGGTCTCTTCCTCTTACGTATTCTGACAACTTCTGCTGAAGTCATGGTGAGGCAGCCCAAGTTTTGCAGCATGAGTACCTTAATTTCTTCCCAGATAATTCTGAGATGTTGCTAAAGGATCGTTCCCCTAGAAGCCTGGTACGCAGATCATACAGTGCCGGACAATTGCAAAGGAAGTGGAAGATGGTGTCTTCCTCCTACTTATTTTGACAACTCCTGCAGAAGTCATGGTGAGACAGCCCAATGTGATCATCGCCACCATATTGCTAAGTCGTATTCGTTGTAAACCAAGTAGATACAATGTGCGTTTACAGTTCGATGCAGGTCATATCATCCTTGTAATAGTACAATTGGATTCATTACCCCACCTTGTTCGACAGCAGAATGCCACATAGGAAGTCTATCTCATCCAGGCTCCTATTCTTGCCAAGTTATCAGCAATACAATTGCCTTCATTATCCACATACAACTGCTGGATGTCTCGCCATCGCATTCCAGGATGTCCGGCATTCCAGGACTATACTTGATTTTATTTCATTTTTAAAACAAACACAAACTGCGAAGCGTTTTGCTTGTCTGCAGATACACCCAGAGACTCTGGCGGGAATCGAATCCGCAACCCCCAGATTGTTAGTCCAGCACACTATCGTGTAATCAATCGGGGCACCCGATGTTGTATAAACAACTATCAGGGATTTGATTGCAGCTTTTCTGTCAGTATATATACGAATATCCCTACTGGATATCCTGTAATATCTGAGCCAGTTCGGCGCTCTTCTAATGGCCAATAACTCGCCCTGAAGAATACTACATCCATGTGAGAGTCTAAAGGAGTATTTTTTTGTCTGGCCTGGGCGATCTTTGTCAAAATCACCACTTTATAAACGCACAAACAATCTCTTGCACGTTGAAACCGATGAAACACATTCACCATAAGCTTTGGTGAGCAATCGGTGTGCTTCAGCGGCACTTTTTCTTTCAAATTAAAGAAGCAAAGTGAAACTTCCCGTATATGAAGCTTTGTTGATACAAAATTCTCCGTCAACGGCGAGCGCTATAGGTCGATGATTACCAACTTCTTTAGGCCTGAATTGGATGATATGTACTCCAACGAAATGTAGTTTTAACAGGACGGCGCTAAAAGCCACACACCTGATGCCACAATGGACATTCTGCACAAGCGATTTGAGAGCATGGTCATATCATGTGGAGGTAATGTGAACTGGTCGCCAAGATATTGCGATTTAACCACGTTAGACTTTTTCTTGTAGGGTTTTCTCAAGTCGAATACGCCACAAAGCACGGCGGCCCTCAAAGCCAACATAACCCATGCTATCGGTCAAAATCAGCCTGATTTATACGCCATAGTTATGGTAAATATAACATTGAATAATGACATTGATTGGTCTTTCAAACGAATAAAAATGTTCGATGATATCTCACCCACACTTTGTTTTATTTAAATTTAAAGACAGGAAGCGCTTAATGCAATACCATTTACTTAGGTTTGTATTAAACGAAAGATAAGATATACATTTGATTGAAATGCTTTGAACAAAATTCTAGTTCGATACCAAATTTTCTTGGTTTGAACAAACTTTCTGTTGATTTCATCAAACATCTCTAGGTGTGATCAAACTATTTTTGGTTTGATTAAACTTAAATAAAGCAACAAGATTTGCAGCTACGATTTAACTATTTTGTTTTGATCAAACTTATTTTGGTTGCATCAAACAACTTTTGTTTTGATTGAGCTATTTATTCTGTAATTAAACTTTTTTGTTTATACTATAAGGTTCAATAACTAAGACAGAATAAATGACATATAAGTCATTCAAAAGATACGCCATTTAATGTAAATGCCGCCCTATAGATATTTGAAAATTTTAAATATTTCCTGCCTGTATAACATTTTCCTTTATTCGAATTTACAGCTGCTTAAAGCTGGCCTTTCAATTTAATTACTTGAACTCATTATATGTCTAGCTAAAAATAGCTTCTTCACTTTAGACAACTGGATAGTTTTTTTTTTTTTATATAAAACTCTTTGTATTAACTTAATAAAGTACAATATTAATTATCACTTGCTTATAAATGGCTGTTGGCAACAGCGTATAGGAATCCAAAAAAAAGAAGATTTCATATAAAATATAAATCATTTGATTAAAATTGTATGGCAAGTATAATTAATGACAGACAACAGCGGACGAATAAATAATAAAAAACAAGTAAGAGTGTTATATTGGGCTGTGCCGAATCTTGTATACCCAGCATCAATATGTGACAATAAAATATTTTGCTGATATAGGGGTTATATGGATCATAGGGTCAATTAAGGACCATTCCTCACAAACGTTGGTAGACAAATTTAGGTTCATATAACACTTGTTTATGTCCAATTTCATCACGATATTAATTATTATTATTATTATTTTAAGACAATTATAAATGTTCAAGTCATTATCTGAGGGGGACTAGGTAGAAATTTGTCCCGATTTACCCAAAATTTGCAGTATAATTTCAAGGTACCAATTTGTGCAAAATTACATCAGGATTGCTGCATAACTACATATCATATGACTGCTCAAACAGTATTTCGCGGGGCAAAGCTAAATCATAAACAGATATTGCCCATTTTTAATACCAAGCAAATCTTATCAATAGAGAGTATGTGTGGAAAATTGCAATCAGCTAGCTCCTTTCGTTTGAGCCCTATAAAGTTTTCAACAGACAGACATACAGATGGACGGACATACATATCTAGATCGTCTGAGAATCTTTTTATGACCCAGAATATATCTACTAATGTAAGTCAATGTGTTACAAACAAAATGACAAGCTCAACATACCTCCCCGCATCTTTTCTTGATGCTGAGTATAAAAACAATAGTGCGTGAGCTCTAGCGCCTGTTATTAATTAAAACTGTTTAGTACAATGTATAGAATTGTTCTATAAATAAATACAACAGGCATTTTCTTTAAGTAATAGGAAAAGGTTCGAAAGAAAGAGCTACTTTGAACTTGAAGTTGGCCTTGTAAGTATCATCAAACTTCTACAGAATGTCACAAACTAAGATCATGTGCATTTGACTTTTTTTAAGTGCGAATAAATAGCTCAACGTAAAGGGTCTTCCAATAGGGACTTTCGAACTTTGACAGTTGATAGAGGCCATATTGTTGAAGCTACATCTGTTGAATTGGTTGGCATTTATTCACGTTGGTTTTGCCATAACACCACGGACGGATATAGCAGTCAACAACAAATGAAAATTATAAAATTGTTATATCAAAATGGTGTGGCGCATTTCTGGATGAATGGGTACGCCTACAAACAAAATTGTGCAATCTGGGACGATGCCAATCTACATGAGATCCAAGAGCGTCAAATGCATCCCGAAAAAGTCACTGTTTGGCTCATATATCTAAGAGAACAACGTTGGCCAGGCCAACACTGTCAACGGCGAGCGCTATAGGTCGATGAATACCAACTTCTTGCGGCCTGAATTGGATGATATGTACTCCAACGAAATGTAGTCTCAACAAGATGGAGCTAAAAGCCACAAAGCTCATGCCATATTGGAAATTCTGCACATTAGATTTGAGCTCATGATCATCTCACGTAGAGGTAATGTGAACTGGCCACCGAGATAGTGCGATTTAACCCCGTTAGACTTTTTCTTGTATATTTTTTTCAAGTCGAATAAGCCACAAACTACAGCGGCCCTCAAAGCCATCATAACTATTGGTCAAAATCAGCCTGATTTATACGCCAGAGTTATGGTAAATTAACAGTGAATAATGATATCGATTGGTGTTTTAAAAGAATAAAAATGTTCGATGATATCTCACACACACTTTGTTTTATTTAAATTTAGAGATAGGAAGCACTTAATGCAACACCATTTACTTAAGTTTGTATCAAATCATGAAGAGGTTATACATTTGGTTTAATTGAAATGCTTGGATCAAAATTCTAGTTTAATAAAAAATTTTCTTGGTTTGATCAAACTTTCTTTTGATTTCATTAAACAACTCTAGGTGTGGTCAAACTATTTTTGATTTGATTAAACTTAAATATAATAGCAAGATTTGCAGCAACGATTTAACGATTTTGTTTTGATCAAACTTATTTTGGTTGCATCAAACCACTTTTGTTTTGAACGAACCTCTTATTCTGTAATTAAACTTTTGTTTAATGAACAAACTTCTTAGGTTTTTATTATACTTTCTTTTGATTTGTTCAAACTTCCTGGGGTTACATCAGACATCCCTGGTTTCTACGAAACTTCTTTTGTTTAAAAACAACATTTTTTAGACTTGATTAAACTGTTTTGGTTTTAGAAATTTTTTTATGTGATTGCGATTAAAGGGTTTTGGTTTGATCAAACTACTTTTGGTTGCATCAAACTTATTTTGTTTTGATTAACTGTTTTTTTTTTTTTTGTATAAACTCTTTTTAAGTCCACAAACTTTTTTGGTTTTTATCAAACTTTCATTTGATTTGATCAAACTTGCATTAGACATCTGTTGCTTTTATCAAACTTCTCTTATTAAAAAAAGTAAGAGAGCTCTATTCGGCTGTGCCGAATTTTATATACCCTTCACCAAATTATACTTTAAAATAAAAATTTTAAATATTTTAGGTAAACAAAATAAATTTTTTTTTTCAAAATTGTTTTCAAAATTAAATTTTTTTTTTTTTCAAAATTGTTTTAAATTTTTTTTTTTATTTTTTTATTAGTGAAAAAAAAAATTATAAAAAAAATGTTTATGTGGTAAAAAAAATATTTTTCCCGATTTTGACCCATTGTAGGTCATTTCACTTGTGATTTAATGGTTTTAGTTTGATCAAACTTCTTTTAGTTGCATCAAATTTCTTTTTTTTTTTTTAACTTTTTTTTAATTGAAAAAACTTCTTTGATTTTTATTAGAATTTCTTTTGTTTTCCTCAAACTTCATTGGGTTGCATCAGACATCTGTTGCTTTTATCAAACATGTTTTATTAAGAAATATAAATTTTTGTTTGAGATATTTTTGAGCTGTTTTGCTGTTAGCAAACATTTCACCTGTGATTTAAAGGTTTTGGGTTGATCAAACTTGTTTTAGTTGCATCAAATTTCTTTTGTCTTTTTTTAATTGAAAAAACTTCTTTGATTTTTATCAGAATTTCTATTGATTTGATCAAACTTCTTTGGGTTGCATCAGACATATTTTGCTTTTATCCAACTTTTCTTTGTTAAAAAAACTATTTTTTGTTTTGCTGCCAGCAAACATTCCACCTGTGATTTAAAGGTTTTGGTTTGATCAAACTTCTTTAGTTGCATCAAATTTCTTTTGTTTTTTTTTACTTTTTTAATTGAAAAAAACTTCTTTGATTTGATAAAACTTCTTTGGTTTGCATCAGACATCTGTTGCTTTTATTAAACTTTTTTGTTACATTTCACCTGTGGTTTTGGTTTGATCAAACTTCCTTGGGTTTCATCAGATATCTCTTTTTTTGCTTTAAGAAAAACAAAATTAGTTCAGACATGTTTAAACTGTTTTGCTGTTAGCAAAATTTACATCTGTGCAAACTCTGTGTTGGTTTGATCAAACTTATTTTGTATTAATCAAACTTTATTTGTTGTTATCAAGACTTCTTTAGATTTTATCAATCTATGTGATTTATTTTCTCGTTTGGAACAAACATGTTGAGTCTAAAACAAACTTTTTTGTTTTTCATCAAACACCTTTTGATCTGATTATAGTGTTCCTGTTATGCTCAAACTATGATATATGATCTAGATTTCAACATCTTATCTCTAGATCAAACTTATTTTTGATTGGATAAACTTTGTTCTTTAGATGATTACACTTATTTCAGCTTGACCCCAGATTTTTTCGGTTTTATCATACTGTTTGCAATTTTATTAAGCTTATTATAATTATTTTTTAATGACCAAGCTTTGTTCTTTTGAAGATCAGACTTCTAGCAAAAACAACAATGATTAATCTTTTGCTTTAAGGAAAATTTTCACCGGTGACTTTTAGGTTTAGGTTTGATCAAACTTATTTTGGTTGCATCAAACTTTTTTTGGTTTGATCTAATATTATTTGTTTTTTTATCAAAATTATCTTTTGAAAACTTTGGAAACACAATCTCCATTAAGGGAAATAAATACTTATCCAATAATTTTCATTTATTATTTCCTTTAAAGAACTTTTAACGTATTTATTGTTTAGCTTTTTTTTATTATTTTCTCTTTATATTTGTTATAAATTTAAAATTCCATCAACTAAATATCACAAACATATAAATAAATAGCAATTTAGTTTTAAATACCATAAATTACACATGTATGTATATAAAAATAAATTAAGAAAGAAACTAAATAAATAAATATTTCTCATCTATGAAGTCAATCATTCATGTCCATAAAAAGCAATTAAATTGCCGTTTGTTAAGCAATAAACATTCTTTTTTTTAATGTTTTTTCTATTTCTCTAGCTATTTTTGGGATACCCTTCACCATGAGTGGCAAGGGTGTACTTAAGTTAGTCATTTCGTTTGTAATTTATAAATTTTTCATATTTCAAAGCGAGGTCGATATAGCCATGTCTGTCTGTATGTTGAAATCAACTCTCCGAAGACCCCAAATAACTTACAGACATGAATGATACATCAATATATTAGCTATAGTCCAGATTGCTATTTAGAACCGAGAAAATCGGACTACAAATGTCTGAGATATAAGCATACATCAACATTTTTTATCACCAAATTCTTTTTTTCACCAAAAATAAATTTTTTTTCACAATTTTTTTCACCAAAAAATTTTTTTTTTACCAAAACATTTTTTTCACCAAGATTTTTTTCTAACATTTTTTTCCCGAAAATTTTTTTTTTCACCAAAAATTGAGATATGAGCATTCATCAACATTTTTTATCACCAAATTCTTTTTTTCATCAAAAATTAATTTTTTTCTAAAATTTTTTTTCCCATTTTTTTTTAATTATTTTCACTAAAAATTTTTTTTCACCAAAAATTTTTTTTCACCAATTTTTTTTTTCACAATTTTTTCACTTAATTTTTTTTTCACCAAAATTTAAAAAAAAAAAAAATTTTTTTTCCACCAAAATTGTTTGTTAATATTTATCTTAAAGTTTACTTTGGTGAAGGGTATATAAGATTCGTTACAGCCAAATATACCACTCTTAATTGTTTTATTTTATATTTGTTTATTATTGACTTATTTATATTGTATATTTTTTTAAGCTTTTATTAAGCTGTATTTTTTTTTCTAATAAAGCGAAGGTTGCAAATTATAGCTGTAGTTTAGCGGGTAATATATATATTTTTGATGATGTTTGTGACGTATAATATTATAAGTTTTGTTTGAAAGTGTAATAAATTGTTTAGTTGTAAATATATAAATTAAATATGTATGCAAACAAATTATATTGAAGGTTTTGGTAATAATTTAACATAATTGAGGGTAGACGAAGGTCTGAGCTGAAAGTTTTAGATGGAATTGTTTACAAAAATTAAACAATATTTTCACTTTATTGTATTTGAGGTAAATAACCTTTACTTTGGTTTGATAAAACTTTGAATAAATGTCCTTTATTGTGATCAAACATATATTACTTGTATCAAATTTATTTTTATTGCATAAAATTCTTCTTGATTAGATCAAACTTGTTTTGGTTTCATTTAATTCCTTTTGTTTTGATAAATTTTTTGTACAAGAAGTTCGATCAAACTACATTTAGTTTGACTATACTCTATTTGGTATGATCAAACTCAAGCTTACATATTTTTATTTGATCTAATTTCAGTTTGGTTTGATCAAACTTGTTTTGGTTTGATGCAACTTGTTATGATTTGTTTATACTTCTTTAAGTTTCATCAAACATTATTGGGTTTGATCAAACTTTTATATTTGATTTCACTTCTGTTAATTTGATGAAAATTAACTTTAATTGATCTAACTTCTTCCATTTGAGCAGAATTCTTCTGCTTCAGTCATATTTTGAAATTTCTTGGAGTTTTAGCAATATTCTATTGTCTTTTCAAAATTATTTTTGGTTGTATCAAACCATCTGCTTTAGTTTGAAAGATCTGAATTTGAATCACTCAAACAAACTATGATTTCACTGATTAGATTGCAATTGGTTTTATCAGGATCAAATAGTTTGTTTTAACTTGTCGTTGATTGAGCAAAGTTTCTTTATTTGAGCAAATTTCTTTAGGTTTGATCAAACATCATCAGGTTTGATAAAATTTTTTGAATATTCTATTACTTAGTTCGTTTAAAATTTGGATTTTTTGAACATGAAACTTGATATGATTTGTTTATACTTCTTTAAGTTTCATCAAACATTTTTCAGTTTGATCAAACTTATAAATTAGATTTCACTTCTGTTAGTATGATGTAAATTATCTTTAATTGATCTAACTTCTTCAGATTTCTTCTGCTTCAGTCATATTTCTTTAAATTTCTTAGAGTTTGAGCAATACTCTCTTGTCTCTTTAAACTTATTTTTTGTTGTATCAAACCATCTGTTTTAGTTTGAAATAACTATATTTGAATCTTTTAAAGAAACTATGATTACAATGATCAGACTGTAGTTGGTTTAAGCAGGATCAAATAGTTGGTTTTAACTTATCTTTGATTGAGCAAATTTCTTTAGGTTTGATCAAACTTCTTCTGTTTTGTTAAAATTTCTTAAAAATTCTATTTGTTCGTTCTAATTTTGGATTGCTTCTGACAAGTACTGTCAAACAGACTCAAACTTCTTCTGTTGTGATAAAATTTCTTTAAAAATCCATTGGTTTGTTCTAACTTTGGATTGGTTCTGAAAAAAACTACCTTTACATCTCTGAAACAGAATATTTTTAATTTGAACATACTATGGTTGCAACGATTAGACTGTAGTTGGTTTAAGCAGGATCAAATAATTGGTTTTTAACTTATCTTTGATTGAGCAAACCTTCTTTATTTGAGCAAATTTCTTTAGGTTTGATCAAAAATCTTCAGGTTCAATAAAATTTCTTGAAAATTGTATTAGTTCGTTCTAACTTTAGATTGGTTCTGACAAGAACTACTTTTGAGTCTCTCAAACAGACTCTTTTTAATTTGAACATACTATGGTTACAACGATTAGACTGTACTTGGTTTTATTAGGATCAAATAGTTGGTTTTTAACTTATCTTTGATTGAGCAAACTTTGAGCAAATTTCTTAAGGTTTGATCAAACTTCTTCTGTTTTGATCAAACTTTTTTAAAAATCTATTAGTTCGTTTAAACTTTGGATTGGTTCTGCCAAGGACTACTTTTGAGTCTCTCAAACAGACTACTTTTAATTTAAACATACTATGGTTGCAATCGTCAGACTGTAATTGGTTTGATCAGACTAAAATTTCAAATTTCTTAGAGCTTAAGCAATAGTCGATTGTTTTATTCCAATGGTTTCATTTTGGCTCTTACAAAACACTGTTACTAATATCAGTTCTCATTTTGTTTGATCTATCTAGAATATAGTTTGATCTAGTATGATCAAACTCCAATGTTGATCGATCAAACTTCAATAATGTTTGATCAAACTGGAATATAGTTTGATCATAAATATATTCCAGTTTGATATTTGTAATACTTTACTTCATAAATACAAATCAAAGCCGTTGATATAGCTGCCGCTGAGTTCACAATCATTGGCCGAGTGAGACTCAGCTAGTTCCGGACAGTGGATCCAATTGAAGTGCTAGTTACTTTGCCTTTTATTGATTTTTAAGACTTAATTATGTCTCTATGTCAACTGAACAGTCTGCCAGTGATTCACTACTCTTAAGTAGTATGTTTTTGTTCAGATTTATTAGCAAATTCCCATTTTTGTAGCTTTATTTATTCTCAAATAAATATGGCATTAAAATTTTGTGTGTGTTGTTTTTTTTTTTTGTGGGGTTTTCCTACCAAGCCCACTACCAACCATCATTTGCACTTAATCATACTCTATAACCAGTAGTTGTTTATTTATTTATTACTTTTTTATTATTTAAAAAAGGAAAGAAAAAAAAAAATACTTAAATCATTGTATTCCAGCCAGTTAAACATGGTCAAACCAGAAAATACATAATTTTACGAGTATTAAAGTAAATTAAAAACAAACAAAATACTAACTACCAGTTTTTCTTTATATATTTTTTTGTTTTGTATTGTAAATTACATTTAAGTTTAACTTTTTTTTTGGTTTTACTTAAATACAGACGTCTGGTAATGTTTAGATCATGTCTAAAAAGTAGGTACTTGGTTTTTATTGTATTTTTTTTTTTTGGGGTTTTTCTTAAGAATTGAAGTTGAAGCAGTAAAGTCATGTGATGGATTCGTAGGGGAAATGAAGCAGAATGGAAACAAAAAGAAACAGTTTATAAAGCCAGAATAATGTTACGAAACACTAGCAGATGAATTTATCTAATTTATGAAACATATTTGTAAATATATAAGAAATTACTTTTGATCGAGTTTGGTGTCTGTGAATGCAGTATTTTGAAATACATATCGTCAATTGTCTTATCATTGTAATGTCTTCCTAGGTCCATATTTTCTTATTTCTAAAGCCTCTATAGTAAGGTCAGTGACGATTTAACTCTTTTGCTTACATGTCTGAGGTAAATATGTTGGAATATAATGTGTGTTGTTGTTTCTTGTGGTTGTGTTTTTACTCTCCTGATACTAGTTTTGTTGTTGCTGTTGTTGCTGCTGCTGCCTGTACTACTACAACAACCAGTTTTAATGAATTACAATCATAAATTACTCAAGTATCTGTCAAAAACTTGTGCCAAAAATGATGACATGCAAAACATTAAATATAAATCAACAACAACAAATAACAACTTGGCTTTTTTTTTTCCTCAATCTTTCTCCATATTCAAGATATGACTTTACGCTATGTATGTATACATGCTCTTATATGTGTGTGAGTGTCACACAATGGGTTTTCTTTTATCTTCAGATGTGTGTGTGTGTATGTTTGAGTTTTGAAGTTCTTTTTTTTTTTTTTCTTCTACAACTTTAAAGTTTGAATTTGTTTAAATCACTAAGATGGCAAGAAAAACTAGAAGAAAGAAAAAAAAAAAAATATGATTATACTGGTAATAAAATGCAAACAAAGTCAAGAAGCTGGAAAAGAATCAACGAACGTACAAAAACAGCAACGCCAAAACTATGTTGAAGAAAATTCATACAAAAATACATGCCGGTAGTTTTTTTTTCCATAAAAATAAATAAATCTACTTAGAAAGAGGTGGGGAGGGACAGAGAGAGTGGGAGTAAATAAACTAAATAAATAGTGCATGCCAAATAAAAAACAACAACTGTTATACACACAATTTTATCTAGTTTGAGTTTGAGACACAAACTTACATACTGTTATACTGAAAACTATTCAGAGATATATATAGTTTATCTCTATTTTCTATAATAAAACTGTTATATTGGAAATTTTCTAAAGAAATTATTGTTATACTTTTAATGTTCTGTAGAAAAAACTGTTATACTTAAAACTTTTTATAGAAAATGCTGTTATACTGATTTGTTGCCATAAACTAACTGTTACATACTCAAATTTTTATTCAAAAACTGTTTTACTAAAATTGTTTAAAGAAAAAATTTTATACTGAACCGTTTCCATACAAATTTCAAAAACTGTACTAAAAATTTTATATACGAAAAAGTGTTATACTGATAATTGTCAATAGAAAAACTGTTATACTAAACATTTTCTATAAAAAACTAATATACTGAACAGAAAACTTTTATACTGAAACTTTTTTTTATATAAAAAAAACTGTTATAATGAACATTTTCAATAGAAACAAGTAAGAGAGCTATATTCGAGCTATATATTCCCTTCATCAAATTGTACTTTAAAATAAAAATTTTAAATATTTTTAGTTAAACAAAATTTAATTTTTTTTTTCAAAATTCTTCTTCAAAACTTCAATTTTTTTTTTTAATTGTTTTTCAAAAATTTTTTTCGAAATTATTTTTTTAATTTTTTTCAAAATTTTTTTTTAATTTTTTTTTAATTTTTTTTTTTAATTTAAAAAAAAAAAAATTAAATTTATAAGTGAAAAAAATTTATGACAAAAAAATTTGTTTGGTAAAACAAAAATTTGGGTTAAAAAATAATTTTCCCGATTTTTACCCATTGTAGGTCCAAATTGCTATAGCCTTATATAAATCGTTGCAATGGACTTTGAAATATCTATCATTAGATATCCATATTGTCTATATTAATGACTTAGTAATCCAAATATAGATCAAAAATAGGCCAAAAATCGAGGTTGGCCCGGTTTTTTCCTTATATCTCAGCCATTTGTGGGCCGATTATCTTGATTTTAAATAGCAACCGAGCCGGAAGAATTCCCGATATATTGATGTATCAATTATGTTTGTAAGTTATTTGGGGTCTACGGAAAGTTGATTTCAACATACAGACGGACAGGCGGACATGGCTATATCGACTTCGCTATATATAACGATACAGAATATATATACTTTGTGGGGTCGCAAATGAAAAATTTAGAAATTACAAACAGAATGACAAACTTATATACAGTGTTAGGCACGCAGACAATAAGGCATATGATCCAAAATACACCAAGAAGACCGTAAAACACAGTGGTGGATCCATCAGTTTCAGCAAGACAATAATCCGAAGCACTCCTCAAAATTGGTAAAAGATTGGTTTGCTGTCAACAAAGTACCTCTTAAGTAATGGCCTTCGCAGTCACCGGACCTTAACCCAATAGAACACATTTGTGGAGTGCTCAAGAGGAAGCTGGAGGGTTTCAGTCCGAAAAATAAGCACGAATTATTGGAAAAAATCCAGCAAGAGTGGTTTTCCATTGACAAGGACGTTTGCAAAAAAATTTGTTGATTCCATGAGTCGCAGATGCAATGAAGTTATGAAGAACAATGGTAGAGCCTCGAAATATTAAAATAAAATAACTTGTTTCGCTGAAAATTTTCTACAGAAAACTGTTATAGTGAATA
Source organism: Calliphora vomitoria (assembly GCA_942486065.2). Lineage (NCBI taxonomy): Eukaryota > Metazoa > Arthropoda > Insecta > Diptera > Calliphoridae > Calliphora > Calliphora vomitoria. The sequence goes on along the minus strand of OW818030.2, from coordinate 9,316,574 downwards.
TTTTCCATAATGATAACTATTATACTGAACATTTTTAAAAGAACAAAAATGTTATACTGAACATTTTCTATAAGAAAACTTTAGTATACTGTTATACTAAACATCTTCTATAAAAATAGAATTTTATACTGAAAATTTGCTATAGAAAACATTCATACTCAAACTTTTTTCTACAGAATAAAACTGTTATAATGAAAATTTTCAATAGAAAACAAACCTGTTATACTAGTATATCTATGTACTATAAGAAAACTGTTATACAGAAAATTTATTATAGAATAAACTGTTTTTCTGTTATATTTTCTACAGAAATCGTTATTACTAAAACTTTTTTTCTAGAGAAAAAACTGTTACAATGAAAATTTTCAATAGAAAACATAACTGTTATACCAGTATATCTATGTAGAAAAACTGTTTTTCTGAACATTTTTGATAAAAAAACTGTTATACTGAAAATTTTCCATAGAAAACTGTTATAGTGAATATTTTCCATAATGAAAACTACTACAATGAACATTTTTATAAGAACAAAAATGTTATACTGAACATTTTTTATACGAAACTGTTGTACAGACAATTTATTATAGAATAAATGGTCATGCTGAAAATATTCTACAGTAAAAACTGTTATACTGAACAATTTCCATAGAAATAGAACTTTTATTTTCCAAAGAAAAAACTAATTTTCTACAGAAAAGATTTCATACTTAAACTTTTTTCTACAGAATAAAACAGTTATAATGAACATTTTCTATAGAAAAGAAAATTATTATACTGATACATATATAGAAAAAGCTGTACTTCTGATAATTTTCTATAAAACAAAACTGTTATACTTAAAATTTTCTACAGAAAACTGTTATACATTTTATATACAATTTCCATAATGAATATTTTTAAAAGAACAAAACTGTTATACTGAACATTTTCTATAAGAAAACTGTTATACAGACAATTTATTATGAAAATATTCTGGAGTAAAAACAGTAAAAACTTTTATACTGTTATACTAAAGATTTTCTAAAGAAAAAACTAATTTTCGATACAGAATAAAGCTGTTATAATGAAAGTTTTCTATAGAATAAATAGAAAAAATTGTTATACGAAAATTTTCTATAGAAAACTGTTATACATTTTCTATAATGCACATTTTTAAAAGAACAGTAATGATGATCGTTTTCTTTGAGAAAGCTGTTACACAGAAAATTTATTACACAATATACTGTTGTTCTGAACATTGTCTAGAGAAAAAACTGTTATATTGCTCACCAAAGCTTATGATGAATGTGTTCCATTGGTTTCAACGTGCGAGAGATGGTTTGTTTGGTTCATTTTTACATGGAAGACAAATAAGTGGAAGCATTACCCCTTGAAGATTGTTGTAAAACTCAACTAGAGCTTGCAAAATCAAAGGGTTCTATCTATTAGGAGCTGCTGAAATCTGACCAGACCATCACGCAACAGAGTCGTTTGAAGCGAGCAGTGGCCGAAAAACGCTTAGAAAAAGGCCATACATGCAAGTGTAATATTCAGTCATGACAACGACCTTCCACATGTAGCAATAAGTGTTAAAAAGTATTAAGAATGAAGTGTTTGGAAAGTTTTACTACTATTTGTTTCGATCGATGTAGAACGGTCTGTCTTAGATGCGCTTCACTTTGGAACACAGTATCCGATATTGGCTTGATTCGTTCTTGGCCTCAAAAGATGAGCAGTTATTTTGACTCGGAATCCCTATGTTGCCAGAAAGATGGGAAAAGGTCATGGCTAACAAAAATCAATTTTGTACAAATGTTTCAAAATAAAAACTATAAATTTGAAAAAATCCTGCATCTTTAAGTCATACACGTTTGTGTTTCAATCAAATTTATGTTGTTTTTGATCAAACTTATTCTGATTCTATAAAAAATGTTTGGCTTTTAAAGGCGCGGATCCAGGTCAACCATTTGGGAGGGTTAAATCTAAATTTGTTCTACATAGATTTTATCAAACTTCATTTGGTTTGATCAAACTTTTTTTAATAAAAATTTAGTTTTTGGTTGGCCAAATATTTGTTTTTTGATTGACTGTGTACTAAATTTCTGGCAAGATTTGAATTTGTCACAATTATGCAGTAAATTAAAAGTATGGCTGTGAGCATAATCTCATATTCAGTTTGATGGTATTGTTAATTGTTTGATTTACCACATTTGGGGTTTAGAAAACCCACATGTGTCCCACTGTTCGGTCCAGATTTTGTGTTAGAGACTTCAGTGGGCCATACTTGTTCGAAAATGTGGCTGGTCGTGCAGGGACTGTTACTGGTGCTTGATATAGCGAGTTCGTTCTGCCTAAATTTAATGATATTGATGCTACATACCATTCATGCCGTGAAACAATTAAATTACTAAATGAAACATTTCCTGGTCGTGTATTCCCTCGATTCGCAGATAACAATTCGTCCTCTAGAATGTGACATTTAATACAATTGGATTTCTTTTTAGGGCCCAGCAATTAAGCAAGTAGTCAAGACAGTAATCTCCACCAATGTCTGATCACTTGGCTAACTCCAATTGATATATTTTAGGTCATTTAACCTAATGTGTTTTTTGTAGTGCAGAGAGAAGTCAATTGGTTACTTTATACATCCCAGGTAATCTAGCATAAAGTCAATTGTCACCTAAGTGTCTCTAGGTAATCTAGAGTGTAGTCAATTTAAACGTTTTGTGAGTAATTCGTTCAAACTGGTTTTATACAACTTATATTGATATAATTCTCATACAGTTTAGTTGCTTTTTGTTTAAGTGTACTGACATCCCATGTAACGTAGCGTGAAGTCAATTGTCCCCTTAGTATCTCTATGTAACCTATAGAGTAGTCACTTTAAACGTTTACTTTGTACTGCAGCTTGGAAAGTAGTAATACCAGAAGAAATATATTGATGAGTATTCGGAAGAAGTTTTGTTTATAAACAATCTGTGATTGGACTGTCGAGGCGATGTTTTTTTAACTGACTATTTGAGGACAATTAGCAACCGTTTATGTTAAAATAACTAGTTATGTAGCTGATCAAGTAACCAGTTAGGTAGCTAGTAAGGTAACTGTCTCTGTGTAACCTGTATGTGAATTAAATGCGTTGATAACTTTGGAACAGATATCAGACAGTCTCTTTGTCTTTTAAAAGAGTTAATTATCGCTCTGTTCAGGACATGCACGTTTTCAAATAACTAGTCACATACTTAACCTAAATGATAGTTAAAATCACTAGTTGGGGACAGTCTCCCAGAACTCTGGGGGTTATTTAAAGTGATAAGTCAATACCAAGTGCATTGAAAGAGGAAATTCAACGTTAAATTAATGAAATTCAGATTTATGTTAAAAAGTCATGGATTCATTACTACAATCTAAAGAAAAACAAATACCTTGTTTTCAGTTTAACTAAAATCGTACGTCAATTCTGGGACACCCTTTATAAGAGTCTTGCTTTCCTGTGTGAGTATATTTGTATGTGTGATTACTCACTAACATTTACAAGTAGCGGATACAAAGTTGGCTACTTGTCATCATCATCAGACAAGTTTGTTCTTATTGTTGCTTGTTTTATTTTCTTTCTACAACTTTTCTGTTCCCCCACTGACCATAAAAAAATAATCTAAACTTTTCGTACAAACATTAAAATATCTTTACGATATGATAAATTTAAATGTAGCTAGATCTTTATGGAAGTTAAAGACAAAAGAAAGAATATAGTTTTATGCATAAAATTGTTTTAGAAAAACAAATTGTAGAAGATAATGGGTATTTCGTTAAGCGCTTCCTATGTTTAAATAAAATAAAAAGCTTGAAAGATATCGTCGCCAGATATAGGACTGATTTTGCTTGCTAAACAAAAATATGAATGTGAGCAAAGCTTTTCAATTTGCTTAATTACTATCCTCTCATTTGCTTAGTTGTCTTAGTCAACACAAACACTTTAGTCATATTGGCTGGCAGAAAAGTAAACATTGTTTGACACATTTACTGTTGCCATGTTTTCTTTAAAAGTTCTGAAATTTCTCTATACTAAAACAAACAAAAGTTTCGTTCTACACATTTAGTTTTTCTAAGACTATTATTTAGTTGTGAAGAAGACTAAATAAAAAAAAAGTTGTCGCTTAAATTTCTGTTTCTTCTTTACAAAGTCTTTAGCATTTAACTAAAAAACAAGCAAAAAACCAGAGGGTGCTGCCTTCTTTAGTTTATTTTTTTTAATAATACTTGCAAAAATTATTACAGCAATAAGGGAATGAAAAGAAAAACTATAAAATATTAAATGTTGACAACATTCTCCAACAGCCTGGCTGCTGATGTTTGTTGCTGAGAATTCAGCTGATTTTTCTCTGCTGCCCCCACAATTCCTTTACTGCTACCCCGTTTTCTCACTGCCTTGCTACGACTTGCTCTCTGCTAAGTTTTATTTAAGTAGCCTGAATATCAAGTAAATAGAAACTTGTTTAAAGGCGTCTTACAACTGCTCCCTGGTTTGAGTTGTTTCTATCTTACGTGCGCTTGGTTTTTCTTTTGTATTATTTGTCAGTTAGAAAACAAGTATTATGCAAGTAGTTTTTTGTTTTTTTGTTTGTTTGTAGCTTCAACATTGTAAAGGTGTTGCATCCCATGTAAATTAATGCCAAACCATCTAAACAACCACTCACTCATTCACTCTGTGCTACAGCCATCAGACTTTGTAGCTAGAAAACTATTATGGCAAATAGGATTTTTTTTCCAAATGTAAATAAAGAGAAAAGAAATTATTAAATATAAAAAATAGTACCGGGAAATAAGTACTAATTTATTTTAATATTTTATGCTTTTTTCGCACTGTTTTAATCAGAGTAAAAAATAAATCAGGCAAACGATGTTTTAAATGAGAGAAATGGGGACTAGATAAAAACACTAAAAGGTATACAAGTTTGAATTTGTGTAAAAAAGAACAATTTGGTACTTTTTAAGTAAAAATTTTTGTAGAAAGTACTTTTTTTCTAAAATATCTGCTTTTATATAAAGTAACATGCTCAAAAGCAAATTTTTTGTAAAAGTACTATTTTGGTACTTTTTCTACTAAATAGTACTTTTTGGCAAAATTTTACTAACTTCTAATTAAATAGTACTTCTACCCTATTTTCATTAAATTTTGTTTAAAAAGTACTTTTTTTGTTAATTTTTTTAGAAGTACTATTTTGGTACTATTTTACTAAATAGTACTTTTTGTCAAATTTTTTTTACTAAATAGTACTTCAACCCTATTTTAGTTAAATTTTGCTTAAAAAGTACTTTTTTGTTCATTTTTGTAAAAGTACTATTTTACTATTTAAATAAACTTGTTAGTTTGAGGTAAATCTTTTCAGTTTTTTTCCTAGAATAATGATTTTTTCGTAATATAATTTGCGAAATATTTTGCAAAACATTACTGTTTTCTAAATAGTACTTTTTTGGGAATCTTTTTACTAAATAGTACTTTTAGCTAAATAATGTACGTATTTATTTTATTTTTTTATCTTATTTTCTAACATTACTACTTTTATGGTACGTAAGATGCTTAAAAGGACAATTTTGTAAATCTACTATTTTGGTACTTTTTTTGCTAATAGTACTTTTTGGAACATTTTTTTTTTATTAAATAGTAGTCCAGCTTTACTCAAAATTTGTTTAAAAGACCTTTTTCGTACATATTTTTTAAAATTACTACTTTTATGGTACTTAAGCTGCTTAAAAGGACAATTTTTCAAAAATTACTTTTTTTTGGTACTTTTTCACTAAATAGAGCTTTAAGCAAACTTTTTAGTTTGTGGTAAATTTTTTAAATTTTCACGACTAGATAATTATGTTATCCTGAAGAAATTATAATGTGAGCAAAATTTTTCAAAATAGTCTCTTTTTCTAAAAAGTACTTTTTTGGTACTCTTTTTACTAAATAGTACTTTTATAAATTTATGTTCATTATTTTAATTTTTTGATCATATTTTATAAAATAACTTTTTTCATTGTATCTAAAATGCTTTAAAGGTCAATTTTTGTAAAAGTACTATTTTAGTAAATTTTTTACCAAATAGTACTTTTATGTAAGTTTCTCTGTTTTCACCATTTTTTCAATAATAATAATAATTTTTTGTTTAGAAACAATATTTTGGATATTCTTTTAGAAAACTGTACCTTTTTCAAAAAAGTACTTTTTACAACTTATTTAAAAAATAGTACTTTAGTACTTTTCAAACTAAATTTTCAATTTTATGTTGAATGTTAAATTTATTAACCTAATTACATGTAATACTGTTTAAAAGCAAGTTTTTCTAAAAAGTACTTTTTTCTAAAAAATACTACTTTTTAGTAAAAATGCATGTAAAAGTTCTTTTTTCGTCATATTTTCTTAAATAACTTTATTTGTAGTACGAACATTGCTTGAACGGAAAATTTTTCAAAAACAATATTTTGGGTACTATTTTTGGTATATTTTGTTAATAAAGTGGCAAAAAGTTATTTTTTATCATATTTTCTAAAATAACTATTTTCAGAGTAGGTGCGATATGTAAAAGTACTATTTGGGTACTTTTTTACGAGTCAGTACTTTTAGCTTAATTTTTACTTTTTAGTTAAATTTATCCATTTTCTCTACTAGAACAATGATTTTTTTCTGTAAAAACAATTTTTGGTTATTATTTTCAAAAACAGTACCTTTTTCTAAAAAGTACTTTTTTTTTACTAAAAATTTATTTATGGTACGAACGACGCTTGAGAGGACAATTTTTCAAAAAGTATTATTTTCTTATTGCTTTACTGAATAACACTTTTAACAAAATGTCTAGTTTTTAGTTAAACTTGTCTTTTTCTCCTCTATAATAATGATTTTCTTCCTTCAAAAACAATATTTTAAGTACATTTTTAATACCTTTTCCTACAGAGTTCTTTTTTTTGTATTTTCTTTACTGAACTTCTACTTTTATAGTAGATGTGATCAGTAAAAATAAATGTTTCAAAAAAGTACTATTTAGGTCCTTTTTTACGAAAGATTACTTTGAGCTAAATTTTCAGATTTTAGATAAATTTATCCATTTTCTCCACCAGAATAATGTTTTTTTTCTGTATAATCAATATTTTGGGGACTTTTTTAATACCATTTCCTAAAAAGTACTTTTTTTTATTAATTTTTTTTACTAAAATTTCAAAAATAACTACTTTTATATAAGGTACGATGCGTAAAAGTACATTTTTAAAAAAAGTACTATTTAGGTACTTTTTTACGAAATAGTACTTTCAGTTAAATTTCTAATTTTTAGTTAAATTTATCCATTTTCTAATGTTTTTTTTTTGTATACTCCATATTTTTTTTGTAGAATCCATATTTTTGATACTTTTTTAATACCTTTTCCTAAATAGTACTATATTTTAGTAATTCTTTTTACTAAAATTGCAAACTTTTTTTATTGTATTTTCAAAAAAAAAAAAACTACTTTTGTATGCGTAGAAGTAAATTTTTCAAAAAAGTACTTTTTGGCTACTTTTTTACGAAATTTCTAGTTTTAGTTAAATTTAATTTTCTCCACTTGTTTTTTTTTCTGTAGCAAAATTTTGGGTAATATTTAAGAAAACAGTACCTTTTTCTAAAAAGTAATTTTTTTACTACATTTTTCTACCTTGACTGTAGAAATTATTTTTTATATACTATTTTTTAAAATATATACTTTCCTGGTACAAACGATTTCCAAAATTACTTTTTTTAAAAAAGTACTTTTTTGTTACTTTCTTACTAACTAGTACTTTTAGCTAAATTTCTAGCATTTAGTTAAAGTTATGCATTTTGTCACAAATAATAATGATTTTATTCATTAAAAGCAACATTTTGGTTACACCTTACAAAAAATTCTTAAAAAGTACGTTTTCTAATAAATAGTACTTTTCGAAAAATTTAAAATTTTTAGTTAAATTTCTCCATTCTCTCCACTAGGATAATGTTTTTTTCTGTAAAAACAATATTAAGGGTAATAATGTATAAAATATAAACTTTTTCTAAAAAGTACTTTTTTGGTAAATTTTTTCTAAAAAAGTACTTTTAGGTTTTTTTTTGATTTTAAGATAAATTCCTAATATATATACATAATTACGTGGTATGAGGGCTAAAAACTTATTTTCTAAAAGGTACTTTTCTAGTACTTATTTTCAAAAAGGTACTTTTCTAGTACTTTTTTTATTAAAAAGTACTTTTAGTTAATTATTTTACAGTAAATATTTCTTTTGGTAAAATGAATATTTTGAGCTCTAATTTTACAAAATATTACCTTTTTGTAAAAGTACTTTTTTGGTACTTTTTTTCTAAATAGTGTTTTAAGCTAAAGTTTTATTTTTTTCATCTAAAAAAACATATTTATACAAAAAATGTCTTCAATGTTATAAAGAGTACTTTTTACAAAATTTTCAAAATATTTGTTTTTAGTATAACTATTTACACTTTTACTAAAACCTACCTAATTTATTGTAGCCCCCCCCCACTTACAACCCGGCAAATATTTAAGCACTAACTTACATTTTTAATATTTTATATTTTTTTTTTTCCTTTTCTTGCTACTTAAAAAATGAAAAAATATAAAATAATCATAGTAAAAATAATCTTATTGTTTTATTTTTGTCTTTCACAGGTAAGCTGGGCACACAAACAAAAAAAAGATGATGAAGAAAACATAGAAGACAAAAAAAAATAAAAAAACATGACTGACTCTTTATGAGCTCTGAACTCAGGTGTGTAAATTTATAAAAAGGTGTATTTTATTGCATAATTTTTATAAAAACAAAAGGGGTTTTTTTTGCCTTTCGCATTTGCTGCAAATAACAAAGTAGACAAAAAGATTATAAATGTTTAAAAATATTAAAGGCAAAGCTAAATGAATCTTGAAACTAGGGAAAATAATGAAATTTGTTTTTAAATACATTGAGCAATTTTGGAATTTTTATATAAAAATTTAAGCTAGATTTGCAAATTCCTTAAGATTGCTATTTGTATGGAAAAAATAGTGGCTTAATTTCATTGATGCTGCTTTCTATCTTTCCTTTTTCAAAGCTCTAATAACTCCACAAACATTTTTCAAACAGGGTAAAATCACAAAATCCATAAGCCTGTTTTCTATAGAAACTTGTCTGTATAAGTCAGTTTAAGACTGTATAAGACAGTTTTCTATAGAAAATTGTCTGTATAAGACAGTTTTCTATAGAAAATTGTCTGTATAAGACAGTTTTCTATAGAAAATTGTCTGTATAAGACAGTTTTCTAAGAAAATAGTCTGTATAGACAGTTTTCTATAGAAAATTGTCTGTATAAGACAGTTTTCTATAGAAAATTGTCTGTATAAGACAGTTTTCTATAGAAAATTGTCTGTATAAGACAGGTTTTATGGAAAATTGTGTGTATAATACAGTTTTCTATAGAAAATTGTCTGTATAAGAAAGTTTTCTATAGAAAATTGTCTGTATAAGACAGTTTTTATGGAAAATTGTGTGTATAAGACAGTTTTCTATAGAAAATTGTCTGTATAAGACAGTATTCTATAGAAAATTGTGTGTATAAGACAGTTTTCTATAGAAAATTGTCTGTATAAGTCAGTTTAAGACAGTTTTCTATAGAAAATTGTCTGTATAAGACAGATTTCTATAGAAAATTGTCTGTATAAGAAAGTTTTCTATAGAAAATTGTCTGTATAAGAAAGTTTTCTATAGAAAATTGTCTGTATAAGACAGTTTTTATGGAAAATTGTGTGTATAAGACAGTTTTCTATAGAAAATTGTCTGTATAAGAAAGTTTTCTATAGAAAATTGTCTGTATAAGAAAGTTTTCTATAGAGAATTGTCTGTATAAGACAGTTTTTATGGAAAATTGTGTGTACAAGACAGTTTTCTATAGAAAATTGTCTGTATAAGACAGATTTCTTTAGAAAATTGTCTGTATAAGAAAGTTTTCTATAGAAAATTGTCTGTATAAGACAGTTTTCTATAGAAAATTGTCTGTATAAGACAGTTTTCTATAGAAAATTGTCTGTATAAGACAGTTTTCTATAGAAAATTGTCTGTATAAGACAGTTTTCTATAGAAAATTGTCTGTATAAGACAGTTTTCTATAGAAAATTGTCTGTATAAGACAGTTTTCTATAGAAAATTGTGTGTATAAGACAGTTTTCTATAGAAAATTGTCTGTATAAGACAGTTTTCTATAGAAAATTGTCTGTATAAGACAGATTTCTATAGAAAATTGTGTGTATAAGACAGATTTCTATAGAAAATTGTCTGTATAAGACAGTTTTCTATAGAAAATTGTCTGTATAAGACAGTTTTCTATAGAAAATTGTGTGTATAAGACAGTTTTCTATAGAAAATTGTCTGTATAAGACAGTTTTCTATAGAAAATTGTCTGTATAAGACAGATTTCTATAGAAAATTGTGTGTATAAGACAGATTTCTATAGAAAATTGTCTGTATAAGAAAGTTTTCTATAGAAAATTGTCTGTATAAGACAGTTTTTATGGAAAATTGTGTGTATAAGACAGTTTTCTATAGAAAATTGTCTGTATAAGAAAGTTTTCTATAGAAAATTGTCTGTATAAGAAAGTTTTCTATAGAGAATTGTCTGTATAAGACAGTTTTTATGGAAAATTGTGTGTACAAGACAGTTTTCTATAGAAAATTGTCTGTATAAGACAGATTTCTTTAGAAAATTGTCTGTATAAGACAGTTTTCTATAGAAAATTGTCTGTATAAGACAGTTTTCTATAGAAAATTGTCTGTATAAGACAGTTTTCTATAGAAAATTGTCTGTATAAGACAGTTTTCTATAGAAAATTGTCTGTATAAGACAGTTTTCTATAGAAAATTGTCTGTATAAGACAGTTTTCTATAGAAAATTGTGTGTATAAGACAGTTTTCTATAGAAAATTGTCTGTATAAGACAGTTTTCTATAGAAAATTGTCTGTATAAGACAGATTTCTATAGAAAATTGTGTGTATAAGACAGATTTCTATAGAAAATTGTCTGTATAAGACAGATTTCTATAGAAAATTGTCTGTATAAGACAGTTTTCTATAGAAAATTGTCTGTATAAGACAGTTTTCTATAGAAAATTGTCTGTATAAGACAGTTTTCTATAGAAAATTGTGTGTATAAGACAGTTTTCTATAGAAAATTGTCTGTATAAGACAGTTTTCTATAGAAAATTGTCTGTATAAGACAGTTTTCTATAGAAAATTGTGTGTATAAGACAGTTTTCTATAGAAAATTGTCTGTATAAGACAGTTTTCTATAGAAAATTGTCTGTATAAGTCAGTTTAAGACAGTTTTCTATAGAAAATTGTCTGTATAAGACAGAAAATTGTCTGTATAAGAAAGTTTTCTATAGAAAATTGTCTGTATAAGAAAGTTTTCTATAGAAAATTGTCTGTATAAGACAGTTTTTATGGAAAATTGTGTGTACAAGACAGTTTTCTATAGAAAATTGTCTGTATAAGACAGATTTCTTTAGAAAATTGTCTGTATAAGAAAGTTTTCTATAGAAAATTGTCTGTATAAGACAGTTTTCTATAGAAAATTGTCTGTATAAGACAGTTTTCTATAGAAAATTGTCTGTATAAGACAGTTTTCTATAGAAAATTGTCTGTATAAGACAGTTTTCTATAGAAAATTGTGTGTATAAGACAGTTTTCTATAGAAAATTGTCTGTATAAGACAGTTTTCTATAGAAAAGTGTCTGTATAAGACAGATTTCTATAGAAAATTGTGTGTATAAGACAGATTTCTATAGAAAATTGTCTGTATAAGACAGATTTCTATAGAAAATTGTCTGTATAAGACAGTTTTCTATAGAAAATTGTCTGTATAAGACAGTTTTCTATCGAAAATTGTCTGTATAAGACAGTTTTCTATAGAAAATTGTGTGTATAAGACAGTTTTCTATAGAAAATTGTCTGTATAAGACAGTTTTCTATAGAAAATTGTCTGTATAAGAAAGTTTTCTATAGAAAATTGTCTGTATAAGACAGTTTTTATGGAAAATTGTGTGTACAAGAAAGAAAGTTTTCTATAGAAAATAGTCTGTATAAGACAGTTTTGTATAGAAAATTGTCTGTATAGGACTGTTTTCTATAGAAAATTGTCTGTATTGGACTGTTTTCTATAGAAAATTTTCTGTAGAACACGGTTTTCTACAGAAAATATACACATTTAATGCATAACAGTTGCATTCCTTTTTTCCATGTCTCTGCTGGTCCACTTCCATTTGTTTTAAAACATGCGCTAAAAAACTTAATGATGTCTGCTGGTAATTAAACTCAAAATTTATGACGAAAAACATCAAAAGTCTGCAAACATTTTCATGTTTTATTACACTCACAATAAAGAAAGAACAAAAAAAAAAAAAAAAAAAAAAAAAACAAGCCAACATTAAAGTTAAATTTTTTGTTATTTTTAGAGTGCTAAAAATTTTATTGTTTTAAAATGAAATTTATTTTTTACATTTTATGATCAACCTTCACCAAATTTTTATTACTTTAAAGTTAAAACAAAGAAAACTTAACAGCTGAAAGCAGAAACTAAACTCTTTAAATATATTGGATGAATTTTTTTCTTATTTAAACTAAAAAAATACATTGTTTATGTATGTTTTCATTTGTGGCGGCTACTAGAGAATGGCAAGCAACAGCACAAAACCCCTCGCAACAGAGGAACAGCAATCAAGTGAGTGAAGATAAATATGCCGAGTTAAATATGTTTTGACGTAAAACTTTACGTCATTACATATTTGCAAATATGTTTCGGCGTAACGCCTTACGTCATTACATATTTATAAATTGGTTTTAAGTATTTGTGACATATTTGCAAAAATGGGACATATTCACAAATATGATTTTTTTGTGACATATTTACATATACTCATATTTAAAAAGTACATATTTTTTTTAAAAATAGATTGTTGCTCAACTAAGACAGATGACAGGATGGGACATACCTCATTTGAAAGACAAATGACCCAGAATTAGTCTCCACCATCGCCCTATTTCCAAAATTTCGTCTAACTATTTTTAATTTTTTTTTTTAAATTTAAATTTTTCAATGTTGGTCCTTGGAACAATTTTCGACAATTGTGGCCAAACTAAGATAGATGACAGGATGGGACATACCTCATTTTAAAGGTAAATGACCCAGCATTTATCACCATCATAGCTCTATTTCCAAAATTTCTTTTCAGTTTTTGTAAAAATATTGCCACTAAGTATTTACTTTTGCAATTAATGCAAGTGAATCGAAATATGTACGTAATTTTCGTTCTAATGAGATAAAAAGACAAATATATGTTACTAAAAATTCTCAGGCCAATAGAACAAGAAATATTGCAAAAAAAATTAACACTAAAACTAAATTTTAATATTTCTCAAAATATGTTAATTTTTTTTTGCAACATTTCTTGTTCTATTGGCCTGTGACATGTTAATGGGTTGGGGAATTTTTAGTAACATATTTTTAATTTTTTTAACATATTTTTGTCTTTTTATCTTATTAGAACGAAAATTACGTACATATTTCGATTCACTTGCATTAATTGCAAAAGTAAATACTTAGTGGCAATATTTTTACAAAAACTGAAAAGAAATTTTGGAAATAGAGCTATGATGGTGACAAATGCTGGGTCATTTACCTTTAAAATGAGGTATGTCCCATCCTGTCATCTATCTTAGTTTGTCCACAATTGTCGAAAATTGTTCCAAGGACCAACATATAAAAATATTAGTTTTCAAAAAAAAATTAAAAATAGTCAGACGAAATTTTGGAAATAGAGCTATGATGGTGATAAATGCTAGGTCATTTACCTTTAAAATGAGGTATGTCCCATCCTGTCATCTATCTTAGTTTGTCCACAATTGTCGAAAATTGTTCCAAGGAACAACATTGAAAAATTTAAATTTAAAAAAAAAATTAAAAATAGTCAGACGAAATTTTGGAAATAGAGCTATGATGGTGATAAATGCTAGGTCATTTACCTTTAAAATGAGGTATGTCGCATCCTGTCATCTATCTTAGTTTGGCCACAATTGTCGAAAATTGTTCCAAGGACCAACATATAAAAATATTAATTTTCAAAAAAAAATTAAAAATAGTCAGACGAAATTTTGGAAATAGAGCTATGATGGTGATAAATGCTGGGTCATTTACCTTTAAAATGACGTATGTCCCATCCTGTCATCTATCTTAGTTTGTCCACAATTGTCGAAAATTGTTCCAAGGACCAACATATAAAAATATTAGTTTTCAAAAAAAAATTAAAAATAGTCAGACGAAATTTTGGAAATAGAACTATGATGGTGATAAATGCTGGGTCATTTACCTTTAAAATGAGGTATGTCCCATCCTGTCATCTATCTTAGTTTGTTCACAATTGTCGAAAATTGTTCCAAGGACCAACATTGAAAAATTTAAATTTAAAAAAAAAATAAAAATAGTCAGACGAAATTTTGGAAATAGAGCTATGATGGTGATAAATGCTGGGTCATTTACCTTTAAAATGAGGTATGTCCCATCCTGTCATCTATCTTAGTTTGTCCACAATTGTCGAAAATTGTTCCAAGGACCAACATATAAAAATATTAGTTTTCAAAAAAAAATTAAAAATAGTCAGACGAAATTTTGGAAATAGTGCTGTGATGGTGATAAATGCTGGGTCATTTACCTTTAAAATGAGGTATGTCCCATCTTGTCATCTATCTTAGTTTGGCCACAATTGTCGAAAATTGTTCCAAGGACCAACATTGAAAAATTTAAATTTAAAAAAAAAATTAAAAATAGTCAGACGAAATTTTGGAAATAGTGCTGTGATGGTGATAAATGCTGGGTCATTTACCTTTAAAATGAGGTATGTCCCATCTTGTCATCTATCTTAGTTTGGCCACAATTGTCGAAAATTGTTCCAAGGACCAACATTGAAAAATTTAAATTTAAAAAAAAAATTAAAAATAGTCAGACGAAATTTTGGAAATAGAGCTATGATGGTGATAAATGCTAGGTCATTTACCTTTAAAATGAGGTATGTCCCATCCTGTCATCTATCTTAGTTTGTCCACAATTGTCGAAAATTGTTCCAAGGACCAACATTGAAAAATTTTAATTTAAAAAAAAAAATTAAAAATAGTCAGACGAAATTTTGGAAATAGAGCTATGATGGTGATAAATGCTAGGTCATTTACCTTTAAAATGAGGTATGTCCCATCCTGTCATCTATCTTAGTTTGGCCACAATTGTCGAAAATTGTTCCAAGGACCAACATTGAAAAATTTAAATTTAAAAAAAAAAAATTAAAAATAGTCAGACGAAATTTTGGAAATAGGGCGATGGTGGAGACTAATTCTGGGTCATTTGTCTTTCAAATGAGGTATGTCCCATCCTGTCATCTGTCTTAGTTGAGCAACAATCTATTTTTAAAAAAAATATGTACTTTTTAAATATGAGTATATGTAAATATGTCACAAAAAAATCATATTTGTGAATATGTCCCATTTTTGCAAATATGTCACAAATACTTAAAACCAATTTATAAATATGTAATGACGTAAGGCGTTACGCCGAAACATATTTGCAAATATGTAATGACGTAATGTTTTACGTCGAAACATATTTAACTCGGCATATTTATCTACACTCACTTACAGCAATCAGTTATTTGAAACAGACAAACATTTATTACAAACTTCTAACAGAGACCAGCAACCATGGCAACAGAATCAACCTCAAGCGGACAAACAAATAAACATCTTTCCAATTATCTTTAAAAAATCATAAACTTATAAAATTGATTGTTTGCTGTCAGTTGTGGGTAACACCCGCTTCATACGAAACAAACGAATGAATGGCAAAGACAAAGACAAAACAAATTATTGTCTGTCCCAATGACTTGGAGTAAACAACCCAAACGTAATATAAAGAATCACAATAAAACAATAAATTCACAAACTGTTTGATGGGCTTTGTAAAATGAAGAAAGAACAAAAAAAAAAAAAAAATAATAAAACATCTAACAAAAAGCAAAGAAGATCAAAAAGTATGCCAGCCAAGGTAATTTCATCTAAAAGTTGTTTTATATCCGCAAAATATCTACAATTTTTTACTTTTTTCTGATCTGTTCTTTTTAACATTTAGTGGCACCCCAACTGTGAGTTTGATTCTTTAGAAAGCTTTTATGAAGGGGAACTTTATTTCTCTCTCCAAGTCATTTGGCATTTTGTGATTGTGAGGCTGCTGTCTTTAATTTTATGTTTGTTCGAAACACATTAATATTATTTCGATTGTCTCTGGTCGCTGTTTTAAAATATATTTCTTCGCTACATTGTATTAAAGATAAAAAACACTTGAAGAAATTTTGTAAATTAAAAAATTTTCTATAAAAAATTGTCTGTATAAGACAGTTTTCTATAGAAAATTGTCAGTATAAGACAGTTTTCTATAGAAAATTGTCTGTATAAGAATGTCTAAGACAGTTTTCTATAGAAAATTGTCAGTATAAGACAGTTTTCTATAGTAAATTGTCAGTATAAGACAGTTTTCTATAGAAAATTGTCTGTATAAGACTGTCTAAGACAGTTTTCTATAGAAAATTGTCAGTATAAGACAGTTTTCTATAGTAAATTGTCAGTGTAAGACAGTTTTCTATAGAAAATTGTCTGTATAAGACTGTCTAAGACAGTTTTCTATAGAAAATTGTCTGTATAAGACAGTTTTCTAAAGAAAATTGTCTGTCTAAGACAGTTTTCTATAGAAAATTGTCTGTATAAGACAGTTTTCTATAGAAAATTGTCTGTCTAAGACAGTTTTCTATAGAAAATTGTCTGTCTAAGACAGTTTTCTATAGAAAATTGTCTGTATAAGACAGACAATTTTCTTTAGAAAACTGTCTTAGACAGACAATTTTCTATAGAAAACTGTCTTATACAGACAATTTTCTATAGAAAACTGTCTTATACAGACAATTTTCTATAGAAAACTGTCTTATACTGACAATTTACTATAGAAAACTATCTTATACTGACAATTTTCTATAGAAAACTGTCTTAGACAGTCTTATACAGACAATTTTCTATAGAAAACTGTCTTAGACAGTCTTATACAGACAATTTTCTATAGAAAACTGTCTTATACTGACAATTTACTATAGAAAACTGTCTTATACTGACAATTTTCTATAGAAAACTGTCTTATACTGACAATTTTCTATAGAAAACTGTCTTATACAGACAATTTTCTATAGAAAACTGTCTTAGACATTCTTATACAGACAATTTTCTATAGAAAACTGTCTTAGACATTCTTATACAGACAATTTTCTATAGAAAACTTTCTTATACAGACAATTTTCTATAAAAACTGTCTTATACAGACAGTTTTCTATAGAAAACTGTATTATACAGACAATTTTCTATAGGAAACTGTCTTATACTGACAATTTTCTATAGAAAACTGTCTTATACAGACAATTTTCTATAAAAAAATTGTCTTAGACAGACAATTTTCTATCGAAAACCTGTCTTACACAGACAATTTTCTATAGAAAACCTGTCTTATACAGACAATTTTCTATAGAAAACTGTCTATAGAAAACTGTCTTAGACAGACAATTTTCTATAGAAAACTGTCTTATACAGACAATTTTCTATAGAAAACTGTCTTATACAGACAATTTTCTATAGAAAACTGTCTTAGACAGACAATTTTCTATAGAAAACTGTCTTAGACAGACAATTGTCTGTATAAGACAGTTTTCTATAGAAAATTGTCAGTATAAGACAGTTTCCTATAGAAAATTGTCTGTCTAATACAGTTTTCTATAGAAAACTGTCTGTATAAGACAGTTTTTATAGAAAATTGTCTGTATAAGAAAGTTTTCTATAGAAAATTATCTGTATAAGACAGTTTTCTATATAAGACAGTTTCCTATAGAAAATTGTTTGTCTAAGACAGTTTTCTAAAGAAAATTGTCTGTCTAAGACAGTTTTCTATAGAAAATTGTCTTATATAGAAAACTGTCTTATACAGATAATTTTCTATAGAAAACTTTCTTATACAGACAATTTTCTATAGGAAACTGTCTTATACTGACAATTTTCTATAGAAAACTGTCTTATACAGACAATTTTCTATAGAAAACTGTCTTATACAGACAATTTTCTATAGAAAACTGTCTTATACAGACAATTTTCTATAGAAAACTGTCTTATACTGACAATTTTCTATAGAAAACTGTCTTATACAGACAATTTTCTATAGAAAACTGTCTTAGACAGTCTTATACAGACAATTTTCTATAGAAAACTGTCTTATACTGACAATTTTCTATAGAAAACTGTCTTAGACATTCTTATACAGACAATTTTCTATAGAAAACTTTCTTATACAGACAATTTTCTATAAAAACTGTCTTATACTGACAATTTACTATAGAAAACTGTCTTATACTGACAATTTTCTATAGAAAACTGTATTAGACAGACAATTTTCTATAGGAAACTTGTATAAGACTGTCTAAGACAGTTTTCTATAGAAAATTGTCTGTATAAGACAGTTTTCTATAGAAAATTGTCAGTATAAGACAGTTTTCTATAGTAAATTGTCAGTATAAGACAGTTTTCTATAGAAAATTGTCTGTATAAGACTGTCTAAGACAGTTTTCTATAGAAAATTGTCTGTATAAGACAGTTTTCTATAGAAAATTGTCAGTATAAGACAGTAAATTGTCAGTATAAGACAGTTTTCTATAGAAAATTGTCTGTATAAGACTGTCTAAGACAGTTTTCTATAGAAAATTGTCTGTATAAGACAGTTTTCTATAGAAAATTGTCAGTATAAGATAGTTTTCTATAGTAAATTGTCAGTATAAGACAGTTTTCTATAGAAAATTGTCTGTATAAGACAGTTTTCTATAGAAAATGGTCTGTCTAAGACAGTTTTCTAAAGAAAATTGTCTGTCTAAGACAGTTTTCTATAGAAAATTGTCTGTATAAGACAGTTTTCTATAGACAGTTTTCTATAGAAAATTGTCTGTATAAGACAGGTTTTCTATAGAAAATTGTCTGTGTAAGACAGGTTTTCGATAGAAAATTGTCTGTCTAAGACAGTTTTCTATAGAAAATTGTCTGTATAAGACAGTTTTCTATAGAAAATTGTCAGTATAAGACAGTTTTCTATAGTAAATTGTCAGTATAAGACAGTTTTCTATAGAAAATTGTCTGTATAAGACTGTCTAAGACAGTTTTCTATAGAAAATTGTCAGTATAAGACAGTTTTCTATAGTAAATTGTCAGTGTAAGACAGTTTTCTATAGAAAATTGTCTGTATAAGACTGTCTAAGACAGTTTTCTATAGAAAATTGTCTGTATAAGACAGTTTTCTATAGAAAATTGTCTGTATAAGACAGTTTTCTATAGAAAATTGTCTGTATAAGACAGTTTTCTATAGAAAATTGTCTGTCTAAGACAGTTTTCTATAGAAAATTGTCTGTATAAGACAGTTTTCTCTAGAAAATTGTTAGTATAAGACAGTTTTTTATAGAAGGTTGTCTGTATAAGACAGTTTTCTATAGAAAATTTTCTGTATAAGACAGTTTTCTATAGAAAATTGTTAGTATAAGACAGTTTTCTATAGAAAATTGTGTGTACAAGAAAGAAAGTTTTCTATAGAAAATAGTCAGTATAAGATAGTTTTCTATAGTAAATTGTCAGTATAAGACAGTTTTCTATAGAAAATTGTCTGTATAAGACAGTTTTCTATAGAAAATTGTCTGTATAAGACAGTTTTCTCTAGAAAATTGTTAGTATAAGACAGTTTTCTATAGAAAGTTGTCTGTATAAGACAGTTTTCTATAGAAAATTTTCTGTATAAGACAGTTTTCTATAGAAAATTGTTAGTATAAGACAGTTTTCTATAGAAAGTTGTCTGTATAAGACAGTTTTCTATAGAAAATTGTCAGTATAAGATAGTTTTCTATAGTAAATTGTCAGTATAAGACAGTTTTCTATAGAAAATTGTCTGTCTAAGACAGTTTTCTAAAGAAAATTGTCTGTCTAAGACAGTTTTCTAAAGAAAATTGTCTGTCTAAGACAGTTTTCTATAGAAAATTGTCTCTATAAGGCAGTTTTCTATAGAAAATTGTCAGTATAAGACAGTTTTCTATAGTAAATTGTCAGTATAAGACAGTTTTCTATAGAAAATTGTCTGTATAAGACTGTCTAAGACAGTTTTCTATACAAAATTGTCTGTATAAGACAGTTTTCTATAGAAAATTGTCAGTATAAGACAGTTTTCTATAGTAAATTGTCAGTATAAGACAGTTTTCTATAGAAAATTGTCTGTATAAGACTGTCTAAGACAGTTTTCTATAGAAAATTGTCTGTATAAGACAGTTTTCTATAGAAAATTGTCAGTATTAGACAGTTTTCTATAGTAAATTGTCAGTATAAGACAGCTTTCTATAGAAAATTGTCTGTATAAGACAGTTTTCTATAGAAAATTGTCTGTCTAAGACAGTTTTCTAAAGAAAATTGTCTGTCTAAGACAGTTTTCTATAGAAAATTGTCTGTATAAGACAGTTTTCTATAGAAAATTGTCTGTCTAAGACAGTTTTCTATAGAAAATTGTCTGTATAAGACAGTTTTCTCTAGAAAATTGTTAGTATAAGACAGTTTTCTATAGAAAGTTGTCTGTATAAGACAGTTTTCTATAGAAAATTTTCTGTATAAGACAGTTTTCTATAGAAAATTGTTAGTATAAGACAGTTTTCTATAGAAAATTGTGTGTACAAGAAAGAAAGTTTTCTATAGAAAATAGTCAGTATAAGATAGTTTTCTATAGTAAATTGTCAGTATAAGACAGTTTTCTATAGAAAATTGTCTGTATAAGACAGTTTTCTATAGAAAATTGTCTGTATAAGACAGTTTTCTCTAGAAAATTGTTAGTATAAGACAGTTTTCTATAGAAAGTTGTCTGTATAAGACAGTTTTCTATAGAAAATTTTCTGTATAAGACAGTTTTCTATAGAAAATTGTTAGTATAAGACAGTTTTCTATAGAAAGTTGTCTGTATAAGACAGTTTTCTATAGAAAATTGTCAGTATAAGATAGTTTTCTATAGTAAATTGTCAGTATAAGACAGTTTTCTATAGAAAATTGTCTGTCTAAGACAGTTTTCTAAAGAAAATTGTCTGTCTAAGACAGTTTTCTATAGAAAATTGTCTGTATAAGACAGTTTTCTATAGAAAATTGTCTGTCTAAGACAGTTTTCTATAGAAAATTGTCTGTCTAAGACAGTTTTCTATAGAAAATTGTCTGTATAAGACAGTTTTCTATAGAAAATTGTCTGTCTAAGACAGTTTTCTATAGAAAATTGTCGGTGTAAGACAGTTTTCTATAGACAGTTTTCTATAGAAAATTGTCTGTCTAAGACAGTTTTCTATAGACAGTTTTCTATAGAAAATTGTCTGTATAAGACAGGTTTTCTATAGAAAATTGTCTGTGTAAGACAGGTTTTCGATAGAAAATTGTCTGTCTAAGACAGTTTTCTATAGAAAATTGTCTGTATAAGACAGTTTTCTATAGAAAATTGTCAGTATAAGACAGTTTCCTATAGAAAATTGTCTGTCTAATACAGTTTTCTATAGAAAACTTTCTGTATAAGACAGTTTTTATAGAAAATTGTATGTATAAGAAAGTTTTCTATAGAAAATTATCTGTATAAGACAGTTTTCTATATAAGACAGTTTCCTATAGAAAATTGTCTGTCTAAGACAGTTTTCTAAAGAAAATTGTCTGTCTAAGACAGTTTTCTAAAGAAAATTGTCTGTCTAAGACAGTTTTCTAAAGAAAATTGTCTGTCTAAGACAGTTTTCTATAGAAAATTGTCTGTATAAGGCAGTTTTCTATAGAAAATTGTCAGTATAAGACAGTTTTCTATAGTAAATTGTCAGTATAAGACAGTTTTCTATAGAAAATTGTCTGTATAAGACTGTCTAAGACAGTTTTCTATAGAAAATTGTCTGTATAAGACAGTTTTCTATAGAAAATTGTCAGTATAAGACAGTTTTCTATAGTAAATTGTCAGTATAAGACAGTTTTCTATAGAAAATTGTCTGTATAAGACTGTCTAAGACAGTTTTCTATAGAAAATTGTCTGTATAAGACAGTTTTCTATAAAAAATTGTCAGTATTAGACAGTTTTCTATAGTAAATTGTCAGTATAAGACAGCTTTCTATAGAAAATTGTCTGTATAAGACAGTTTTCTATAGAAAATTGTCTGTCTAAGACAGTTTTCTAAAGAAAATTGTCTGTCTAAGACAGTTTTCTATAGAAAATTGTCTGTATAAGACAGTTTTCTATAGAAAATTGTCTGTCTAAGACAGTTTTCTATAGAAAATTGTCTGTCTAAGACAGTTTTCTATAGAAAATTGTCTGTATAAGACAGTTTTCTCTAGAAAATTGTTAGTATAAGACAGTTTTCTATAGAAAGTTGTCTGTATAAGACAGTTTTCTATAGAAAATTTTCTGTATAAGACAGTTTTCTATAGAAAATTGTTAGTATAAGACAGTTTTCTATAGAAAATTGTGTGTACAAGAAAGAAAGTTTTCTATAGAAAATAGTCAGTATAAGATAGTTTTCTATAGTAAATTGTCAGTATAAGACAGTTTTCTATAGAAAATTGTCTGTATAAGACAGTTTTCTATAGAAAATTGTCTGTATAAGACAGTTTTCTCTAGAAAATTGTTAGTATAAGACAGTTTTCTATAGAAAGTTGTCTGTATAAGACAGTTTTCTATAGAAAATTTTCTGTATAAGACAGTTTTCTCTAGAAAATTGTTAGTATAAGACAGTTTTCTATAGAAAGTTGTCTGTATAAGACAGTTTTCTATAGAAAATTGTCAGTATAAGATAGTTTTCTATAGTAAATTGTCAGTATAAGACAGTTTTCTATAGAAAATTGTCTGTCTAAGACAGTTTTCTAAAGAAAATTGTCTGTCTAAGACAGTTTTCTAAAGAAAATTGTCTGTCTAAGACAGTTTTCTATAGAAAATTGTCTCTATAAGGCAGTTTTCTATAGAAAATTGTCAGTATAAGACAGTTTTCTATAGTAAATTGTCAGTATAAGACAGTTTTCTATAGAAAATTGTCTGTATAAGACTGTCTAAGACAGTTTTCTATAGAAAATTGTCTGTATAAGACAGTTTTCTATAGAAAATTGTCAGTATAAGACAGTTTTCTATAGTAAATTGTCAGTATAAGACAGTTTTCTATAGAAAATTGTCTGTATAAGACTGTCTAAGACAGTTTTCTATAGAAAATTGTCTGTATAAGACAGTTTTCTATAGAAAATTGTCAGTATTAGACAGTTTTCTATAGTAAATTGTCAGTATAAGACAGCTTTCTATAGAAAATTGTCTGTATAAGACAGTTTTCTATAGAAAATTGTCTGTCTAAGACAGTTTTCTAAAGAAAATTGTCTGTCTAAGACAGTTTTCTATAGAAAATTGTCTGTATAAGACAGTTTTCTATAGAAAATTGTCTGTCTAAGACAGTTTTCTATAGAAAATTGTCTGTATAAGACAGTTTTCTCTAGAAAATTGTTAGTATAAGACAGTTTTCTATAGAAAGTTGTCTGTATAAGACAGTTTTCTATAGAAAATTTTCTGTATAAGACAGTTTTCTATAGAAAATTGTTAGTATAAGACAGTTTTCTATAGAAAATTGTGTGTACAAGAAAGAAAGTTTTCTATAGAAAATAGTCAGTATAAGATAGTTTTCTATAGTAAATTGTCAGTATAAGACAGTTTTCTATAGAAAATTGTCTGTATAAGACAGTTTTCTATAGAAAATTGTCTGTATAAGACAGTTTTCTCTAGAAAATTGTTAGTATAAGACAGTTTTCTATAGAAAGTTGTCTGTATAAGACAGTTTTCTATAGAAAATTTTCTGTATAAGACAGTTTTCTATAGAAAATTGTTAGTATAAGACAGTTTTCTATAGAAAATTGTCTGTCTAAGACAGTTTTCTAAAGAAAATTGTCTGTCTAAGACAGTTTTCTATAGAAAATTGTCTGTATAAGACAGTTTTCTATAGAAAATTGTCTGTCTAAGACAGTTTTCTATAGAAAATTGTCTGTATAAGACAGTTTTCTCTAGAAAATTGTTAGTATAAGACAGTTTTCTATAGAAAGTTGTCTGTATAAGACAGTTTTCTATAGAAAATTTTCTGTATAAGACAGTTTTCTATAGAAAATTGTTAGTATAAGACAGTTTTCTATAGAAAATTTTCTGTATAAGACAGTTTTCTCTAGAAAATTGTTAGTATAAGACAGTTTTCTATAGAAAGTTGTCTGTATAAGACAGTTTTCTATAGAAAATTGTCAGTATAAGATAGTTTTCTATAGTAAATTGTCAGTATAAGACAGTTTTCTATAGAAAATTGTCTGTCTAAGACAGTTTTCTAAAGAAAATTGTCTGTCTAAGACAGTTTTCTAAAGAAAATTGTCTGTCTAAGACAGTTTTCTATAGAAAATTGTCTCTATAAGGCAGTTTTCTATAGAAAATTGTCAGTATAAGACAGTTTTCTATAGTAAATTGTCAGTATAAGACAGTTTTCTATAGAAAATTGTCTGTATAAGACTGTCTAAGACAGTTTTCTATAGAAAATTGTCTGTATAAGACAGTTTTCTATAGAAAATTGTCAGTATAAGACAGTTTTCTATAGTAAATTGTCAGTATAAGACAGTTTTCTATAGAAAATTGTCTGTATAAGACTGTCTAAGACAGTTTTCTATAGAAAATTGTCTGTATAAGACAGTTTTCTATAGAAAATTGTCAGTATTAGACAGTTTTCTATAGTAAATTGTCAGTATAAGACAGCTTTCTATAGAAAATTGTCTGTATAAGACAGTTTTCTATAGAAAATTGTCTGTCTAAGACAGTTTTCTAAAGAAAATTGTCTGTCTAAGACAGTTTTCTATAGAAAATTGTCTGTATAAGACAGTTTTCTATAGAAAATTGTCTGTCTAAGACAGTTTTCTATAGAAAATTGTCTGTATAAGACAGTTTTCTCTAGAAAATTGTTAGTATAAGACAGTTTTCTATAGAAAGTTGTCTGTATAAGACAGTTTTCTATAGAAAATTTTCTGTATAAGACAGTTTTCTATAGAAAATTGTTAGTATAAGACAGTTTTCTATAGAAAATTGTGTGTACAAGAAAGAAAGTTTTCTATAGAAAATAGTCAGTATAAGATAGTTTTCTATAGTAAATTGTCAGTATAAGACAGTTTTCTATAGAAAATTGTCTGTATAAGACAGTTTTCTATAGAAAATTGTCTGTATAAGACAGTTTTCTCTAGAAAATTGTTAGTATAAGACAGTTTTCTATAGAAAGTTGTCTGTATAAGACAGTTTTCTATAGAAAATTTTCTGTATAAGACAGTTTTCTATAGAAAATTGTTAGTATAAGACAGTTTTCTATAGAAAGTTGTCTGTATAAGACAGTTTTCTATAGAAAATTGTCAGTATAAGATAGTTTTCTATAGTAAATTGTCAGTATAAGACAGTTTTCTATAGAAAATTGTCTGTCTAAGACAGTTTTCTAAAGAAAATTGTCTGTCTAAGACAGTTTTCTAAAGAAAATTGTCTGTCTAAGACAGTTTTCTATAGAAAATTGTCTCTATAAGGCAGTTTTCTATAGAAAATTGTCAGTATAAGACAGTTTTCTATAGTAAATTGTCAGTATAAGACAGTTTTCTATAGAAAATTGTCTGTATAAGACTGTCTAAGACAGTTTTCTATAGAAAATTGTCTGTATAAGACAGTTTTCTATAGAAAATTGTCAGTATAAGACAGTTTTCTATAGTAAATTGTCAGTATAAGACAGTTTTCTATAGAAAATTGTCTGTATAAGACTGTCTAAGACAGTTTTCTATAGAAAATTGTCTGTATAAGACAGTTTTCTATAGAAAATTGTCAGTATTAGACAGTTTTCTATAGTAAATTGTCAGTATAAGACAGCTTTCTATAGAAAATTGTCTGTATAAGACAGTTTTCTATAGAAAATTGTCTGTCTAAGACAGTTTTCTAAAGAAAATTGTCTGTCTAAGACAGTTTTCTATAGAAAATTGTCTGTATAAGACAGTTTTCTATAGAAAATTGTCTGTCTAAGACAGTTTTCTATAGAAAATTGTCTGTATAAGACAGTTTTCTCTAGAAAATTGTTAGTATAAGACAGTTTTCTATAGAAAGTTGTCTGTATAAGACAGTTTTCTATAGAAAATTTTCTGTATAAGACAGTTTTCTATAGAAAATTGTTAGTATAAGACAGTTTTCTATAGAAAATTGTGTGTACAAGAAAGAAAGTTTTCTATAGAAAATAGTCAGTATAAGATAGTTTTCTATAGTAAATTGTCAGTATAAGACAGTTTTCTATAGAAAATTGTCTGTATAAGACAGTTTTCTATAGAAAATTGTCTGTATAAGACAGTTTTCTCTAGAAAATTGTTAGTATAAGACAGTTTTCTATAGAAAGTTGTCTGTATAAGACAGTTTTCTATAGAAAATTTTCTGTATAAGACAGTTTTCTATAGAAAATTGTTAGTATAAGACAGTTTTCTATAGAAAGTTGTCTGTATAAGACAGTTTTCTATAGAAAATTGTCAGTATAAGATAGTTTTCTATAGTAAATTGTCAGTATAAGACAGTTTTCTATAGAAAATTGTCTGTCTAAGACAGTTTTCTAAAGAAAATTGTCTGTCTAAGACAGTTTTCTATAGAAAATTGTCTGTATAAGACAGTTTTCTATAGAAAATTGTCTGTCTAAGACAGTTTTCTATAGAAAATTGTCTGTCTAAGACAGTTTTCTATAGAAAATTGTCTGTATAAGACAGTTTTCTATAGAAAATTGTCGGTGTAAGACAGTTTTCTATAGACAGTTTTCTATAGAAAATTGTCTGTCTAAGACAGTTTTCTATAGACAGTTTTCTATAGAAAATTGTCTGTATAAGACAGGTTTTCTATAGAAAATTGTCTGTGTAAGACAGGTTTTCGATAGAAAATTGTCTGTCTAAGACAGTTTTCTATAGAAAATTGTCTGTATAAGACAGTTTTCTATAGAAAATTGTCAGTATAAGACAGTTTCCTATAGAAAATTGTCTGTCTAATACAGTTTTCTATAGAAAACTTTCTGTATAAGACAGTTTTTATAGAAAATTGTATGTATAAGAAAGTTTTCTATAGAAAATTATCTGTATAAGACAGTTTTCTATATAAGACAGTTTCCTATAGAAAATTGTCTGTCTAAGACAGTTTTCTAAAGAAAATTGTCTGTCTAAGACAGTTTTCTAAAGAAAATTGTCTGTCTAAGACAGTTTTCTAAAGAAAATTGTCTGTCTAAGACAGTTTTCTATAGAAAATTGTCTGTATAAGGCAGTTTTCTATAGAAAATTGTCAGTATAAGACAGTCTTCTATAGTAAATTGTCAGTATAAGACAGTTTTCTATAGAAAATTGTCTGTATAAGACTGTCTAAGACAGTTTTCTATAGAAAATTGTCTGTATAAGACAGTTTTCTATAGAAAATTGTCAGTATAAGACAGTTTTCTATAGTAAATTGTCAGTATAAGACAGTTTTCTATAGAAAATTGTCTGTATAAGACTGTCTAAGACAGTTTTCTATAGAAAATTGTCTGTATAAGACAGTTTTCTATAAAAAATTGTCAGTATTAGACAGTTTTCTATAGTAAATTGTCAGTATAAGACAGCTTTCTATAGAAAATTGTCTGTATAAGACAGTTTTCTATAGAAAATTGTCTGTCTAAGACAGTTTTCTAAAGAAAATTGTCTGTCTAAGACAGTTTTCTATAGAAAATTGTCTGTATAAGACAGTTTTCTATAGAAAATTGTCTGTCTAAGACAGTTTTCTATAGAAAATTGTCTGTCTAAGACAGTTTTCTATAGAAAATTGTCTGTATAAGACAGTTTTCTCTAGAAAATTGTTAGTATAAGACAGTTTTCTATAGAAAGTTGTCTGTATAAGACAGTTTTCTATAGAAAATTTTCTGTATAAGACAGTTTTCTATAGAAAATTGTTAGTATAAGACAGTTTTCTATAGAAATTTTTCTGTATAAGACAGTTTTCTATAGAAAATTGTCTGTATAAGACAGTTTTCTATAGAAAATTGGCTGTATAAGACAGGTTTTCTATAGAAAATTGTCAGTATAAGACAGTTTTCTATAGAAAATTGTCTGTATAAGACAGTTTTCTATAGAAAATTGTCTGTCTAAGACAGTTTTCTATAGAAAATTGTCTGTCTAAGACAGTTTTCTATAGAAAATTGTCTGTCTAAGACAGTTTTCTATAGAAAATTGTCTGTCTAAGACAGTTTTCTATAGAAAATTGTCTGTCTAAGACAGTTTTCTATAGAAAATTGTCTGTCTAAGACAGTTTTCTATAGAAAATTGTCTGTCTAAGACAGTTTTCTATAGAAAATTGTCTGTCTAAGACAGTTTTCTATAGAAAATTGTCTGTCTAACAGAGTTTTCTATCACAGTTTTTCTAAGACAGAGAAAATTGTTTTCAGTGTCCATTTGTGTTTCATACTCAGCTGTTTTTGCTTGAATTCTTTGGAACTGTAGCAGCCCGTCCCTTAAAATAAAAGTTCATCATACACATGTTTGCTTTGTTTGTGATGTTTTTTGGTCGTATAAGAAGAAAAAAAATGTTATCTGACTTTTGCTACTTAAAGGTTCTGCCAGCATATGTTGTCGTCATTGAGCTGTGCAGGTTCCTGCTGCTACTGCCAGTGGTTGAGTTGAGTTGAGCTGTTGTGTTCCTTTTTGCCTGCTGCCGTGTGGTGTCTTCATAACTAAGCCTATCATCAAGTCTTTTCTGCTGTTGTTATTTTAAGTTTTTTTTTTGTTTTTATGGCTGCTGTAGGGGTTTTTTTGTATCAAGTTTGTCCTCATCGTTGTCTTACTTTCCAGATGTTGGTGGTGTGGCCTGGCTCTTTAATGTTGCTTGTAGTCCTACTGATTGGTTTCATTCTTATGAAGTTAAAGTACCTTTACCTACGACACTTTTATTGCTATTTAACCTGTTTCGTTTTGAATGCTGCTATAGTCTGTTTGTCGTTGTCGGATGCTGGTTGTTGGCTGACTGAAAGTTTTGTCTTGATTTCTTTTTATTTAAGACACTATTGTTCATGTGAGTTTTTTTTTTATTTTTTTATTTGGGGTAGACCTCAGGAACAGTGGTAGCCAGGTAAGCAATGCAAATTGTATGATGTTATAAAGATAAGAGAATTTGGTTGCTGAAAGTTATTGTTGTCAAGGTCATGTTATATTGTTTTTGTTTGTAGAACTTTGGTTATTTTATCATGTTATAACCACTGTGCCTTTGTTGTTTTGTGTGTATGATTGTCTTCTTTTTTCCATTGTTGAAACTTTAACATATTTATTGCCGCTTGCCACTTGTATCTTTCCTGGTACCTTAGCAACAACAATCTCCCAACAGCCAGCCAGCCAACAAACCAATCTCAACTCTAATTCTGCCTTTTCATTGTGATTCGTGCGTTTTTTTTTTTGTTAAGAATCTATTGTTGTTAAACTTAATGTGTTTCTTTCTCTTCTTTTTCATCATCATCATCTAGTTCATTTTTTATGTATTGTTGTGGGTTGCAACCAAAGACCTGGGCCGAACGGCTGCAAGCCGGCTGAGCCAAACCGCCGCTAAATTTTAAAAGCCACCGCCCTAGAAATTTATTTAGCTTAAGTCTGCTTTAAAATAGCCACCGTTTTGGATAAAAGTTCCTTAGTATTTTCATAAAATTTTGGGAACTTTTTTAAATTTAAATTTTAAGAGGCTACCGCCGACATTTTTTTGTAGTAAGCCGCCGCCATGAAATTTAGTCGCCGCAGTTCTCTGGTTGCAATTTGCAAGTTGTAGCCTGTATACTTATGTTGTTGTACAACATTTTTATTAGTTCCTCTAGCTTTTGCAAATGTCTCTGAGTCTTTCAACTTCAATGGCCTTTCTGCTCGCATTGTATTGTACAAAAGTCGAAGTAAAACTTTATTTTGATTGTCAGTCATTCAGTCATGGTTTAATTTCGTTCTCTTTTTGTGTGGTTTTTATTGGAATTTTCTTGACAAAAAATAAACCAAAACTTTGTACTTCTTCTGTGCCTAATAAACGTACTTGTTATAAATAGTTGTTACAACAAAAGTACTTCTGGTTTCTTTATTTGTTGTCCAAAATTTGAAATGGGTTTGTTTTTTTGTTGCTCCATAGACACAGCCATAAAATATGCAATGTATGTCGGAGATTTTAAAGATATAATGATGATTGGAGGGTGGAGGTTTAAAAGTTTTGTAGTAAATATAAATATTGTGTATAGCAAAGTTAGACAAAAGAGTTATTCTATAGAATGACTATCTTTTTAGAAAATTGTCTGTAGAAGACTTTTTTGTATAGAAAATTGTTAGTAGAAGACATTTTTCTATAGAAAATTGCGTGTAGAAGTTTTTTTTTAATAGAAAATGATTCAATTTAGTTTTTGAGCAACATGTTGCCAGCAACACATTGGCAACATTGAAAAATTTAGCTAATAAAAGAAGCATTTCAAAAACTTTCAATACGATTAACAATTATGGAAATTTTAAAATACTTAAAACTTAGCCACATTGTTGCTGGAAACATGAAGTTGCAACATGTAGCGGCAACATAAGCAAAGATAATCAAGTATATAAAAATGTTTAAAAATATTTAATTTTGCTTAATTTTGAGAAATAAATGCAAAAAACTAAACAAATTTAGTTTTTAAGGAACATGTGCCAGAAACATTTAGGCAACATTTCAAAAACTTAACTAATTTAAGAAAAACTTTTCAAAAGTGTGCAATATCATACAAAATTATGAAAAAAATAGCAATACTTAGCAACATGTTGCTAGCAACATATAAAAAATTAAAAACTATTAAAATATATGGAATATCAGCAATATTTAGCACTTGCCAACATTGGTGCTCAGCAACACGTAGCGGCAACATAAAATGTATTAAAATAAATGAAATGTTTGCTAAACTGTACGAAGTTAAACCTAAGAAACATGTTGCCAGCATCATTTAGGCCACATTTCGAAAACTGAACTAAGAAAAACTTTTAAAAAATGTGAAATATACTCAAATATTATGATAAAATAGCAATAATCAGCAACATGTTGCTAGCAACATATAAGCAACATTTAGAAAATTTAAATTTTATTGGAATCTTTTGGAAAATGTGAAAAACTATTAAAATTTATGGAATATTAGCAATATTTAGCACTTATCAACATTGGTGCACAGCAACATGTAGCGGCAACAGAATCAAAAGTTATTAAAAATATGAAACCTATTTCAATAAATGAAACGTTTGCTAAACTGTATGAATTTAAACCTAGGAAACATGTTGCCAGCAACATTAGGGCCACATTTCGAAAACTGTTAAATATTAAGAAAAACTTTTAAAACATGTGAAATGTTCTTAAATATTATGATAAAATAGATATAATCAGCAACATGTTGCTAGCAACATAAAAGCAACATTTTAAAAAATTTAACTTTTATTAAATTGAAAAATGTGGAAAACTTTTTTATATTATGGAATATTAGCAATATTTAGCACTTAGCAACATTAGTGCACAGCAACATGTAGCAGCAACAGAATCAAAAGTTATTAAAAATATGAAACCTATTTAAATAAATGAAACGTTTGCTAAACTGTATGAAATAAAACCTAAGAATGTAAAAATGTAAAATTATAAAAAAAAAAAATAGCAATAGTCAGCAACAATTTAGCTGGCAACATAAAAATGTCTTCGAAAATGTATATTGGATTAAATAAATAAAATGTGTGCTTAATTCTGAGAAAGTTTTTAAGCAACATGTTGCCAGCAACATATTGGCAATATTTCGAGAATTGTATTTTTGATAAAAAACTTTTCAAAAATGGGAAAAAATTTTATAAAGATATTATATTATTATACAGAATTAAAAAAAAAAATTTTTTTAATATTTTTTTTCTAAATTTTTTTCAAGTTTTTTCCAATTTTTAAAAAAAAAATTTTTTTAATTTAAAAATTTATTTTTTTTAAATTTATTAGTGAAAAAAATTTATGACAAAAAAATGTTTTTTTTGTGAAAAAAATTCGGGTTAAAAAATATTTTTCCCGATTTTGACCCATTGTAGGTCCAAATTACTATAGCCTTGTATACATCGTTGCAATGGACTTTGAAATATCTATCATTAGATATCCATATTGTCTATATTTATGACTCAGTAATCGAGACATAGATCAAAAATAGGCCAAAAATAGAGGTTGTATCGCATTTTTGCTCATATCTCCGTTATTTATGGACGGATTTTGCTTTAGTTTTTCGAACTGTGACTGCAAGATTTTCACAATTTTTGTAGGGAATTTTAGTGATTTCAATGCGTTGTTGAAGCGTGTATCGTTTCATTGTTAGTAATGGCGTAGTTTCTACTTGTCAAATGTCAAAGAATAAAAGCTTCAAAAGTGACAGCTACCGAAATACCGGGTGATTCAAAATAACACCTCCTGTTGGTAAACCCTTTATTAATATACACCAGAGTGCTCCAAGATTGCATGGACGAAAATTTCAAGAATTGTTCTAAGTATGTATTGTAGAATTACGTTGTGTAAAATATTAGGATCATAGGAAAACCCCAAGTGCTATTAGGGAATAATTTCCATTTTTGTGCTGTTATTGTAAATATAAGCCCTTAGACTGTATTTTTCTCAAGTTTTATTAAAATCGGTCCAAAAATATATAATATCTCGCTATATTTAATTTAGAAATTAAAATTATTGAAAAATTTAACTTTTGACCTTTACGATTTAAGTGTTAACGTCTTCCAATTTTAGTAAAACTTTCAGAGTATATAAAGAATCATATGGTCAATAATATTCTTAATGGGTTTTACTTAAAATTCATTTAATTCAGCTGTAAGGAAATTGGGCTCATTCGCCTAAATATAGCCAAAAAATTTGATTTCCTCGAAAATCTCAAAATTTTAATTGCAGTTACGGAAAAACTATAGGAGCTATTGACATTCCTTTTTCACATTTTTATTCCCTATTATATTCTTAACAAATCCCAATGTAATGATCAAAAAAATTCTGAAATTTGTTTGACAAAATTATGAAAAATTTCAAAATGGAGTTTGGAAAATGCCATTAAAAAATTTAACATTTTTTGGTCATACCTGGGAATAGGTTAACGGTATTTTACGAAGACAAAAACTCATATACAAGTAAATATTGATATTTTTTAAGTAAAAATTAGCTTTTATTTTAATATTTCTTAAAAAATGTTAATTATTTTCCTACATTTCGTGTTCAAGTGGCCTGAGATACGTTAATGGGCTGGGAAATTTTTAATAACTTTAACATTTTTGAACCAATTTTTGTCTTTTATATCTCATCAGAACGATTATTACATACCCTTTACGATTCTTTTAGATTCAATTGCATTATTTTGCGAAATTTTTACAAAATCTAAAAAATTTGCTTTTTTTCAACTTTAATGTCGCACAGTGGCTCCATTTGAGTTTTTTCCTTGTAAAAATCATAACTTTTGAACCAAATGAGATAATCCAAAAATTTTAAAGGCATATGATACATAATTGATCAACCTATGAAATGAATGTTTGAAAAGGGTTCTATGCCTTTCAGGTGCATGTTTATGGGTTAGCAAAGTTGAAATTTGTGGAAAAATCAATTTTATGGGGAGTAAAATAAAATATTTCTTTTAAAATTTTTAATTTTTAATATTTGTTTTTATGATTTAAAATTATTCCAGAAAAGATTAAAATTTTTTTTTTTTTAATTTTTTTTTATATTTTTTGTAAAATATTCCAGAAAAAATTTAAAATTTAAAAAAAAAAAATTTTTTTTAATTTTTTTATTAAATATTGCTCACAATCCGTTAAGAATGGTGTATCTAATGGATTTTAACGGTTATATATCATAAATTGCATAAAAATTCATGCAACACATTTTTGGAACCATGACTTTTTTCAAAATTTTACCTCTAGCAAAAAGTGGGGCTAGGATGGGCAGCTGGACATTTTTGCATTAGGTAAAGGAATAATCAAAGACCTTTTTTGAAAATATGACACATGTAGAAAGTGTTGGTTGTTTTTTATTTTCCATCAAAGTTGAGAAATATTGAAAAAATGGATAGTTGGCAAATATTGATTCAGCTGGACAAATACATAGCAAACAGTACAATTTGTTTTAATTCTTTTCTTAATAAATATATCTATCAATAGAATAAGAAATAATGACTATTTGTTACCTAGTTTTAGAGATATTGTATCTGAAAGCGGACCAAATTACCTAAAAATGGTCTATTTTTTTTGAAAACGGAAAATCAGTCAACTTTGAGGGGCTATATCTTCTGAACCAAAAATCTGATTGTAATAAGAGTATTATATTTGAAATTGTTGAAAAATTTCCTGTAAATTAGGGTTATTAAATTAAATTTAGGGGCACATACAATTTTGGTTTTTGCAACCTCACTTGTTCTACGGGCGCCACTGTGCGTCGTTGCTCCACCAGTTACAGATATTCTTTCATCCTAATATTTTATGCAACGTGTTTCTACAATACATAAAACAATTATAATTGGAGGGGGTGAGTGTGTGGTCAAAATTCGCAATTTCGCAAACATTGCCATCTACTAGAAGTTTCATGAATTATCTAACGGAAATAACTAGAATGTTCTATTGCTACAGCTTTTAGAGTTTTAATGTTAATGTGATCAAATTTAACAGTTGATGTTGTTATAAACAATGTTAATAACAGTGTGATATCAACATTGTTGATAAGTAAACTTTTCGAGCACTGGAAATGTTTATAAACAGCCATTACAGACCGATAAACTCAAATTGATAAGGCAATAGCAGTACACAGAACTTATACATAAATTTGTCTATAGAACACAGATTTCTCTATAGAAAAATGTTTTTGAAATATTAACAATTTCATTATTTCTTTAATTAAATTCTTGGAATTTAACAAGGAGTTTCTGATAAACATTGTTGCGAATAGAACACGTTTCGCTCAGCTATAAATTCATTTATGTACGAGTTCATGCAATTGTAGTCTGTTAGGGTGGTAGTTGTAGCTACAAATGTGGTACGTGTATGCAATCACCAGATGATTTGTTTTGAATTTGACTATTTCTTTTTTTTTTTCGTTGTTTTATTTATTTGTTTCTAATGTATTTTATATGTAGTTGGTTTTTTATTATATTCTATTATATACCATATAGACTACTCTAGAAGACAACTTTATATAAACAAAAATTGAATGCACAAATATGCACACAGCAATAAAATCAATTTGAACATACACCTTAGTAACAGACAAACGAAAAAAATATATATATATATCCAACTGACAGCAGCAATAGTAGAATGAATAAAATATCTAACAGGGAACATACAATTGAAACAGGACCCTTTTCTTAAGGGAACTTAAAAGCAAACTCTAGGACTTAAACTGTTTTAATAAGATTTATTTATTGTTTACAATTGTTGATCCCTTTTATAGTGTGCCTGCCCTGTTTTTAGTTGCATGCATATGAAAACAGCCATAAATAATAACAGAGAGTAAAAAGAAACGAAAAAAAAATATTTTAGCAGATATTTATGTTTTGAAATTTACTGTAAATTGTGATTGGAATTTGTAAT
The DNA here is from genome assembly GCA_942486065.2 of Calliphora vomitoria. Classification (NCBI taxonomy): domain Eukaryota; kingdom Metazoa; phylum Arthropoda; class Insecta; order Diptera; family Calliphoridae; genus Calliphora; species Calliphora vomitoria. Next base: position 9,280,778 of record OW818030.2, on the reverse strand, counting down.
TGAATAAAATGCAAAAAAAAAAAAACTACTAAAATGAACGTGTATAGTGGTAATATTTTTTTTGCTCAAGTCTTAAATGATTAAAGGCTACTGTTAAATTGTTTTAACAATGTTGCCAATACTCACAACATAGAAAGGGACGGTTAGACACAGATACTAAGAACTAATAGTGCTTGAAACTAAACAAAACTGCTTTCTTTGAATTAAATTAAAAGTAGCTTATGCAGGTTTTAAAAGAACAAATACTTTTAGAGACCCTTCAAAGTATTTTAAGATAATTTTAAACATATTTCAGAATATCCTGTTATACAGAACTTTTTCTTAATAAAAACGGTTTTACAGAGAACTTGTTTAAGCATAAACTATCTATACCACTGTCTGTTCTTCTGAATGTGTGTGTAAAACACGCTCACATTCAAAACTCTCAACAGAAATTAATGAAATCTCCACAAAATGTATAAAACAGTTCTAAGCTGTTTGCTATTGAAAATCAGCAAAATCGGTTGAGCAAGAAAAAAGTTATGAACCAAAATTTGAGACAACCTCAAAAAAATTTGAAAAAAAAAAATTAAAAAAATATGTCATTCCGTGTGTAACACTGATATATATTCACCTGAGACCTAACAAAGTATACATAGTCTTGATTCTTATGAACTTCTCAGTCGATTTAGCTCTGTACGTCTGTCTTTCCTCCTGTATGTTTGTGTAAATCACGCTCACGTTCAAAACTCTTAACAGAAATTAATGAAATTCCCACAAAATGTATAAAACTGTTCTAAGCTGTTTGCTATTGAAAATCAGCAAAATCTGTTGAGCAAGAAAAAAGTTATGAACCAAAATTTGAGACTACTTCAAAAAAAAAAAAAAAACATATTTCAGAATATCCTGTTATACAGAACTCTTTCTTAATAAAAACTATTATACAGGGAACTTGTTTAAGCATTAACTGCCTGTCTTTCCTTCTGTATGTTTGTGTAAATCACGCTCACGTTCAAAACTCCAAACAGAAATTAATGAAATTCCCACAAAATGTATAAAACAGTTCTAAGCTGTTTGCTATGAAAAATCAGCAAAATCGGTTGAGCAAGAAAAAAGTTATGAACCAAAATTTGAGACTACTTCAAAAAAAAGAAAAAATAAAATATATGTCATTCCGTGTCTAACACTGATATACATTCACCTGAGACCTAACAAAGTATACATAGTCTTGATTCTTATGAACTTCTCAGTCGATTTAGCTCTGTACGTCTGTCTTTCCTCCTGTATGTTTGTGTAAATCACGCTCACGTTCAAAACTCTTAGCAGAAATTAATGAAATTCCCACAAAATGTATAAAACAGTTCTAAGCTGTTTGCTATGAAAAATCAGCAAAATCGGTTGAGCAAGAAAAAAGTTATGAACCAAAATTTGAGACTACTTCAAAAAAAAAAAAAAAAAAAACATATTTCAGAATATCCTGTTATACAGAACTATTTCTAAATAAAAACTGTTAATTTCGGAACTTGTTTAAGCATTAACTGTCTGTCTTTCCTTCTGTATGTTTGTGTAAATCACGCTCACGTTCAAAACTCTTAACAGAAATTAATGAAATTCCTACAAAATGTATAAAACAGTTCTAAGCTGTTTGCTATTGAAAATCACCAAAATCGATTCAGCAAGAAAAAAGTTATGAACCAAAATTTGAGACTACTTAAAAAAAAAAAAAAAAAAAAAATTTAATTCCATGTGTAATCCTGAGATATATTCATCTCAGACCTAAAAAAGTATACATAGTCTTGATTCTTATCAAATTCTCAGTCGATTTAGCTCTGTACGTCTATCTGTCCATCTGTATGTTTGTGTAAAACACGCTCACGTCCAAAATACCCAGCCGAAATTAATGAAATTCATTTTAACTATATACCATTGGCCTAAGTTGTTTGGTATTGAACAACAGCAAAATCGGTTGAGGAGAAAAAAAGTTATAGACTAAAACCTAAGCCAACCTCGACCAAAATTTCCAGCCTTGTTCCTTTAGCTAATTTAATATTGTTGTTCCACATATAACTAAAATGGTTTGTAAGTTGTGTTTTTCTAGTTTTAGGTGAAGGGTATTTAAAATTCATTCCAAATTGTTTTACTTTATTTTTCTCTTAAAACTGGCCATGTTAAGCCAACCTAAGTCCAAGCCTTACATGCTGCATAAAAACATTAAACAGCAACAATTTTATCTTTAATTTTTTTCCAAACAAAAAACAACATTTTATTCATCTTAAATTCATTCAACTTGGGGATTTGATTTCTATGTTTTTTTTCCTTCCTAAAGCTGCTAAACATTTGCTTCTAGCAGCCAGCTAGCTCTGTTGCTGGCTGGGTTTTTATCAGTCAATTTTTGCTAAAGCTGCATTCATATGCTTTAATACACTTTTGTTTTGTTATTTTCTTCATTACATTTTATTACTTAGTTTCTGGCTAAACATGTCTATCTGTTTGTATGTCTGAACAGTTCGTCCGTCCGTCTGTCTGTTGGTTTGCTTTATTGGCGACTGTAAAACTATTTTGAGTCTTAAATGACGTACTGTCAGTCAAACAATTTTGTTTTTTTTTTTTCGTTGCGGTTTGTGTGTAAATATCATATTGCATTTATACAGCCAGAGGTTTTTAAGTTTTTTTATTTTTCAACTCAAAAATAAGCTAAAAACTATGATGTCCTTCAAGCGGTCAGTAATCTACTTGACTTTTAGCTGATATATATTTTGTATACAAATACTTAAATGTAGGCGGACAGATGGCCGGAACCCTTATAAATGCAACAGGCAAAACTTCAAAGTCAGATAATTAAAGAAATTTAATAATAGGAGAATATATTGTAATGTATTAAAGAATGTAAGTTGCTTAGGATAAAGTGCTTTGATATATTTCAGTTCTAGTTGACATCTAGTTCACTTCTAGTTCAGTTCTAGTTCAGTTCTAGTTCAGTTCTAGTTCAGTTCTAGTTCAGTTCTAGTTCAGTTCTAGTTCAGTTCTAGTTCAGGTTCTAGTTCAGGTTCTAGTTCAGATTTTAGTTCAGGTTCTAGTTCTCGTTCAGGTTCAAGTTTAGGTTCTAGTTCCAGTTCAAGTTCTTGTTTAGGTTCTAGTTCAGGTTCTAATTAAGGTTCTAGTTCAGGTTCTAGTTCCGGTTCTAGTTCAGGTTCTAGTTCATGTTCTAGTTCAGGTTCTAGTTCCGGTTCTAGTTCAGGTTCTAGTTCAGGTTCTAGTTCAGGTTCTAGTTCAGGTTCTAGTTCAGGTTCTAGTTCAGATTTTAGTTCAGGTTCTAGTTCTCGTTCAGGTTCAAGTTTAGGTTCTAGTTCCAGTTCAAGTTCTTGTTTAGGTTCTAGTTCAGGTTCTAGTTCAGGTTCTAGTTCAGGATCAAGTTTAGGTTCTACTTCAGGTTCTAGTTCAGATTCCTGGTAGGTTCTAGTTCAGGTTCCAGTTCAGGTTCTAGCTCAGATTCAAGTTCAGGTTCTTGTTTAGGTTCTAGTTCAGGTTCTAGTTCTAGTTCTGGTTCTAGTTCAGGTTCTAGTTCAGGTTCAAGTTCAGGTTCTAGTTCAGGTTCTAGCTCAAGTTCTAGTTCTAGTTCAGGTTCAGGATCTAGTTCAGGTTCAGGATCTAGTTCAGGTTCAAGTATAGGTTCTAGTTCAGGTTCTAGTTCAGGTTCTAGTTCAGGTTCTAGTTCAAGTTTTAGTTCAGGGTCTAGTTCAGTATCAAGTTCAGGTTCCAGTTCTGGTTCTAGTTCAAGTTTAGTTCTAGTACAGGTTCTAGCTCAGATTCAAGTTCAGGTTCTAGTTCAGGTTCGAGTTCAGGTTCAAGTTCAAGTTCAGGTTCTAGTTCAAGTTCTAGTTCAAGTTCTAGTTCAGGTTCAAGTTCAGGTTCTAGTTCAGGTTCTAGTTCAGGATCAAGTTTAGGTTCTACTTCAGGTTCTAGTTCAGATTCCTGGTAGGTTCTAGTTCAGGTTCTAGTTCAGGTTCTAGCTCAGATTCAAGTTCAGGTTCTTGTTTAGGTTCTAGTTCAGGTTCTAGTTCTAGTTCTGGTTCTAGTTCAGGTTCTAGTTCAGGTTCAAGTTCAGGTTCTAGTTCAGGTTCTAGCTCAAGTTCTAGTTCAAGTTCTAGTTCAAGTTCTAGTTCAAGTTCTAGTTCAAGTTCTAGTTCAGGTTCTAGTTCAAGTTTAGGTTCTAGTTCAGGTTCTAGCTCAGTTTCCAGTTCAGGTTCTTGTTTAGGTTCTAGTTCAGGTTCTAGTTCAAGTTCTAGTTTAGGTTTTAGTTCAGGTTCTAGTTCAGGTTCTAGGTCATGTTCCAGTTCAGGTTCTAGTTCAGGTTCAAGTTCAAGTTCTAGTTCTAGTTCAAGTTCTAGTTCAAGTTCTAGTTCAAGTTCTAGTTCAAGTTCTAGTTCAAGTTCTAGTTCAAGTTCTAGTTCAAGTTCTAGTTCAAGTTCTAGTTCAAGTTCTAGTTCAAGTCATAGTTCAAGTTCTAGTTCAGGTTCTAGTTCAGGTTCTAGGTCATGTTCCAGTTCAAGTCATAGTTCAAGTTCTAGTTCTAGTTCAGGTTCTTGTTCAAGTTTAGGTTCTAGTTCAGGTTCTAGCTCAGTTTCCTGTTCAGGTTCTTGTTTAGGTTCTAGTTCAAGTTCTAGTTTAGGTTCTAGTTCAGGTTCTAGTTCAGGATCAAGTTTAGGTTCTGGTTCAGGTTCTAGTTCAAGTTCTAGTTCTAGTTCAAGTTCTAGTTCAAGTTCTAGTTCAAGTTCTAGTTCAAGTTCTAGTTCAGGTTCTAGTTCAAGTTTAGGTTCTAGTTCAGGTTCTAGCTCAGTTTCCAGTTCAGGTTCTTGTTTAGGTTTTAGTTCAGGTTCTAGTTCAGGTTCTAGTTCAGGTTCAAGTTCAAGTTCTAGTTCAAGTTCTAGTTCAAGTCATAGTTCAAGTTCTAGTTCAGGTTCTTGTTCAGGTTTAGGTTCTAGTTCAGGTTCTAATTAAGGTTCTAGTTCAAGTTCTAGTTCAGGTTCTAGTTTAGGTTCAAGTTTAGTTTCAAGTTTAGGTCCTAGTTCAGGTTCTAGTTCAGGTTCCAGTTCAGGTTCTAGTTCAAGTTCTAGTTCAGGTTCTAGTTCAGGTTCAGGATCTAGTTCAGGTTCAAGTATAGGTTCTAGTTCAGGTTCTAGTTCAGGTTCTAGTTCTAGTTCAAGTTTTAGTTCAGGTTCTAGTTCAGTATCAAGTTCAGGTTCCAGTTCTGGTTCTAGTACAAGTTTAGTTCTAGTACAGGTTCTAGCTCAGATTCAAGTTCAGGTTCTAGTTCAGGTTCAAGTTCAGGTTCAAGTTCAGGTTCTAGTTCAAGTTCAGGTTCTAGTTCAAGTTCTAGTTTAGGTTCAAGTTCAGGTTCCAGTTCAGGTTCTAGTTCAGGTTCAAGTTCAGGTTCTAGTTCAGGTTCTAGTTCAGGATCAAGTTTAGGTTCTGGTTCAGGTTCTAGTTCAGATTCTTGGTAGGTTCTAGTTGAGGTTCCAGTTCAGGTTCTAGTTTAGATTCAAGTTCAGGTTCTTGTTTAGGTTCTAGTTCAGGTTCTAGTTCTGGTTCTAGTTCAGGTTCTAGTTCAGGTTCAAGTTCAGGTTCTAGTTCAGGTTCTAGCTCAAGTTCTAGTTCAAGTTCTAGTTCAAGTTCTAGTTCAAGTTCTAGTTCAAGTTCTAGTTCAGGTTCAGGTTCAGGTTCTAGTTCAAGTTTAGGTTCTAGTTCAGGTTCTAGCTCAGTTTCCAGTTCAGGTTCTTGTTTAGGTTCTAGTTCAGGTTCTAGTTCAAGTTCTAGTTCAAGTTCTAGTTCAAGTTCTAGTTCAAGTTCATGTTCCAGTTCAGGTTCTAGTTCAAGTTCTAGTTCTAGTTCAAGTTCTAGTTCAAGTTCTAGTTCAAGTTCTAGTTCAAGTCATAGTTCTAGTTCTAGTTCAGGTTCTTGTTCAAGTTTAGGTTCTAGCTCAGTTTCCTGTTCAGGTTCTTGTTTATGTTCTAGTTCAAGTTCTAGTTTAGGTTCTAGTTCAGGTTCTAGTTCAGGTTCTAGTTCAGGTTCTAGTTCAGGTTCTAGTTCAAGATCAAGTTTAGGTTCTGGTTCAGGTTCTAGTTCTAGTTCAAGTTCTAGTTCAAGTTCTAGTTCAAGTTCTAGTTCAAGTTCTAGTTCAAGTTCTAGTTCAAGTTCTAGTTCAAGTTCTAGTTCTAGTTCAGGTTCTAGTTCAAGTTTAGGTTCTAGTTCAGGTTCTAGCTCAGTTTCCAGTTCAGGTTCTTGTTTAGGTTTTAGTTCAGGTTCTAGTTCAGGTCCTAGTTCTAGTTCAGGTTCAGGTTCTAGTTCAGGTTCAAGTTCAAGTTCAAGTTCTAGTTCAGGTTCTAGTTCAGGTTCTAGTTCAGGTTCTAGTTCAGGTTCTAGTTCAGCTTCTAGTTCAGGTTCTAGTTCAGGTCCTAGTTCAGTTTTCTTGTCGTTTTCAGTCTTAATGTCAATTTGCTATCATGTTTAGAGTAATTTCTATTGGCTCTTGGATTTAATGTTTCAAATGCTGGAATATCTATACAAAAGTGTTGACTTAGTTTGAAAATCTTTTTGTCCAGTGGTCTGTCTTTCTGTTGGCAGTTTCTTTTGGGTGCTAATGATGATAATTTATTATTCATTTCAGTTGGTTTTCCGTTTCTTTTTTTATTTTTTTTATTTTTTCTTCTCACAATCATGTCCACAGTTATTTGCTGGTTACAAAATATTTATTTCACATTTTCTTGCTCTGATTAAATTGTAGGTAGAGGTCATTGGTCTTTATAATTTATTTACATGTATTTATGCTTTAGACACAAATAAACTTAATGAAGTTTAACAATTTAAAGATTTAGATTTTCTTATAATATTTGTTAAAGCGTTAAGAATATTTATTTTAAGTATTTTTCTAATATTTATATTGTAAATTTATGCTGCACCATATATTTGTAAAAGAAAATAAATTTGCATTGTGTATATTTGTAGAATTTGTACAAGAAATGTTTAGAATTTTTATCATATTTTATTTTATATTTTTATAATATAAACAAGAGTTTTTCTTAGAATTTGAACATTTGTAAAAGTTCTTTTCTTTTACACGTTTGTTGAATTTGTTTTGTGTTTTTTTTTTATAGAAAAAAGTCTAGGTTTTCTATCAATATCATTTATTTTTTCTTTTATTTGCTTAAAAATTGTATGTTTATTTTTATTTTTTAATAAAATGTGTTAAAAATGCAAATCAAAGTAAATGTTATAAAAGAGGAAATAATAGCACTAGAGCGACTAGAAAGACAGCTACATCAGGTGGAGATTTTGAAGAATACTTAATGACTAGAACTTATAAATATAACAGACTCTATGAAAAGCAATAAGGATGTATTAATTACCTATCGACCTACACATTTGTATTTTGTCTAAGCGAAAAACAGACAATTTCTTTAAACATTTTTGACTTTGAACAAACTGTAACTCAAACTTATTCTACTTTTTATTTTGTTAAACATCTTTTATGGAAATGAAAAACTGAAAGGAAAAAGGAAAACTAATAAAATTTATAAAATAAATATGAAATAAATGTAAAATGTTTATAACAAGCATGAGTTTATACTTATTTTTTCTATAAATTGAAATTGATATTTTTCATTTCGTTTGCATGATTTTATTTGTTGTTTTTTTCTTTTGCAAACTCTTTACAGCATTTCTTTTATCATTTGTAACTAAAGTATTTATTTACAATATGCTGTTTGAAAAATACTTTTCATACTCGTCCTCTACCCCCTCTACAATGTAACATTATCTTTTTCATCTGGAGCAACAGCAGCAGCATCATTTCCATCAATAAGAAAAACACTTTTCCATAGATTGTGTCAATTTCTGTTTGTTATTTTTATTATTATTACTGCTGAATGCTGTTCTTGTTGCAAAAAAAAAAAAACAAAGTATATTTTCAAATTCCAATAGAAAAACAAACAATATTTCAAATTTCAAATACATATCTACAACATAATAAAGTCTGACGGTTTGATGATGGTGAGGAGTAGATTGCTAGCAACTAAAATAAACTTTTATGACTTAACTATGCTTTTAACACTTTCCATTCACTGGTACCATTCACAACAACTTCCCAGCTCAGCAATTCTTCATTTAACACACATTTTTGCCAAGTATTTTACCACCATCTCCATTTTTATATATCGCATAAAAAGTGCAGTAATGAAAATTCTTTTGAATGGTTGATAAACAAAAATAATAAATAAATAGAAAAGTTTTTTGTGTTTTTTCTTTGAAAAATAAAGAAAACTTAAAAGTTTTCTTTACTGGGAAAATAAAAGTTATTTGTTTGTTTTATGTAGAAACCGAGTATATGTCAACTATATTTTTAAAGAAACAGTGTAAAATAGTTTCTTTCTGTTGTAGCAGTTACATGCATTAATTGATACTAACGCGAAAGGGGTACATAATCAAAGAAACAATAAATCGCTTTAGTTCTGTTCTAGTTCTGTTCTAGTTCTGTTCTAGTTCTGTTCTAGTTCTGTTCTAGTTCTGTTCTAGTTCTGTTCTAGTTCTGTTCTAGTTCTGTTCTAGTTCTGTTCTAGTTCTGTTCTGTTCTAGTTCTGTTCTAGTTCTGTTCTAGTTCTGTTCTAGTTCTGTTCTAGTTCTGTTCTAGTTCTGTTCTAGTTCTGTTCTAGTTCTGTTCTAGTTCTGTTCTAGTTCTGTTCTAGTTCTGTTCTAGTTCTGTTCTAGTTCTGTTCTAGTTCTGTTCTAGTTCTGTTCTAGTTCTGTTCTAGTTCTGTTCTAGTTCTGTTCTAGTTCTGTTCTAGTTCTGTTCTAGTTCTGTTCTAGTTCTGTTCTAGTTCTGTTCTAGTTCTGTTCTAGTTCTGTTCTAGTTCTGTTCTAGTTCTGTTCTAGTTCTGTTCTAGTTCTGTTCTAGTTCTGTTCTAGTTCTGTTCTAGTTCTGTTCTAGTTCTGTTCTAGTTCTGTTCTAGTTCTGTTCTAGTTCTGTTCTAGTTCTGTTCTAGTTCTGTTCTAGTTCTGTTCTAGTTCTGTTCTAGTTCTGTTCTAGTTCTGTTCTAGTTCTGTTCTAGTTCTGTTCTAGTTCTGTTCTAGTTCTGTTCTAGTTCTGTTCTAGTTCTGTTCTAGTTCTGTTCTAGTTCTGTTCTAGTTCTGTTCTAGTTCTGTTCTAGTTCTGTTCTAGTTCTGTTCTAGTTCTGTTCTAGTTCTGTTCTAGTTCTGTTCTAGTTCTGTTCTAGTTCTGTTCTAGTTCTGTTCTAGTTCTGTTCTAGTTCTGTTCTAGTTCTGTTCTAGTTCTGTTCTAGTTCTGTTCTAGTTCTGTTCTAGTTCTGTTCTAGTTCTGTTCTAGTTCTGTTCTGTTCTAGTTCTGTTCTAGTTCTAGTTCTGTTCTAGTTCTGTTCTAGTTCTGTTCTAGTTCTGTTCTAGTTCTGTTCTAGTTCTGTTCTAGTTCTAGTTCTGTTCTAGTTCTGTTCTAGTTCTGTTCTAGTTCTGTTCTAGTTCTGTTCTAGTTCTGTTCTAGTTCTGTTCTAGTTCTGTTCTAGTTCTGTTCTAGTTCTGTTCTAGTTCTGTTCTAGTTCTGTTCTAGTTCTGTTCTAGTTCTGTTCTAGTTCTGTTCTAGTTCTGTTCTAGTTCTGTTCTAGTTCTGTTCTAGTTCTGTTCTAGTTCTGTTCTAGTTCTGTTCTAGTTCTGTTCTAGTTCTGTTCTAGTTCTGTTCTGTTCTAGTTCTGTTCTAGTTCTGTTCTAGTTCTAGTTCTGTTCTAGTTCTGTTCTAGTTCTGTTCTAGTTCTGTTCTAGTTCTAGTTCTGTTCTAGTTCTGTTCTAGTTCTGTTCTAGTTCTGTTCTAGTTCTGTTCTAGTTCTGTTCTAGTTCTAGTTCTGTTCTAGTTCTGTTCTAGTTCTGTTCTAGTTCTGTTCTAGTTCTGTTCTAGTTCTGTTCTAGTTCTGTTCTAGTTCTGTTCTAGTTCTGTTCTAGTTCTGTTCTAGTTCTGTTCTAGTTCTGTTCTAGTTCTGTTCTAGTTCTGTTCTAGTTCTGTTCTAGTTCTGTTCTAGTTCTGTTCTAGTTCTGTTCTAGTTCTGTTCTAGTTCTGTTCTAGTTCTGTTCTAGTTCTGTTCTAGTTCTGTTCTAGTTCTGTTCTAGTTCTGTTCTAGTTCTGTTCTAGTTCTGTTCTAGTTCTGTTCTAGTTCTGTTCTAGTTCTGTTCTAGTTCTGTTCTAGTTCTGTTCTAGTTCTGTTCTAGTTCTGTTCTAGTTCTGTTCTAGTTCTGTTCTAGTTCTGTTCTAGTTCTGTTCTAGTTCTGTTCTAGTTCTGTTCTAGTTCTGTTCTAGTTCTGTTCTAGTTCTGTTCTAGTTCTGTTCTAGTTCTGTTCTAGTTCTGTTCTAGTTCTGTTCTAGTTCTGTTCTAGTTCTGTTCTAGTTCTGTTCTAGTTCTGTTCTAGTTCTGTTCTAGTTCTGTTCTAGTTCTGTTCTAGTTCTGTTCTAGTTCTGTTCTAGTTCTGTTCTAGTTCTGTTCTAGTTCTGTTCTAGTTCTGTTCTAGTTCTGTTCTAGTTCTGTTCTAGTTCTGTTCTAGTTCTGTTCTAGTTCTGTTCTAGTTCTGTTCTAGTTCTGTTCTAGTTCTGTTCTAGTTCTGTTCTAGTTCTGTTCTAGTTCTGTTCTAGTTCTGTTCTAGTTCTGTTCTAGTTCTGTTCTAGTTCTGTTCTAGTTCTGTTCTAGTTCTGTTCTAGTTCTGTTCTAGTTCTGTTCTAGTTCTGTTCTGTTCTAGTTCTAGTTCTAGTTCTAGTTCTGTTCTAGTTCTAGTTCTGTTCTGTTCTGTTCTGTTCTGTTCTGTTCTGTTCTGTTCTGTTCTGTTCTAGTTCTGTTCTGTTCTAGTTCTGTTCTAGTTCTGTTCTAGTTCTGTTCTAGTTCTGTTCTAGTTCTGTTCTAGTTCTGTTCTAGTTCTGTTCTAGTTCTGTTCTAGTTCTGTTCTAGTTCTGTTCTAGTTCTGTTCTAGTTCTGTTCTAGTTCTGTTCTAGTTCTGTTCTAGTTCTGTTCTAGTTCTGTTCTAGTTCTGTTCTAGTTCTGTTCTAGTTCTGTTCTAGTTCTGTTCTAGTTCTGTTCTAGTTCTGTTCTAGTTCTGTTCTAGTTCTGTTCTGTTCTAGTTCTGTTCAAGTTCTGTTCTAGTTCTGTTCTAGTTCTGTTCTAGTTCTGTTCTAGTTCTGTTCTAGTTCTGTTCTAGTTCTGTTCTAGTTCTGTTCTAGTTCTGTTCTAGTTCTGTTCTAGTTCTGTTCTAGTTCTGTTCTAGTTCTGTTCTAGTTCTGTTCTAGTTCTGTTCTAGTTCTGTTCTAGTTCTGTTCTAGTTCTGTTCTAGTTCTGTTCTAGTTCTGTTCTAGTTCTGTTCTAGTTCTGTTCTAGTTCTGTTCTAGTTCTGTTCTAGTTCTGTTCTAGTTCTGTTCTAGTTCTGTTCTAGTTCTGTTCTAGTTCTGTTCTAGTTCTGTTCTAGTTCTGTTCTAGTTCTGTTCTAGTTCTGTTCTAGTTCTGTTCTAGTTCTGTTCTAGTTCTGTTCTAGTTCTGTTCTAGTTCTAGTTCTGTTCTAGTTCTGTTCTAGTTCTGTTCTAGTTCTGTTCTAGTTCTGTTCTAGTTCTGTTCTAGTTCTGTTCTAGTTCTGTTCTAGTTCTGTTCTAGTTCTGTTCTAGTTCTGTTCTAGTTCTGTTCTAGTTCTGTTCTAGTTCTGTTCTAGTTCTGTTCTAGTTCTGTTCTAGTTCTGTTCTAGTTCTGTTCTAGTTCTGTTCTAGTTCTGTTCTAGTTCTGTTCTAGTTCTGTTCTAGTTCTGTTCTAGTTCTGTTCTAGTTCTGTTCTAGTTCTGTTCTAGTTCTGTTCTAGTTCTGTTCTAGTTCTGTTCTAGTTCTGTTCTAGTTCTGTTCTAGTTCTGTTCTAGTTCTGTTCTAGTTCTGTTCTAGTTCTGTTCTAGTTCTGTTCTAGTTCTGTTCTAGTTCTGTTCTAGTTCTGTTCTAGTTCTGTTCTAGTTCTGTTCTAGTTCTGTTCTAGTTCTGTTCTAGTTCTGTTCTAGTTCTGTTCTAGTTCTGTTCTAGTTCTGTTCTAGTTCTGTTCTAGTTCTGTTCTAGTTCTGTTCTAGTTCTGTTCTAGTTCTGTTCTAGTTCTGTTCTAGTTCTGTTCTAGTTCTGTTCTAGTTCTGTTCTAGTTCTGTTCTAGTTCTGTTCTAGTTCTGTTCTAGTTCTGTTCTAGTTCTGTTCTAGTTCTGTTCTAGTTCTGTTCTAGTTCTGTTCTAGTTCTGTTCTAGTTCTGTTCTAGTTCTGTTCTAGTTCTGTTCTAGTTCTGTTCTAGTTCTGTTCTAGTTCTGTTCTACTTCTGTTCTAGTTCTGTTCTAGTTCTGTTCTGTTCTGGAAATCTTTGCATTTATTTCTTCAAATGTTTTCTGGTTTTAAATCAAACCACAATAAAGTCTATATGCTTTCTCGTCGCAACAAAACAATCAATCAATCAATCATTTCTAAAGTAAAGACTACAATAAACGAACATGAAAACAAATTTATATTCAGCCAATATTCCTTTTTTTATCATCATCAAATGAAGGAAAAGCAAAAAAACGTTTTAGAATTAAAAGCCTTCAAATATTTAGGCAATATCTTTTTAGGTTGTGTCTAAAACTCTTAGAGAAGCAGATTGGATGTATGGCAAACACCGTCGTAGAATTGAAGGAATTTTTTAACCTGAAATAATGGATTTTTATTTCGTTTACAAACACACCTTTCTAAAACACATTCACTCTCACATTTCTACATCTACACTAACTGACAAAAATGGATCATCTGAAAATTGTGTGTGTGTACATCTTATTAAGGGTCCTTGAAATAGAGAATGAAGGCAAGAGCTCTGAGCTCAATGATGAAGTAATAAAAGATGGCAAGAAAAAAACGAACGAACTTGAAATTCAATTGCGATGATTGATGAAGCAGGCAGCATAAGAAAGCAGCGTTATTAACAATCAAGTTCAAGAGGATGATGTTCCTTAATGTTGTCATGGAAAGGAGAAGAAGGTATTTAATATCAATAGAAACTCAACAGTAATTTATAAAATTTTTAAGCAATTTCCTCAAGAATACTCGTACTGGCTTTAAAATCCAGTTAGCAATGAAAGAAACTAAATACGTTTATTTTCAAAAATTTAACAGGACACTAAACTGTGATCTTTACACTAGTGTTCTGATAAGGTAATATTAAAAGGACATTGTTGATTTATACAGGGAAACCCAGAGGGAAATGGATTTATATGGATGTAGTATTAATACTCAATTACTAACTTTTAATCTGTCCAATCTCTCCTTCAGTTGTTCCTTCCTTAATAACTTCTCATTTATGTCATTTACAAAACATCCTTCCTGACTTCACAATTATACTCCTCATCTAATGAATAATTCTTTTCTATTATAATCTTTCAAATTTGATCTCTCAATTTATCTGATTTGAAAATCTTAATTAAATATTCATGAACAATAGAAAATCGATATTTAAATTTTGTTAGCCATTAAAGCATTTAAACTCTTTTGCTACAATGTGGTTAAATGTTTGACAACATTGCCTGTCAGTTGTAAGTTCATATTTGTTGTCTGCCTTTTTAGATGTAAATTTAATGTTTTGTATGTAACAAAACAATAGTCTTTAATTAAAACTGAACAAAAATACAATAATAATAATGGTAGTAAATGTATTTTGAAAACATTTATTGAAATGTTAAACATTTACTTGTACAAACAAAAGAGTTTTTAGACTAGCAGACAAAATTGAAGAAAATTACTTTTGAAATAATATATTTAATAAATATAAATGTATTACAGATATAAATAGGAGGATAGTGTGAGAAGTTGATATGGCAACTGCCATTTACATTAAAGAATATTTGCAAAAGGATCTTGAGCAAAAAAACTAGTCTAGAATTTATACATTTCTAGCAGTACAAATGTTGTATACGAATGTTTGAAGACCACAGACAACACATACTTGAGTTTCGTTTAACAACATGCAAACAACCAAATACATTTATTGTAAAATGAAATAAAATACATCGAAACAAGTTGTCATGGTATTTGGCAAGAACAAAAAACTAAAAGAAAAATAATACTAAAACAATATAAATACTATGTATGATGTATATTGAGTAAGAATATTAAATAAATCATATTGAAGAAAACGTTTATTAAATATACATTTTAACTCTTCTATGGTGAAACATAAATAAAATTTTTTCTGCTTTCTAAGAAAGTTTTTATGTAGGAAAACAAATTGAGAAAAGTGTTAATAGTTGTTGAAATTTATGTTGAGACAAATTACCCAATAATCATTTTCAACGCAAATGTAATAGAACGGAACTAGAAGAGAACTAGAACAGTACTAGAACAGAACTAGAACAGAACTAGAACAGAACTAGAACAGAACTAGAACAGAACTAGAACAGAACTAGAACAGAACTAGAACAGAACTAGAACAGAACTAGAACAGAACTAGAACAGAACTAGAACAGAACTAGAACAGAACTAGAACAGAACTAGAACAGAACTAGAACAGAACTAGAACAGAACTAGAACAGAACTAGAACAGAACTAGAACAGAACTAGAACAGAACTAGAACAGAACTAGAACAGAACTAGAACAGAACTAGAACAGAACTAGAACAGAACTAGAACAGAACTAGAACAGAACTAGAACAGAACTAGAACAGAACTAGAACAGAACTAGAACAGAACTAGAACAGAACTAGAACAGAACTAGAACAGAACTAGAACAGAACTAGAACAGAACTAGAACAGAACTAGAACAGAACTAGAACAGAACTAGAACAGAACTAGAACAGAACTAGAACAGAACTAGAACAGAACTAGAACAGAACTAGAACAGAACTAGAACAGAACTAGAACAGAACTAGAACAGAACTAGAACAGAACTAGAACAGAACTAGAACAGAACTAGAACAGAACTAGAACAGAACTAGAACAGAACTAGAACAGAACTAGAACAGAACTAGAACAGAACTAGAACAGAACTAGAACAGAACTAGAACAGAACTAGAACAGAACTAGAACAGAACTAGAACAGAACTAGAACAGAACTAGAACAGAACTAGAACAGAACTAGAACAGAACTAGAACAGAACTAGAACAGAACTAGAACAGAACTAGAACAGAACTAGAACAGAACTAGAACAGAACTAGAACAGAACTAGAACAGAACTAGAACAGAACTAGAACAGAACTAGAACAGAACTAGAACAGAACTAGAACAGAACTAGAACAGAACTAGAACAGAACTAGAACAGAACTAGAACAGAACTAGAACAGAACTAGAACAGAACTAGAACAGAACTAGAACAGAACTAGAACAGAACTAGAACAGAACTAGAACAGAACTAGAACAGAACTAGAACAGAACTAGAACAGAACAGAACTAGAACAGAACTAGAACAGAACTAGAACAGAACTAGAACAGAACTAGAACAGAACTAGAACAGAACTAGAACAGAACTAGACCAGAACTAGAACAGAACTAGAACAGAACTAGAACAGAACTAGAACAGAACTAGAACAGAACTAGAACAGAATTAGAGCATTAGCACTAGCGCTTATACTAAAACTGGTACTGTCCTAGAATTGGTTTTCCCCATTATTACGATTATTGTTACTATTACAACTGGAATTAGATTAATCTGCACTAGTGCATTTTATTCATATTAGTTACCTTATGGGGAGGTTCTCTTCTAAGTACTTTGTTTAGTTTTCCCTTTCATTTCACGTTTTTCCTCTTATTTGTTTTGCAGCTAAAACTTTAGCTTGGTAATTTAATTACCTTGTGGTTGAAATTAAATTCCCATGAATTATAAAACAAAACCCTAAAGAATTTTCTGCAAATTTTCTCCTCTGTTAAGTTTCTTCCTCCTAAAGCAAATTAATGCTTTAATACAATTTGCCTTTGCTGACAAAAGAGAATGCCAAAGGAAAGCAAATGAGGGAAAACATACAGAGAATATTCTAGAGAATCAGCAAATGGGATTAAAATATTTTAGCGTAACTTAAGTTTTTTTTTCTATTACAATCAAGCCAATATGTAGCGCTATTTGTTTTCCCTATTTTTTTTTTATTTTTTTTTTAATAACAATAAAATCCATAGCAACAAATCACCGGCATCATCATCATCAGCAGCAGCTATAAAGCCACCATGATCATGTGCTCCATATTTGTATATAAGTATTTAGAGGGGCATTAATAGAGTGAATAAAATAAAATACCACAAATATTCATTATTTTCAATATAGTTTTATTCATAGAACTCATACATATAATGGCATTTGATATAAGTAAATTTTATTTTAGTTATTTTGTTCATAAAAGGAAAATGAACTGAAAAAGAAAAGAAAAGCGAAACCTCGTTGTTTAGAATTTTACAGAAAAGGGGGGACTCAACTGAATTCTCTATTAAGTATTTGTCTGAATGTTTGTAGATGTCGTACACGAGTATTAAGTATTTCAATGCCAAGGTCAATATTGTATTATAAAAATTATATACACGAGAGTACAAAGAATTTCATTCATTTTGCCGGCTTATAATTTAGTTTTTTTTTTGTTCGTAGTATTTATAAAATAAAATTCTCACCCCTACCCCAAGTAAACTCATATCATTCTGTCTGTCAGTCAGTCATTTCATTGTACAAACAATTTATTGTGCTAGAGTGTGACGACCCTGCATATACAGTAGTTAATTGTTAATATAACGTTGGTCGCTTAGTTTCTCGGTCAGTCAGCCAGTCAGTCACCCAGTCATTCAGTCATTTATTGTTTATTACACGATTTTATTTCATTGTCTGCTTTGCTCAACGTTTGAGCGTATGTGGAGCAAACGAGTGTGACTGCAAATACATTTAGCTAAACGCTTTTAAATGGATTTAAGCGTTTTTTTGGAATTGGAAGTGAAAAATGACAGGGGCTACATCATTTATTGTGTATGCTGCTGATTAATTGTTTACAATTGGGTAGGTGTTATAGTAATTTACATAAAAGAAATCCAGAAGTACCAAAGCGCTCATTTAAGCAGTTCTAGTTCACTTTTGATCCTTAAACCTATTTGATTAATCAAAATTAACATTTTATCTGAAATTCCTTTATCCCTCACCCAATACCTTCTTTATTTCAATAAAAGTTCTTGTCATTGTTTTAGTTTTTGTCAATTTTTATTACCCAGTCACCGATTATTGTTCTGAATGCCTGACAACTACTCGCTGAGGGTTGTGTATCACGAGCAAGTGTGATGGTCTTGTACATCGTCTGCCTTTAAATAATTATCGCGTGTTTAGTAAAAAAAAAACGTGAAAAAAAGCAAGCCAAAACCAAAGACACAGACAAAAACTATACTAATTTATGTGCCTGAAAATTATATAAATTAAGTACACAAGTGACGAATTTCAAATTATAGTTTTATAGTTTGCTTTTTCGAGTCACTAACAAAAATTGTGATACACACAAGTGTTGAATGTACAACACGCTCATAAAACTTATACTTTAATATAGATTGACGTGTTTTATGACTCATGTCATCAAATGATGTAACAACAATGTAATGAGAAAATTATAGGGCTGCGGTTAGATAGGAGAACATTGGCGCAATAAGAGCAGAAAATTATTTAGAGGAGGAGAAGGAGGAATTAGCGCAAATGTTTTTAAGTTTAGGAATATTTAAGACTGCACTAGAACCTGAACTAGAAACTGAACAAGAACCTGAACTAGAACTAGAATCTGAACTAGAACCTGAACTAGAATCTGAACTAGAACTGAACTAGAACTGAACTAGAACTGAACTAGAACTGAACTAGAACTGAACTAGAACTGAACTAGAACTGAACTAGAACTGAACTAGAACTGAACTAGAACTGAACTAGAACTGAACTAGAACTGAACTAGAACTGAACTAGAACTGAACTAGAACTGAACTAGAACTGAACTAGAACTGAACTAGAACTGAACTAGAACTGAACTAGAACTGAACTAGAACTGAACTAGAACTGAACTAGAACTGAACTAGAACTGAACTAGAACTGAACTAGAACTGAACTAGAACTGAACTAGAACTGAACTAGAACTGAACTAGAACTGAACTAGAACTGAACTAGAACTGAACTAGAACTGAACTAGAACTGAACTAGAACTGAACTAGAACTGAACTAGAACTGAACTAGAACTGAACTAGAACTGAACTAGAACTGAACTAGAACTGAACTAGAACTGAACTAGAACTGAACTAGAACTGAACTAGAACTGAACTAGAACTGAACTAGAACTGAACTAGAACTGAACTAGAACTGAACAAGAACTGAACTAGAACTGAACTAGAACTGAACTAGAACTGAACTAGAACTGAACTAGAACTAGAACTGAACTAGAACTGAACTAGAACTGAACTAGAACTGAACTAGAACTGAACTAGAACTGAACTAGAACTGAACTAGAACTGAACTAGAACTGAACTGGAACTGAACTAGAACTGAACTAGAACTGAACTAGAACTGAACTAGAACTGAACTAGAACTGAACTAGAACTGAACTAGAACTGAACTAGAACTGAACTAGAACTGAACTAGAACTGAACTAGAACTGAACTAGAACTGAACTAGAACTGAACTAGAACTGAACTAGAACTGAACTAGAACTGAACTAGAACTGAACTAGAACTGAACTAGAACTGAACTAGAACTGAACTAGAACTGAACTAGAACTGAACTAGAACTGAACTAGAACTGAACTAGAACTGAACTAGAACTGAACTAGAACTGAACTAGAACTGAACTAGAACTGAACTAGAACTGAACTAGAACTGAACTAGAACTGAACTAGAACTGAACTAGAACTGAACTAGAACTGAACTAGAACTGAACTAGAACTGAACTAGAACTGAACTAGAACTGAACTAGAACTGAACTAGAACTGAACTAGAACTGAACTAGAACTGAACTAGAACTGAACTAGAACTGAACTAGAACTGAACTAGAACTGAACTAGAACTGAACTAGAACTGAACTAGAACTGAACTAGAACTGAACTAGAACTGAACTAGAACTGAACTAGAACTGAACTAGAACTGAACTAGAACTGAACTAGAACTGAACTAGAACTGAACTAGAACTGAACTAGAACTGAACTAGAACTGAACTAGAACTGAACTAGAACTGAACTAGAACTGAACTAGAACTGAACTAGAACTGAACTAGAACTGAACTAGAACTGAACTAGAACTGAACTAGAATTGAACTAGAACTGAACTAGAACTGTACTAGAACTGAACTAGAACTGAACTAGAACTGAACTAGAACTAAACTAGAACTAGAACTGAACTAGAACTGAACTAGAACTGAACTAGAACTGAACTAGAACTGAACTAGAACTGAACTAGAACTGAACTAGAACTGAACTAGAACTGAATTAGAACTGAACTAGAACTAGAACTGAACTAGAACTGTACTAGAACTGAACTAGAACTGAACTAGAACCTGAACAACTGATCGGAAATATCATAAGTATTTACTGATTTTCTTGCGTTTTCTGCTCTAATACAAAAACAATAAAAACAAAAAATCATTTTTTTTTCAGTATTTTTAAGCACGTAACTACACATATTTTCACACATAAAATATAACAATAAACAATAAACAAACAAGAGACAAAAAGAAGGAGACATGTGGTAAAAGTCTAAAAAAAGAGGAATACAAGAAAATAAAAGACATTTGTATGAATGTACATGTCAAGAGTACTTATCTAAACTGACATCATACGACGCCTTAATGTCTCTTAACAACACAAAAATTTTTGTTTGTTAAAGTCATTGTTGGGTGCTGCTGCATATGAGTAAGTGTGTGTTAAATACATATACAAATATATTATTATGTTTAAGTGTGTGTGTGTGAGTGTGTGAGTGTGTAAGTCTATTTGTGTTTATATTTGTTTACAATACAATATTCCATTAGCCCTACCACCTGTTTGCTTTAAGCCTTCAACTGAACATGCACAAAAATGTTTGTTTTAATTTAAGTAACAAAAGACAACAATATGGCTGGAAAAAGAAACACAACTTTAATCCCAAATGTACAAGGAATTATAATACATAATACATAATTTCTAATTTTAGTTTAGTTAGACCAGTCTTAAGCTGAAAATGAAGTAATTGCTTAAGACATGGTCATGGTTGAGCAGGAAAGTTGAGTGAAACTAGATGTGTGGTGTTAGAGAAACCAGGAAAAATTTGTTTAGAATATACATACTTAGTAGAATAAATTTAATTTAAATTAAAATTGCTGATTTATGGTTTTATTTGTTTAAAATATGATAATTTATTTGTGGGAAATTTAACACTTTATGCTAAATTTACTATAAATAGCAAGTTCTTTAACACTGAATGTCTCAATTCTGCAAGAAAAGTTTACTATAAATAGCTAAATTTCAGAAATTCTACTATTAACAGCTTAATTTTTAATATAAGATTTTCTATAATTCTACTATTAATATCTGAATTTCGAAAATTTTACTATAAATAGCAGAATTTTGGAAATTCTACTATAATTAGCAAAACTTTGAATATTCTACTATAAATAGCAGTATCGCACATTTTACTATAAATAGCAGATTTTTAAAATTTCTTCTTAAAATAAAAAAAAAATTTTAAAATTCCACTACATTTAGCAGAACTTCAAAAAGTTTTACTACAATAGCTAAATTTAGAAAATTAACTATAAATAGCAGTATTTAAAAAACTCTACTATAAATAGCAGAATTTCCTAAATTTGACTGTAAATAGCTATGTAGCTATTCACGGCTGAATTTTGGAAAATCGAAAAGTCTACTTTTCGGCTACAAATAGCAGAATTTTGAAAATTGTACTCAAATAATAGATTTTAAAAATTTGGAAAATTTTGCTATAAATTGTTGAAGTTGAAAGTTGTACTGTGAACAGCTGCATTTAGAAAATATTACTGTAAATAGCTGAAGTTCTAAAATTTTGCTATAAGTAGTAGAGTTTTGAAAATTTTACTAAAAATAGCAGAGTTTCGAAAATTTTACTAAAAATAGGAGAATTTCAAAAAATCAACTATAAATGCCTGAATTTCGAAAAATCTACTATAAATAGCACAATTTTGAAAAGTCTACTATAAACAGAATTTTGAAAATTTTCGAAACTTCTGCTATAAATAGCAGAAATCTACTATACACAGCAGAATTTCGAAAAATCTACTATATATAGCAGGATTTTGAAAATTCTACTATAAATAGCAAATTTCGAAAAATCTACTATAAATGCAGATTTTTAAATATTCTACTATAAATAGCAGATTTTCGAAAAAATCTACTATAAATAGCAGAATTTCGAAAATTCTACTACAAATAGCAGAATTTCGAAAAATCTACTATAAATAGCAGAATTTGGAAATTGTACTATAAATAGCAGAATTTCGAAAAATCTGCTATAAATAGCAGAATTGCGAAAAGTCTACTATAAATAGCAGATTTTCGAAAAATCTGCTATAAATAGCAGAATTGCGAAAAGTCTACTATAAATAGCAGATTTTCGAAAAATCCACTATAAATAGCAGAATTTGGAAAATTCTACTACAATAGCAGAATTTGGAAAATTCTACTACAAATAGCAGAATTTCGAAAAATCTACTATAAATAGCAGAATTTGGAAAAGTCTACTATAAATAGCAGATTTTTGAAAAATCTACTATATATAGCAGATAAAAATAACAGAATTTTGAAAATTCGAAAAATCTAGTATAAACAGCAGATTTTCAAAAATTTTACTAAAAATATCAGAATTTCGAAAATTTTACTAAAATAAGAGAATTTCGAAAAATCTACTATCAACAGCAGAATTTCGAAAAATTTACTATAAATAGCAGATTTTCAAAAATTTTACTACAAATAGCAGAATTTCGAAAAACCTAGTAGATTTTCAAAAATTTTACTAAAAAATGGCAGAATTTCAAAAATTTTACTAAAATAATAGATTTTCGAAAAATCTACTATAAACAGCAGAATTTGAAAATTCTACTACAAATGCAGAATTTTGAAAAATTTACTATAGATAGCAGATTTTCAAAAATTTTACTAAAACTAGCAGAATTTCGAAAATTCGAAAAATCTAATATAAATAGCAGATTTTCAAAAATTTTACTAGAAAATGGCAGAATTTCGAAAATTTTACTAAAATAATTGAATTTCGAAAAATCTACTATAAACAGCAATTTCGAAAAATTTACTATAAATAGCAGATTTTCAAAAATTTTACTAAAAATAGCAGAATTTCGAAAATTCGAAAAATCTAGTATAAATAGCAGATTTTCAAAAATTTTACTAAAAATAGCAGAATTTCGAAAATTTTACTAAAATAATAGAATTTCGAAAAACTAATATAAACAGCAGAATTTCGAAAAATCTAATATAAATAGCAAAATTTTAAAATTCGACTATAAATGCAGAATTTCGAAAAATTTACTATAAATAGCAGATTTTGCAAAAATTTTCTCAAAATTGCAGATATTCGAAAATTTTACTAAAATAATAGAATTTTGAAAACTCAACTATAAATAGCAGAATTTCGTTAATTCTACTATAAATAGCTAAAAAATCTAGTATAAATAGCGGAATTTCGAAAATTTTACTAATATAATAGAATTTCGAAAAATCTACTATAAACAGCAGAATTTCGAAAAATCTAATATAAATAGCAAAATTTTAAAATTCTACTATAAATAGCATATTTTCAAAAATTTTACTCAAAATAGCAGAATTTCGTTAATTCTACTATAAATAGCTTAGGTTCGAAAATTTTACTTGAATAGCTGAATTTGGAAAATATTATTACAAATAAATAAAATTTTTAAAATATTACTGTAAATAGCTGATTTTCTCGTTCACTGCTTTTATCTTTAACTAATTGCCTTTTCACTTTTCTTTCTTTACAGGTAATTTGACGTTCATTATCATCACAAATTTCTCTATTATTATGGTCATTGTAGACCACCTAATAAACCAGAGCATAAGGTAACAAAAAAAAAACTTAATAAATTTTTGGTTTGCAGACAAGTTAGTCTTTATTTTAGTTTCAAAATACAATAATTTTTATAATTTTTATTTACTTTTGCCCATAAATGCTGTAATTATTTTTTATTTTTATAAAGAAGACACAATTTTCTTTACAATAATTAATTCAAAATAAGACTGTTCTTTTTATAAATTTACCTTTCGTTTGCTGCAATTTAAGTATATTGAATAATTTTATTGCTGTTTGATTTAGTTTTAGTAAAACCTACAGGTGTTTTCTTTCATTTTCTTTCTTAACCATTAAGATCTATAGAAAATTGTGTAAATTATGCTTTTTTAACCAAAATGAGTCGATATTAATATCAATCATACGCACCTGTGCACAAAAAACATTATTTTCAAATATCTTTGTTAATGTTAAGGGAATTTGTTTAGAATTAACAGATATGTTGAGTTTTGAATATATGAAGGTTTTTGTAAAAATATATGAGAAAAAAACATTCAACCCCTTTTCCCAGTTAAGCTTTTATTTAAGAAGTTTTAACTTTTTTTAAATTTTTTTATAAAAAATCTTTTTAAATTTCTAAAATAATGGTTTAATTTAGTTCTTAGTTTTTGTAGAATTTTTGCTCTTTTTGAATTTCAGCTGAAAATTAAATAAACGAAGTAAACCCCTAGTCCCAGCATGTGCTGCTTGTAATGTCCAATATTGCTGGTTTATTTTTCTACTACAACTACATGTCGTTGTAAATTTATAGCTCATTGATTTATGGCCAAAATTGTAAATTGTATAAAGTGCGAAATTGCAATTGCTAGAGGCAGCCGCTCTAGCATTTACAATTCCTTTTGCAACAAACAAAACAAAAAAAAACTACCTCTTATTGCTGTTGTCGCTCTATATAAATAAAAGAAGAAAAACAAATACTGTTTGGTTGGTTTTGTCATCACACATTGTTGCAAACAACCAAATATCAACTGCTGCAACCATATAGAGCAGCAAGCAACCAATCATGTATGGCGCGTTTTATTTAGTTTAGCACCCTGTTTTAATTTTATTTAATTTTTTTTTTGTTCTGTCGTACGTGGCCAAAGACCAAAGAAATAGGGACACATTTATGGCCATTTGTTAGTGGCGAAGCAAATAACGACAAAGTCAAAATGCTAAAAGCCAAAGAGTATAAATAAAAAAAAAAAACAAACCTTAACAGCAATCTACATACAATGTAGCTTGTTACAACATTTATGAAAAATACTGTCTGTCGTACTTGCAACATTTAATTTGAAGCAGATGAAAATAAACATTTAAACTCGTTTGACAATCAAGTTTATTTGTCAGGCAATTAATTATTGATTTTAAAAGAAACAGCAATTAAGACACTTTTAGCTGAAAAAAATTATTGAAATGGAAACAATATATAGGAAAACATAGTTTTAGGTATTTTTTTTAAAAAGTTACTTTTTACTATCTAGCCAAAAAAAAAAGATTCTATTGTTTTTATTTATTTTAATATTTGTGAATGTTCTTCCATTAAATACATCAATTATTTATTTTAAGAGTCATATATTTTCGTTAGCAAAACATACTTAATACAAGTAGCCTTTCTTACAGGTTCTCTTAGGAAAAATATCCATTAATTCTGATGTTCATACCCGCCTCTATTTCCTTCAAATATATTGTTGTATATATATTTTTTTTTTTTAATTCAAAGAATGAGTACAGCTCGTTAATGTTGAGCTGTCATTATCAGCCAATTTGGACATTAATTTTTCGTGGCATTTATAAACCACAAACAAAAACTGAAAAAAAAAAATAAATAAAAACTTACCAAACTCATATGAAGTATGAGCTACGTCTACCAGCCATAAATCCCAAATGTGTAGTTTAAACGAAGAGAGAAGAAAAAAAAAGAAAACACAGAAGCAAAAATACTATAAATATTTATAAGATGAATTAGAAGTAATGGCATAGAGAGGTAAAACTCATATATACATACATACCTAAGAAGAATAAATAATGAAATTATAAATGGTTAAGAAACTATAAAATAAAATAATTGCCAACAGAATTTAATAAAAAGAAAAATTAAATTTTACTATAAATAAGGAAAATCTTAGAAATTTAATAGTAAATAGTCATATTATGAAAATGGTATGTAATAGCAAAATGTTCACAAGTTTGCTATTTAAATAGTAAAATTTTTTTATTCTGCTAGTTATAGAAAAAGTTTTGAATTACAGCTATTTAAAGTAGAACTTTTGAAATTCTACTTTTATGTTAGCAATTTCGATATTCAGCTTTTTATAAAGTTTTCTAATTCAGCTATTTTTAGTATAATTTTAAAAATCTGCTATTTATAATAGAATTTTCGAAATTCTGCTATTTATAGTAGATTTTTCCAAATTCTGCTATTTATAGTCGATTTTTCGAAAATCAGCTATTTATAGTAGACTTTTTGAAATCCTGCTATTTATTGTGGATTTTTCGAAAATCTGCTATTTATGGTAGATTTTTCAAAATTCTGCTATTTGTAGTAGAATTTTCCAAATTCTGCTATTTATAGTAGATTTTTCGAAATTCTGCTATTTGTAGTAGATTTTTCAAAATTCTGCTTGTAGCAGAAGTTTCGAAAACAAACATTTGTAGAAAAATTTTCGAATTTAGCTATTTACAGTAAAATTTTCCAAAGTCTGTTTATAGTAGACTTTTCGAAATTCTGCTATTTATAATAGAATTTTCCAAATTCTGCTATTTATTGTAGAGCTTTCGAAAATCTGCTATTTATAGTAGACTTTACGAAATTCTGCTATTTATAGTAGAATATTCAAAGTTCTGCATTTATAGTACAATTCTCCAAATTAGTAGACTTTTCGCAATTCTGCTATTTATAGTAGATTTATCGAAAATCTGCTATTTATAGTAGATTTTTGAAAATCTGCTAATTATAGTAGACTTTTCGCAATTCTGCTATTTATAACAGATTTTTCAAAAATCTGCTATTTATAGTAGATTTTTCGAAAATTTGCTATTTATAGTAGATTTTTCGAAAATCTGCTATTAATAGTAGATTTTTGAAAATTTGCTATTTATAGTAGACTTTTCGCAATTCTGCTATTTTTCGAAATTCTGCTATTTATAGTAGACTTTTCCCAATTCTGCTATTTATAGCAGATTTTTCGGAATTCTGCTATTTATAGTAGAATTTTCAAATTCTGCTATTTATAGTAGATTTTTCCAAATTCTGCAATTTATTCGAAAATCAACTATTTATATTAGATTTTTTGAAAATATGCTAATTATAGTAGACTTTTCGAAATTGTGCTATTTATAGTAGAATTTCCAAATTCTGCTATTTATAGTAGATTTTTCGAAAATCTGCTAATTATAGTAGACTTTTCTCAATTCCGCTAGTTATAGTAGACTTTTCGAAATTCTGCTGTTATAGTAGATTTTTTGAAATTCTGCTGTTTATAGTAGAATATTCAAAGTTCTGCATTTATAGTAGAATTTTCCAAATTCTGCTATTAATAGTAGATTTTTCGAAATCCTGCATTTATAGTAGAATATTCAAAAATCTGCATTTATAGTGGATTTTTCGAAATTTGCTATTTATAGTAGTTTTTATTTATAGCAGAAGTTTCGAAAACGAACATTTGTATGAAAATTTTCGAATTTTAGCTATTTATAATACAATTTTCAAAATTCTGTTTATAGTAGACTTTTCGAAATTGTGCTATTTATAGTAGATTTTTCGAAATTCAGGCATTTATAGTCGATTTTTTGAAATTCTGGTATTTGTAGTAAAATTTTAGAAATTCAGCTATTTATAGAAGAATTTTCGATTCTGCTATTTTTGACAACATTTTCGAAATTCTGCTTTTTATGGTAGAATTTAGAAAATCTGCTATTTAAAATGAATTTAAGAAATTCTGCTGTTTATTTTAGATTTTCGAAATTCTGCTATTTATAATAGAAATTTCGAAAACTTGTTGTTTATAGTTAAATTTTCGAAATTCTGCTTCTTATAGTAAACATTTTGAAATTCAGCTATTTATAGTAGAGTCTTTTGAATTTCAGCTATTTATAGTCGAATTTTCTCAAATTTGTTACTTATAATAGAATTTTTGACGAACTGATTTTTATAGTGCAATTTTCGAACATCTAATTATAGTAGAATTTTTTAAATGCTGCTATAATAGTAGAATTTTAAATTTTGAATTATTGCTATTTATAGCTGAATTTATGAAAGTAGCGGTGAGTAGGGCACGTTGCATCTGTTATCGACGTCAACATCTACATTGCGCATTTTGATTGTGGTTGTGTATCCACCGTCATCCGGCTTTCTTTGCCTATACAGAGGATATCCATCGCCTCCAATATGGGATTTTCTGTGGTATTCGGGAGTTTTGCGGAAATCACGTTATCCGGACTAAAAAATATAGTTGGGCATTATTACTGTAACCATTTCAACATTTTTAACAATATTATAGTCACAGTAACTATATATATGATTGTGGTAACAATAATATGGTTAATTTACGATTCACATGAATATTTTAACCATATATATGGTTACAGTAAACATATATATGTTTGTGACAACCATTTATATGATGAAGGATTTACCATATTATGTTGCTCTTATATCATAATCTGAGAACAACATATTATGATAAAATTAATCATCATATAAATGGTTGTGACAAACATATACATATTTCAACCATATATATGGTTGAAATATTCATGTGAATCGTAAATTAACCACCACTATAAATAGATGGTGTCTATGTGTTGATCTTTTGCCGGTGAAAAACATATAAGTGAAGTCTTTCCATATTCATAGCATATTGAGAGTACTCGTGCATTTGTCGCGGACTGCCGGTGTATGTCGCTAGCAAGCTCACCATTTCGTCGATATTCGCAGCGTTTCCATCATTGACGATCGCATCACGCAAGTGGATATATTCCTCGACGTGCAGCTATTTTGGATTCAATCGAATGACGAGCTGACGTTCAGTTTCAATTATCGCGTACATATCGACAATGAGTTGATGGAAGAGTTCGTGAAATTTCAATAAATAATTACATTCATTTGGCCTGATCATAAGACGAGAGGCATGCAACTTTTTTTGTTTACTCTTCATTTGAGGTGAGATTTATTTGCATTACATTAAAATAATACCCATCCTCACCCCCTGGAAAAAGCACTGGATATTGTCGGACATCATACGAACGATGAGTTTCAGCAATGCGTTGATCACTTTGCATTCCGGCGATGGATGATTAACTATATCTGTCGCTCGAAGTTTGTGCCAACCATAACAACTGCGACGTCATCTATCACCGGTGCATCGATGCGCCGCTCATGCTAG
The DNA here is from genome assembly GCA_942486065.2 of Calliphora vomitoria. Lineage (NCBI taxonomy): Eukaryota > Metazoa > Arthropoda > Insecta > Diptera > Calliphoridae > Calliphora > Calliphora vomitoria. The sequence continues at coordinate 9,252,334 of OW818030.2, read as the reverse complement.
TCGGATAGTCGGATAAGGCTGTTGTGTTCGTGTAACATTGCTTTATAAATCGAAACAATTTCCCGTCTGACTTCAGTACGGATTGCTCAATATTATTAAACGCGGTCTATTTGTTTTATAGCCACCACTGTACATCCATTTTTATATATACAGATTTTCACAATTCTGGTATCTAAAGTAGAATTTTCGAAATTCTGCTATTAGGTTGGAGTTGTTTAAATTCAAATATTTGTAGTAGAATTTTCTAAAATCAAATTTTCAAAATTTTCGAATTTTCAAAATTCTTCTATTTTAATAGATTTTCTGAAATTCAGCTATTTAAAGTAAAATTTTGGAAATTTTGCTATTTTTTCTGAATTCTGCTATTTATATAAAAATTTTCGAAACTCTGCTATTTGTACTATAATTTTCTAACTTTAGTAACTTATAGCATAATTTTCGAAATTCTGCTATTTATAGTAAAATTTTTGAAATTCAAATTTTCCAAAATCAGCTATTTATAATTTCAGAAATTCTTCTATTCATAGCAGCATTTTTAAAATTCTGCTATTTAGGGTATATTTTCGAAATTAAGCTATTTATAGTAATATTTTCAAAATTCAGCTATATATAGAGAAATTTCCGAACTTTAGCTATTAACAGTAATGTTCTCGAAATTTCGCAATATTTTCGAATTTCTGCTATTCACAGTAAATGTTTCAACTTCAACTATTTTTATTAAATTTTCTAAATTCTTCTGTATAGTAGAATTTTAGAAATTCCGCTATTATTGATGAATTTTCGGCATTTTGCTATTTAAAGGAGTATTTTCCGCTATTTATAGTAAAATTTTTGAAATTTAAATTTTTTGAGCTTCAACGATTTATAGCAAAATCTTCGAACATCAGGTTTTATAGCAAAATTTACAAACTGCAGCTATTTGTAGTACAATTAGCGAAATATATACTGCTACAGCAGAATTTTAAAAATATAGCTATTTATAGTAGAATATTCAATATATTACTATTTATAGCAGAATTTTTAATATAATGATTTAATAGCTTAATTTTCAAGATATTGCTATTTATAGCACAATTATCAAAATATTGCTATTTATAGCTTAGCTTTCAAAACAATGCTATTTATTGAAGAGTTCATAATATTGCTATTTATAGCAGATTTTTCAAAATATTGCAGCATTTTTTCACAAATTTGTTAATATTAAAAAATTTTCAAAATATCTTTCTTTTAAAAATAGTTTAAATATCAAATGCTTCATTTTGTTTTCATCATAAAACATTAAGATTTTGATTTCATAAACAATTTTGAATGTCTCTTTTTCCTAAAACTACTAAAAATTTACTATTATATCTTCTCTGTTTACAATTGTACTTTTTTCCCCATTTAGTTCAAATCTCACGTTTTAATATTGTTTAATCTTTCATTAATTTAATCCAATAAAAACACAGATTTTTTTTGTTTGTTTTTCACTCTTATAGCCTTCACAATTTGTGGCAGGTATACAAACATGCACGTTCATGTATTTAATAAATATCTCAAAACAAAATATCATCATCATCATAGCACCAGTATAAGTGAGAGATAGAGAGATAGGAGAGAGACTTTCCAAGTAAAAACAATAACGTCATAATCAACCTTAACAAACTCATATACAACACATCATAAGCTATTGCTGGTTTTAGCAATAATAAAACAATGCATGTTTCTGTTGCTGTATATGTATGTATGCATAACCCTACCCCTGCTGTTCTAATGTTGGGCCATTTGCTCATAATCGTACTCATACAACTAACGTCTTTCTTTGTAAGCCTGTCATGTCAGTTTTTGTTTTCCAATTTTATATTTTTTTTGTTTCCTTTCAGTTTTGTTTGAAGAAGATGCAAAATAATTTGATATGGTTAGTTGAAGTTGCCTTCATTCATTGTTGTTTTGAGTTTAAACATGTTGCAAGATCTCGACCTTCTCAAAGTTGCTGCTGCTGGTAGTTTGTATTTTAGTTTTTTCTTTTATTCATTCATTTTATGGACGTTGATAATGTTTTAAGCACGACTTTTTTTTGGTTCTATTATTGTTTGTCAAGTCAAAACAAGTTTCTTTTTTTTTGTTTTTTGAGAGTAGATGGAAGGAAGTTTAGAATAGAAGGAAGGAAGGAAATCAGGCTTATAGCGATAAAGTTTTAAGCAAACTTTATGTCAAAGTGACAAACAAATAAAAATTGCATAATTTTTTTCTTTAAATTTTGGGATAAAATTTGGGTAGATACAGAAAAGAGTTGGAATAAATTAAAAGTTCCAAAGCTTCCTGCAAAATATCTTAAATATCTACAGAATATGTTAAACAAATACTTAGTTCAAACTTAAACACTGAGAACTATAAAGAGTTCCAAATTAAATGAACTCAACTGTGTAAATTCGTTTTGTAAGTCTTAAAATGTTTCCTTTTGTTGACTTTCCAATGAAAATTAATTTCCAATCCTACTTTTAAACATTTTAATTTACTTTCTCTCCCCTCTTGCTTATGTTCGAATAGTTTTTTGTTTTTTACGTAAAAGTGCGATAATTGCTTGTTGACTTTATTTTCCGCACTACTGCCTGCATTATTATTAAGTTTAAGACCGACCACACAGACAAGAGAATACAAAATAAAATAAAACAAAACTTAACTAAGAAGACAAGCAGTAAAAGCCCTTTTCAATACTTTTTGTGTTTTATATTGTTTCAAAACGAAAAGGACACACAAGTTAAATTATTGTACTTGAAGAGATATGCCAAGGAAAACATTAAGAAAGGCATCTTAAAATTTCTTACAAGGACAATAGTTTGTTGTGTGTAGTTTTGTTTTATTTTATTTCAAAACATGTTATTGTCCTTTAGAGAAACCCATTAGTAATACTACTTTAAAGGCAAACGGGGTAAATAGAAAGATAGAAACATCAGAGAAAGTCTTAAGGGATACAAGTTTCATGTTATTTATTTTTTCTTGCTGCTAATGTTGTGTCATTTTGAAAGGTAAAACAAATACTGCAAACGAAAGAAAATGTGTAAAGAAAACTTTGGTTTTTTTTTGTTCATAGTTAATGTGTTTGTGTTTGTATGCGTTTGTCCTTGTAGAAATTTTTTGTGATTTTCTAATGTGGCTTGCTGTTAAATGATATTTTGAGCTTGAGATGTTATGAAATTGACAAGAGACTTGTTAAAGTTGTGGTGGATACAAAGGTTTTTTTTATTTAAGTTCATTTTAAGTTTACATTTTTAATGAAAATAGTTTAAATTTTCTTGAAAATTCCAAAAAATAAAATTTCGAAAAATTTTATTTTTTAGTGAAAGTAGATTTTTGTTGAAAATATTTTTTGTTTTAAGTTTCGGACCTAAAAAGATTTAAAGCCTTAAGTGTTAGCTTTAATTTGAATTAAAAATTATAGAAATCATGCGAAAACTGTAGTAATTAGAAGCAATTTACCAAAAACTCTCAGTATTAATATTAATCATACGCAGTGTGATACAAAAATTTAATTCTTAAATATCTGGGTTATTGTTAAAGCCAAATCCTTGAAATTTTGTACACATATAGACTAAAAAGAGCTTAATTAAAAGACCTTAAGGTAAGAATTATAAATGTTAAAATGAAAAAATAAAAGTATTTTAGAAAAATTTTTTGGAGAAAAAAAGTTTTTGTTAAGCGATTTTTTGGCTTCACTTGGCTGATTTAGTAAGCTATAAAGATTTAATTATTAGCTTTAATTTAAGACCTTAGTCATTGAAATCGTGGAAAAACTGAGGTAATTACAAGTAATTTATTAATAAGAGTTATTATTAATATTAATCATACGCATAGTGGAGCAACAAATTAAATTTTTAAATATCTTGGTTATTTTTAAAGCAAAATAAATGAAATTTTGTAAACAGATAGACTATAAAAACCTTAAGTAAAATACGTTAAACTAAGAAATATAAATGTTAAAATGTAAAAAAAAAAAATTGTAAACAAAATGTTGTTTGTGAAGAAAAGTTTTTTTTTTAAACGAATTTTCTTTTAATATGGCTGGTTTATTGGGCTATAAAATTGTTAACATTTAATAATATTTGACCTCACTCATTATAATGGTGTTAAAACTGTTATAGTTATAAGCAATTTACCAAAAACAGTCATTATTAATCATTCTCAGTGAGCAATAAAAAATTAATTTTATAATAATTTTAACATTTTGGTTAGTGTTAAAGCAAAATGTTTCATAAAAATCTTAATTAAAAGATGTTAGGCGAAAAATTATAAATGTTAAAATGTAAAAAACAAATTTGTAAAAAAAATTTGTTCAACGGAATTTCACTTTCAAATGGCTGGTTTAGTGGGATATAAAGGTTTAACTATTGGCTTCAATTTGAGACCATACTTACTGAAATCATCTTAAAACTGTAGAAGTTATAAGCAATTTTCGAAAAATAGTCATAATTAATATTAATCATACGCACAGTGGAACAAAAATCTTAATTTTTAAATATCTTGGTTATTTTTAAAGCTACATACTTAAAATTTTGCCCGAAGTTAGATGATAAAAACGTTTATAAAATAGACTAGAAATTTGGCTCAATATTAATTTCCTATAAAGAAAATTTCAAAGTTTTGTATGAATGATTTATTCATATTTTTATATTAGGTTTTCACTAATATTTTAACCCTTTTTTAAATTCTTCTGAACTATGTTTAATAAATTAAAAGAAAACCTATTCAAATTGAAGTTATGTAATGTATTTGTTTCTATTATTGAGCTAAGAACCAATTATCGACGAAAGTATATTTTTGTAAACATTGATTCTGTTTTTTTGAAATTTAAAACATTGTAGATATTAAGTTCTTCGCTATTGGTTTCAGTTGCTTTACCAGAATTTGTCTTCCGATTTTTTATAAACGATATGAACTTTTTCAATATTTACTTCCTTTTATATAACAGTAGCAACAAGAGAAAACAATAATATTATTTTCTGTTTTTAGATTTAAAGTCATGAGTGTTGGCTTTAATTTGCTTATTTCTCAATTGCAATTGCTTAAAAACTGCAATAATTATGGCGAATTTAGCGAAATGACTCTAAATTAAAATTAATCATACGTACTGTGAAACAAAAAATTAAAAAATCTTTGTTAATTTTTAAAGGAAATCTCTATAATTTTGCATATAAGTAGATAACAAAGACGACAATAAAATTAAAATAATCTTATAGCAAAACAGCATTTGTGGTATATGAGCCAAGGCTCATATTTGGTGGAAAATTAAAAATCAACTCTTGTGAATTTTCAGAAAAGTAATTTTTCTGTTTTAGATAAGAGTAGTTAATTTAGCTGTTTATTGTTATTTAAATCTATTTAGCTAAAATCTGTGTTTTTAGTTTTTGAAAACAGTATTAATTTATTTAAAATTTTCGTGTTTTCTGTTTCAGTAAGAAAATTTTAAGTTAGTTTTAAACTGTTTGATATATTTTGATTAAAAGTCTTTAGTTTCGGCATCAATTTGCGTATTTAGTTCTTAAAATTGTTTCAAAACTTTAGTAAATATGAGCAATTTACGCAAGTCAGTCCGTATTAATATCAATCATACGCTCTAGGATACGAAAAACTAAATTTTCAAATATTTTTGTTAGTTTTAAAGCAACATGTGAACATTTTGGCATGTTGACGGATGATGAATTCAGGCATAAGAATTTAATAAAATTTTTTAAATATAAGGAAAATTAGGTCTAACTATTCCGCTATATATATATATTGACAAGGCTTTCAGTCACATAATTTTAGCTTTTTCTATTTAAACTGGTCTTTAAAGTTAAGAATTAAGGAAGACTAGTCTCATAAACTAATGACCAGAAACCACTAAAATTTATTTCGCTTTTCTTTAGTTGATCTAAGGCTTGAATTTAGAAAATTTTAAGTTAGTTTTAAACAGTTAGGTCAAAAGTCTTCAGTTTTGGCATCAATTTGTGTATTAATTCCTTAAAATTGTTTCAAAACTTTAGTAATTATGATCAATTTACACAAATCAGTCTGTATTAATATCAATCATACGCTCTAGGATACGAAAAAAAAAATTAAATTTTCAAATACCTTGGTTAGTTTTAAAGCAAAATGTCTAAATTTTAGCATGTTGATGGATGATGAATTCAGACATAAGAATTTAATAAAATTTTTTAAATATAAGGAAAATTAGGTCTAACTATTCCGCTATATATATGTTACCAAGTCTGACTATAAAACTGAAAGACAACCAATCACATAATTGTTGTATTTCTAACCAAACTGGACTTCGAAGTTAAGAATTTAGAAGGACTTTGCTAATATCTCATAAATTAATGACCAACAAATTCATTTCCATTTCCTTCAGTTGATCTAAATTTATAACTTAAAATGTTTTCTTTTATTTGCGCCTTTAGCCAATGAAAACATCTAACAACTCTAGAAATTATATTCAGTTTACCGAAAATAGTAAGTAATTATATAAATCATTTCCTTATGGAAGAGCAAACAGCAATACATTTAAAGAAAAACAAATTTGTATGCAATTTTTTTTTGTTGTAAAAACCAAAACATACAAAGAATAAAGAAAAAATACACACTTTTTTAAAGAATACCATACGATAAACAAAAACAAAATCTACATTGATGATCGCTGTCGTCAATGTTTACCAGCAAAGCATACGAAAGTGTTGTTGCTTTTGCACTTGCGTGTAGACCATTGTTGCCCACAATTTTGCTTTCCTATCACGCGAGATAGGACAAGCAAATTCTGCCAACGTTACGTTGACACACATACACTATAAGCTTACTTGTGTGGTTTCTTATAATGATCATGTGTTTGTTGCTTTGTTTTCATCTCAGAGAACAAAATCAAATCAGTCGCTGTTTAGCACTTGTTGAAGCAAGATCTTGTTACGCAACTTTTTTGAATGCTCTTATATTTTTTTGCAAATACACACAGCAAAATGTTTGATGAGAATTGGGAGTATGATTTTTTTTTTATAGAAAATATGGATGGCGAAGCACAATGTATTGTGTGTTATCGTACTTTAAAACATTTTTCATTTTACTTTAAGCTTTTCAGTGTACGACTTAAAATATTGTGATGAATTTTGCTCTCCGCTGCCTAACAAACACAAACGAAACTGTTGTAGTATGTGTGTGGGCAACACTGGTGTAGACAGTGAAGATCGACAAAAAAAAAAAAAAAAACAAAACAAGACAAAGTTGTTTGTGTATTTCATATTGCTAGTGCTGAGTGCCCAATTGAGTATAGAAACACACAGCCTATAGCTAAGAGCATTTACAAAAACAAATGAGCACCAAGAGTATAGGGCTTGGGCACCATTGATATAAATCATACGCCCTATGCAATCAAAATCTGTATTTTCAAAGCAATATGTCTATAATGATGATGGTAATAAATGTGACAATAAAAGTAAAAACTTTTGTTTAAAACGTAGTAAAATTTAATCTAATAATTCAGTAAAATATCCCAGCAAGGCTAAGAATAAAACTAAAATGAATTGCCATGAAAGTAATAAATTTAGAAAGTCTCTGCTTATGTCTCAAAAACAAGTCACCATAACGCACTAAAATTAGTTTCCATTTTCTATAGTTGATATAAGGTTTAAAGCTTTAAGTGTTCGTTTTTTTTTTTAATTTTTGCACTTAATTAATGTAATCACCTAAAGTTCTAATTGTTATGACTAATTCACTGAAAGTAGTCAATAGACTTTTGTTTTGGCTTCAATTCGCTACTTAAATCTTTAAAATCCCCTAAAAACTTTAGAAATTTTGATAAATTTATCAAAAACAGCATAAATTATTATAAATCATACGGTTTTTGTTTTTAATAACTTCTATGTCATTTTAAAGGTACATATCCTTCGTTTGCTCTAACTTGGTTATTGCACATTATAGTGTAAACAGCAAAGAGCTATATGTGATAGCTCTCTCACATATGACGGCAGTGCCGAATCTTATATACCCTTCACCAAATTATACTTTAAAATAAAAATAAATTTTTTTTTTTTTTTTTTTTTTTTTTTGAAATTGTTTTCTAAAAGTATTTTCCAATAATTTTATTTTTTTTTTTTCAATTTATTAGTGAAAAAAATGTATGAAAAAAAAATATTTTTCCCGATTTCGACACATTGTAGGTTCAACTTACTATTGCCTTATATACATCGTTGAAATATCTATCATTAGATGTCCATATTGTCTATATTTATATTGGGTCAAAAATAGAGGTTGTCTCGGATTTTTGCTCATATCTCCGTTATTTATGGACGGATTTTGCTAATTTTAAATAGGAAACTTCTCTGACAGAATTATTGAAAAAGTATGAAGACAAAGAATTGGAGGCATTTCACCATGAAAATTGTTGTCAAACTCAACAAAAGTTTGTACAATCATTGGTAGCTACCCAAGCAGCAATTGCAAAACGTTTGCAAGCTGCAGGATTCATCGAAAAGAAGCAAAATTGGGTACCATAAGAATTGAAGCAAGCAGACCTTGAAAGACGATTTTGCATGTCCGAAATGCTGCTGGAATGCTACAAAAGAAAATAGTTTGTTCTTCATTACTTGCGATGAAAAATGGATCCATTACATTATACCGAAGTAAGAGATCGTATGAGAAGCCCGGCCAACCAGCCGAATCAACACCAAAGCCAAATATCCATGGCGCTAAGGCAGGCGTAGATCCAGAGGGGGATAAAATAGGAATTTTACCCCCAAAACCGAGAAGTCCTCATATGAAAATTAGAAAAAAAAAGAAAAATGTAGAGTGATTGACCTGGATACGCGCCTGAACTAAGGTAGGATTAAAAGGCTTCTACCTATTATGAGCTGCTGAAATCTCACCAGGCCATCACAGGGAACCTGTACTGAACGCAATTGATTCGTCTAATGCAAGCATTGCCCGAAAAACGGCCAGAATATGTGGCCACATATGTAATATTCCATCATGACAGCGCTCCGCCACATGTTTCAATACCTGTTAAGAAGTATTTAGAATGAAGTGGTTGGAAAGTTTTGCCTAAACCATGCCGCGTCGGACTCTATTTGATTCGTTTGATGCAGGACTCTCCCTCTTGGATACAATTCACTTTGAAATAGAGTATCCTCAATTGGCGTGATTCGTTCTTGGCCTCAAAAGATGAGCAGTTTTTTTTGGATCGGAATCAATTTGATGACAGAAAGATTGGAAAAGGTCATAGCTAACAATGGCCAATACTTTAAATAAATTTATATTGTACAAATGTTACAAAATAAAAGCTAAGCATTTGAAATAATCCCACATTTTTAATTACTGGGTGTATAATTCTTGCTTCAACTAGTCAGACATTGACCAAAATTTGAGAATTAATTATGTCTAATGATCCGATCAATCACTGCTATTCTCTTTGGATTCCCTAAGGCTTACAGCTTTAAGTGATTGCTTTAATTTGTGCTGATAATCATTGAAATCGGCTAAAAACTTCAGCAATTATGTAAAATTTTCCAAAAATAGTCAGTATTAATATTAATCATACGTACTGTGAAACAAAAAAACTAAATTTTCAAATATCAGCGTTATTTCTTAATTTAAATGTCTACCACCTTGTATTCAAATAAACTATTAAGGCGGTTGACCAAACGTGAAGAATTAATAAAGTATATCTTTAAATCGCACAAACTAATGACCTAAAAAGTGCAACGTCTTCCTCTGTTGCACTTGAGCCATCTCATTTATTGACCTAATGTTTAAAGCCTTAAGTAATTACTTTAATTTGTGCTGCTAATCATAGAAATCGCCTGAGAACTTAAGCAATTATTTAAAATTTTCCAAAAAGAGTCAGTATTAATATTAATCATACGTACTGTTGAACAAAAAAAAAAAAAAAAAAAAAAAAAATCGAATAACTGCGCGATTTCTTAAGTAAAATGTCTACCATTTGGCATTAAAATAAACGATTAAAGCACTTCAATAAACTGATTTAAATCAAAGGATTTGTGATCAGTCAATTGAGCTAAAATCTAATTTAAAACCTCTTCTATTAAAAATGAACAACATTTGAAGTTAACAAGGGCTCAAAGGATTCGTGATCTGTCAATTGAGCTAAGAACCCAATTTAAACCTAGTTCTACTAAGAAAGGGCAATATTTAAAGTTAATAAAGGCTCAGCAGCCGAAACGATTAATGAAGGAAAAACTCTAGAAGACCTAACTCTTTCAACCACAATTTCAAATGGCCTTTCTTTCTACTGAACTCGTTTTAAAGTACTACATCCACATTATTTTAAATATTTTTAAACTTGTTTAAACTTAAATATCCTTAGCATATTTTAAGCAATAACAACTCCTTTTCTTCTGTTCCCTTAAATCCCATCTTTGTGCAATTTTAGCATAATTAAACTTTTTCTTTTGTTTATGTTTCTTATATATATATTTTTTTTTGTACTGCAACAAAAACTTATTTTCCCCGGTTTTATGCTCATAGTTTTATTTCCTGCTGTTACTACCCCGTCATTCAGTCAGTCAGTCATTTCACTCTGATTTAAAACAATCAAAATTTATGTAGTGTCATTCACTTACGCTTTATTTCCGTTGCGATTTTTGCTGAAATTGTTACATTGATAAGAGCCAGAACCATTGCATTCATTGTTTACATGAATGGTTGATTTAACTAAATGGCGACTTTCCTTCTTACAACCACGTTTTCGTTCGTTCCCTCTTTTGTTAAACACACTATGATAATAAAATGGGGAGATTTGGAGAAAAAAAACACAGAAACTTTAACTAGCAACTGGAAAAAAGGTGAATTTCCTGTAAAGCACAGCAGAAATTGCATTTTTATATTTAACATAAAAAAAAAAAAATGAAAACTTAACGCAACAAATATAACAAATGTGGGTTTAAAATAAGACAGGAGGGGTGTCTTCCTCAACAATAATAAATTCAACTACTGTAAGCTAAAGATAAGTCTTTCTATTTTTTTTCTTCTGCATTTATTTCTGTACTTGATTTTATTCTTTCAACGTTGTATGTCAAATAGAGGGTGTTTACAAGGATTTCAATCATTTTTATGAGTTTTTCTTTCCTTCTTTGGAATGTGGCAAATTTTTCTGTATGAGTGTTTTTTTTTATGTTGTTTCTTGGCTTGAAACAGCAATAACAAAAACAACATTAACGTCTTGTATAGAGGAAAAAAAAGTGCAAATTATACACTCAATGGCTAAAACCCTAAAGGTGTTCTTGCCATTTGTTTTGTGTGTGTGTGTGTGTATGTCTTGTCTTCTTCGTGTTTTTTTTTTCTTTAGCATTTTTCGCTTTATTTCCTCTTTTCATATCTATTGTTATGTTAGTGTTGCTGATTACGTTTATAATAATGATGCTGTTGTAGCTGCTGCTGCAAATAATGATGATGGTGGTGATGATGATGATCATGATGATGCCACGAAAAGGGCGTAACTTTACCTTCTGACTGTGGGGAAATATAAACACAAAAGAGAAATACACTGTAAACAAATTTAACAGAAAATAATAAAAAAAATTCTTAAGAAACTCTTAGTTATAGAAAGTTATTTTACATCTTAATTGATATTATGAATAGTTTTCTAAAAAACCTTAAGTGTTTGCTTAAATTTGCTTCCGGAATAAATGAAACCCACCAAAAATTGTGTTAATTATTGACAATTTACCAAAAATAGTCAGTATTAATATCAATCATACGCACTGTGGTACGAAAATTACTTTTTTGCAAATATCTCGGTTATTGCTAAAGCAATTTGTGGGAAATTTTGACAACGGACAGACTATTCTGATGGTAACAAAAAACTAAAATGTAAAGAAACACAAAATTAAAATTTTTTTTTTTTCAAAATTTTCGTTTCAAAAAAAAAAAAAAAAAAAAAAAAAAAAAAAAATCTACAAAATTTTCTTTTTAAGTGCTAAATAAATTCATTAATTCATTTTAAGAATTTTATTTTTTTTTCCAAAAAACTAAAATTTGAAAATTTTTTTTTAATTTATAAAACCATTTTTAACACAATTTATTCATACAATTTTTCATATTTTCAGAGTTGTTGTCTTGAGAAGTTTTTCCCAAATTTCAAGCCCTATTGATTTTTTTAAATTCAGGTTCTCTTAAAAACTGTAGCAATTATATCAAATTTACTGATAAGTCAGTATTAATATTAATCATACGTAGCGTGGGACAAAAAAAATAAATTTTCAAATATCTTGGTTATTTTTAAACCAAACAACACAAGCATAAAAGAACCATCCATATTGATTAATAACTACTCTTTTAAATAAACTATTGGTCAATTCACAAGGTCTCTTATCATCTCATAATGTCCTATATTCACAATGGGTTTTATTGCTTTTCAAGCAAAAAGTGTCCTAAAATAATACTACTTTCTATGCTATGTTTATTGTGTTATCGTAACGAATCAAAAGAGACCAATACCGAATGCCTAAGAGTCGGTTAAGTCGAGCCCCCGAGTAGTGATGAATTATTACATTAAGACAATATGACAAATAAGAGACCTTGTGAATTGACAAATTATATTTTCTCATTTAAGTAGCTCTTCACTTTTAAAATTTAACTGCATTTTTAGCACCGAAACGAAATTTATTCTGTTTTCGTACCATCTTAAATCATGTGTCTTAAGTGAAGCTGAAATTGTTTGACCTATTCAAGTTTAAAGACTTAAGAGTTGACTTTAACTTACATTGAATTCCCCGAAAAACTGTAGTATTAGTGGCAATTGACTGGAATGTGTCAGTACTAATATTAATCATACGTACTGAGGTACGATAAGTGTAATCTTTGTTATGTTTAAATCAAATTGTTTGCAATTATGCTTGTATAAAGTTCCTTGATCTATTTCAGTTCAGTTCAGCAAAAGTGTTGATATCGAAAAAATAATAAAAAATAAATATTTGTGTTAAAATAAATTTATCGAGAAAAAATTAATGAAAAATAAATATTTTTGTTAAGCAATATATTCATATGTTTTTACTATTTTCAACAAGAGTACATCATTTAACTATTTAGTTTAGTTTTTAGAATTTTTTCTTAAAATTTTTCAGAATTTTGATCAATAAATAAATCTCAATTTTCTTTAATATCGTATCATTCAAATACTTATTCTTAAGAAATTCTTAATGAAATTGGTTGGTATATTAAAGCCGTAAGTATTGGCTTTAATATGCGTGCGCAATCACGGAAATCCCCTTAAAACTTTAGAAACTATATCGAGTTGATCGAAATTATTCGGTATTAATATTAATCATACGCACTGTGAAACAAAAAACTAAAATTTTGAATATCTTGGTTATTTTTAAAGCAAAATGCCTACAATTAAGCATGTAGACAGATGAATAAATTTATTATAAAAACAAGTAAGAGAGCTATATTCGGCTGTGTCGAATCTTATGTACCCTTCACCAAATTATACTTTAAAATATACTTAAATTTTTTTTTAATTTTTCAAATTTTTTTTTTTTCAAAATGGTTTTAAAAAGTTTTTTCCAATTAAAAAAAAAATGTTTAATTTCAAAATTAATTTTTTTCAATTTATTAGTGAAAAAAATTTATGACTAATAAATGTTTTTTGTGAAAAAAATTCGGGTTAAAAATATTTTTTCCCGATTTTGACCCATTGTAGGTCCAACTTACTACAGCCTGATATACATCATTGCAATGGACTTTGAAATATCTATCATTAGATATCCATATTGTCTATATTTATGACTTAGTAATCGAGATATAGTTAAAAAATAGGTAAAAATTTGAGTTGTCTCGGATTTTTGCTGATATCTTCGTTATTTATGGACGGATTTTGCTGATTTTAAATAGGAAACTTCTCGAAAGCATGTCTGACAGAATTATTGAAGATTTGGATCCCGATATTTGGAGCTGATATCTTCGTTATTTATGGACGGATTTTGCTGATTTTAAATAGGAAACTTCTCGAAAGCATGTCTGACAGAATTATTGAAGATTTGGATCCCGAAGATATCTGGGGTCTTCAGAAAATTGATTTCAACAGACAGACAGACAGACGGACATGGCTAAATCGACTCCGCTATATATAAGGTTCCAGAATATATATACTTTATAGCGTCGGAAAATTATATTGTGGAAATTACAAACGGAATGACAAACTTATATATACCCTTCTCACGAAGGTGAAGGGTATAATAAGCAGTTTGTCAAAAGTTTTGCCTCAAACATATGTAGATTTCCATTTCTTTATAGCTGACTCAATTACTTGTACATCTTGGTTGAGTATGTATAATCATTCTCTATCTCTCTCTCGAAATAAATCCCTTTAGGCTTCAATTTAATACGTTTATACTATTTATATTTATTTACATCGTTCAAAAAGATTAAAAACTTTAACATAAAAACAACATAATTGTAAATACATTCACTTGATTCACTGAACCTCACTGGTAACTGTCACTGATCTTCACAACTGAATAACAACTGACCCAATACTGTCCTGTTCCGTCCTGTTCCGTCCTGTCTCCATTCATCTTAAACCCAACCCATTAACCAATATATTGTGTCTGTCATGTCAAGCTAGCCGATCGTGCTGTCCTTTTCCCCTGTCAAGGACTGTATCCTGTTCCTACATATATGTTCACTATGTTCTTGTCTTTTAGGAAATTGGAAATTCGCTTTTGTTTTTGTTAATATTTCCTTATCTCTAAAAAGTCTTAAGAAATTAGAAAAGCTGTTATAGTTACTCTTATAGCCTTTAATGTTGGCTTTACTATGTAATTTCAATCATGGAAATATCTTTAAAACTGTAATAATTATGATAAGTTGTGTGAAATAAGTCAGTATTAATATTAATCATACGTACTGTGGTATAAAAAACAAAATTTTCAAATATCTGGGTTAGTTTTAAAGCAAAATGTCTACAATTTTGCATGCTGCTAGAAAATAAAACCGACAATAAAAGTGGGTTAAAACTATTGAGTTCAATATAAGTGAGATTTATAAAAAAGCAGTTTTTCTATAAAATATTAACTTGCTTTTTAGTCCCACATATTGACTTTGCAAGGTCTTGTTAAGTTTTACAACAACCTTCAAGGAGTAATGCTTCCAGTTCTAGGTCTTCAAACTGACCTGGTCGATCTTTGTCTGCCGTGTCAAAATCACCACTTCTGTACGCACAAACAATCTCTCGTATGTTATAACCTATGTAGCACATTTACCATAAGCTTTGGTGATCAATCGGTGTGCTTCAGCAACACTTTTTTTCATGTTAAAGAAGTTAAAGAAAATTCGACATTTTCGAAGCAAAAATATCTATGTTATTTACACTAACATGTTCAATAGTTAAGGAAAATAAATGACAGATATTTACCCTTCAAAATGACATATAAATTATTAAAAACAAGATCCGCGTTCAAAAGATACGCCATTTATTGTAAACCCCTAATTTTTAAATCATAAAAATATATATTTTTTTTATTTTGTCCGCCTTTTGTTATCATTTAGAGAATATTAAACAAGAGGATCATTATTTCGTATAACCAGGCTTGAAGCTGTAAGTATTGGCTTTGGTTTTCCCTTTCATTCATGGAAATCGCCTGAACATTTTAGAATTTATAAAAGGTTTGCCAAAATTAGTCAATATTAATATCAATCATACGTACTGTGGAACCAAGCGCTATAGTTTTAAATATATTGCTTATTATTACAGCTAAATTACATGATAACAGATGCTATTGCTGGCAATAAATGTCAAATACACAGCCTTTCCTTTAGATAATGAAACCTCAGCCAGAACTTCCAAACAATGGACGCTGATTAAACTGAATGGACTCTGGCAGAACATTTTGGCCTTATTTGCATATTTAGTCCTAGTTTAATAGAAAAACTTACATTTTGCATTTCCTATTATTCAATTAAGATTGTTTTATTTATATTCCTATCATTATCATCTGCCACAACGGGGATATTTAAAATTATCTAATTTCGTTCCCTAGTGCGTATGATTAATATTAATACTGACTGTTTTGAGTAAACTGAACATAAGCAAAACAGTTTTCATGCAATTTTATTAAATTTAAAATTGATAACCTCCCAAAGCTTTAATTTAATTTAAAATGTTGTAAATGTAACAGAAAAAGTGAAAAATATTTTTAGTAAATCTAATAACTCTGGAAGGAAGATCAAATCCTCAGTTGATTAACCTTTTTTTCTCTAACTGTTTCTCCAGCATAAATCTTTGATTTAGTAAGATTTTTCGTAACAACTTCTTTGTTTTTCTTCACACATTTTTTGCTTGTGCTTGGTTTTCTTTCCACATTTTGATAATGTGAATGTTGATTTGTTAAGGAAATGAAATAAAGTACATTTCTGCTCTTTCTTATTTTTTTTTATAGTCTTTTTGAACTATTTTTTTGTTTGTTTGTTAGCTGGCTTTTTGTGTAGGGCGAAAGACCCCTGTTTGTAAGAATGTGTATAACTGCGTGAGTTTGTGTCAGTGAACCATAAAAATCTGAAATGCGTTTTCAGCATTTTGTTTTACAATGAAACTGAAAAAAGAAAAGTATAACTAAAGCTGTGCTTATTTTACTTGAACGATTGTAACACAATTTAAGATTTACAACATTTTCTTTTTGATATGACTTTAATTCTTTTTCTTTTCTTTCCTAATATGGAGTTGGAGTTATTCTTTTACGTTTCTCAGCTAAATATATTGTTCATTTACAATTCTAATAAGTTTTTTTTTTGAAAACATTTCTTTGCTTTTTTGATGGTGTTGTGGGGAAAATTATAGTATTCTATAGAAATATAGCTGCTTTGGTTTTTAGATTTTATACTAATTTCAACTGTGCTTCTATGGAGTCTTGGAATTATATGCTAGATTGCATTTGCTTTATATTTTAGTAGAGCATTTTATTTGATTTTTTTTTTTTTGATATTTAATAAAAACCCTGTTTTTTTATTAAAACAGTCTTTTGTTACTTTCTATTTACAGAAATATTGCATAAAATGCAGTTGTTAACATAAACGATTTTTTAACGATGGCAAGAAATGAAATGAAATTGAATAAAGAACAAATAAAAAAATGTTACAAATTGTAACATAAAGCTGTAACACAATTTGTAAAGATTAGAAAATATTTAATAAGCTACCTAAATAATGAATAAAAGTAATACCCAACTAAAAAATTTCTATATTTTTTTAATTTTTGTAAATTTTTTTTTATAATAAAGATGTTGTTCTAAAAAGGTTATTGTATTTAAATTACCGCCTTCATTACCTATCTTTGTACCAAATTTAAGATATTTTTCTTTAAAACTAACCGAGTTATTTCAACATTTACTATTTTGTGCCATAGTGCGTATGATTAATATTAATACAGACTATTTTCATTAGATTGCTCATAGTTATCGACATTTTTAAGCGATTTTAATGATTAGGGTCTCAAATTAAAGCTAATGGTTGAGGCTTTACACATAAGCTTTAAACAGGTATCTCTTTTTATCAGAATATTATATTATTTGTTAAAAATCTCAGCAAAAATTTAAAATTTTAAACAAATTTACAACTTTTTAACAAAAATCAGAAAATGTTGTTTGTTTTTATTACACAATTTATTGTGTGTTTGGTAGCAAGATATTAAATAATCTAGTTATTTAAAAAAATATTTTTATGTACCACAGAATGTATTGTTGATATTAATACTGACGATATTTATTCTGACACTGCTCAGAACTAACACAATTTTCAGGCGATTTCCATGATTAATGGTTGGAATTAAAGCTTAGACTTCTGTTCAACTTTGTAACAAAGGCCTTTCACATGTAACGCTAAGAATTCCATGAAAATTGCAACTCAACTAAAAAATTTTTACATATTTTATTTTTGTAATTTTTTTTTATAATAAAGATGCTGTTCTAAAAAGGTTATTGTATTTTAATTACTGATTTCATTGCCTATCCTCATACCAAATTTCAGATATTTTTCTTTAAAACTAACTGAGTTATATGAAAATTTACTATTTTGTGCCCTAGTGCGTATGATTAATATTAATGCTGACTATTTTCATTGGATTGCTCATAGTTATCGTAATTTTTAAGTGATTTTAATGATTAAGGTTACAAATTAAAGCCAATATTTGAGGCTTTACATGTAATCAACAATCAACTGTGCATTGTTATCAAAATATGAAATTGTATGTTAAAAATCTCAGCAAAAATTTTGCAAATTTAAAATACATTTACAACTTAAAAAAAAAAAAAATCGGAAAATGCTTGCTTGTTTTTATTACAGAATTTTCTGTGATTTCCAATATTTCTATTTCCCCATTTTCATATTTGTTTCATAGCAAAATTTTAAACAAACTGCTTTAAAAATAATGAAGATATTACAATAGAACTACGATTACGATTTTATGTTCAACATGACGTATGATTGATATTAATAATGACAAATTTTAAAATATTCCTCATAATTTACAAAATTGTTATAGAATTTCAATGATTATGTGCTGAACTTATAGCCATACTTTAATTTATCTTCAAAAAAGAGCTTTAATTTTGTAACGTTTCTACAATATAAATTTATTCAAACTATTGGCCATTGTTAGCTAGGACCTTCTCCCATCTTTCTGGCAACATATGGATTACGAGACAAAAGAACTATCTTTTGAGGCCAAGAACGAATCAAACCAATATCGGATACTATGTTCTGAAGTGACGTATATCCCAGACTAAGCATTCTAAATCGACCGACACAAATAGTATTCAACGGGGCACTGTCTGGAGTATAAAGCGAGTGAAGCAAAACTTTCCAACCACTTCATCCTAAATAGTTTTTAACAGGTATTGCTACATGTGGGCGAGCGTTGTAATGCTGGAATATTTGAGTTCAATATCAAGCCGCATATTCTGGATGTTTTTCGTTCAATGCTCGCTCCAAACAAATCAGTTGCGTTCGGTATAGGATCCCTGTGATGGTCTGGTCAGATTTCAGCACCTCATAATATTTATGACCCTTTTGCTGCCACCAAATACAAAGCATTACCTTAAAGCCATGGACATTTGGCTTTGGTGTCAATTCGACTGGTTGTCCAGTCTTCACATACGACCTCCTTAAGTTCGCGTTATTGTAATGGATGAACTTTTCATCGCAAGTCATGATTCGGTGCAAAAATTATTTTCTTTAGTAGCGTTCAAGCAGCATAATCAGCATTTCGGACATGCAAAATCGTCTTTCAAGGTCTCTCGGCTTCAATGCGTATGGTACCCAAGTTGCCTGCAATTGGATGAATCCTACAGCCCGCAAACGTTTTGAAATTGCAGCTTGAGTAGCTTACAATGATTTTTCAAGCTCTTGTTGAGTTTGACAAGAATCTTCATGGATTCTTGGCCTTATTTACTTCCAGTATAACCAGGATATTTCAAAATTTAAAATTTCTCTAGAGCGTATGATTAATATTGACTTGTTTTGGTAGACTTATCATAATTAACACGATTTTGAATCGATTTCAATGAGTAAGGTCTCAAATAAAAGTCAAGACTTAGGGTTTTAGGTCAATGTAAAAAAGTCTATGAGTACTAGTACAAAATTCCATATAAAATTAAAAAGAAATTATTTATTTTTTTTTTTTTTAATATTTTTTATATTATATTGGTATTTCCCTAAATCTATATTATTAACAATGTTTTATTATCAATCCAGTATAATTTCAATTATTAGCCTTAGAAATAATTAAGCTAATTAAAAATAGAATATATTATTCTCTGGTGCGTATGATTAATATTAATACTTATACTTTTCACTAAATTGTTCCTAGCAAACAAGATTTTCAAGCGATTTCAATGAAAGCCATTACTTGAGGCTTCTACTCAGTAACAAGAAAATGTGTTCATGCACTAGTCTTTGTCGTAGAAAATCTCATGAAAAATTATAAAAAAAAATCCAAAATATTTTTTATTAAATTTTTTTGATTTTTTTTTTTTTTAATTTAATATATTTTTACTGAATTTATTTCTTTAACTATTCACCGTCTAAATTTCAAATGCATAGCCCTTAAAATAACCAATATAATTAAAAATTAAAATTTTGCATACCTAGTGCGTATGATTGATATTAATTTAGAGTATATTTGTTAAATTGTCCATAACTTATACAAATTTCAAAAGATTTACTAAATTATGGATGTCAATGAAAGCCAACACTTAAGGTTTTAAGTTGTATTAAAGCTATACTGATTATATTATTTCCTGTTAAAACTCTCGTTACAAATTCATTACAAGTTTGTTTTTTTTTTTTTAATTTAAAATTCGAGTGAAATTTAATAACTTTATTAAAATTAAACTCCTACAATCATTATCGTCATTTAGATTTTTGTTATTTAATCTGATTTCCGTTGTGCTGAGTATTTTTTTCCATTTTCGTTTAGATTTCAGTTTTTGTTTTTTTTTCTACTTTTTGTTCAGCCAAACTACTGAAACTGGTAGTACCAGTGCACCATTTACCTACACATAGACAAACAATTCAAACTTAAATATACAAACAAACGTAGATACTTAGTTACACTGACATAGACAAACAGACGAGGGTAAGCATGCGAAGTTTTTACAAAAATTGTTTTAAAAGTATAATGAATTTTTGTAAGATTTGGTTTATGAACTATGGAGGTCATATATGCAATACTTGGATTAATTCATAACATTATTTTGAAAGGTTTCGTTTCTTTTTAATGTAATAACAAATTTTGTATAAATCAGTTAAAGTTTTATATCTTAATTTGTCTTTAATTTTGACTGCCCTTTAGTGCCAGCCTTCGTTTATTACTACCATCAAACTTTTCCGAGTTGAAATTTGAGTTCGTCCTGTTTTTTTTTTGCTACAATAATAACAACAGCCAGCAAAAGAAAAAAAACGAAATAATATCAACAGAAAAGTAATCTATCGTCAGTCGTCGTTGTTACGTTTGTCTAGAAAAACTAAAAAAAGAAAGAAATATTCTGTACACACTGACGTTTTTCGGATTCTATTTGTGTGAGTATCTGTGTGTGTGTGTGTTTAGCTGACAGCATTATATGTAACAACAGCAGTAACAGTTCCACCATCAACTCTAACATCGTTTTCGCTTAAAATGATGTAATTTCGCGTGTTCGCGCAATTCAATTTCCTGCAAACGGAAATGCTTCAACGAATATTTGAGCTTGTCAAAAACAACTAAAAACTAAAAACAACACACACACTCACTCCCACTCACACTGAAACTCTCCCTTACTAAATGGAAAAGAATCTGAAACGAGAATGTATGCTTTTTTTTCTTTCTCGGTAGAGATCTAACTTTAGTTTAGTGTTTTATTTGTAGAGGTTTTCACTTCAAGTAAATGTTCTAAATGTAAAACGTAAAAGCAACACAAATAGACTCCAAACTCCATTTGGAAATCACAAAAAGTAGAAAATTACTTCTTGTTTTTTCGGTAATTTTTGCTGGTTATTTTTGTCTACCGCTAGTTTTCATTGCAGCTCCTTTTCACTCTCTGTTTAGTTTACAATATTTGTGCTGAATTTACTGTAAATACAATCAGTAGCAAAAAAAAAAACTAAAAGAAAATATTTGCTGTTTGTTTATTTGGCGATAATGGTGGGTGTGAGTGGCTCCTCAAAGCCAGGAACGCTTTTATGATTTTATTGAAGTGGGCGAAAAAAGGAATGAATATTAAAATAGTTTAAGAAAAATATTTATTTTTTTACTTTTTATAAATATTTGTACAACAAATGCATATTTTCAATTAATGCTTTTAGTAATATTTTACCAATTCTGTTAACTATCTATACTCAAAATCTTAAACAAATTGCTTTAGAAATGACTTAGATATTTGAAAAATTGTTTTTTAAAATACAGTGCGTATGATTAATATTAATTCTGACTAATTTTCGAAAATTGCTCATAACTAACATAATATGCAGGCGATTGGAGCAATTAGGAATTTATATTATAAACAAGAGTTTAATTTAACTTTATAGTTAATTATATAAACAGTTTTTACTGAAGACTCTCATCGGCAGTTAAACAAAATAGTTCTTTCAATATTAATAAAATCAGTATAAATGTTTTCTACAACAAATTCCATTAAGACTTAGCATATTTAGCTTATGTTAATCGCAGTCCTTATTATCTATCTAGTGGCACACTGTCAAACTATTTTTTTTTTGAATAAACCAAATATTTAACAAAATTATTGTAGATTCCAGAGAGCGTATGATTGTTATTAAAACTGACTAATTTGGGAAAATTGGCAATAATTAACACAGTAATCTAGCGAATGCAATGCGTAAGCCACGACTTTAGTTTATCTTCGTTATACGAAATTGTAAAGTTTATGTAAAAAATAAAACAAAATTTTTTAAAAATATTTTTTTTTTTAAATTTAAAAAAAAAAATTCCAAATTTTTTGAGAAAAATTGTAAACATATTACATGTTTTAATTACAGAATTCATTGTATGTTCGATGGAAAATTTTAAAATAAATTGCTTTGATAATAACCCAGTTATTAAAAAAACAGTTTTGCGAACCACTCTGCGTATGATTGATATTAATTCTGACTAATTTCTGTATTTTGCTTATAATTACCACAATTTTCAGACGATTTCCATAGTTAGTGGCTCTAATGAAAGCTAAGACTTTGCATCAACTTTAAAGCAAATACCAACAAAATGTTTCTTTAAGAATTACATGAAAGATTAAACTTAATCTTTATTTCAAAATTTTTTGAAAATATTTTTTTTTTTCTACTGGCACTAACAGCCTGCTTGTGTGAATCTTTTAGTTCATTCGAATAATCAAGCGATTCAATAAAGTTTGAAGACCAAGAATTGGGGACACGATACCATGAAGATTGTTATCAAACCCAACAAGAACTTGCAAAATAATTGGGAGCTACTTAAGTAGCAATTTCATAACGTTTGCGAGCAGTAGTATTCATCCAAAAACAGGAAAATTGGGTACCGTATTAATTAAAGCCGAGAGAGCTTGAAAAACGATTTTGCATGTTCGCAATGATGATTGAACGCTATAAAAGAAAATCATTTTTGCAGGGAAACATTACTTGGGATGAAAAATTGATCCATTATAATGACTCGGATCGTGTGCGAAGCCCAAGAAGAAACGACACTAAAGCCAAGTATCTCCGAAACAAGTTTCAATACCTGTTAAATCAATTTAGGAAAATGTGGTTGGGAAGATTTGCCTCACCCACCTTATAGTCCAGACCTTTCGTCGTCAGACTACTATTTAATTTGATTGATGCAGCACGTTCTTTCCGGGATTCTTTTCACTTCAGAACAGAGTATCCAAAATTGCCTTGAATCGTTCTTGGCCTTAAAAGATGAGCACTTCTGTTGGCGCGGAATCCATATGTAGCTAGAAAGATGGGTCATTTCTGGCCGCATTTCAGTAGCGTTCGGTGCTGTTTCCCTACGATAGCCTGGCCAAATTGCAACAGATCGTAATAAATATGACCTTTTTGGTACCACCAATTACAGAGCATTACATTGGCTCCATGGTTATTAAGCTTTGATGTCGACTCGGCTGGTGGGACGAGCTTCACATATAGTAACTTAAAGTTCGGGTTATCCTAATAGATCCATTTTTCATCGCAAGTAATGATTTGGTTCAAAAATGATTTTCTTTTATAGCGTTCAAGCATCATTTCGGACATGCAATATCATCTTTCAGATTATCTCAGCTTCAATTCCCTGTTTTTTGATGAATCATGCTGCTTGAAAATATTATAAAATTGGTGCTTGAGTAGCTCCAAGTGATTTTGCAATCTTTTGTTGAGTTGTACAACAATCTTCATGGAGTAATGCCTCCATTTCTTGGTCTTCAAACTTTTTTGTTTCACTGGCCTGGGCGATCTTTGTCGTGCGTGTCAAAATCACCACTTCTGAACCGCACAAATCATCTGTCATACATTGGCACCCATTAACCATAAGCTTTAGTGAGCAATCGGTGTGCTTCAGTGGCACTATTTTGTCAAATTAAAGAAGTAATGCAAAACTTCTCGCATTCTCGAAGTAAAACAAACTTAGTTGGTTACACAGTAATTTTTAATAAATAATTGGGAACAAATGGCAGAGATGCACCCTTCAAAATGACATATAAGTTAGTAAAAACAAAAACTGCGTTCAAAAGAACCGCCATCTGTTTTGAATCCTGCATTTTTAAGTTAATATAAAGAAATATTCTGTAAAAACTTTTCTACAACAAAAAATATAACAATCATGCATATATCATGAATCTTTATTCACTTCTTTTCTTTCTATATGGTAGTAAAAAATTAGCTTTAAAAGTAATCCAGATGTTTTAAAACAACTAATTGTGTACAACACTGCGTATGATTGATATTAATACAGACTTATTTTGAAAATTTGTCAATAATTACAAATTTTTTTTATCAATTTCGATAACCAAGGGCTTTTATTAAAGTAAAGATTTCAGTTTACCTTCACCATACGATTTTTTTATTAAATTATTCGTTAAAAATCCAAAGAAATATTCAGTAAAGTATTTTAAAAAATTTTCCAATAAAACATTTTAAACTTTTTTACAACAAAAAATTTTACAATCATGCATATTTCATGATTCTTTATTGAGGTATTTCCTATCTAACCCATTTGTTTTAAAAAACTAAATGTGTACAACACAGCGTATGATTAATATTAATATTGGCTAGTTTTGGAATACTGCTGATAATTTACAAAATTGTGTGGCTATTTCAATGATTAGGAGCTGGATTTAAAGACAAGACCTGTATTTATCTTTAGCAAAAGATTATTCGTTAAAAATCTCATGAAAACTTAACAAATTTTGTATTAAATATTCAACACAAATTTAATTTTTTTCTGCCAAAAATAAAATAAAAGTTTGGAAGATTAAATTTAATTTTATTTGTGTTCAGACAATTTCTGTTAGAAATAGTTTCTTGAACAAATAGATTAATGTTCACAGCATGAAATAAATTTCAAAGGTTTTCTTAATTTAATAAAATTTCCAGACTTTTTCAATGAATAAAGGCCCATATGCAAGTCAGGACTTCAGGTCATCTTCAACATATGATTTTCGTTTTATTATTCGTTAAAGATTGCATAAGTTGTTTAAAATGAATGAATGAACCCCTGTATTCATGATCAATTTTTAATTTAATAAAAGTTTTATAAAACAAAATGTTCATACATAATTTCTTTCATTATGAATAAGGCCTTGAATCTTTTGTACTACAAATAAAGCACACCTCTGTTTCATAAATTTTAATTACATCTAATTTTGTGTTTAACATTGTATATGATTGATATTAGTATTGTCTAATTTTGGAAAGGTTTCCAATGTTGTTCAATTTTACTGGGTAAGTGCTTAACTTAAAAGCAAGACATTAATCTATTTTTACCAATCAAATTTGCAATTTCTGTTAAAAGTCAAATTAAAAATTCAACAATATTTTTTTTTGTTCAAAATAAATTTAAAATTTTTCTTCGAGAAAAATAGTGCAGATTTCATATATTTTTATTGCATTTTCTATCATTTTCCTGGTAGCGAAATTCCACACAACTTTCTTTAAAGACAAGCTATTTATTAAACAAATTATCTTGAAATTCCTCAGTGCGTATGATTGATATTAATACTGACTTATTTTGGGAATTTGCCAATAAATAACAAATTTTGTTTAATGATTTTAATCATTAATAGCGCATTTGAAAGCCAAGAGTTCAGTTTATGTTCAGCATAAAATTTAAAAATTATTTCATAAAAATTTAATGAAAAATTCCACAATAATTTGGTTCAAAAAAATTACCAAAAAATTTAAAGTTTTTTCTACAACTAAAATAACACAACGATGCACAGATAAATTTTGGTGTCAGAAACCCTATTTATCGACCACTCAATTTCAAAAATCTAATGATAGAGTTTTGTAGAGAAATGTTTACGATGTGGACGATTTTTATAAATTTCAGTTTTTCTTAGTTTCGTCCATATAATTCTCGGTGCCAAATTTCAATGTTCTACGACCACTCCTTATAATTTTAGCACAAAAATATATGATGGCATCCCTCTGTGCGATGTGGTGAGTTTCATTGATATTTCTTTCTGCCTTCATTATCTATTTTGTAGCAAAAAATCTCAGAATTAGCTTTAGATTAAAAAAAAAAAAAATCGTTAAATTTCCCACAATGCGTATGATTAATATTAATACTAGATTTTTTTGAAATTGCCCATAATTAACACAATATTCAGGAGATTTCAATGCTTAAGGTCTCATATCAAAGCTAAAACTTAGATTTATCTTTAACAAAAGATTTTCTATATTATTCGTTAAACATTTTATATAAAATTTTAAATTTTTCTAAAATTTATTTTTAGAAATTTTTTCATCAAAAAAATAAGTATTTTCTACAACAAATAAGACAAAATCCTTGAAAATTGCTTATAGTGTTGTAACACTATTTTATATATGTGTGGTGGCAAAATTTTACATTATTTGCTGTTATAATAACGCAGATATTTAAATAAATCGTTTTACGTTCCACAGAGCGTATGATTAATATTAATGTAGACTATTTTTTTTAAATTGCTTATAAATATTGCAATTTTTAGGCGATTTTCATGCTTAAGGGCTTAAATTGATGTAAAGTTTTTAGTTCAAATGTGCATGAAACTATTTTTAGTTTATAGTAAATATATTGATAAAAATTGTAGAAAACAAATTGAAAATTTTAAAATATTTTTTTTTTTTTTTTTTATTTCTTGCTTACTCAAATTTTGTGTTAATTTTTCATTGTTTTTGTTTCAGAAATCTAGTTATTGAAATATATATGTTTTTGGTTTACCAATATATAGTCTTTTTTGGGTTACAATAAAGAAAATTTTCAATTCCTTTGATATAATTTGTGTATAACCTAATTAGCTATTTCGTTGCAAAATTTTCAGGATTGTAGTATAATCAACATTTTTATGACTGCTCAAACAGTATTCTGGGTGCTTGTTTGGTGAAATAATGGACCGATATTACCCATTTCCATTTTTCAAAAAATTACACAATTTTTTATTTAAATTTTCTAAATTTGTATTTTTTTTGTTAATTTTTTTTTCATTTTATTTTCTATTTCAATTGCTGCTTTAATTATCTATATAATGTTAAAATTTCAGACAATTATATTTAACAATAAGCAAGTTATTTAAAAATTAAGATTTTTGTTCCCTAGTGCGTATGATTGATATTAATATTGTTACTTTTCTGGAAATTACACATAACTCAGGGAATTTAGGAGTTATTGAAAATGTTAAGGTTGCAAATTAAAGCTAAGACTTGAGGCTTTAAGTCAATTATTACAGTTTTTTAGCAGGCATCAATATAATTACAAATTTAAAACTTAAACAAAATTTTTAATATATTTTTTTTAATTTTACTAATTTTCTATTTTCAATTTTATAATCGATATATTTAAATTTCAGACTATTAGCTCCTTTAGTTTGCGCCCTATTGTGTTTTCAACAGACAGATAGCTTGATCGTCTTAAAATTTCATAAGGAGCCAGAATATATATAATTTTTGGTTCTACGATTAATATTTCGATACGTTATAAGCGGAATGACAAAATCAATATCGTTTTTGATGCTTGATATAAAAACTAAGTTTTTTAAATATTAATAATATTTCGTTTCACATAGCGTATGATTAATATTAATTCTTATTATATTTCCTAAATTGCTTATAACTGAAACTCTTTTAATTCTTTATATGGCTAATTAAAACTTTCATTTATAGTTTTTAAAATATTTAAAAACAACATTTATTTAGTTTTTTAAAGGTTTTTTAAAGCATTACATTGCTTTTAATATTTCCTTTTTATATTTCTAATTAAATTTTTATTTAATTTCCCTTCTATCCCCTTTTTTTCAAACATCATTGGTAGCTTAAAAATTTACGCTGTCTCTTCGTTTTTATTTGCTGTCGAAAAGTTTTACTTTGGCAATATAATAAAAACTTTTTTTTCTTCCACTATATGCCATGTTTGTTATTGCTCTGGGAGGTAAAACAAAAAGAAGAGGAAACGAAATATAGGGAAAATTGTTGGCGAAAAACCTCCAAAAATAGTTTGGCTGTTGCAAAAGTTTTATACTCACAGATTTGTTAAAACGTGAAATTCAAACTGTATGGTTGGCGGCAGGGGAAAGACAAAAATGTCACCCATTTCATCAAGGCAGACTAAAAACTTAAATCCCAAATATTGTCCTACAGTAGCAGAGAATTAGTTTCTTCCTTCTTTTTTTTCCAATTTCAGTTTTGATGTTGAAATAGTTTTAGCCACCAACAATGTTTTACTACTTTTGTGTTGTTTTTTATTTTTTAATTCTGTTTTTCGGATTGTTTGTTGTAAATTCGCATAAAAGTTATTTAATTGAGTCCGCCTTCGTTTTTGGATTTACAAAAGTTTTTATTTTTTTGTTTTGTAGGGGGAGATATAAAGCTGCTGCTAGTGTCTGTGTGTGTAGTTGTCTGTCTGCTTATTGCTATCTTTTTGTGTGTGTTTAATTGACAAATACTTGGTGGGGGGGTATGGCATTAGAAAACGGAGTCCCAGAATTTAGATTGCAAATCCTCTCGTGAACAGCAACTTTCAATGAAATTGCGTTTTGTGTAGAGGCTGGTTTTTTTTTCTGGGTTTCTCTGTTGGTTAAAGAATTTAATTTTGTTGTTAAAGTTTTTCAGCTTAGTTTTTGAAAACGTTTTGCTTTTAATGTTGATTGCTGGGCCAATCATAATAGGCTGGTGTATTGGTATGCGTTTGAATGTTGAGGTTAAATTGAGTTTAGTAGTCTGTTTGAATCTTTAAAAGGGATTGATCCCTTTTTAGCAGTTTTTTTTTTTCAACGAACTAAATCAAGTTAGAGTATGGTTTTGCAGGCTGTTGTATATAAAAGTTGATGCTAATGGTAAAGCGGTAATTAAGAAAACGTTGATTTGGTTTTTTATTTGATTTCTTGTTAAAAAAAAATTAGTTTAATCGGCCTTTTTTTGTTTATTGCTGTTAATTAAGCATTAAACTCAGGAAAATATTTGGAATTTTTTAAAAATTCATTGCAATATATATATTGAAGAAAATTAAAATAAATAGTTTCCTTACCACATGTTTGACCTAATTTTAGTTTAAAAACTGAAGCTTTTGTTCCCTAATTACATTTGTTTAGGCTTTGTTAATTATATTCTACAATTCCAGCTACATAGCTGTACAAATATTAAAGTTATTTAAATTTTTCAGTTTCATACTACAGTGCGTATGATTAATTTTAATTCTGGCTATTTTCAGTAAATTGCTTATAATTTACACAATCTTTGACATATTTGCAGGAATATTGGCTAGAATTAAAGTAAACAGCTGTTAGTTTAAATTTGATGACTTTTGTTATAAAAATTTGGTTAATAATTTAAATTTTGCTCTAAATTTACTAAGGTAATGAAAAAAGTGTCTGATTTTTTTTTTTTAATTTTTGATTGTTTTATGAAAAAAATAATTTTTAATTTAATTGGTCTTATAATATTTAAATTTACAACAACAAACATCTTCTTAATTTAAAATAAAACAATTTAATTATATATTTTTGTTTCACATTTTTCCGAAAAAGAAAATGTTAAGCCTAAATTAAAGCTATATTAGCCTTAAATTAAAACCAAATCTTTACAATTTGAAAGTATATTTACTTTAAAAATGTGTTATAAGTTCTTTAATAGCTTGTTAAAGAATAAATAAAAGTTTTAATAAAAAAAAAATAAATAGTTTTGCTTAATTTTTGGTTTGCAACATTTCCGGTTGTTTAGTTTTTCTGTGTAGTGTCCAAGTTTTACACAGTTTTTTTGCAAAATAAGAAATTTTAAAACATATTAAGAATTAGGATTTGAAAAATATTTTTTTTTTTCTAAATTTTATTATTTAATTTAATTATAAATATTTATTGCAATTCTTTTTATACTATTATATTACCACCTAATCCGCCTATTCTGTGTTAAAATTTCAGTAGAATATCTTTTCAAATGGCCAAGTTATTTCAAAAATTATTTTTCGTTTCACAGTACGTATGATTAATATTAATTCGTACTTGTGTGTTAAATTGTCTGTAACTAATGCAAATTTTTAACAATTTCAATGATTTATAGCGCAAATTAAAGCTAACACTTAAGGCCTTAAACTGATTTTTTCAGAGTTTTTATTTACAATACAATATATTGAAATTTTTTAATAAATAAAATTTGTTTAACTTTTTAAATTTTTTTTTGTTTTTTAAAAGGAGGCGTAAATTTAATATAATTATACACAATGTTTAGTAATGCATTAACCTAAAGTTATGCTGACAATTTTCCTAAAAAAAATAGTTTTAACCAACAGTACAGCTATCTGTTTACATATAACCAGACTTCGTGTTAATGGGGGTTAGTCAGTTGTTACCTTTTTTGAGATAAAGTTGGTAGCTAAAGTTGGTAGCTAAAGTTTTAAATTGACAATATAATATTCAATTTTTTTTTCGAAATATTGATTTTTTCCATAACATGTACTTTTACTTCAATTACCGACTTCATTAGTAACCTAGTGTTGAAAACGTATTAGTAGGTTTTAAAAAATATTTTTTTTTCTCTAAATTTGTTTATACTAAATATTTATTAAAATTCTTTTTATACAATTAGATTATCACCTAAATCAGCTATTTTGTTTTAAAATTTCAATAGAATTGCTTTGCAAATGGCTAAGTTATTAAACAAGTAATTTTTCGTTTTACAGTACGTATGATTAATATTAATTCGTACTTGTTGTGTTAAATTGTCTGTAACTAATGCAAATTTTTAACAATTTCAATGAATTATAGCGCAAATTAAAGCTAACACTTAAAGCCTTGAATAGATTTATTCAGAGTTTTTATTTACAATACAATATAATTTTTTTTTTAATAAATTAAACATTTTTTAACTTTTTAAATTTTTTTATTTTTTAAAAGGTAAATTAAATATAGTTATACACAATGTTTAGTTATGTTTTAACCTAATGTTATACTGACAATTTTCCTAAAAAAAAAATAATTTTAACCAACAGTATAGCTATACGTTTACATAAAACCAGACTTCGTGTTAATGGGGGTTAATCAGTTGCTCTCTCTTTTTTGAGATAAAGTTGGTACCTAAAGTTTTAAATTGACAATATAATATTAGATATTATTTTTTCAAAATATTGATTTTTTCCATAATATGTTATTTTACTTCAATTAACGCCTTCATTAGTAACCTAGTGTTGAAAACGTATTAGTAGGTTTTAAAAAATATTTTTTTTCTCTAAATTGTTTTATACTAAATGTTTATTAAAATTCTTTTTACACTATTAGATTACCACCTAAATCTGCTATTTTGTGTTAAAATTTCAGAAGAATTGCTTTACAAATGGCCAAGTTATTTATAAAAATAATTTTTTGTTTCACAGTACGTATGATTAATATTAATTCGTACTTGTTGTGTTAAATTGTCTGTAACTAATGCAAATTTTTAACAATTTCAATGAATTATAGCGCAAATTAAAGCTAACACTTAAAGCCTTGATTAGATTTATTCAGAGTTTTTATTTACAATACAATATATTGAAATTTTTTAATAAATAAAATTTTGTTTAACTTTTTAAATTTTTTTTATTTATTTTTTTTAAAAAGAGACATAAAATAAAAGTGTATATTCATATATTTTATTCCTAGTATCACCATGTATAATTATGTTTTAACCTAAAGTTATACTGACAATTTTCATACAAAAATTATTTTAACCAACAGTATAGCTATAAGTTTACATATAACCAGACATCGTGTTAATGGGGATTAGTCTGTTGCTCCCTTTTTTGAGTCAAAGTTGGTAGCTAATGTTAAAGTTTGACTTTTGGTTTGTGAATATTTCTGTTAGTATTTTACTTTTTAAAATCACATAAACATTTTTTTCAAAAAACTAAAAAATTATTGTTTCTTTAAATTTTCTAAACTTTTTTTTTTTTGTTTAAATTTTTTCCATATTGTTTTTTATTTCAATTGCTGCTTTAATTATCCATGCAATATTAAAATTTCGCACAATTATCTTTAACAATATGCAAGATATATACAAAATAAACTTTTCGTTCACTAGTGCGTATGATTGATATTAATATAAACCTTTTTTTGTAAATTACACATAACTCAGGTAATTTAGGAGTTATTGAAATTATTAAGGGTGCAACTTAAAGCTAACACTTGAGGCTTGAAAATGGATCATTAAAATTTTTTTAACAAAGATCAATATAATTTAAAATTTCATACTTAAAAAAAAAAAAATATAAACATTTTTTTATAATTTTATTTTAAATTTTATTACTGGTTTGTTTAGATTTTTGATACCTATAATTATATAATTCCTTTTTAGGAATATTACCAATTTTGCTTTTTGTTTAAAAGAATTAGTCCTTAAGATAGCAAATTTAACATTTACATTTTCTTTTTTATCTTTTTAATATTATTTTATTTAATTGCCACATAACCCAGAGATTTCTTTGTTAAGCTACTTTTGTAATTATATTAACAAAATATCGAACTTTAAGCTTTTCAATTTCTATTTCTTCAATAACCTTCAATACAAATTCCCTTGCCTAGTTTAAATCTCTTTCCCTTCTATTATTCTCTGCCCAAAATCCTATAGACCTTTGCTATTTCTGTTACATTGTTAATTATATATTAAAGCTGCTTATGTTGTGCTTAGCACCTTCATGCTCATTTCATTTTTAAACAATGATTAAAACTGAAACCAACACAAATATGTATGTTACACTGACGGTTAGACATACAGATAGGAAAGTGAAACGATATTCGTCCACTTACTCATCAGCAACTAAATCGTTAAGCTTAAATTGTGAAATGAACAGCATCATAGGAGAACAGTGTAGAAAAAAAGCAAACACATGCACACAGGATAATAAATGACGAGGCAGGCAATTTATACTGAATTTTTTATTTTTTCTGCTGTTTTTTTTTTATTACTTTTCAACAACAAAATCTGAACGAAAAAAATTGTAATTAAATTTTCTGGGAAAACATTGTGAGCACAAAAAATTAAAAATACTAAAAACGAAAAGAAATTAAGGTATATTGAAGTTGGTTGTAAGGTTAATTTAAAGTAATAATTTCCAAAAAATTGTTATAAAAAATTGAGTTCTTTAAAGAATGAAATAAAAATAAATTTGTTGTTATCAATATGTTTGCAATTTTAACTGTAGATGAATAATAAAAGACAATTTATGTGAAATTAGTTTTGGAAAAATTTATTAATTTTTTTTTTTTTTTTAATTTAGAATTTATTTTTTAACTCATGAAATGTTAATGACATTAACATAAGTTGACAATATCCAATATTTGACATCAAGTCTTAAGTGCTGGCTTTAATATTCACCCTAAATTTAATTCATTGCCTCAAAATTGTTTCAGTTATAGGTAACTTACCGACTAAATTCAATATTAATATTAATCATACGCCCTATGGAACCAAAATTTATATATTAAAATATCTTGGTAATTTTTAAAGAAAGTTGACTGAAATTTTAACTGAAGATAGGTAATAAAAGCGGCAGTTGATCTGATATTGATTTTGGAAAAAATATAGTAGAGAAAGTTTGTAAAAATCATTTTAATTTAGAAAATTTTTTTAAAATTTGCTATGACCTGCTCATCTTTTGAGGCCAAAAAAGAATCCAACCAAGAGGGAGCGTTCTGCATCGATCGCAACAAATAGCATTTGGACCCACATCATTTTCCATAACTTTTTACCAGGTATTGCCAGATGTGGCTGAGCGTTGTGATGATGGAGTATTACGGGCGTTTATCGGCCAATGTTCGGTTCAAACGAATCAAATGCATTCGGTACAGGTTCCCTGTGATGGTCTGGTCAGATTTCAACAGCTCATGGATATTTGGGTTTGGTGTCGGTTCGGCTGGTTGGCCAGGATTCACATACAATCTCTTGCATCTCATTGTAATGGATCCATTTTTCATCGCAAATAATGATTCGGTCCAAAAATGATTTTCTTTTATAGGATTCAAGTATTTTTTCGGACATGCTAAATCGTCTTCTAAGGTTTAAAATTTCTCTGCTTTTAGATGAATACTGGTGTTCTTTCGAACATTTTGAAAATGCTGCTTGAGTAGCTCCCAATGTTCTTGAAAGGTCCTGTTGTAGTACATCCAATTCTTGGTGTTCAAACATTTTTTACTTGCCGAGGCTTCCGTGTCAAAATCATCACTTAGTCTAAACAAAATTTATAATTTATTTTTTTTTTCATGACTGAAATGTAAATGATGTTATTATTTGATGACTATATTTAATACTTCACATCAAACCCTATATATTAGCTTTAATTTTCCACCTTAATCTTTTATATTGCTCCAAAATTCTTGGAGTTATGCTTACTTTACAGTAATAAGTATAGATTAATATTAATCATACGCACTATGGAACAAAAAGTTATATATTAAAATATCTTGATCATTTTTAATGATAATTGTTTGAAATTTTGACTGTAGGTAGAAAACAAAAGCAGCAATAGAAATGTTGGAAACTAGATGGGAAAATTTTATTATTTTTAGAAAAAAAATGGTAAAGAAAATTCTGAAAAAAATTTTAAAATTTATAAAACGTATTTTTTTTATTTTGCAAAGTTTTTATGGAAGAAACCAATAAATAAATAAGTTAAATGTTTATCTGGCTTTAATTTAAGTCTTTAATCATTTAAATCGCTTAACAAATGTAGGTATTATTAACCATTTACAGGGAATAGTTGATAATAATATTAATCATACGCACTGTAGGCTTTAGTACAAGAAGGCTAAAATACAAGAAGTCCTAACAGTATTCCTTAAAGCTTAAATAATTAATTAATCAGACTTGCTCCTTTAATTTACATCTTATAAGTGACAGTAATATTTAAAAATTTAGAATTTGTTTTTTTCATGAATGAAATGTTAATGATGTTCTTATTAGATGACTATATTTAATACTTCACATCAACCCCTGTGTATTAGCTTTAATTTGCCATATTAACCTTTTATATTACTCTAAAATTCCTCGAGTTATGCTTACTTTACAGTAATATGTCTATATTAATATTAATCATACGCACTGTGGAACGAAAAGTTATATATTATAATATCTTGATCATTTTTTAAGCAAAGTGTTTGAAATTTTAACTATAGATGGATGATAAAAGCAGCAACAGAAATATTGGAAATTAATTGGGAAAATTTTGTTATTTTTAGAAAAATTTAGTAGAGAAAATTTTTAAAAAATTTTAAAATTTAAAAAATTTATTTATTTTTATTTTGTAAAGTTGTTATAGAACTAATCAACAAATAAATATGTTAAATATATTAATGGCTTTAATTTAAATGTTCAATCATTTAAATAGCTTATTTATTGTAGGTATTATTAACTTTTTTACTGAAAATACATGGTATTAATATTATTCATACGCACTGTGCTTCCCAAAAATATATTATCAAGTATCTTTAAAGCTTTGCTAGTTGAACATTTAATTTTTTTAGCATTTAACTTATTAATATTTTCTTTATAAAGTTTGCATAGTTTTCCAAAAATAATTTATTATGCCTTGCAGTATATTTTAGGATTTACAAGAGACTTAAAAATAAATTTTATTTTATTGTATAAAATATTGTGCTACTAAGCTGACTTAAAATGTAAGAGCCCATATGTTGGGTTTTTTATGAATATAGTTTTTTATTTCCAGCAAAAAAAAAACACACTCATGTGTGCAGGCAGGCCTGCAATTGTAGAAAAATGAATGACAGCAATTTTTATATGGCATATGACCACGACATTTAAACTTTAGCTATTTGTGTGCTGTTTTTACTCCTTTAGACGCATATTTTAAGGTCTGCATGTAAATTGTTTGTTTGTGTGTTTAAAGGACTTTAGTAGGGCTTTTAGATTTCATTACTAGTAGGTTTGTTTAAATGGAAGTTTCACCCTGGTTTATTTCATTTAGTTTTTGGTGGGTTTTGTCTGTTTATATGTTTGTCTGTTTGCCCGGCTGTCTGTCTGTGTCAGTCAGTCTCAGCAAATGACTGACATTGTATTTTACATTTACTGACAGCCAGGCGTTACAGCATAAAAATACCGAAAAATCACACACCAACAGAGACAAACGAGGCTAAACGGAAAAGGATTTTAAAAATTTAAAGAAATTTTAAATATCTTTAAAGGAGTAGTAAAAAACATATTTATTATGTATAAAAACTTAGACTTTGTCTCTTGTTTTGAAAGTTCTTTTGAAACCTTTCTCCTACATACACTTACATTATTTTCCGCCAGCAACCAATAAATGCATTTCTACACTTCAATGGCTGTTTGGTCGAATAGTTTTGTTTGTTTGTCTATTTTTTTTTATTCCTTTCGGCTTTTAATACTCACATACACACACTTTCCTAGAGTTCACTGTTAAAAACATGTAAATGTCTGTTTGTTTTTCCACTCATACTAAAACCTAACACTCACGTATATGTATTGCTAAATATACGTGTATGTATGTATGTGTGTGTGTGTGTCTCTAAGTTTGTGTTTGTACTTTAGGTTTTGTGTTTAAATAAGCAGCAGCAATTGTATGTTAAGGCTATAAATGCCAAACATACGATTGCTTCTTGTTTATGAGTAAATATTGGCTAAAAGCCAAAAAGTATGCAATGCTTTTCTTTTTCATTTGCTATTGTTGCCTTCATTGATTCACTCATTCATTCATTCATGTACATATTTAAGTATGTACGTATGTTTTGTTTGCACAAAGTTTAAAGGAACAAACAAATGAAGCTTTTAATGCGTTTTTTATCTGTTTTTATTTCTTTTTTTTGTTTTGCTGCACATTGTAATCCTGCCTTGAAATATGTTAGTCTAAAGTTGAAAAAAAACTAGATAAACTAAAACTTGGTAAACTTTTTTTTTAATATTAAAAAAAAAGATTAGTTTTTAGGTCACTAAGAATATTTTGGTTTTAGAAAAAAAGTTATGATATATAAAAAAACAGTATTAAAAGGCTACTTTAAGGTTTGCTATAAAACACAAAGAAGCTTAAATGCTTTTGAATTATAACCTCAAGTTATGGCTTTAATTTAAGCCTTTGAGTGAGGAAATTCAGCAGATATTCAGGTTTTTATAAGCAATTTACTGAAAATAGTGTAAATAAATATTAATCATACGCACTGTGTAACATAAAATTATAGTTTAGCCTATCTCAGCTAATCCTAAAGCAATTTAAAAGAAATTTTGACAGACTATAGAAAAAACAAGTGGTAAAAAGATCTTAAAATCTAATTTTGAGTATACTAATTTATTGAGAAATTTTTTTAAAAAAATTGAAGAATTTTTTTCTTCTTTTTGTTTCTATTGATTTTTTATGTTTAATAAACGGTAATTATAATCTTATGGCTGTGGTATAACTTAAACCTTTGAGTGATGATATCCAGCTAGTATTCCGGTCTCTGTAAGCAATTTACGGAAAATATTATGTATTAATATTAATCATACGCACTGTGTAATGTAAAATTATATTTTAGCCGATCTCAGCTAATCCTAAAGCGATCCATACGAAATTTTGAGAAACGATAGGTAAGACATGGCGTAAAAATATGTTAAAAACTAATTTTTAATAAATTTTTTTATTGGGGAGAAAATATAAAAAAATTACAGACCGAAACTATTTGTTGACGATTAATAATGAATCTCTATTCTGTAAACGATAAATGGTAAGTCTTGGGTGTAATTTTTGCTTTTGAGCAATGAAATCTAACAAGTGTTGTGGCTTTCATAAGCAATTTTTTCTTTTTGCTTTAATTTTTTTCTGACTATTAACCCTCAAATGCTTAAGCAGACCCATTACCCTCATCGCAAAAATGCCAATAAATGCAAATATGACGGATTTTTCATTTCAAAAACTCATGTAACAGTTGCTAAAAAACGTAGTTAAATTATTTTAAATATATTTAGTCACTAATATTGAAATATTGAAATATTAAAATATTGAATTATTGAAATATTGAAATATTGAAATATTGAAATATTTAAATATTTAAAAATTTAAATATTTAAGTATTTAAAAATTTGAAATATTGAAATATTGAAATATTGCAATATTGAAATATTGAAATATTTAAAAATTTAAATATTTAAGTATTTAAAAATTTGAAATATTGAAATATTGAAATATTGCAGTATTGAAATATTGCAATATTGAAATATTGCAATATTGAAATATTGAATGTTTCAATATTGAAATATTGAAATATTGAAATATTGAAATATTGAAATATTGAAATATTGAATTATTGAAATA
Source organism: Calliphora vomitoria (assembly GCA_942486065.2). Taxonomy (NCBI): domain Eukaryota; kingdom Metazoa; phylum Arthropoda; class Insecta; order Diptera; family Calliphoridae; genus Calliphora; species Calliphora vomitoria. The sequence continues at coordinate 9,213,906 of OW818030.2, read as the reverse complement.
TTGAAATATTGAAATATTGAAATATTGAAATATTGAAATATTGAAATATTGAAATATTGAAATATTGAAATATTGAAATATTGAAATATTGAAATATTGAAATATTGAAATATTGAAATATTGAAATATTGAAATATTGAAATATTGAAATATTGAAATATTGAAATATTGAAATATTGAAATATTGAAATATTGAAATATTGAAATATTGAAATATTGAAATATTGAAATATTGAAATATTGAAATATTGAAATATTGAAATATTGAAATATTGAAATATTGAAATATTGAAATATTGAAATATTGAAATATTGAAATATTGAAATATTGAAATATTGAAATATTGAAATATTGAAATATTGAAATATTGAAATATTGAAATATTGAAATATTGAAATATTGAAATATTGAAATATTGAAATATTGAAATATTGAAATATTGAAATATTGAAATATTGAAATATTGAAATATTGAAATATTGAAATATTGAAATATTGAAATATTGAAATATTGAAATATTGAAATATTGAAATATTGAAATATTGAAATATTGAAATATTGAAATATTGAAATATTGAAATATTGAAATATTGAAATATTGAAATATTGAAATATTGAAATATTGAAATATTGAAATATTGAAATATTGAAATATTGAAATATTGAAATATTGAAATATTGAAATATTGAAATATTGAAATATTGAAATATTGAAATATTGAAATATTGAAATATTGAAATATTGAAATATTGAAATATTGAAATATTGAAATATTGAAATATTGAAATATTGAAATATTGAAATATTGAAATATTGAAATATTGAAATATTGAAATATTGAAATATTGAAATATTGAAATATTGAAATATTGAAATATTGAAATATTGAAATATTGAAATATTGAAATATTGAAATATTGAAATATTGAAATATTGAAATATTGAAATATTGAAATATTGAAATATTGAAATATTGAAATATTGAAATACTGAAATACTGAAATATTGAAATATTTCATAATAATAATAATAAAAATTTCATAAAAAAAGAACAAATAGGAGGTCTTACTCCCCGATTCCTAATACTATGATGCATATATGAGCCATGTGTATAGCCTGTTCATCTGCCACCTCATTTCCTTATATGTAAAAGTGCCCCGGTAACCAGCACAACCTAATAAGTCTTCAAGATTTCTCGTGCAGTCTGCCTTAAGTACCGCCTGACTGTCTAGATAAATTGTCACTACAGACCCCTCTGTGACGAGTGCTTTTATCAACTCCGTGGCTTTTCAAATCGCAAAGATCTCTGCCTGGAAGATGCTGTTTTCCTTATGATCGTTTAATACTCTTGTCGACCATATAAACCCCGGCCCTAATAAGTCATCAAGATTTCTCGTGCAGTCTGCCTTAAGTGCCGCCTGACTTTCTACATAAATTGTCACTACAGACCCCTCTGTGACGAGTGCTTTTATCAACTCCGTGGCTTTTCAAATCCCAAAGATCTCTGCCTGGAAGATGCTGTTTTCCTTATGACCGTTTAATACTCTTGTCGACCATATAAACCCCGGCCCCTGAACCGGAGTCTATCTTGGATCCGTCAGTAAAAACTGTATCTCCTTCAAACAGTTGATCGGATCCAATCCATTCAGCCCTACTAAGGAACTCTACTTTGGTTTCCGTGTTAATATTATCATGACTGATATTAATATAGTTAATTATAAATATATTTTTTTATAAATGCCATAACTTATACAAATTTCATACGATTTTTGAGAATGAAAATTTAAATTAATGCCAACAACGACAGCTATGAAATGAAATAAGAAAATTTTACTGAATTCTTTAATACAATTTCTTACATTTAACTCATGATGTAATAAGTAAGGTGAGAGCGTTTCGACAACAAACACAACAAACATAATATTTCTTGCTGACAAGAGCATAGGTTTTGTCAAAATTGAATTTGTCAAATAAAAAATAAACAAATTTTATTTTTTCATATTAACTAAAAAACGGCCATTAAATTTAAATTATATTTGAAAAAGAACAACGGTTTAATAGTGCTTTATCCAAATTTCATTATATGAAATCTTTTTATTCACATTTTCATTCATGTTTTTTGATTTAAAAATTTTTTTCTTTGAAAATAAAATTTATTATTTTTTCAAAATAAATTCAGTTTGACAAAACCCAAGCATTTTCAAAATAGATAAATAAAAATCAGCTGTGTTGTTGATTTCACCTTACTTAGTGCATCCTGATTTAACTTATTGAAACTAAACATTTTCTTAAATTCTTTAAAATAAAATTTTCTTTTACAAAATTGCCATAAAAATTTTGACACTTTGTACAGAGCTCTTTTAATAATTTTAATTAAAACATTAATTAAGCTATTTACGAAAATAAAACTGAAAACAAAATAATTTAACGGCCAAATGAAAATTATTGAAAAAAAAAAATTAAAAAAAAATTCTTTGAAATGCCAAGAAAAGAGCAAAAAACCTAAAGCTCATTGTCAAGGTCACAACACGTTGGTATTGTAGGTGGCCATAGTGGGCAATGGCCGTTACAAGGTTCTCGCCAAAAACACACAAAAAATTATTTTCTTTGGCACTCAACCAGCAACACAAATAATTTTATCGTATTTGCTGCTCATTAACTAAAGGTAAAAGATTTCCTTTTGATATCAATTTATATGAGAAATTTTGCTGTAAAAGATTCCTGCCACTGCTACACCTTTCCTCCGCTGCCTTAGCATATTGACCAACTGTTTGCCAACAAATTTTTTTTACGTCATTCTTCAGGGCTGGCCAGGAGGGGTGTGGGGAGGGGAAACAAATAAATGAAATTTTTTTCTCTATATTCATTTTGTAAATGGTTTTTTGCCATTCCTTTGGCCAAAGAGCAGAAACAGAAAATGTTTATTACAAATTATTTAGATTTTTTGGCGCAAGCTAGTAGCAGAAAGAGATATTTATTGAAAAAGAAAAATGTGTATTGTAACGTATCGCAGTCGTATTTTATTTTATGTTTTTTTTTTTCTTTCTGCTCTTTAATTTAATTTGTTAATGTTGTAATAAATTTTGTTTTTCTTTGCTTTTTTTTTGTTGTGTGCACTTTTCATAATAAATACTGTTGCAATAACAAATATTTCAATATTGGTAGTAATAAAATTTATTGGATTTTAGAAATACCCAAATTAAGAAATATTTTTTTTTTTTTTGCAATGAAATTAAAGGAAAGGTGTTATAGGTTTGGGCAGGAAGTTTAAACAAAATTAGTTAGAATTTGGAAAAGGTATAAGAGAACTAAGTAGTATAATGTCTATATCAGGGCCCGGAACCTCATGTGACAACCATTTTCTATCACTTTTCAATATTTTTTTAAAATTGAATATGAAATTAAAAGAAAATTGTGCTACATAGTGGAATAGTCGCTGTGTTAAAAAAAAAAAAATTTTTTTTTTTTTTTGTAAAAAAAAATATTTTGTTTGCATTATTCTAAAAAAAATGTTTATTTTCATTACCGCTTTAATTATCTAACTACTGACAAAGTTACCGAAAATTAGCTTTAAAAGTAACTGAAATATTTAAAATTGAAATTTTATAACCTACACTGCGTATGATTGATATTAATACCAAGTGTTCTCAGTATATAGCCTATAAATTCTACAATGTTAACCGATTTTAAAAATTGAGGTAAGAAATTAAACACAAGACTTTCTGCTTTAAGAGCCAGTAGTAAATCCTAAATTTGTTTCCTTTTTGGTATCAATTTGCAATCATTCATTAATATTTCAAATTTTCAAAACAAGAAATATTTCAATTCATATTGAAATTTGTAATTACTTTATCCGCCATAATGACTTTTTCAGTGAAACTTAGTTTGCGAAATTACTTAAAATTAAACATTTTTGCTCTTTCAACATATTCCCAGTTTTATTATAGCCTCAGGTTTAGTACAATTGTGGTTATATGACAACTATTTCTGTATATATTTGGTGTATGACTTAAAAATGCAGGATTTACAATAGATGGCGTATCTCTTGAACGCGGTATTTGTTTTTAATAACTTATGTGTCATTTTGTAGCATACACATTTGTTATTTGTTCTCACTTAGTTATTGTACATTATAGTGTAAGCCCTACAAAAAATGTACATAGAGCCTAAAAAAAAACAAAAAAAATTACTCAAAAAAATTACACATATAAGTGTTGTTTTTGCTTTCACAAATACGTTCCCATCACTTAAGTTTTTGACAACTGAGTTAGGTCTTTGAAAGGAGAGTTTCCTCTCTATGTATATTTCTCTATGGTGTAAACAACAACGTTTTTTCTTGCTTCGAAAATGTCGCACTTTGTGCCAACAAAGCGTCATATACGAGAAGTTTTGCTTTACTTATTTAATTTGAAAAAAAGTGCCGCTGGAGCCCACCGATTGCTCACCAATAAGCATTGTTCAGAAGTAGTGATTTTGAAACGAAAGACCAGGTCAGCCAAAAATGTTTGAAGACCAAGAATTGGAGGCATTACTCCATGAAAATTGTTGTCAACCTCAACCAGAGCTTGCTATGCCATTGGGAGCTACTCAAGCAGCAATTCCAAAATGTTTGCAAGCAGCAGGAGTCATCCAGAGAATTGGGTACCATACGAATTGCAGCTGAGAGACCTTAAAATACAATTTTGCTTGTCCGAAATTCTGCTTGAACGCTCTGAAAAACAATAATTTGTTCACCGAATCATTAATGAGGATGGAAAATGGATCCATTGCGATAACACGAAGCGTAAGAGATCGTATGTGAAGCCCAGCAAACCAGCCGAATAGACACCAAAGTCAAAAATCCATGGCGCTAAAGTAATTCTCTGTATTTTGTGGGACCAAAGGGTCCTAGCTATTATGAGCTGCTAAAATCTGGCCAGACCATCACACGGAACTTGTATCGAACACACGGATTCATTTGAAGCGAGTATTGACCGAAAAACGCTCAAGATATGCGGCCATACATGAAACTGTCATACTTCACCATGACAACACTCGGCCACATATTGCAATACATATTGAAAACTATATAGAATGAAGTGGTTTGGAAGTTTGACCCTTTTTATAGTGCAGAACTTGGCCCTTTCGAATAGCAATTGTTTCGATCGATACAGAACGCTCTCTCTAGAATAAACCTTACTTTGGAACAGAGTATCCGATATTAGCTTGAGTCGTTCTTGGCCTCAAAAGTTGAGCTGTTCTTTTGCCTCGGAATTCATATGTTGCCAGAAAGATGGAAAAAGCTGATGGCTAACAATAGCCAATACCTTGAATAAATTAATATTGTACAAATGTGTTAAAATAAAAGCTAAAAATCTCGCATTTTTAAGCCATATACCCAATTGTATGCAAAATTGCTTTGAATTACTTCTTCCAACATATTCCTAGTTTTATTACAACTTAAGATCTTGTTTTGATTTTCAGTAACATTGTGGTTTCGGTATATAAATATACCCTTTTTATTGTTGTGGTAAATGGTGTTTACAGTTTTAAATCATGCGAATCTCTAGATGTAGACTTTTTGCTTTAAATATAATCAGGAAATTTGAAAATTTAATTTTCAGATGGTGTTTGATTGATTTTAGTTGTGACCTTTTTCATTAAAATGGTCTAAATAACGTAATAAAAGGAATAAATTGAAAGAAATCTCTTGAAGCTAGTTTAAAATATGTTACAAGTGTAAAATATGTTACAAGAAGAGTCAACGGGTTCTTTTCGTGTAACATTCTTTCAGTTCAGAACTTAGGATCCAATGAGTTCCTAGAATAATTATTTATATAACCTAAGCAATTGATTTACAACGTGATGGTTGTCTCATAATATAAAAACAATTTTAAACATTTTCTTGAAATGTTTTTTTTTTTTAATATTTCATTTGTTTCAAAACAAAAGTAATTTTTAATTAAGCCAATAATAAGAACATTTTATTATCTGTCCGAGGTGAAAATTTCATGTATTTTGCTTTAAAAAGAACCCAGTTATGTGCAAATAAGAATTTTCGTAACACAGTGCGTATGATTGATATTAATTATCACATATTTTGTTAAATTGTCTATAATTTACACAAATTTTAATCAATTTCAATCATTTATAAAGCAATTTAAAGCCAATATCGGCTGCTTTAAAATGCCTGGAATATACTAATTATTATAAGCCGGTACTACCATTTTGATAGACCTTGAAAACTTAACTTTTACTCAATAAATATTATGGATTTTTCATAGAACATCAGTTTGGAATTTTAGACCCACTGTATGCCTAGCTTAAGCAATTGATTTAGAGTGTACGGTTGTTCCATAATATAAAAAAAAAAATTTAAAACATTTTCTTCAAATGGTTTTTTTATTTCTTGATATATTTAAATTTTTTCAAAACAAAACTAGTTTTTAATGAAGCCAGTTATAAAAACATTTTATTGTCTATCTGCGTTGAAAATTTCATTTATTTTGAGTTGAAAATAACCCAGTTATGTGCAAATATAAATGTTCGTTACACCGTGCGTATGATTGATATTAACTATGTCATTTTTTGTTAAAATGTTTATAATTTACAAAACTTTAAGAGATTTCAATCATTTATAGAGGAGATTAAAGCCAACACCGGCTGCTTTAAAATGCCTGCAATAGTTAGTATAAAAATGCCCGTGTTACCATTTTGATAGACCTTGAAAACAGAACTTTTACTCTATAAATATTATGGATTTTTCATAGAACAACAGTTTAGAATTTTGGACCCACTGTACGCTTAGCTTAAGTAATTGATTAAGAGCGTACGGTTGTTCCATAATATAGAAAAAATTTAAAACATTTTTTTGAAATAGTTTTTTGTTTTGCTATATTTCAATTATTTCAAAACAAACCCAAATTTTAATTAAGCCAATGATAAGAACATTTTATTATCTGTCTAATATTAAAATTTCATTTATTTTGCTTTAAAAATAACCCAGTTGTGTGTAAATCTAAATTTTCGTAACACAGTGCGTATGATTGATATTTATTATGTAATTTTTTGTTAAAATGTCTATAATTTTCACAAATTTTAGAGATTTCAATCATTTATAAAGCAAATTAAAGAAAAATTAGGCCGCTTTAAACTGCCTTGAATTATTAGTTTAAAATAGCCGTCCTACCATTCTAAAAGACCTTGAAAACTTCAATTTTAGTTTGTATACTTTATGGATTTTTCATAGAACAGCTATAGTTTGAATTTTGGACTCTGTGTGAGCCTTATTTATTCTCAACAGTTCAGAACTTTATGCTAAAAATAATAGTAGAGCATAAGCAAACAAATCCTGAACAAATTAGGAGCAATTTTTTTTTAGTTGTTTCAAATCAAACAATGTTTTTGATTAAGTTTATTATAAAAGCTGTTTATATTTAAAATTACATGCATTTTGCTATAAAAATAACCCAGATATTTGATATATAAAAATGTATCGTAACACAGTGCGTATGATTGATATTAGTTATGTAATTTTTTGTTAAAATGTCTATAATTTACACTTATAATTTTACAATTTTAAGCGATTTTAATAATTTATAAAGCAAATTAAAGCCAACGTCATCTGGTTTAAACTGCCTTAAGTTATTGGTATAAAAAAGCTAGTGCTATCACTATGCAAGTCCAAGAAAATTAAACTCTTACTCTGTAAATTTTATGGAAAATTCAAACTATTTTAGAGCAAAGGAATAGTTTGAATTTTTGACCGAATTTATTCTCAACAGTTCAGAACTACATTCTAAAAATAATTACACATGTATGTCTATAATTTATTGGTTTATGTAGAGCATAAGCAAAAACCAATCCTAAACAAATGATGACAAACTTTTTTTAAAATATTTTAATTATAATAATTCAGCCCAAATAAGGATATTTAAGGATATTTTGTAAATCCAAAGACTTTTATAAATAAAATGAAAATATAAACAAAAAATTCCGCGGCAGTTTTTTCCCTTTTCTTATTTTTAACATTGAATTTGAATAGGAAAAATGTGAAAAGGGAAAAAAACTCCCGGGGAATTTTTATTTATAATTAGTCTGATTGTTTCATACCAAACAATGTTTTTGATTAAGGTAATAATAAAAGCATTTAATAAGCTGTCTACGTTTCAAATTCCATGCATTTATCTTTAAAACTAAGCCAGATATTTGAAAATAACAATTTTTCGTACCACAGAGCGTATGATTGATATTAATTATGATACTATTTGTTAAAGTGTCCACTATTTACACAATTTTTAAGGGATTTCAATGATTTATAAAGCAAATTAAAGCCAACAGTATCTAATTTAAATTCCCTTAAAAATTATTTTTAAAAAAACCGTACTACCATTTGAAAAGGTCTTGATAACATAGCCTATAAATTTAATCATATTTTTTCATAGTGTAGCAATAGTTTCCTGTGTGCCTATAAACCCCCTATATCATTTCCTTTACTTCAAGAAAACCTTGACCACTGTTTATGTTGTCATTCTCTTATAATAAATGTACACACATATTCGTATCATCATCTCTAAACTATTTACTTATTTATCTAACTATTTTTCTGTATTTATTTTGTGAACACTTTCAATTTATTGTTAAGTACATATAGAATGTATACAAGTCTGCTAGCAAAACTATAAGACTGAGTAAGTGGCAGTTGTAAACATTGTTGACCACATTCTTTACATGGTCTTTATATGCAAGTAGACCAAGCTCATATATATATGGTCTGTTTTTTGTTTGCTTTTGACATTTTATTTTTCTTATATTGTGTGTTTATTTATTTGCTGTTTTTTCCCTGGGTGGCCCTTAAGTCAATTTACAAGCCAAAAAACCAAAAAGAAAAAGTTTGTATGTGTGTGTGTGTGTGTTTTTTTTTATATAAAAGTAATTTTCTTAAGTTGTTTTTTTTTACCTTTAACTGAAGTATTTATTTTTGTTATACATGTGTAAGTCTGCTTCTTGTTAACAGTGTATACGAGTAATTTTATTTATTAATTTAATTACCTGACTGGGATTTTGGAGGGAGGGTTCCAGGTTACTAAGTGAATGGTCAATAATGATGCGCCTTAGCAAAGCTGCTAAAAACTACAAACATTCTAACTAGATATTTCGCAATATAGAGACAAGAAGACTAGAAGAAAGGCCTTTAGGCTACTTTAATACTTTTGATATGATTTTGATAATCATTATAATCATTTGTTACCTGTTACTACCTTAATCAAACATACCATTCAAATAGCTAAACCAAAACATTTTTCCCAAAACTAGGTTATCGAAATGGGTGAGAACAAAATAATAATAATAATAATAATAATAATGTTGCGTGCTCACAAATAATAACAACAAAAAAGTAAACTTTTTCTTGGAAATAAACTGACAATGTTTTTTTTTTCATTGTGTTACATCAACAAGATAATTAATTAGATGGAAAACAACAATGAAAACATAACAAAAATGTTGACATACAGGCACACTTTTAGCAACAATAAAAAACTACTTTTCCTTACTTCACTTCAAAAGAAATAATTAAACTTAATGTATAATAAAATATATAAAACTTTATTATTTATTACTTACTAAAGAATAATGAGAAATTATAAATAAATAAATAAATAAATAAATACAAATAATGTAAAGAGAGTTTGTTTAAACTATTTCTCAAAATTTGTTTGTTCATTTTTATAAAATACGCAACGTTACAACAACTATTCTTCTTCAAACGTAAATTTAAGTTTCGTTCAAAATATTTTTTTCTTCAAAACTGTTGTTTGTCTTCTTTTCATTCTCCTACATTATTTACCATAAATTCAAATGTATTTACACATTGTAAAGAAAATTTACATATTAAGGTATGTCATCGTCAGTTGTTTGGCTTAAAAAGAAAAACTTGCAGAAGATTGCGACGAAAACCCAGACATACAGACAATAGTACGCGAGTAAATGCACTCCAGGAAGACCCACACAATTCAAATGCAGACAACCTACAGACATTTTACAAAGACAATCGTTAAAATCTATCTTTATAAAACAAAATTATTGTTGGCATTTCTTGGTGAGGTTTTTTGTTTTTTCGTTTAAACAGGGGGACAAAGAAAAATGAAGACAATAGTCAGAAAAATACAAAACTAAAGATGAGAATAGACTAGAGACTAGACTAGACTAGAGACTGGACTAGAGTAGAGACTAGAGACTAGACTAGATATTAGACTAGAGACTAGGCTAGAGATTAGACTAGAGACTAGACTAGAGACTAGGCTAGAGACTAGACTAGAGACTAGACTAGAGACTAGACTAGAGACTAGACTAGAGACTAGAGACCAGACAAGAAACTAGACTAGAGACTAGACAAGAGACTAGACTAGAGACTAGGCTAGAGACTAGACTAGAGACTAGACTAGAGACTTAACTAGAGACTTAACTAGAGACTAAACTAGAGACTAGACTAGAGACTAAACTGGAGACTAGACTAGAGACTAGACTATAGACTAGACTATATAATAGACTATAGAATAGACTAGAGACTAGACTAGAAACTAGACTAGAGACTATACAAGAGACTAGACTAGAGACTAGAGACTAGACTAGAGACTAGACTAGAGACTAGACTAGAGACTAGACTAGAGACTAGACTAGAGACTAGACTAGAGACTAGACTAGATACTAGACTAGAGACTAGACCAGAGACTAGACTAGAGACTAGACTAGAGACTAGACTAGAGACTAGACTAGAGACTAAACTAGAGACTAGACTAGAGACTAGACTAGAGACTAGACTAGAGACTAGACTAGAGACTAGACTAGAGACTAGACTAGAGACTAGACTAGAGACTAGACTAGAGACTAGACTAGAGACTAGACTAGAGACTAGACTAGAGACTAGACTAGAGACTAGACCAGAGACTAGACTAGAGACTAGACTAGAGACTAGACTAGAGACTAGACTAGAGACTAGACTAGAGACTAGACTAGAGACTAGACTAGAGACTAGACTAGACTAGAGACTAGACCAGAGACTAGACTAGAGACTAGACTAGAGACTAGACTAGAGACTAGACCAGAGACTAGACTAGAGACTAGACTAGAGACTAGACTAGAGACTAGACTAGAGACTAGACTAGAGACTAGACTAGAGACTAGACTAGAGACTAGACTAGAGACTAGAGTAGAGGCTAGAGATTAGACTAGAGACTAGGCTAGAAACTAGACTAGAGACTAGACTAGAGACTAGACTAGAGACTAGACTAGAGACTAGACTAGAGACTAGACTAGAGACTAGACTAGAGACTAGACTAGAGACTAGACTAGAGACTAGACTAGAGACTAGACTAGAGACTAGACTAGAGACTAGACTAGAGGCTAGACTAGAGACTAGACTTCTTTTATAATACCAATGGAATCATCCTAAATCCCTACGGAACTGTCTATTTAGATATTGCGTCTCAGGAAAGAATAGCCTTAGGTAGGCTATGTGTCTCTTATTGTCGATTCTCGTCTGAGTTACTCCTAACTAAGCTTCAAATGTTGCATGTTCTCAACAATATTTTGAGTTTTCAATTGTCTAGTCTCTAGTCTGCCACTTAACCACCCGGACAGAACGTGGACAGCAGAATATAACATGCTCTGGGTCTTTCGGTTGGTTCGGGCAGCGCGGACATTCCGGGGAATCATCAAGTCCAAATCGGTACTGGTAGCTTCTGTTCGGGATCATTGCAGATATGACGTAGGCTGCATCTTCAGAAGTTGTTTGGAAGGAACACGTAGAGTTGATAGCTGATACCAATTTTCTTGCTGTGTATTTTACTTGGAGGGCTCCTGGCGGTGCCATAAAAGATCACAGAGCTGACCACTGTGGATCTTATTCTCTTTGGTCCACCTACATTCGGCATCATTCTCTCCAGAGTAGCTCTAACATTTAATGCCTTTTTATGGACCTATTAGATGAGTGCTTTAAAGTTTAGTCTTGCATCTATTACAACTCTGAGGTACTTTAAGTGATTTTTCGATTTCACCAGATGATCTCATATTACTACATTCATTTGTTCTCTTTTTCACCGACTAGTAGTTAAAACTACTTCGGTTTTATGTTCTGCTTGCTCTAATCCAGGAAACTTCATCCAATTTCTAATTGTCCATACTACTTCATTAGAGATTAGTTCCACTTCATCCAAGTGTCTTGCTGAAATTGTTACTGCAATAAATTCTGGAATATTAAGCATAAGGACATCGTTGTACATAATGTTCCACAGTAAAGGGCCAAGCACCGAACCATGTGGAACGCCTGCGGTAATACTGAATCCATATTGTCGGCTTGACAAACCTTCTTTTGTCTCTACAATTGATAGCAGTTGTTTATATATTAATTTTTCTAGTATTTTCCCATTCGTGTCGAGAAGACATATCGGTTTATACGCTGAGCGATCTCCAGGGCATTTATTAGGCTTTGGGATGAGCACTAGTGTTTGCCGTTTCCAGGCGTTAGGAAAAACTTCTTCCTTAAGGCATTGATTAAATAAATCAATGAATGTTTTGGTTGATGTTTTAATTGCTAACTTTAGCGCATTGTTTGAAATGCTTTCTTATCTCCAATTTTATCCGCTATTTTGAAGAGTTCTTCTTCGGTTGTCAACGATATTTTTTCGATTGAGTTTATTCTACTTATATTAGTTATGGTGTTCGTGTGTTGTGGAAAGAAGTTCGTAACTATCTTATCTAGTACTTAGTAGTGGGCAGCTTGGGGGGCATGTCCAACGTTCTTTTGGTGTCTTGTTCCACCTTATCTGCCAGTTGCTTATAATTTTCCTTCTCTCGAGGGTCTTCCTATTGCGTTTGTTTTCATCCGTATTCCATTCCGTTGCTGCACACAGTCTAAAAACCTATTCTGCATCCAAGTCGATTGGAATAGAGCTGCTATTAACACATACTGTTTCCTATCGTGTATGTTTTCTTCCGTATTCCTTTTCTTTGCTGCATACAGTCTATAAACCTCTTCTGTAGCTAAGTCGATTGGAATAGATCTGCTAATAACACCATACTCTAGGACTTACTTTAAGCCAGCTCTGTCTAAAAAGAGAAAGTACATTTTTATGAGATGTGTTACTATTTGGTATCATTTGTGTAAGGCTCAAGTTTGTCTGGGAAGCGTGAGCGAACTAGGACAGCAACATCATCGGCGAAACTAATAATGTTGGCATCTTCCAGTACTTCATTGTACATTACGTTCCAAAGGAGAGGCCATTAACACTGATTCTTGGGAGATTCCTGCTGACGTTCTATTCTGCTGCATTCCTATGTCGGTATCGTACCATAGGGTTCTATTTGTAAAATCATCCACGAGTATCCTTATGATGTAACTTGGGACTTCTAGCTTTCGGAGAGAGGTTTAGTGGTTTGTTTCTAGCCTGCACTATTAAAGGCGTTTTAATTTGACCAAAGCACAATACATTCAATTTCCTTCTATAGCCGTTTCCGCCATATTCTTTGCTCTGTTTATTGCATCTATTGTCGACCGGGCTTTTCTAACTCCATACTGTCTATCTGAAAGCCCGTTTGTTCTTTCTACTGCCTGTAGTAGTCTATTGTACACAACACTCTCTAGTATCTTTCCGACCGTATCCAAAATGCAAATCGGTCTGTATGAGGATGGCTCTCCTAATCGTTTGTTGGGTTTTGGTATTAAAACCAACCTTTGCTTTTTCCCGGGCTCAGGAAATTGTTCATTTCGAAGGCAATTGTTCATTGCATTTACAAATATTTGCGGTTTATATCCTAGTGCTAAATTCAGGACTTTGTTTGGGATACTAGCTAAGACTCGTGCTTTGTTCTCTCCAATCTTCGAATATATTTGCATCAATTCATCCACTGATACTTCATCTATATTCGCATTTGTGATTGCCATAATTTCCTGTCATGGTTGACCAATTGGTAAAAGCCCTTCTACAATTTTCTTAAGCAGCGAAGGGCATGTAACTTGTGAAGATTGATACGCATTTCCCCAGGGGTTCGCATCAACTTCCTTGTACAATTGTTTAAAACTTTCCCGTTTGCTCCTTTTTATGGCCAGTTGTAGGCCTCGCCTAGCGTTCTGATATGTCAGATGCCTTAAGCTGATGTCTTGTCTTGATCTTCCGCTTTGAAATAGCCGTCTTACTCTCAGGCATTCCCTACGAAGTTCCTTAATCTCCGAGTTCCACCAGTAGTTTGTTTTCCTGCTAGCCGATTGTCCAAAAGGGTCCTAGCTATTATGAGCTGCACAGGGAACCTGTACCGAATGCAACTGATCCGTTTGAAGCGAGCATTGTCATTGGTTGCAATACCTGTTAAAAACTATTTAAAATGAAGTGGTTGGGAGGTTTTGTATAATGCAGGCCGTGCTCCGTCTGACTACTTTCGATCGTTGCAGAACGCTCTCTTTAAGATACGCTTCACTTTGGAACAGAGTATCCGAATTGGTTTGATTCGTTCTTGGCTGCAAAAGATGAGCAGTTCTATTGGCTCGGAATCTATGTTTTGCAAGAAAGATGGGAAAAGGTGATAGGTAACAATGGCCAACACTTTGAATAAATTTTGATTGCACAAAAGTTTGAGCTAAAAATTTTAAAAAATTCCGCTTTTTAAAGTCATACATCCAATAGTATTTCGACTTGTTTTTAGCCTGGTTGAGAGCCTAGGCTACAAAATTGTCGAGATACTAGACTACATACTAGTCGGCAGAATAGACAAGTGACTAGGCTTAAAACTATGTAGACTGGGTAGACTGGATATCAGACTAGTCGAGAGATTACACCGCATTATATTTGAGAGACTAGAGATTATACCACAGATTATACAAGAGACTAGATCATGGACTAGTCCACAGAATAGTCAAGAGACAAAACTAGATTAGAGACTATTCGATATTCTCGACTAGAGACTATTCGAGACTTAACTAATCCGAATTTGTTTCTTTTATTTTTGACATCTTTCTGTAAAGTCTTCAAATATCCACGAATCGTTTTAACAAATCATCACAATTTCTATTTTTTTTTTTTTTTTTAACAAATATAAATTATATTTGTCATCGAGCCTCCCACATTATTATTATAGTCATCATACTTAAAGATACAACTCAACAATCAAACTATCACAACATTTGCCCCTTTAATCATTTTATACAAAATAATATGAACAAAAAAACCTAGAAGAATAAAAAACGTTAACAATGGGTTTTCCTTTTAAAACGTTTTCAGTTCATGCAAATTGCACCACAAACACACCAAGCCACACTCAGCATGATGCATTTAAACATTAAATGTTGGCAACTTGTCACAAATTAAACAAAAAAAAAAAGAGAAGAAATTGCGGCACAAAAAAACTGCAAAGATTTTATGGTTGATGTTGTGAAAAGGCAGGCAGCATTTACATACTCAAAATAAGGAATGACTGAATGGATGAATGAATGAATGAGTGAATGTTATAGAGACAAGATGAACAAAAACAATTTTGCCAACAAATAGTGTTGACAGCCAACAATCTTTATATTTATCTTTTATTTTATTTTTTTTGCTTTGGATGGATTTTGCATTTTGGATTTGTAACCGTTTATGCCTGCCACACATTCCTGCAGACTTTTCTGTCAGTCATGCAGCAAATGAATGACAACTGAACGTACAAATCAAATGGATTGAACAGCGAGCAAAAATCTCACCCATGTTGTAGATGCTGTTCAAATCTCTGGCTGTGTTTTAACCAGCCTAACTAAAAAGAATGTGTTTAATGTGTTGATTTCTACAATTTCGTTGCTTGCCAAGAAAACTATTAAAGATGACATGAAGACGTTTTAATAACAATTTGGATTATATCACTTAAACTAATGTGGAAGGAGAGGAGAGTTGAGTTTGATAGAGTTTTGGTAAAATGTATATGAGAAGTGAAGGAACAATAAATCTAGGAATGATACATTTTTAAAGTATGGCTAAATGTTTGTGTATAATTACTTGATTTTTTAAGTAATTAAATTTAAATTTAGTTTGAAAAAATTTTTAAAATATTTTTTAAAATTTTTTTTTTGTATTTTGATTGGCTTTTGTTTTAAACTAGAATAAGTTTTATTTTTTATTGTTATGCTTTGCGATACTGTAGAGTCTTAGCTTTCATTGGAGTGTTTGATGTTTCAAATCCAAAAGGAATTATAAAAGTTATGCTGTAAATTATAAATATAGTGCTGAATTAATATTAATTATACGTCTGGGGTTACCAAAATTTTTGAGCTGCTGTGTAGGACAAAGTTTTTACTTAACAAACATAAATTTGATGCCAAAATAATAAGAATTGATGCTAGTTAGTAAATTTTAATTTAATTAAAAAAATTATTTTGGAAATTTTTTTCATTTACTTTGATTTTTTAATAAATTACAACTAGGTTTTGTTATTTATTTATATACTGTTCTGTAGCTTGGAGTCTTAGCTTTCATTTGAGTCCTTGATCTTTGAAATCGTGTTGGAAGTTTAGAAATTATGTTATGAATTGTAATTAATATTAATTATACGTCTAGGGTTACCAAAATGTTTAAAGAGCTTTATATGACAGAGTTATTGCTTCACAAACATAATGTTAAAGCTTAAGTAAGCGCAATTGCTTGTAGTTAATAAGTTTGTTTTCACGTAAGCAGTAGTTTGTGTTGTTGTCTTTTACGAGGGCCAAATTGAAAGTCTTTATAACTTTTAATTTTTATTGTTTGTCATAAACATGCATAATTTTAATGTTTTCTTTAAACTAATGGCTTATTAAGCTAAAGGTTACTAAATAATAAACGTTTCCTGATTTTTATAGTCTTTAACTAGCTTTAGCTGCGTTTTTAACTTTAATTTTTTTATTAAGTTTAAGTGTGGTAATAGAAAAACAAATTGCTACAAAAGTTAAATTGTAATTATGTTATTAAAATGTTAACATAACAACAGCTGGCAATATAACAATGAGAAACTACTACCTAACTGCTATAATTTAACTGAGTTTTTTTGTTTTACAAGGAGCTTCCAGGCCACAAAATTAATAGATTCTCTTACAACTCTAGACAACTTTATAATAAAAGCAGTTTTAAACTTGCACTCTACTACTCTTGATATAAATAAATGGTAATTTGTACAAATAGTTTATTGAACAATTAAGCTTTAGTCTAGTTTATGTTCTTTTTCCACTCTTCATTAATTTGAAAACGTATGTTGTGTTGTAAAGTTTGAAGACCACAGATATTTTTATTTTTATACAATAACTACATGCATGCTTGCATTTATGTTGATATTCCTTTTTAGACATTCGCATGTTTTGTTGTTGAGTGAAGTTGAAAAGAAGAAAAAAAATAATAAAAAACTCAGTACCGGAAGTAGTTTTGCTTTGAGCGGTACTAAGTAAACACACCTCAATTTATAATTTCCGTTTCATATCCATAGGTTTTCCATAACAGCCATCACTGTAGCATGTCTGGTTCGCTTTTGTAATAAGAGAGAGAGGCGTTAAAAACTTATTGTTGCTTCTTTTTTAATTCTGTAAGTTTTTGCTGGTTTTGTTTTTATTTCAAGTAGAGAACTGGTTATTAGTGCAATGCGCTCCCAACACAAAGTGGCGTTTTTAATTATTTTAAGTGCATAATTGCTTAATAATGGTTTAAACGTTGTATTTTTTTGTCAGTTTTCAAATGTTTTTTATATACAACTTGTAAGGCAGAAATTAAAAGAAAATCAATTTGAAAAACTCAAACTAGAGAAAAGGCTGTAATTAATACAGATTTTTTGAAAATGCCTTAAGGCTACGAACTTAATGGTTTGTTATTGTTAAAGTAAAACCTTGAAATCCAATAATGCTATAAAAATTTTAAAGATTTCTTGGGAAAGAATAAATTGAAAGCGGGTGTTTGTTTTAATAGAATATAAAACAGGGATTTGTTGTTTAATTTTATTAAAAAAATTATAAAGTTTTTTATGTCTTAACTTAAATTTTTTAATTTCTTATTTTTGGTTAACCACAGCGTATGATTGATATTAATTTTTCAATATATTTCCAATTTTAAAGAAATCTGCTAAACGAATTGATAGATTTTAAATATTTTAGACTCAATTGAAAGCTAAGACCTTAAGCTACTTTACTTGATAAGAATATAACAATATAAATAAATAAGGTTTTATGTAATCAACATTGAAAACCGAAAATCTCAAAAAAAAAAAAAAAAAAAAAATTAAAAATTTCTTTGGAAAGTGTAAATTATTTGATTTGTTACAGCTCTAGATTTAATTTTAATCAAAAATAATGTCATTATTTTCATTAAACCCTTAATATTAAAATTCCTTATTATTGGTCAATCAGTACGTATGATTAATATTTATTTCTTGCTTTATTCTTTATACGGCAATATATTCCGATAAAGTTGCTAGATTTGAAATATTAAAGACTCAAATGATAGCTAAGACTTCAACAGATACAAATACAGTAATATAAATAAATAAGATTTTACACAATCAATGTTTATCATAAAGTAAAACCTTGAAAACCGAAAATCTCAAAAATGTGTTAAGGATTTCTGTGGGAAGTGTGAATTAAAAAACCGATCCTTGTATTGTTACAGATTTGATTTTAATCAAAAAATATTTTAGTTGTATTCGTTGAAGCATTAAATTTCGAATTTCTTATTATTGGTCAACCAGTACGTATGATTAATATTAATTTCTAACTTTACTTTCACATAGCAATATATTCTGATAAAATGGTTAGATATATAACTCAAATGATAGCTCAAACTTTATGCTATTGTACTTTACTTGATAAAAATACAGTAATATAAATAAATAAGATTTTACACAATCAATGTTTATCATAAAGTAAAACCTTGAAAACCGAAAATCTCAAAAATGTGTTAATGATTTCTCTAGGAAGGGTGAATTAAAAAATCCATCCTTGTATTGTTACAACTTAAAGTAGCAGATGTAGATTTGATTTTAATCAAAAAATATTTTAGTTGTTTTTATTAAACCCTTAATATTCGAATTTCTTATTATTGGTCAACCAGTACGTATGATTTATATTAATTATTTGCTTTATTTTTTATATGACAGTATATGCCGATAAAATGAATAGATTTGATACATTTTGGATTCAAATGATAGCTAAGACCTTAAGGTACTTTAGAGACTTAAAAAATAAATACGATTTTAGCTAATTAATTTACAATAACTGCTAAAACAGGGAAGTTCCTTAATATAAAAAAATTATCTTTAAAAATTCGCGATTTTTTTTTAAGTTTTAGTCTTTATTTTGAAATATTTGTACCACAAAAATGTATTCAAGGTATTGACTACTGTTCGCTATGACCTTTTCCCATCTTTCTGGCAACATATGGATTCCAAGCATAAGCAACTGATCACATTTTGAAGCCAAGAACCAATCAAGCCAATTTCGAATACTCTGTTCTGAAGTGAAGCATATCAAATAGTAGTCGTACGGAGCATGGTCTGGACAAGACTTCCTAACCACTGAGGCAAAACTTCCCAAGCACTTCTTTGTAAATAGATTTTATCAGGTATTGTAGCATGTGGCCTAGTGTTGTCATGATGGAATATTACGGTTTCATGTCTGGCGCATTTTTTGGGAGTTTTTCAAACGAATCACTTGCGTTCGGTACAAGTTTCCTGTTTTGACCTCATGACATCACAGCAGCTTGTGATCCCATCAAATACTGAGCAATACATTAGCGCCATGGATATTTGACTTTGGTGTCTGGTTGGCCGGGCTTCACATATGACCTCTCACGCTTCAGGTTATCATAATGGATCCATTTTTCATCGCAAGGAATGATTCGATGCAAAAATTATTAACTTTTATAGCGTTGAAGCTGCATTTCAGTCATACGAAATCGTTTTTCAAGGTCTCTTAGCTTCAATTCGTAGGATACCCAATTTCCCTGCTTTTGGATGAATCGTGCTGCTCGTAAACTCTTTAAAATTGCTGCTTGAGTAGCTCCCAATGATTTTGCAAGCTCTTGTTGAGTTTGACAACAATCCTCAGGGAGTAATGCCAATTCTGGTCTTCAAACTTTTTTGGCTGGACTGGGCGATCATTGTCTTCCGTGTCAAAATCCCCACTTCTGAACCGCACAAACCATCTGTCATACATTGAAACAGATGTAGCACATGCACCATAAGCTTCAGTGAGCAATCGGTGTGCTTCAGCAGCACTTTTTTCAATTTAAAGAAGAAAAGCGAAACTTCCCGCATATGACGCTCTGTTGGTACAAAATTCGAAATTTTCGAATTAAAAATAACTGTGTTGTTTACACTTTAACCCTCTAACTGGCAAGACCGTAATAGTTATCCGATGAAGTCAATAATTTTTTTTTTCAAGTAGATGTAGTCAATAGAACTGTAAGTTTTAATTTTCAGGAGAAAAAATCATTCTGAACGAACGTAAAGATAAAAAATTGTGAAGGCCGCCTGTAGGCGGTCTTGCAAGTTTACGTGTAATATGACACTAAAGGTAAATATTATATATAAACAAATTTGATTGAGAGAAGGGAACAAACAAAGTTAAAATACGCATTATTTTCGATGGTTGTAGTTCCAGAAACAATTATTATTGGAACAAACGACTTGGGTGTCACATTTTTAGCAATGTTGGACCTTTTTTTGGCTTCTCTCTCCACCCAAACAAGAAAAAGATCGTCAGCATCGAACTGAGCATCAGCTACTTGATAAGCAGCTCTTTTCCCAACACCTGATATGTCAGGCTGTAGTGATAAAGGCTCACCGAGATTTTGAACAGATGGTCATCCTACAGACGATATATTTTTGAAGGAAATAAGTCCAGCAGCTATTTCCTCCCGCAAATCTGGAATTGGTAAAAGCTGTTTTTAAATCGAATACATTGGTGGAAGCATTGGCCTCATCGGCCTGCAGACGTTTGTATATAAAGAATGAATTTGTCCATGCCCACAAAATAGTAGAACAACCTAATTAACTACAATATTGCGAGTCTTTGCTCAAATATGGTATCGACCCTGGAGACCATCCATGAGATCTACTCCACCCATGCGATCATTGCATTCATTCTCGAATAATTTGATGGCAGTTGATTTCCATGAATTCCTTCTGCTTTCTATCATACCGAGGAACCTTTGATTGTTCTTCTCCGGGATTGGTTATTCTGAATCGGGAAGACATACTTGTTATCCTTCCATAAACATGTATTGAGGTCTTGTATTCTATACAAAATCATCTCTTCTCTTGGTTCATTTCACAGTTTACACAAAAGCAAATCATGATCAACATGAAATATGACAAAACAAAATTAGTACCTCTCATTTTGCCCAAACCATAAATTCCTCTGGCTCGTAAATAGACTAACAGAGGCTTCAATTTGTGATGCATGTAATTAGGAAGCTCCAATGTCCGGTATAACAGGTAAAATGATATTATCTTCGAACCCATTGTAGATTTAAAACCGGTAGGCAAAACCGTTTGAATCACAAAGCACGAACAATTTGATCCCTCTTTTATGCGGCTTATTGGGCATGTATTTTCGAAAATGATGTTTCGTCTTTGGAACATAAGTGGAATCAGCAACACTATCAAAGCTATCAATACTTTCATCTGTGCTGTCTACAGAACTCTACAGAATCGATGAACTCGAGAAATTGTTCATCAGTCATTTGCTCCAAATTGATATTTTTCGTATAAGGACGTTTAGTAATATCCATCTTTAACACAATAGTAAAATAAAAGTAAAAATTATAGAACCATATGCACACAATAGAGTTTTATGAACAAAAGGTGAAAACTACAATAGAAGAGAGGAGTACATTTTTGTACACGCAAACCGGCAAGATCGCCTTGAGGAGGCCTTCGCTATTTCGTTTTTAAATCAAACTTTTTATTTTTTTTTCACTTTAAATACGTTTTAAAACTTATATATATGTCGATCATTTTATTCTAAATGTTGTTTTTTAATAGTTAAATTTGCGAAATAATTTTCGATGCTAATTTGATGATGCACTTGATTGATTAGAGCTGACAATCGAATTGTCAGAATATATTGGAAGGTATAAACAAAATGTAAAAAAGTGTTGTCTAAAGACAGTTTTCACTATTTTGAAACGAAAACATTTTTAATACAGCACTGGGTCCCAAAAATAAAATAAGAAGATCTTATGGCTGATTTTGTGAAAAGACTGGCTTTGTGTATAGATAAAAGAGATTGTTCTCAAAAGCATTAAAGCTATTAAGACCGGAGTTTAGTGTTGTTAAAGTAAAACCTTGAAAACCCATAAACTGTTAAAATTTTTAAAGATTTCTTAGCAAAATTTAAGTTTAAATCACATATCAATTTGGTTACAATTTAAAGTATAGTCTGTAGATTTATTTTTACTAAAAATATATTTTAGTTGTTTTCATTAAACCTTTAATTTTAGAATTTTTTAATTAAAGACAACCTGTACGTATGATTAATATTTATTTCTTACTTTATGTGTAATTCTAAAGAAATGTTTTTATACAAAGATTAGAATGAAAGCATTTATGGCTTAAATTAAAGCCAATATCTTAGACCTCTATATAGGCTGAAAATCTATATAAAATATCAATTAGTAAAGTTACAAATATACAAAATATTTGAAAATTCTGAAAAAAAAAAAATTGGTAAAATTTTTAATACCTCAATATTCATCTTAGTAATGTTCAACAAAATGTTCAATTTGTGTATACAATTTCCGTAAAAGTCCTTTAGACCCTTTTAGCAACTAAGCTTCTTTTTTTCTAACCAACCTTTTTTGCATTTAGCTAGTTGGGTATAAACCACTTAATTTAATAAATTTTCTAAGCAAATTAATTAATTAAAAAATATATAAAACAAATAAGAAAAAATCCCTTAAGAAAAAAAAAGTAGAAATATACCAGCAAAGTAAAGCAAAATTTATGTGGTTTATTTATGACCATTTATGGCCTAAACTGAAACAGAATTTAAGCCAAAAAATTCCTATAATATCATAAGCAAAACCAAAAATGAAAATCTTTATGAAATTTTGTAAAAAACCCAACGAAATTATATGAAATATGAAAATAATAAAGGCAATAAAGAAAAGAAATTTTAAAAGAATTTTTTTTTCATAATTTTCTTTTTTATGTTTTATCTTAATTTTTTTCTCCTTTGGCTGTCATAATTTCATTAAATTATAATTATATAAGAAATTTAACTTAAAAGAGATGTTGTTTAAATGTTGTGCAAAAGCAGCAGCAGCATTAGCAGCATAAAGGAATCAGTACGCAAGAACAAGTGCTAAAGAATTATTTTTGTATTTCTGAAGGATTTTTATGGAAGAGAGAAACTGAAAGAAAGAAAAGTTATAAAACTTTATTTAAATGCTTAAGAAAAAGTAATAAATAAAAAAGGATTTTTTTTTATTTTTTTTTTTTCTTTAAAGAGGAGAACAAAAAAACATTAGGGTGGTTTGAAATGCTAGTAGAAGGCTTAGGACTATCAAGACATTGTTCTATAGAATAGAGTCTTAACGAGACACTGTTCTATAGAATAGTATCTCATTAAGACACTGTTCTATAACACTATTCTTCAGAACAGTGTCTTGATGAGACACTGTTCTATCGAAAAGTGTCTCATCAAGACTCTGTTCTATAGAATAGTGTCTCATCAAGACACTGTTCTATAGAATAGTGTATCATCAAGATACTGTTTTATAGAACAGTCTCATCAAGACACTGTTCTATCGAATAGTGTCTCATCAAGACACTGTTCTATAGAATAGTGTCTCATCAAGACACTGTTCTAAAGAATAGTGTCTCTTCAAAACACTATAGAATAGAGTCTTACCAAGACACTGTTCTATAGAATAGAGTCTTAACAAGACACTGTTCTATAGAATAGTGTCTCATCAAGACACTGTTCTATAGAATAGGGTCTTAACAAGACACTGTTCTATAGAATAGAGTCTTAACAAGTGTCTCATCAAGACACTGTTCTATAGAAAAGAGTCTTAACAAGACACTGTTCTATAGAATAGTGTCTCAACAAGACACTTTTCTATAGAATAGTGTCTCAGCAATACACTTTTCTATAGAATAGTGTCTCAACAAGACACTTTTCTATAGAATAGAGTCTCAACAAGACACTTTTCTATAGAATAGTGTCTCAGCAATACACTGTTCTATAGAATAGTGTCTCATCAAGACACTGTTCTATAGAATAGAGTCTCATCAAGACACTTTTCTATAGAATAGTGTCTCAACAAGACACTTTTCTATAGAATAGAGTCTCAACAAGACACTTTTCTATAGTATAGTGTCTCATCAAGACACTGTTCTATAGAAGAGTATCTCATCAAGACACTTTTCTATAGAATAGGGTCTTAACAAGACACTGTTCTATAGAATAGAGTCTTAACAAGTGTCTCATCAAGACACTGTTCTAAAGAATAGTGTCTCTTCAAAACACTATAGAATAGAGTCTTACCAAGACACTGTTCTATAGAATAGAGTCTTAACAAGACACTGTTCTATAGAATAGTGTCTCATCAAGACACTGTTCTATAGAATAGGGTCTTAACAAGACACTGTTCTATAGAATAGAGTCTTAACAAGTGTCTCATCAAGACACTGTTCTAAAGAATAGTGTCTCTTCAAAACACTATAGAATAGAGTCTTACCAAGACACTGTTCTATAGAATAGAGTCTTAACAAGACACTGTTCTATAGAATAGTGTCTCATCAAGACACTTTTCTATAGAATAGTGTCTCATCAAGACACTGTTCTATAGAATAGGGTCTTAACAAGACACTGTTCTATAGAATAGAGTCTTAACAAGTGTCTCATCAAGACACTGTTCTATAGAAAAGAGTCTTAACAAGACACTGTTCTATAGAATAGTGTCTCAACAAGACACTTTTCTATAGAATAGAGTCTCAACAAGACACTTTTCTATAGAATAGTGTCTCAGCAATACACTGTTCTATAGAATAGTGTCTCATCAAGACACTGTTCTAAAGAATAGTGTCTCTTCAAAACACTATAGAATAGAGTCTTACCAAGACACTGTTCTATAGAATAGAGTCTTAACAAGACACTGTTCTATAGAATAGGGTCTTAACAAGACACTGTTCTATAGAATAGAGTCTTAACAAGACACTGTTCTATAGAATAGGGTCTTAACAAGACACTGTTCTATAGAATAGAGTCTTAACAAGTGTCTCATCAAGACACTGTTCTATAGAAAAGAGTCTTAACAAGACACTGTTCTATAGAATAGGGTCTTAACAAGACACTGTTCTATAGAATAGAGTCTTAACAAGTGTCTCATCAAGACACTGTTCTATAGAAAAGAGTCTTAACAAGATACTGTTCTATAGAATAGTGTCTCAACAAGACACTTTTCTATAGAATAGAGTCTCAACAAGACACTTTTCTATAGAATAGTGTCTCATCAAGACACTGTTCTATAGAATAGTGTCTCATCAAGACACTGTTCTATAGAAGAGTATCTCATCAAGACACTTTTCTATAGAATAGGGTCTTAACAAGACACTGTTCTATAGAATAGAGTCTTAACAAGTGTCTCATCAAGACACTGTTCTAAAGAATAGTGTCTCTTCAAAACACTATAGAATAGAGTCTTACCAAGACACTGTTCTATAGAATAGAGTCTTAACAAGACACTGTTCTATAGAATAGTGTCTCATCAAGACACTGTTCTATAGAATAGGGTCTTAACAAGACACTGTTCTATAGAATAGAGTCTTAACAAGTGTCTCATCAAGACACTGTTCTAAAGAATAGTGTCTCTTCAAAACACTATAGAATAGAGCCTTACCAAGACACTGTTCTATAGAATAGAGTCTTAACAAGACACTGTTCTATAGAATAGTGTCTCATCAAGACACTTTTCTATAGAATAGTGTCTCACCAAGACACTGTTCTATAGAATAGGGTCTTAACAAGACACTGTTCTATAGAATAGAGTCTTAACAAGTGTCTCATCAAGACACTGTTCTATAGAAAAGAGTCTTAACAAGACACTGTTCTATAGAATAGTGTCTCAACAAGACACTTTTCTATAGAATAGAGTCTCAACAAGACACTTTTCTATAGAATAGTGTCTCAGCAATACACTGTTCTATAGAATAGTGTCTCATCAAGACACTGTTCTATAGAATAGAGTCTCATCAAGACACTGTTCTATAGAATAGTGTCTCAGCAAGACACTTTTCTATAGATTAGTGTCTCAACAAGACACTTTTCTATAGAATAGAGTCTCAACAAGACACTTTTCTATAGTATAGTGTCTCATCAAGACACTGTTCTATAGAATAGTGTCTCATCAAGACACTGTTCTATAGAAGAGTATCTCATCAAGACACTTTTCTATAGAATAGTGTCTCATCAAGACACTGTTCTATAGAATAGGGTCTTAACAAGACACTGTTCTATAGAATAGAGTCTTAACAAGTGTCTCATCAAGAGTCTTACCAAGACACTGTTCTATAGAACATAGTCTTAACAAGACACTGTTCTATAGAATAGCGTCTCATCAAGACACTGTTCTATAGAATAGTGTCTCATCAAGACACTGTTCTATAGAATATGGTCTTAACAAGACACTGTTCTATAGAAAAGGGTCTTAACAAGACACTGTTCTATAGAATAGTGTCTCAACAAGAGACTTTTCTATAGAATAGTGTCTCAGCAATACACTTTTCTATAGAATAGTGTCTCAACAAGACACTTTTCTATAGAATAGAGTCTCAACAAGACACTTTTCTATAGAATAGTGTCTCATCAAGACACGTTCTATAGAATAGTGTCTCATTAAGACACTGTTCTATAGAAGAGTATCTCATCAAGACACTGTTCTATGGAATATTGTGTTATCAAGAAACTGTTCTATAGAATAGTTTCTCATCAAGACACTGTTCTATAGAATAGAGTCTTAATAAGACACAGTTCTATAGAAAAAAGTCTTAACAAGACACTGTTCTATAGAATAGTGTCTCATTAAGACACTTTTCTATAGAATAGTGTCTCATCAAGACACTCTTCTATAGAATATTGTCTCATCAAGACACTCTTCTATAGAATAGTGTCTCATCAAGACACTGTTCTATAGAATAGTGTCTCATCAAGACACTGTTCTATAGAATAGTGTCTCATTAAGACACTTTTCTATAGAATAGTGTCTCATCAAGACACTGTTCTACAGAAGAGTGTCTCATAAAGACTCTGTTCTATAGAATAGTGTCTCATTAATTCATTATATGGTTATTATCTATCATTTTTTTCCTCTTTCCTGGTATGAAAGTTAAAATTTGTTTTCTTCCAAAAAAGTGCTTTTTCTGTCTAGTTCACAGTTCTTGTTGAACTTAAGTTAAACAAAAAATATTGAACATTATCAATTAATTAAAAGTTTTTTTCTTGGCACCATAATTAATAGAAAACAATCCAAGTTAATAATACAAAAAAGAGTATAAAAGAAGGTAAAATATAAAACTTTAATAATTAGAGGAATTTATTTACACAAAGACTAATTGCGCCACAGGAATATTGCAAAAGTGTTGATAAAAATAGGAAAGTACAAAAACTGTGTAATTATTTAGATGAAGTAACTAAAAATAATGTTCTCTTTTATATAAATAAAACAACATTATGTTTATACCTTGAATTTTTCTTTTATATTTTTAATGTTAATTTTTCTTTTCAATTACATATTTAAATTTTTTAAGAATTATGTACTTACTTGTTGCCTACATTGTGTGAAAATAAATTATAAAATCAAAATTTGTCGTTGGCTACAAATTTTCATCACCTGCCTTAAGAAATAATCAAAGTGTGTGGGTTCAAAGCAAATTCTTTTTTATTTTGCTTAAATTTGCTATAATTCAAATTTATTATATATATATTTTTTTCGGTTTAAGACAAAGTAAAATAATTCATTTGGTTTTAAGAATGAAAAAAAAGAATAAATACAAAATTTATATATAAAAGGAAATGATGAAAAAAATTACAGAAAAAATTACATTTATATATTGTATATGAAACGATTTGAAATTATTTAAAATCTTTACAAAGAGACCTTTAAATAGTATAATTGAACATTTTAAAGTATTTGAATTCATTTCTTTTTTTTAACAAAATGACGTAGTTTTTTTTTTTAATTTTTGTCTATAATAGACAAATTGTATTTGCGACCTCTTTCAATATACAAATTAATGCTTTAAAAGTACAGCAGACTTTTGGCATAGAATTTAAAAATAGAAGTGATTTCAAATTTCAACAAAATTTGTTTACATTAAAAATTGATTTTTTTAAATCGTATTTAGCTAAAAGGTGGCCCAAAATTCATGCCTGTGATGACAGTAATTAATAGTAAAGTGTCTAGATGACACAATATTTTATAGGAAAGTGTCTTGAAACTTCTGCTGCTACTGGTGCTTGATATTGGTATATGGTAGCAGAGTTCTGCCTATTTTGCATGGACGACATATATCTTTATGAAGTCCTAATTCTTTAAAATCGGATGGAGAACAAATATTTGGCACCTTTGCTCAACTGTTGAAATCAACTTTCCGTGACCCCCCAATTAACTTAGACACACATGGGTCCATTGATTGTTCTCTTTATGTTACTTGAAGAAGAGAAGAGTGGGAAAGAAAAGAAGAGGGAGGGCGATATGTTAAGTAAGAGAAGAGTAAATAAGCGAAATTATAGATAGAATTGAGAGGAGTTACAGGGGAGAAGAATTCAAAGAGTACAGACCATCATGCGATAGATGGGGTCACTATGAGATGTTTTTTGCATGCTCGGTCTTATTAACCATCCGCTTTTCCTAATAAAGGCATCTATACGCCGTAATACTTTACCACCTATTTCGGAGAGATTGCTAAAGGATCGTTCCCCTAAAAAACTTGGCACGCAGATCACCCAGTGCCGGAAAATTACGGAAGAAGTGTAAGATGGTCTCTTCCTCCTCCTCATTTTGACAACTCCTGAGGAAGTCATGGTGAGGCAGCCCAAGTCTTGCAGCATGGTTACCGAAAGTGCAATGCCCGGTGTAAACCAAGTAGATACGACGTACGTATACAGTCCAACGCAAGCCATGTCATCCTCGTAAATTCACAAGTGGATTCATTACCCAACCTTGTTTGGGCAAGTTCATAGTATGCTTTATTTATCCGTTGTTTACACGTCGACAGCGGAATGCCACATAGTAAGTCTATCTTATCTTATCTTTCGACATCGAGCCTTCTTTTCCCGCCAAGTCATCAGCAATACAATTGCCTTCATTATCACTGTGTCTGGTTACAAATTTAATTTTCTGAAAGCTTATGGCCTCTTCTACGATTTGTTCATACATAATTTTTCAATCGGACTAGTAGTTTAGAAGATATAGTTTTATATAGACGTTGTTTGGTATGAACTGCTGGCCAGCACTTGACGAACGCAAAACTACTTAAACGTAAACTTTTGTTAACCAAATGAGAATTTTACCGATTTTTATACGCTTCACCATGAGTGGCAAGGGTATGTATAAGTTTGTCATTCCGTTTGTAATTTCTACATTTCTCATTTGCGACCCCATAAAGAATATATATTCTGGATCGTTATATATAGCGAAGTCGATATAACCATGTCCGTCTGTATGTTGAAATCAACTTTCCGTAGCCCCCAAATAACTTACAAACATGGTTAATATATCAATATATTAGGAATTCTTCCGACTCGGAAAAAAATCGGCCCACAAATGGCTGAGATATAAGGAAAAAACAGGGACAACCTCGATTTCTGGCCTATTTTTGATTAACATCTGGATTACTAAGTCATTAATATAGACAATATGGATATCTAATGATAAGTCCATTGCAATGATATATATAAGACTATAATAATTTGGACCTACAATGGGTCAAAATCGGGAAAAATATTTTTTGACCCAAATTTTTTTTTAAGAAATTTTTTTTTTTCACTAATAAATTTTAAGAAAATTTTTTAAAAAATGAAAAAAAAATTTGGAAAAAAAATGAAAAAAAAAAATTCGAAATAAAAATTTTGAATGTAACAGTAATTTAATGTAAAAGAAATCATCTACAAAAAAACTGTAAGTGTTCTAAATGTTTGTCTTGAAAGTATTGTTTTAATTTTAAGTTTTATTATTTAAATAGACGATCATTTGAAAAATTAGACATAACATCTACGAAACGTCGGGAAAATTGTAATAAAAATATGATTTTTTATTTACATTGAAGAAGTTCAGGCCCTACTAGCTTAAGAAACTCAACAACTTTAAAATAATCAAATCTGGCCAAATATAAACACTAAAAAAAAAAAAATTTTGATATTGTTTTTTGAAAAAAAAAAAAAAAAAAAAATTTGGAAAAAAATAAAAAAAAAATTTCGAAATAAAAATTTTGAAAAACAATTTTGGAAAAAAATATTTAATTTTGTTTACGTAAAATATTTAAAATTTGTATTTTAACCCTCTAATGCTTAAGCATGTCGCAAGGCACTCATCGCAAAAATGCCAATAAATGCAAATACAACATTTCAAAAACTCTTGTAACAGTTACTAAAAAACGTACTTAAATACTCTTTACAAACTAAGTGTATTAACAATCAAAAAAATATGGGAAATCCGTATTGTGTTATCAAAGTGTTTTAGAGTTTCCTGATTGCAATCTTATTTTTACTTAAAAAGTATACTTATATATATCTTATACATTGAAGTCAAGATTTATGTAAAAGAAGGTAAGCTACTCGTGGTTTTTTGATGAGAGCCTTCAGGCACTCTTGGACATTGCAGATTAGTTATGCTGCCTCAGTTTTTCCCTCATAGAGCAAAATGTAGTTTTATTTTCTCTGCTTTGGTTTGGAATTCTTGACATATAATTTTAAGAAATGGCTGGTCGAGTGAACAAATGTTGCAAATTATCCGATTTGAGTGATGAACAATTGGAAAAGTTGTTTTCAATAAAAGTTGACAAACTATACTAACTAAAACCTCAAAAGTCTCTAAAGTCCCAAGGGTGCCTTAGGGCACTCATTTAGTTTTTCCCACCTGGCAGGTAAATCAATGGATTGTACAAATTTTTAAATGATGTTTTTGAAATCAAATGCTCATATATACATTAGAGGGTATAATTTGTAAGTATAATTTGGTAAAGGCTATATAAGATTCTGCACAGCCGAATGTAGCTTTTTTACTCGTTTTAAGTGGCACACTACAATATACGTGGGTATGTTTAAATAACATGCATTAGACGCAGAGAACAAATGAACATGATTGCCATAAACATATATTTATTCACAACAATCATTTATATGATTGGGATAATGATATGAATTTTACATTTACCCTTACCATATTATGGTTACCACTATCATATAAAAAAAAAACGTTTGAAATGGTTACTGTAAACTAGTACAACTATATTATTTCTCTGGCTGTAGAGAATGAAATATGCTCATTCAGATGTATTATAGTTTTTCAGCCAATCGTTACTAGATTATTTCTGAGGAATGAGGAACTTATTGAGGTTTTTCCTGTGAAAACTTTTTTATTTTATTACAATCTCAAATATTTAAAATTTCCACAGATTCCCTTTTAAATCCTGCTCATGTCTTGCTTACATTGTTATCATGCATCATATTTATTAAACATTATTTATTTATCAATTACCATGTCTTAATTAACATACATCCATTTTGTTCTGTCTTACTCTTCTCGTTACAGATTTAATTGCCATTTCAGCCATTGTAGTGGAAATTTTAAACCAACTGGCTGGTTTTCATTACGCGTCAGCTGGTTTTTGGTATGTGAAATAAATTATAATGTAAAATACTTACTGCTCATTCTCTGGAGTTTTATTTTCGGCTGAAAAAACAAATAAACTTGGGCTGCGCCATAAAAGAATATTTGTGGTAAGTTTTTACTTTATTTATACATATATGTTTGTTTGTTTGTTTTAATTTTTATATGTTTTTTTTTTCTCTTACTTGTGGGATTTTGTATAGTTTTCTTTTACATATGCCAGGGATATGGTTATAAAATATGAATTTTCACTATAATAATTAACTGGCCAAACAGTAGACTGTCTGCTAGTTAGTCAGTATAAATTGTGTGAAAGAAGATTTTTTGTTTTTAGTTGTGAAAAGTTATGTTAAAATTTCAGTAATTGCTGATCATATGTTTGATTAAATAAATTGCATATAAAGTTTTTTTTTTGGGCTTGCAAATTCCTATTAAACTTTTCAATTTGTTTTTATAAAATATTCATTTCCTCTTTTTTTATTAAATTACTTTTGATTTTATTTACTTTTTAACAACATTTTTAATTAAAACTTATTCATTAATTGTTTAAGGTTTGTGCATTTTTTTTTCCTCAGTTTAAAATAATATAGAAATAAAATCACTGAGTGCATCATTCATTTTGATTTATAATTAAATATTTGTTAATAAAAAAAGCCTCTGCCAACGGAAATAATCAAAATTTATATTAAATACATAAATTTGATTTTACATTTTACGATTTTGCATTTGAAAAGCTTCATTAGTTGTTAATTATTGACTTTTTAAAGAACTCAATAGAGCATAATAAATACAGGAAATGAAAATAAACCAAACAAAAATTTAGTTTGGCAAAATTAAAGCAATTAATTTATTTAATAAAATTGTAGAGCATTTTAAATGTAAAATAAAGTTGGTGAATTTTGAAAAAAAAAAACGGGGAGAATTCAAAAATATTGTTACGTTTTTACCTTTTAAAAACGGGGTTTATTTCCTTTAAATAAACTAGATACTTTGGATTGCAAATAAAAGCAGTTTTAGTAGTTTAAAATTGGAACAACTCTTTATTTATTTAGAATGTACAACAACAAACGAATTAAATAGTCACTCAGTGTCTTTATACACGTTTATCAATTAGCAGAAATGCATACAAACTTTATAATGTACAATGATCAACTCAACTGCAGTCTCTGCCACTATTTATACACACGCCATATCTCTGGAATCTTCTACAATGCTCTTAACGGACAAAACTCGTATGTTCGAATTCCAGAGCCTTCGGTGCCATTGCCAGCAGCACAATCATTTAGAGTTGCCATACTTACAAACAATGTCAATGATGGGCGTAACTTCAAACATGATGAATGCTGCAGGCAGTCGTTACAGACTGTTAAATTCAAATCGTCATTGCACATTCGTAACAATATGTAATATTAAAAGCTAAATCTGTTAAGATTGACTCAAACATTTAAATATGTGTATTAGAAAACAATTTCAATTATCAACAGAAAGTTATAAATCTTTTGAAAAACATTTTTAAAGCTTTTTAAAGCTTAGATTTGTTTAGTTTTGATTTCACTTAAAAATCATATCGATTTTAATGTTTTTTGTTTTAAGTTTGTTAATTATCCACTAAAACCTGAGAGGCTTTGAAAAGCTTTTGAAATATATTCTTAAAACTTTTTACAACTTAAACTTGTTTAGTTGCGAACATGTTTCAAGCTTTCATATGGTTGTTTTTAAGTTAGTTCTCAACCATTTTAAAAGCTTTAAGAATTTTACTTTCAAAAGCTTCCAAATTTTACAAAGCTCCCGACCTAGTACACATTTTTGGTGGCTTTATACTGAAAATTAAGTGTAAATGCTTTAACTTAAATACATTTTGCTTAGCTTCTGGAATATCAAAAGAACTTTAAAATAGATTCAACAAATTAAAAAAATACATAAAGTTTTTTAAGCTTTCTAATGTTCATATAGTCTTGGAAGCTTTTTACAATTTTCAATCAAAGCTTTTAAAAGCTTACCTTTTCAAATATGTACAGCATGCCTGTAAAAGCTTCAAAATTGATTGAAGCTTTTACTTCTTAAAGAGCACTAAAATTTAAAAAGCTTATCTTTTCAATAAAACAAGCTTATCTTTTCAATAAAACTACAAATACAGTTTTAAGAGCTTTCGAAATTGAAAGATGTTTTGATTAGAAACAATTAAGAACTAAAAATTTTGTATAAATAGTTGGTGAGCTTTACCTAAATCTAAAGCCTATTGAAGTTATCAATCAAAGCTTTTAAAAGCTTAATGAGAATATCTTGATTAGGTTCTTAAAGATGTATGTACTTAAAGCTTCTGAAAGCTTAGAAGTTATTTGTGTGCTTCCAAAAAAGCTGAAATAATAAAAAAACTTTTTTTAAACAAAGCTATAAATAAAACTTACGATTTTTTGAATATATAAATCCAAACACATGAAAGCTTTTGAGCTGACAATAAAAACTTTTTAACTTCAACTTATTTTCAATCCAAGTTTATTTAGTCTATGAGATTTTTCGTTATTAAGTAATAAAAATTTTTGACTGCTTTTTTAAAACACATTTTAAATTGTAATCTTCCGCTGCTTTTGCCAATACATTTTATAGTCATTATTCAAATTGAAATTCCTTTTAACTTTTCCCCCTAAGCTTCAATTAAAATATTGTTTTCCTACATAACAAAAAATTGGTTTCCATAATTTAAATTCGTTTGCGACAAGTATATGTCAATATTTTATGAAACCATTTATTAACCATTAGATATAGCAATAAAAATAATAATCATAATAGCGTAACAAAAATACCATTTAAAACATGTTAGAAAAACAATTTCTGACTCTAAATGTTGTCTCCAACTTAAATTCCAATTCCTTCATAAGTCTCAGTAGACATAAAATGTGGCATAAAAATACGAAAAAAAGAAAACAAATTTTCGGAATTGAAAGCATTTAAACGCACACATAAATAAACAAAAAAAAATTTCAGCGTCATTAATATGGGACATAATGAACACTGTTTCCAAGTATTAAACAGGCTCCAAAAAATTTAAATAAATTTTAACAAAATGTGTCTGGAAATGCAAAGCTCCTAGTGTAAGCTTTTAAACAAACTAAAAATTGTTATTGTTAGGATTTTATGATTTCAAACTACTTCTTAATCTTCTCAGGAAACAGTGTCTCTCATATTTGTTTACACTCCAAGACAGCAAACAAAACAAACAGTCGAACAAACAGACAACGACAAAAAAAGCTCATTAAACCTTAAATGTCAAATCAACGAATTTAACTACCGTATACATACGATATAAATTGTTAAGCAGCCATATAATAAACGTATTAAATACTTAAACAAACGCTAAAATTTACGTTCATCCATCTAAAAAAAGGCAGCAAGCGAAACGTGGTAAAGAAAATATTAAAAGCGTCTTCATAAATATTAATTTGGCACCATTGATTTCATATGCAAATTTCGATGATTTTATTGTAACAATTTTTTTTTTTTTTTTAAAGTGGAGATAGCAATATAAACGATTCAAATCAAGAACATACACACCATATACTTTCAATATTATAACATTTACGCTTTAGAATACACAGAGAAATTAAGGCATATATCTAAAAAATTTAAATCTAATCTAAAAAATATTAAAAGTGTCTACTCTATGTCTAGTCTATGTCTAGTCTATGTCTAGTCTATGTCTAGTCTATGTCTAGTCTATGTCTAGTCTATGTCTAGTCTATGTCTAGTCTATGTCTAGTCTATGTCTAGTCTATGTCTAGTCTATGTCTAGTCTATGTCTAGTCTATGTCTAGTCTATGTCTAGTCTATGTCTAGTCTATGTCTAGTCTATGTGTAGTCTATGTCTAGTCTATGTCTAGTCTATGTCTAGTCTATGTCTAGTCTATGTCTAGTCTATGTCTAGTCTATGTCTAGTCTATGTCTAGTCTATGTCTAGTCTATGTCTAGTCTATGTCTAGTCTATGTCTAGTCTATGTCTAGTCTATGTCTAGTCTATGTCTAGTCTATGTCTAGTCTATGTCTAGTCTATGTCTAGTCTATGTCTAGTCTATGTCTAGTCTATGTCTAGTCTATGTCTAGTCTATGTCTAGTCTATGTCTAGTCTATGTCTAGTCTATGTCTAGTCTATGTCTAGTCTATGTCTAGTCTATGTCTAGTCTATGTCTAGTCTATGTCTAGTCTATGTCTAGTCTATGTCTAGTCTATGTCTAGTCTATGTCTAGTCTATGTCTAGTCTATGTCTAGTCTATGTCTAGTCTATGTCTAGTCTATGTCTAGTCTATGTCTAGTCTATGTCTAGTCTATGTCTAGTCTATGTCTAGTCTATGTCTAGTCTATGTCTAGTCTATGTCTAGTCTATGTCTAGTCTATGTCTAGTCTATGTCTAGTCTATGTCTAGTCTATGTCTAGTCTATGTCTAGTCTATGTCTAGTCTATGTCTAGTCTATGTCTAGTCTATGTCTAGTCTATGTCTAGTCTATGTCTAGTCTATGTCTAGTCTATGTCTAGTCTATGTCTAGTCTATGTCTAGTCTATGTCTAGTCTATGTCTAGTCTATGTCTAGTCTATGTCTAGTCTATGTCTAGTCTATGTCTAGTCTATGTCTAGTCTATGTCTAGTCTATGTCTAGTCTATGTCTAGTCTATGTCTAGTCTATGTCTAGTCTATGTCTAGTCTATGTCTAGTCTATGTCTAGTCTATGTCTAGTCTATGTCTAGTCTATGTCTAGTCTATGTCTAGTCTATGTCTAGTCTATGTCTAGTCTATGTCTAGTCTATGTCTAGTCTATGTCTAGTCTATGTCTAGTCTATGTCTAGTCTATGTCTAGTCTATGTCTAGTCTATGTCTAGTCTATGTCTAGTCTATGTCTAGTCTATGTCTAGTCTATGTCTAGTCTATGTCTAGTCTATGTCTAGTCTATGTCTAGTCTATGTCTAGTCTATGTCTAGTCTATGTCTAGTCTATGTCTAGTCTATGTCTAGTCTATGTCTAGTCTATGTCTAGTCTATGTCTAGTCTATGTCTAGTCTATGTCTAGTCTATGTCTAGTCTATGTCTAGTCTATGTCTAGTCTATGTCTAGTCTATGTCTAGTCTATGTCTAGTCTATGTCTAGTCTATGTCTAGTCTATGTCTAGTCTATGTCTAGTCTATGTCTAGTCTATGTCTAGTCTATGTCTAGTCTATGTCTAGTCTATGTCTAGTCTATGTCTAGTCTATGTCTAGTCTATGTCTAGTCTATGTCTAGTCTATGTCTAGTCTATGTCTAGTCTATGTCTAGTCTATGTCTAGTCTATGTCTAGTCTATGTCTAGTCTATGTCTAGTCTATGTCTAGTCTATGTCTAGTCTATGTCTAGTCTATGTCTAGTCTATGTCTAGTCTATGTCTAGTCTATGTCTAGTCTATGTCTAGTCTATGTCTAGTCTATGTCTAGTCTATGTCTAGTCTATGTCTAGTCTATGTCTAGTCTATGTCTAGTCTATGTCTAGTCTATGTCTAGTCTATGTCTAGTCTATGTCTAGTCTATGTCTAGTCTATGTCTAGTCTATGTCTAGTCTATGTCTAGTCTATGTCTAGTCTATGTCTAGTCTATGTCTAGTCTATGTCTAGTCTATGTCTAGTCTATGTCTAGTCTATGTCTAGTCTATGTCTAGTCTATGTCTAGTCTATGTCTAGTCTATGTCTAGTCTATGTCTAGTCTATGTCTAGTCTATGTCTAGTCTATGTCTAGTCTATGTCTAGTCTATGTCTAGTCTATGTCTAGTCTATGTCTAGTCTATGTCTAGTCTATGTCTAGTCTATGTCTAGTCTATGTCTAGTCTATGTCTAGTCTATGTCTAGTCTATGTCTAGTCTATGTCTAGTCTATGTCTAGTCTATGTCTAGTCTATGTCTAGTCTATGTCTAGTCTATGTCTAGTCTATGTCTAGTCTATGTCTAGTCTATGTCTAGTCTATGTCTAGTCTATGTCTAGTCTATGTCTAGTCTATGTCTAGTCTATGTCTAGTCTATGTCTAGTCTATGTCTAGTCTATGTCTAGTCTATGTCTAGTCTATGTCTAGTCTATGTCTAGTCTATGTCTAGTCTATGTCTAGTCTATGTCTAGTCTATGTCTAGTCTATGTCTAGTCTATGTCTAGTCTATGTCTAGTCTATGTCTAGTCTATGTCTAGTCTATGTCTAGTCTATGTCTAGTCTATGTCTAGTCTATGTCTAGTCTATGTCTAGTCTATGTCTAGTCTATGTCTAGTCTATGTCTAGTCTATGTCTAGTCTATGTCTAGTCTATGTCTAGTCTATGTCTAGTCTATGTCTAGTCTATGTCTAGTCTATGTCTAGTCTATGTCTAGTCTATGTCTAGTCTATGTCTAGTCTATGTCTAGTCTATGTCTAGTCTATGTCTAGTCTATGTCTAGTCTATGTCTAGTCTATGTCTAGTCTATGTCTAGTCTATGTCTAGTCTATGTCTAGTCTATGTCTAGTCTATGTCTAGTCTATGTCTAGTCTATGTCTAGTCTATGTCTAGTCTATGTCTAGTCTATGTCTAGTCTATGTCTAGTCTATGTCTAGTCTATGTCTAGTCTATGTCTAGTCTATGTCTAGTCTATGTCTAGTCTATGTCTATGTCTAGTCTATGTCTAGTCTATGTCTAGTCTATGTCTAGTCTATGTCTAGTCTATGTCTAGTCTATGTCTAGTCTATGTCTAGTCTATGTCTAGTCTATGTCTAGTCTATGTCTAGTCTATGTCTAGTCTATGTCTAGTCTATGTCTAGTCTATGTCTAGTCTATGTCTAGTCTATGTCTAGTCTATGTCTAGTCTATGTCTAGTCTATGTCTAGTCTATGTCTAGTCTATGTCTAGTCTATGTCTAGTCTATGTCTAGTCTATGTCTAGTCTATGTCTAGTCTATGTCTAGTCTATGTCTAGTCTATGTCTAGTCTATGTCTAGTCTATGTCTAGTCTATGTCTAGTCTATGTCTAGTCTATGTCTAGTCTATGTCTAGTCTATGTCTAGTCTATGTCTAGTCTATGTCTAGTCTATGTCTAGTCTATGTCTAGTCTATGTCTAGTCTATGTCTAGTCTATGTCTAGTCTATGTCTAGTCTATGTCTAGTCTATGTCTAGTCTATGTCTAGTCTATGTCTAGTCTATGTCTAGTCTATGTCTAGTCTATGTCTAGTCTATGTCTAGTCTATGTCTAGTCTATGTCTAGTCTATGTCTAGTCTATGTCTAGTCTATGTCTAGTCTATGTCTAGTCTATGTCTAGTCTATGTCTAGTCTATGTCTAGTCTATGTCTAGTCTATGTCTAGTCTATGTCTAGTCTATGTCTAGTCTATGTCTAGTCTATGTCTAGTCTATGTCTAGTCTATGTCTAGTCTATGTCTAGTCTATGTCTAGTCTATGTCTAGTCTATGTCTAGTCTATGTCTAGTCTATGTCTAGTCTATGTCTAGTCTATGTCTAGTCTATGTCTAGTCTATGTCTAGTCTATGTCTAGTCTATGTCTAGTCTATGTCTAGTCTATGTCTAGTCTATGTCTAGTCTATGTCTAGTCTATGTCTAGTCTATGTCTAGTCTATGTCTAGTCTATGTCTAGTCTATGTCTAGTCTATGTCTAGTCTATGTCTAGTCTATGTCTAGTCTATGTCTAGTCTATGTCTAGTCTATGTCTAGTCTATGTCTAGTCTATGTCTAGTCTATGTCTAGTCTATGTCTAGTCTATGTCTAGTCTATGTCTAGTCTATGTCTAGTCTATGTCTAGTCTATGTCTAGTCTATGTCTAGTCTATGTCTAGTCTATGTCTAGTCTATGTCTAGTCTATGTCTAGTCTATGTCTAGTCTATGTCTAGTCTATGTCTAGTCTATGTCTAGTCTATGTCTAGTCTATGTCTAGTCTATGTCTAGTCTATGTCTAGTCTATGTCTAGTCTATGTCTAGTCTATGTCTAGTCTATGTCTAGTCTATGTCTAGTCTATGTCTAGTCTATGTCTAGTCTATGTCTAGTCTATGTCTAGTCTATGTCTAGTCTATGTCTAGTCTATGTCTAGTCTATGTCTAGTCTATGTCTAGTCTATGTCTAGTCTATGTCTAGTCTATGTCTAGTCTATGTCTAGTCTATGTCTAGTCTATGTCTAGTCTATGTCTAGTCTATGTCTAGTCTATGTCTAGTCTATGTCTAGTCTATGTCTAGTCTATGTCTAGTCTATGTCTAGTCTATGTCTAGTCTATGTCTAGTCTATGTCTAGTCTATGTCTAGTCTATGTCTAGTCTATGTCTAGTCTATGTCTAGTCTATGTCTAGTCTATGTCTAGTCTATGTCTAGTCTATGTCTAGTC
This sequence comes from Calliphora vomitoria, assembly GCA_942486065.2. Lineage (NCBI taxonomy): Eukaryota > Metazoa > Arthropoda > Insecta > Diptera > Calliphoridae > Calliphora > Calliphora vomitoria. The sequence goes on along the minus strand of OW818030.2, from coordinate 9,173,704 downwards.
TATGTCTAGTCTATGTCTAGTCTATGTCTAGTCTATGTCTAGTCTATGTCTAGTCTATGTCTAGTCTATGTCTAGTCTATGTCTAGTCTATGTCTAGTCTATGTCTAGTCTATGTCTAGTCTATGTCTAGTCTATGTCTAGTCTATGTCTAGTCTATGTCTAGTCTATGTCTAGTCTATGTCTAGTCTATGTCTAGTCTATGTCTAGTCTATGTCTAGTCTATGTCTAGTCTATGTCTAGTCTATGTCTAGTCTATGTCTAGTCTATGTCTAGTCTATGTCTAGTCTATGTCTAGTCTATGTCTAGTCTATGTCTAGTCTATGTCTAGTCTATGTCTAGTCTATGTCTAGTCTATGTCTAGTCTATGTCTAGTCTATGTCTAGTCTATGTCTAGTCTATGTCTAGTCTATGTCTAGTCTATGTCTAGTCTATGTCTAGTCTATGTCTAGTCTATGTCTAGTCTATGTCTAGTCTATGTCTAGTCTATGTCTAGTCTATGTCTAGTCTATGTCTAGTCTATGTCTAGTCTATGTCTAGTCTATGTCTAGTCTATGTCTAGTCTATGTCTAGTCTATGTCTAGTCTATGTCTAGTCTATGTCTAGTCTATGTCTAGTCTATGTCTAGTCTATGTCTAGTCTATGTCTAGTCTATGTCTAGTCTATGTCTAGTCTATGTCTAGTCTATGTCTAGTCTATGTCTAGTCTATGTCTAGTCTATGTCTAGTCTATGTCTAGTCTATGTCTAGTCTATGTCTAGTCTATGTCTAGTCTATGTCTAGTCTATGTCTAGTCTATGTCTAGTCTATGTCTAGTCTATGTCTAGTCTATGTCTAGTCTATGTCTAGTCTATGTCTAGTCTATGTCTAGTCTATGTCTAGTCTATGTCTAGTCTATGTCTAGTCTATGTCTAGTCTATGTCTAGTCTATGTCTAGTCTATGTCTAGTCTATGTCTAGTCTATGTCTAGTCTATGTCTAGTCTATGTCTAGTCTATGTCTAGTTTTTCTCTCCGTGTATACAGTGACATTTATTTTTTTGGCTGGTGAAAACAAGCCAAAGCTTCTTAATTTATGGATGTGTATATAATATTAATTTTTTCCTCTCATTTGCTAACAAATAACATTTTGTTTTATGTAAATTTTGTTCGACACGCGATCATGTATTTTAATAGAAATTATATACAATTTTTTATTTCATACAAATTATATTAATTTAAACCTAATTATACTAAAACAGCAGGCTTCCCACGCTCTACATATGAATATTTAGCGCACACATTCGTATTAGCAAACTTTTATGAAACTAAGTTATTTTGTATTTTGTTTTTTTTTTTAGTTAAATTTATTTTTAATGGACGTGTCACAAATATTGAAATAATTAAATTGTATTTATTATAAATAGAGTTTTTAATGAATTAGTTTTTTTTTTTGTTTTTTTTTGTTTTGTGTTTCTGTGCTGTTGTGTTGCTGTATGTTATATTAATCGTATTTAATTATAGTGTAGATGTGAGATTTGTTTTTCTGTGTTATTGATATTCGCAAGTATGTTTTCAAGTGTTGTAAATTTATTCAGTCGTTATAAATATTTTACTTGACATAATCATAATTATGGTGTCTATTATAATAGATTTAGTTGTAGTGAGGTATTGTGGCGTTGTTATTGAAATTGATAGAGGGCGTGTTAAATACTCACGCGTTTGTTTTTTCACTTGAATAGAGAATATTAGAATAATTTAAATCCCTGGTGGAGATTATGTTTTCAATTTTAATTTTTATAATTTATTTTAAGTTTTTTTGTAGAAACTAAATTCATAGAATCCATTTTGAAAAATCTGTTTGTTGTATGTGGGTTCCATTGTTATATTTGCAACCCTGAAATAGAAATATCGTTTGAATTTTGTTTTCAAAAATATTTAAATTAATTGCTTGTGCATTGAAAAATGAGTCCAGAAAATTAGTGGTTTTCATTTGGTTGTCATAAGATTCCAATAAACATGTTTGTAGTACAAGTACTACTCATACATATGTGTATATTTGATGTAGGCGTCGAAACACATTTGTTAAAATAATTTGCTAAAAAAATATTAAAAAAAAAATAACAGAAATATATGTATGTATGTACTCAAAATTATGATTTATTAACTTGGAGACAAGAATGCTTTTTAGACAGAAATATGAGAAATATTTGCTGGCACATTCCTGATTTCAATTTGTGTTAGTAAAGATATTATGAAACAAATTGTGGCTGAATAAAAGATTGTAGGAAGGAGAAAGTAATATTGATGGAAAAATTACTCTCTTTTCACACATACGGGCGATACAATAACAAAATACATGCAAGACACGCTCATTAATTAGGTTTTTGACTCTTAACAAAATTTAATGGTATTATTATACCCTTCATCTTCGTGAGAAGGGTATATATAAATTTGTCATTCCGTTTGTAATTTCCACAATATAATTTTCCGACCCTACAAAGTATATATATTCTGGATCCTTATAGATAGCGGAGTCGATTTAGCCATGTCCGTCTGTCTGTCTGTTGAAATCAATTTTCTGAAGACCCCAGATATCTTCGGGATACAAATCCTCAATAATTCTGTCAGACATCCTTTCGAGAAGTTTCCTATTTAAAATCAGCAAAATCCGTCCATAAATAACGGAGATATGAGCAAAAATCCGAGACAACCACTATTTTTGTTTGCCTATTTTTGATCTATATCTGGATTACTAAGTCATAAATATAGACAATATGGATATCAATGATAGATATTTCAAAGTCCATTGCAACGATGTATATAAGGCTATAGTAAGTTGGACCTACAATGGGTCAAAATCGGGAAAATATTTTTTAACCCGAATTTTTTTTCACAAAAAACATTCATTTCTCATAAATTTTTTTCACTAATAAATTAAAAAAAAAAATTTTAAATTTGGAAAAAACTTTTAAAAAATTTTGTGAAAATTTTTTTTTTTTAAAATTCAAATTTTTTTTTTTTTAATTTTATTTTAAAGTTTAATTTGGTGAAGGTTATATAAGATTCGGCACAGACGAATATTGCTCTCTAACTTGTTAAAATACTAAAATCGTTTTATTGAATCTCCTAAATATTCTTAATTTTTTTAAAATTAAAAGCTTTTAAATAAAAATGTTTTTAAAAGTTTTTAAATGAAAAACATTGAAAAAGGTTTTAAACCATTAAAACGTTTAAATAAAAAACTTTCTAAAAGCTTTTAAATAAAACAAACTTAGAAAAATTGTTAACAAGTTATTTTTTAAAAGCTTAGAGATATAATTGTTATATAAAGAGATTTATGAGAGCTTTGAGATTAAAAGTTTTTAATGAAAATTCTTTATAAACATAAAGTTAAACGAAAAACTTAAAAAGGTTTAACGTTTTTTTTTACACAGTCTTAAAAAAGCTTTTAAGTAAAATACCTTATTAAAGCTCTGAACTATTTTCTTTATATTTTCGGAAGCTTTTAAATAAAAAACCTTGTAAAACAATTAGAAAAGCTCTTTTAAAAATGTTTAAACTTAAAAGCTTTTCAAAAACATGAAATGTTTCAATTAAAAAGCTTAATAAAAACTTTTAAACCAAAAGCTTTCTTAAATATTTAAAATTTTATGAACAAAAATTCAATTCAATCTTTTAATAAGGTTTAAACAAAATGTTTTTAAAATCAATTAAGCTGATAGATTTCCAATAGCTAACTTTAAAGCTTTATAAAAGCAGCTTAACATAAAGCTTTAAACAAAATCATTTAATACAGTATTTAAATAAAACTCTGAAATGAATACCTTTTTTTATAAATGTAATTTGCTGCCAACATATTTTTATCTCAGCTTTATTTGGTTGTTACAGTTTATGCTTTATGTCTGTCATGCCATTTGAATTAAAGCGTTTTTTTTTTTAATTCTATAGCCTCTTAGCTTTATCTCTAAACCTAATTGCTTTCTAATGCAAATAAAATCCCCTTTTTTTTTATTAATGCTGTTGTTAATTTTATTATTATATTTATACTTTTACAAATTCTGCCACTTAGTGTTCTTTTGCCTTAATGCCACTCGAACTGTATAATTATCTCTTTAAAATGAAATATATTTCTATTTATACAAATAAATAAATTTATTTTTTTATTTCTACTGTTATTTGATTACTTTGTGGTTGGATTGTATGTATTGCTGCTTAACTTTGATGCCGAGTTAATTTATAAGTCAAAAAGTTAATTTTCTTTTTAACTTTAGCTCATTACTCTTTCATATATGTATATGTATATATCTTAGTTTGTTGATGAACTCTTACTTAGTCTGTGTTGTTGTAACTTGTATGTGCAACAAACTCATATAGAAAACTTTTAGTATCTGTACTTGTAGTTTCTTTTTTTTTTTTTTATTGTTGTTGCCTTCTTAAGTTTGAAGTGTGAGTCTGTGTGTAATTTTATCTTTATTCATACCATTCTTAATAGTTATTTTTTTTTATGTATGTACTTTGAAAATGCATTTAATTAGCGAGGTCTTTGTAATATATGAGTATTAACCTCATATGTGTTCGAGCAGTGCAAAAAAAAAAGAACTGAATAAATTTTAAGTTTTTTTTTTTTTTTTAACTGCAGCAGCTAAAAGCAACTTATAGAAGAGTGTAGGAGGAGAAGGTTTAACTGCATGTGGTATAGGAGCAAAATGAAGCCTTTAAACGAAAACTGCATAAAGAGTTTAAGTCAAAGGGGAAGTAAATCACATATGCGTAGATTTATTTTAATGGTTTAAAACGAATTTGAAACACAGTACCTTTAAAGTTTTTGTCTATATTGTAGCAGAGTTGAGTAAATATGCTACACTGTGGCTTATTTTGTGTCAAGACTAAATATTTCTACAGACATTCTGAGTTTTAAAGCTATTACTTAAAAATCATATGTACTTCCCTTGGCTGCTCGTTGTATTGCCAACCTTTAAAATTTGACTTAATTTGTATAACTAATTTAACTTTTTTGTTTGTTTACCAAAAAGTAAAAAGGCATTCATAGACATAAATATAAATATGTACGAAACATTTTTATTAAAAAAAAATCTATGTCATAAAATGCTTTAAATATATTCAACAGCCTTGGAAATTTAAAAACTTAGTTAAATGTATAAAATATACGGACAAACACTGTATATCTTAGGGTGGCCTTTTAAGCAGAATATTTTGAGCACAGTTTAACTCCAAATTTTAATTAAATACAAAAGCTATAAACAAGCTTTTTGTTGTCAAATTTTAATGAACGTCTTCAAAGTAAACTTCAATCTAGGTTTTTATTGTAAACTCTAATCCAGGTTTATTTTACAAAAGCTTTAATCCAGGTATTTATTACCAAAGTTTAATAAAGTTTTCTATAATGAAAGCTTTAATAAAGCTTCGTATTTTATAAAGGTTTTTAATACAAAATTACAAAAGCTTTTTATAACTAAAGCTTTTTATAAAAAAACTTAAATGCTTTTTATTTAAATCGATTTTTATAAGAAAAGCTTTTAATAAACATTTTATCGAAAAAGCTTTTAATAAGATTTTTATCAAAAAGCTTTTAACAGGATTTTTATCAAAAACCTTTTAATAAGGTTTTTGTCAAAAAGCTTTTAATAAGATTTTTATCAAAAAGTTTTTAATAAGATTTTTATCAAAAAGCTTTTAATAACATTTTTATCAAAAAGCTTTTAATAAGATTTTTATCAAAAAGCTTTTAATAAACATTTTATCAAAAAAGCGTTTAATAAGATTTTTATCTAAAAGCTTTTAATAAGATTTTTATCAAAAAGCTTTTAATAAGTCTTTTTTCAAAAAGCTTATAAAAAGATGTTTATCAAAAAGCTTTTAATAAGATTTTTTAAGAGACTTTTCAATAAGATTTTTATCAAAAAGCTTTCAATAAGATTTTTATCAAAAAGCTTTTAATAAGATTTTTATCAAAAAGCTTTTAATAAGTCTTTTATCAAAAAGCTTATAATAAGATTTTTATCAAAAAGCTTTTAATAAGATTTTTATCAAAAAGCGTTTAATAAGATTTTTATAAAAAAGCTTTAAATAAGATTTGTATCAAAAAGCTTATAATAAGATTTTTATCAAAAAAGCTTTAAATAGATTTTTATCAAAAAGCTTTTAATATGATTATTATCAAAAAGCTTTTAATAAGATTTTTATCAACAAGCTTTTAATAAGATTTTTATCAAAAAGCTCTTTTAATAAGAACTTTTATCAACAAGCTTTTAATAAGATTTTTATCAAAAAGCTTATAAGATTTTTTTATTAAAAAGCGTTTCATAAGATTTTTATCAAAAAACTTTAAATAAGATTGTTATCAAGAAGCTTTAAATAAGATTTTTATCAAAAAGCTTTTAATAAGATTTTTATCAAAAAGCTTTTAATACGATTTTTATCAAAAAGTTTTTAATCAAATGTTTATCAAAAAGCTTTGAATAAGATTTTTATCAAAAAGCTTTTAATAAGATTTTTTTTCAAAAAGCTTTTAATAAGATTTTTTTTTAAAAGCTTTGATAAGTTTTTTTTTTAACAAAAGTATTAATAAGACTTTTAAGTAGAAGTAAGATTTTTATCAAAAAATCTTTTAATACGATTTTTATCAAAAAGGTTTTAATACGATTTTTGTCAGAAAATCTTTTAATAAGATTTTTATCAGAAAGCTTTTAATAAGATTTTTATCAAAACGCTTTTAACAAGCTTTTTATTACTGAAGCTTTTAAAAAGCTTTTTATTTACAACGATTTTTACAATATTTTCATTTCAAAAGATTTGAAAAGTTTTTATTAAAATATTTTTTTTACAAAAGCTTTTTTCAAATATTCTTATCACAAAAGCTTTCACAAACTTCTTATTACAAAGGCTTTTAACAAGATTTTTATAGCAAACGATTTTAATAAATATTTCACTAAAAAAGCTTTTAAAATGCTATTGACTTTTACAAAAGCTTTTTATTTAAAAGACTTTTAACAAGCTTTTTTATAAAAAAAATTTATAGAATCTTTTAGAATGCTTTATTTATAACGGTTTTTATCAAAAAAGCTTTTAATAAGCATTTTATCAAAAAATCTTTTAATACGATTTTTATCAAAAACTTTTAATACGATTTTTATCAAAATGCTTTTAGCAAGCTTTTTATTGCTGAAGTTTTTAAAAAGCTTTTTATTTAAAACGATTTTTACAATATTTTTATTACAAAAGATTTTGAAAAGTTTTTATTAAAATAATTTTTTACAATATTTTTGTTTTACAAAAGTTTTTTTCAAGCTTTTTATAACAATCTCTTTATAGCAATACCTTTTATCAAACTATTGATAACAAAGGTTTTTTAACAAAAGCTTCTAACAAGTTTTTTGGTACAACAAAAGCTTTTAACAAGCTTTTTAAGACAAAGCCTCTTTTAATGAGGAAGTCCAAAAAAAGAACACCACCCTAATACACATATTTATGTAAAGTCTTATAAAAATAAACAGTTATTGTCAAATTTTTATCTCTTAACAATTTATTGGCCAGAACTTAAGTAGAAGTAAGACAAACAAACACAGAACATAAAACTTTAAATATAAACACTTTGAAAACTTCTACTACCATGACTAGAAATAACTGCAGCTAAAGCTAAATGAAAAAAAAAAAAATATTAAGTTAAAAATTATGAGGTAAATCTACACACATGGAAACATTACGTACGAGTTTTTATAGAGACCATAAGCTAAAAGACAATGTATGAAATGATACGATATCATGCCACCACCACCACTAGAGGAGACACCACCAACAGTCAGCCATTGAAACTGTAATATCTCACATATATAATGGTTTAAGTTAAAAAAAAAAACTATACACAAGAAATATTAGTTATGTGCAATCAACAGGGGATGTACAATTAAAACAGGACCATTTGACAATACAATACTAGTTTTCATATAAAGTGTGCAGATATTAACAGAAAATATATACAAAGATTTCATAATTATGAAGGCTAAGCCCTTCTAATTAATTTTTATAAAAATATACTTTTATTTTCCTTTGGCCTCCCCCTGTCGCTTTGTAGAATGCTTCATATTTTGTTGAAATTAACGAAAAAAAGGAAAAATAAAACTGTGCACAAATAGTTAAAGTCAGCCACTAAACCATTCATAACATGACTTAAAGTCAGACTTTAACAACAAACTAAGGTCATAATGTAAAATGTTAATGATATGTATAAATTTTGTTTGTATCTGTGATGTTTTTTTTTTCCTCTTTTTTTGGTTTAAGAAACTTTGTCGTTTTTAGTATTTGGTTTGTAGTTTTATCAGAGAACATAATAAATAGAATTTTAAATGGTTATAAATGTCAGATTTTATTTAAGCAAACAAATGTTTTTTTTTTTTTTGCATTGGAAATGTTTTTTTAAATAAACATGACACTTAAGATCTGGAATATTTTTTTTTTGGTGTTTACATGAAAAGCATATGTATAAGATTCTAATGTGACTCATTAAACAAAATCTAAACATATCTTGATCATTAATCAGAGAATCTAGAAGAAGTTAAAATAAAACATTTCTATATAGTTAAAATATTAATAAAGTTACAAAAACATAAGCTTTCGAACAAAGCTTCAACAATACGTTTTCACGAACTTTTAAGGAAACAGCTAATAAAAAGCTTTCACATAGGTTTTTATTATAAAGTCTGTAATAGAGCTTTTACTTAACTATTCAAACTGTTTATTACAAAAGTTTAAACAAGCTTTTTATTACAAAACTTTTAATAAAGCCTATTAGTAATTAAGCTTAATAAAATGTTTGTGACAAATGCTTGAATATAGATTTTTATTGAAAAAGCTTTAATTAAGCCTTTTATAACAAAAGCTTGTATTAAAATCATGGAGTTTAAACTGTAATTTTATTACTAAAGATTTAATCAAGCTTTTTAGATGTTTACTACAAACACTATAATAAAGCTTTTTTATAAAATATATAATCAAGCTTTGTCGACCCTTTTATTGTAACAACGTTCGTCTAGCTAAAAGCTTCAATTAAGATTTTTAATAAAAAGGTTTTAATTTTTATTAAGAAAGCTTTTAACAAGATTTTTATTGCAAAATTGTAATTAACGTTTTAGTTGCAAAAGCTTTAATCAAATTTTGATTAAAAAAGTTCAATAACTCGTTTTATTACAAACTTTTTATTAAAATAGTTTTAATAAAGCTTTTTTTACAACAATTTAAAAAGAGTTTTTACTACAAAGGCAATCTCAGCTTCATAATACAGAAGTGTATTACAATTTTGAGCTACAAAATCCTTTATACAAAAAGCTTTAGCAAAGCTTTTATACAAAAAGCTTCAACAAAGCTTTTATACAAAAAGCTTCAACAAAGCTTTTATACAAAAAGCTTCAACAAAGCTTTTATACAAAAAGCTTCAACAAAACTTTTGTATAAAAAGCTTTAACAAAGCTTTTATACAAAAAGCTTAACAAAGATTTTATAAAAAAAGGTTTAACAAAGCTTTTATTTAAAAAGCTTTAACAAAGCCTTTATACAAAAAGCTTTAACAAAGCTTTTATACAAAAAGCTTTAACAAAGCTTTTATACAAAAAGCTTTAACAAAGCTTTTATACAAAAAGCTTTAACAAAGCTTTTATACAAAAAGCTTTAGCAAAGCTTTAACAAAGCTTTTATACAAAAAGCTTTATGACAGCTTTTATATAAAAAGCTTCAAGACAGCTTTTATATAAAAAACTTTAAGACAGTTTTTATATAAAAAGCTTTAAGACAGCTTTTATATATAAAGCTTTAACAAAATTTTTATATATAAAGCTTTAACAAAGCGTTTATATATAAAGCTTTAACAAAGCTTTTATATATAAAGCTTTAACAAAGTTTTTATACAAAAAGCTTCAACAAAGGTTTTATATAAAAAGCTTCAACAAAACTTTTATATAAAAAGCTTCAACAAAACTTTTATATAAAAAGCTTTAACAAAGCTTTTATTCAAAAAGCTTTAACAAAGATTTTATAAAAAAGCTTTAACAAAGCTTTTATAAAAAAAGCTTTAACAAAGCTTCTATACAAAAAGCTTTAACAAAGCTTTTATATAAAAAGCTTTAACAAAGCTTTTATATAAAAAGCTTTAACAAAGCTTTTATATAAAAGGCTTTAACAAAGCTTTTATATAAAAATCTTTAACAAAGCTTTTATATAAAATGCTTTAACAAAGCTATTATACAAAAAGCCTTAACAAATATTTTATACAGAATTATTTAAAAAAAATTTATACAAAAAGCTTTAAGACAGCTTTTGTGCAAAAAGCTTTAACAAGGATTTTGTACAAAAAGCTTTAACAAAGCTTTTTGTAAAAATTATTTATACAAAAAGCTTCAACAAAGCTTTTATACAAAGCTGTTATAAAGGTTTTGCACAAAAGCCTTTAATAAAGCTTTAATCGAATATGCATAATAACTTAACAAAGCTTTTAAGCAAACAAAATTTAATAAATCAAAGACAGCTTTTAAATAAAAAGCTTTGATAAAGCCTTTAAATAAATCATTTAATTTAGAATTTTAAACAGATACTCTTAATTATGATTTTAAACAAAAAAGATCCTAATGAAAACCCTTTAATAAAGCTTTCAAAGAAAAAACTCTAATAAAGCTACATATGTAATAGAAACAAGTTGTTTTGTATCACTGAACTACAGACCTTTCTCTCAAAAGTTTACTTAATATTTTTGTTAAAAATAAGTATAATTATTATGCAAAAGCTCTTATACAATAACATTTATTATAAATCTTTAGTAAATACAAACTTTTGTTTGTAATTAATTACAACAAAACTGCCATTTATACAAGTTAATTAATAGTTTCAAAACAACAAATTCATTATTAATACATTTATTTTCTATTATTATAAATTTTGTAACATTTTCAACTCCTGTCCTGTTTCATTTTCTTAATGATTTCAAGTTTTTGTTGACTCTCAGCCAAAAAGCTCTCTCCGCTCAACTTTAACAAGTAATAGCTGTTGCGAAAACATTATTAATTATAATGAATTTGTTGGCCCACAGAGTGTTTGTGTGTAGACTTTTAAGCTTTAAGTTGCTAATAAAGCCATTAAAATGTATATATAATAAAGAGCCATTAGGCCAGGAGTTACAAAGGACATACTAAAAGGTTCACATTCATAAAAGAATATTAAGCAAAAAATCATGCTGTGTTCATACACTAATTACGCACAACTTAACACGTTACTGCTCTAAACTGTCAAAATGACAAAGCACTGGAATGGCCAGCAATAGAAAATGACAGAGGAATAGAAAACAAAAAAATCTTAAAACATGAATGACAATAATGAGCTAAAGAAGCTGAGCCAGACGGGAGAGTCTGGAATAATAACTACGTGATTTAAGATTAAAACCATGACCAAGTTAGAAAATACTTGGGGAAAATAAAATGAAAGGAGAAACTGTAAATGACAGGCAACTGCAAATGACCAAAGAGTCAACTGAACTGTGGAGCAAATGAAGTAGAAAATGTGAAACATTTTTTAAAAAATATTGTTTAGTTATTTGGCCTATTCTGAGCTTTAAGAATATTAAAGGTTGAAAATAAAATAAAAAATATTTTGAGGTTTGACAAAAATAATAATAATGTTGTTTTAGATTTAAATATTTTTAATTTTTTTTTATTGATGATTAAATTAAAAAAAAAGTTCCTTTAAAGCTGTGAAGTGTGAATATCAAGAAGTCCTGGTTTAAATTCATGATTAATTTTTTGTTCCATATTTTCTGGCTTAAACACCCACTGTACTTTGCTTATGTTTGTGCTGTTGACAGCATAACATTAAGTGGAATGATGCTGTATTATGTAAACAATTGGTGTTGTTATTGTTATTGTTGTTGCTGTTACATGCACTGTACACTGGTGTTTTGTTTGTTGCTTAAAGTAGCCACATTCGTTGAATAGATAGAATAGAAATATCTAACAATTACCAGGCGCCAAAATTTATTTAAAATTATTTTCTTCTTGTTAAGTTTTCTTTGGCATTGTTGCAATTTATCTGTTGTTCACACTAGAGGTTGACAACAAACCAGCTGCGTGATGAAATGCTTGGATTTTAGTTATATACGATTATTTTCTATTTTTAATTATTTTAGTCATGTCACAGCAGATTCGTTTTTTTACATTATTAATACTGTGTAAAGTAAAAGTTTATACATAATGTGAAATTTGTTTTTTACCATGAATTTAGTGTATTATAAGTAACAGTAGGGTGGCCGGCCCATGTTCCCATTATAATTTGATACCAAAAAATCATAAAATTCTATAGATATTTCAAATCCCAATGTTTTTTACGAAATTTCAAAAAACTTTTTTCCATTCTAATTAACACTGAATGAGGATTACCAAAAGAGAGAGAGAGCTATCTTATATATAAGTTCCTGTCTTTCCTACAAGGAGCATATGGCTTCAACAAAATGCTTTCTCTCCGTATCCTTATTTCAACCGATAGGATTTATTGGCTTTTTCTTTCCCAGAGCGTATAATTAGATATGGTTCTCGGCCAGAATACATGTAGGATCTTGCGAAGACAGCGGTTCATGAATACTTGTGTTTTTCGTATATCACGAGTGGCAGTGTTCCCAGTTTCGCATTCGTACAGTAGGACAGATTTTACATTGAAGATTGCTATCTTCGTACACAGAGATAAAGATATTATCGATGTCCTCACCCGAACCCCCGCACGTAGGTGCTCCCAAGTTAGCAGAATTGGCCAACATCTTTTATTTTGCTTGTACCAATTGCAAATAAATCTCGGGAGGTTACATTAATACATAAAGTTTTTATCTTCATTACATTTAATTTCGAACCTGCTGTGTCCGCTGCTAGTGCGTTATGCTTCTGAGTAGCTGTGATCCAGATTATCCAGACAAATATCGTCTGGATAATCAAAATCTTTGAGGCGACCCTGCAATCTCCACAATATTCCGCTGCCTTTATTGATGGCTCTTCCAAGGATCGTGTTCAGAACTTGAAGTGGTGACAGGACACATCCCTGTCAGACACCTATCCCAACTTTCACCGTTTCACTCAGCAATTTGCCATGTTTTAGAGTCATTACGCTATAGGCTTTTTATAAGGCGTATGAGCTTTAGAGTTATTCTCCTACAAGCCAATGAACACCAAATAACATCGTGGTTTAGTTTATCTCAATTAGCCGAGAGCAACAGAATCAGCCCAATCATAAATGAAAAATCCGCGGGAGTTTTATTCCTTTTCCCATTTTTAACACAGAATTTGAATAGGAAAAATGGGAAAAGGGAAAAATACTCCCGCGGAATTTTTATTCATGATTGGACTGAATATGGTAAAACCTTAATCATAAAAATGGTTGTCACAAACATATACTTGTTTACTGTAACCATATATATGACTGATACAATCATGTGAATCGTAAGTTAACCATATTATGGTTACCACAATCATGTAAATTGTTCCTGTGACTATAATATTGTTAAAAAACTTTTAAAAATGTGGAAATGGTTACTGCAAAGATGCTCAACTATATTTTTTCTCTGCGTGTATAAAGCATACTTAGATACAGATTGTTTCACAATAAAGGTATGCTGTTTATGTGGTCGATGATGGACTTATGGAGCCTGAAGCCAATTTGTCCCTGCCTTAACATATTGACTGCCACGTTGGACATATATGCGACTTTTATTCTCTCTAACCCTGTCACACAATAGTGACTGATGATAAATAGAATTTTATTGCACTAATATGATGAAGGTACCATGGGGCCCTTTACACAGTCATCAGAACTTTTTCTAACTCAGTATTTCGATAAAAAAATCCTTTTCGCCATTTCGTTTGGTAGAAGTCTAAATTCCAATATTGACGTTTTCGAAGAGATTACGCCAAAAAAAAGAAATGCTGTGGCCTCCTGCATCTTATTTGCTGAAAGAGCTTTGGCAGTCAATGTGTTAAAATAGGTTTCACCCTGTCGGAGAGCCTTTTGTCAATTATCTGGGCTATTCCTTTATTAATTACGCATGCCGTTCGTAGAGGACGGACATTCCCCGAGAGCATTCGGGTATATTGATGCAACCATACCTGAATCTATTGCTCTTCTTTCGTCGTAAGTTCGCCTTTCGTAACTCTTAGGAGACATTGCGATGTCGAATAACCATTCGTGAGTTTCCTCAGAGACCTATACACATCGCTGGTACTTTGGCTATCAGCTGCGATTTGTGCATCCTTGCTGATTTCGTCCAGCCATCACCTATCGAGCTCGTTGTAACATGTCTCCAAGTGTAGATTAACACTAAGAGTTCATGCTCTAATGCGATCAGATTTCGTACTCTTCACCAAATTATACTTCAAGATAAGTATTGAAAAAAATTTTGTAAATTTTTTTTTGTTGAAAAAATTTTATTAGTGACCAAAAATATGTTTGAAAAAAGTTTTATACAGAAATTCGAAATGGAATGTCCACGCATGATGAAGGGTGTAAAATTTATATCTATAATTATGTTTTTGTTTCACAAATAAAACTACATTTCGTATCCATCAAAAAAGATGGGGGTATATTGATTTTGTCATGCCGTTTGTAACATATTAAAATATTTGTTGCATACCCTATAAGTATAAATATTCTGGGTCCTCATAAGATTCCAACACGATCTAGCTATGCCTGTGTGTCAACAGACACGATGGGGCCCAAAACAGATTCATGATTTCTAGCTCCCATACAAATGTCCCCACGGAATACTGTTTGCGCAATCAAACGGTACTGCTGATAAAATTGTGGGTAAACAAGATTCTGCTCAGACGAATATAACACTATTGTTTAATTTCAGAATGTGTGTTTTTTTCTGTACAAATGTAAATTTAATTATTTAATTAAATGTCCTTAATATTTTCAGCAAATAAATAAATTTTAGCATTATTAACCAATTGTTTACATAATGTCAACAATGACAAATTGCACATTAGCATCATTTTTATAAAATAATGCAATTTTACTGTTATTTACATATGTTTTACATAATGTCAATAATGTAAACAATTGATATTAATATATGTTTGACATTAGAATATAATATTTACCTATAGTTTACATGGTGTTAACAACGTAAAGAAGGTATATTTTATAAAATAATTCATTTAATTTCCCTGAAATAATGAAATTGCCGTATTATAAAAAATTACATAATGTCAAGAATGTCAAGAATTTGAAATATGTAAATTTAATAAAGTAATTTCATAACAGCGTTATGTTCTTAAAATATAAAAATTAATGCATTTTTAACAACTAATTTACATAATGTCAACAATGTAAACAATTTAAATTTAATCCAGTAATAAGGCGTCATCATTATTTATATGTAATACGGCCATTTACATGTTATTTACCAATTGTTTACATAATGTCAATAATGTAAACAATTGAAATTATTTAAACAAATTTAACTTTTTAAGCTTTAAAATAGTTTTTAGTAAATTTTTTGTTATTTACATATAGTTTACATAGAGTCATTAATGTAAACAAAATTTAAATTTATTAAACTTTCGGTAAAAAAAGTAAATTTTAGCATTATTTACCAATTGTTTACATAATGTCAACAATGTAAATTATGTGTATTTAATCAAGCATTTAGGAATCATCATTATTTTTGTAAAATACAGTTATTTACATGTCTTTTACCAATTGTTTACATAATGTCAATAATGTAAACAATTGAAATTAATTAAAAATATCTTTAAATTTAAGCTTTAAAAGAGTTCTTAGTAATTTTCTAGTTATTTACATATAATTTACATAATGTCAACAATGTAAAGAATTATAATTAGCCTAATATATGGGAAATAAAACCATTTATATGTTATTTATCAATTGTTTACACAATGTCAACAATGTTAATAATGTTTACATAATGTCATTTAAGTAAATTATGTAAATTTAATCAAGTATTAAGATATCATTATTTTTGTAAAATACAGTAATTTACATATTATTTACCAATTGTTTACATAATGTCAATAATGTAAACAATGTTAATTTATGAATATAATCATATATTATTAACAATAAAAGAGTTATTAGTAAATTTATTATTGTTTACATGGAATTTACATAGTGTCAACAATGTAAAATATGTAAATTCCTTTAACTAATTATATAAACTCGTTATTTTCTTAAAATAAAGCAATTTTAATAGTATTTTTTAATTGTTTACCTAATGTCAACAATGTAAAAAAATGTAAATTTCTTAAAAAAAACATACATTTCTATAAATAAAAGGTTTACTACTGAATTTCCTATTATTTACATAATGTAAACAATGTAAATAATGTATGCAAATATTTCCTATAGTATTCTAAACAATTTAATTCATTAAGGAAAAAAATCGTACATTTTTAAAGGTATTTTTAATATGAACATTAAGTATTCAAGTAAATTTAATAAGTATTTATTCCAAAACCATTGATTATAATTGTTATTGTTGGCATAATCTTAATATAATAATAAATTCAATTTAAAGTTTCTAAAGCTGTTAGTTATAACTTTAACTATTTATTATTGCAAATTTCCATCAGATTAAGTACTACCTGTTTTCTATATATTTTAATACCATTTTAACTGCTTTAACTTACAAGTCATTGTCACCTTGTCAAAAGCTTTAAATAAAATAAATGAAAAAGAACACCCACCCAATTAGCAATTAACAAACTATTTATTAAAATTAAACTAGTATTTTTTTTTTTTTAAATAAACAATATAATCTAGTATTACTCTAGCTCATGGCGCATAAAATCTAAAACCCACTCAAGCATTTAATCGCATATATATAATTTCAAAATCCTGTTGTTTAATGTTTTCAAAACGAAATTGTCACTTGTAAGCTCTAAAACAGCAAACAGTATAATAAAATTTCTAGATGTAAACCTAAAGTAAAATTAAATTTATCTACCAGTGAAACTAATTTACATACGTGTGTAAATATATGTAAATATGTAAAATAGAAAATTAGTTTAAATGAAATGCAACTAATCAATGTTTTCTACATAAACAGTAATTTCAAATTAATTACAATTCTAAACAACATTTAGCTTAAGTCAACAGAAGATAAGAAAAATCTTAAAAGTCATGTTAAGACATAATAGAGACAGATTAGTAAAAAGATAAAAATGGAAGTAAAAAGCAAGTACAAGATGCCTTAAAAAGGAAACGAAGATAAGAGTCATGAAAACAATCATTTAAAACAACAATTTAAATAAAATATAACATAATTTATAAAAAGATTGAAAAAAGAGCAAAGATTTTTAAACTTGTTAAAATAATTATGTTTATAATGTCAAAAATTAAAAAAAAAACTCGTGTCTCCCACGAACACTTTTTTATGGTCCCCCAAAGATTTCGGGCCTCGGTGTCATTTTTGCAAAAAAATGATAATTTTCTCGGGCTCATATCTTGCAAACAGTTCGGATTTGATTTCCTCTTTGAGGCCAAGTTATAGCCCTTGTCATAAAGAGCATACAAAATCAAAAAAAACTACATCTTCAAGACCAAAATCGCAAAAAACTTTAAACTTTTTTACCTTTTTTCCCTGTTCAGGTCCATAGGTAGCAAACCGTTCAAAATTCAAGGAAACAATCAACCACGAAAATGTACCTAAGATCTAAAATAAACAACTTTCTAGAACATATGAACTTCCTAGGAATAATTTTTAATACCGTTTAGGTAGGTCAATATAAGTTAGTAAGAAAAAACTAAAGGAATTAAGTGTTTTGGGCCATAAACTATTAAATTATTATAAACTAAAGCATACTTTTAAGCAGGTATAAAAAAATTATTTCGAATTTTTTCAAGTTTTTTTTCGATTTTGATCTTGAAGATGAAGTTTTTTTGATTTTATATGTTCACAATTTTTCCGAACTGTTTGCAAGATATATACCTGAGAAATTGATTACTTTTTTGCAAATATGACGGTTTCAAACTTTTTTTCCCGATATGGACATGTTGTAGGTCCTAATTGCTATGGCTTTATAGACGTCGTTGGAAAGGTCTTCGAAATATATATCATTGGATATCCTATTGTCTATATTAATGACTTAGTGATCCAAAAAATAAGGGGTCAAAATTTGACATTTTGGTCTAGCAGGTGTTTTTTGTTATCCTTGTAACTTATTACATATTGTTCTTAGCAAAATGTGTCCCAAATAGTTTAGATGGCTATTTCTTCAACCTTTCGGAAAAAATTTAAAATAAAAACGAAAAATTTGTTTTTCCAAAATCAAAAACTTTTTAGACTTTTTTTCAAAATAGGCCCCTTTTTTCTCTCAAAAGAAAGCTTAGTTATTTTCCTTGAAGACCTATTTGGTCGCTTAGTGGGATGCGAGTGGGATATCTTTCAAAATAAATGTGTTGTAACTCAAAACATAAAATTTTTGACTTTTTTTGCAAAATCATAAACTTTGTTGACTTAGGTCAATTCCTTTAAGAGGCTTTTGGTCGCTTGGTGGGATGCGAGTGGGATATCTACCTGCTTGGCCAAAATGTAAAATTTTGTCCCCCTCTAACTCAGAAAGTTGCCCTGGCCAGACGAAAAAGTTTGAAGACCAAGAATTGCAGGCATTACTCCATGAAGATTGTTGTTAATCTTAACAAGAGCTTTCCAAATCATTGGGAGCTAGTCAAGCAGCAATTTCAAATCGTTTGCAAGCAGGGCGATGCATCCAAAAGCTGGGAACCATACGAGGAAAATAATTTTGGACCAAATCATTAATTGCGATGAAAAATCGCAAAAGCATAAAATATCGTATGTGAAGCCCGGCCAAAAAATCGAATAGATACCAAAGCCAAATATCCGTGGCGCTAAGGTAATACTCTGTGTTTGGTGGTATCAAAAGTGTAATGAGCTGCTGAAATGTGGTGAGACCATCACAGGGAACCTGTACCGAACGCAACTTATTCGTTTGAAAAACGTTCAGAATATGCGGCCAGACATGAAACCGTAATATTCCATCATGGCAATGCTTGACCACATGTTGCCATGCGTATTTAAAACTATTTAGAAAGAAGTGGTTGGGAAGTTTTGCCTCTCCCGCTCTATAGTCTACAACTTGCCCCGTCCGGCTACTATTTGTTTCGTTCTCTCTGGCATACGCTTCACTTTGGAGCAGAGTATCCGATATTGGCTTGATTCGTTCTTGGAATCAAAAGATGAGCAGGGCTTTTAGGCTCGGAATCGATGTATTTGCCGGAAAGATGGGCAAAGGTAATAAATAGGGAGCGGATTTATAAGCAAATGCATGTTTTTTCTCGCAATGCAATGTAGACTAATAATCTAACCGAATCGCACAATTTGCTGTAAAATGGCATCGATTTGTTAGTGCATATTTTTGCATATATTATTAATAATGCATATTTTGTTATATTTTACTTAAAAATGCATATTTATATGCATATTATCCATGTTTTTAATAAAAATATAATTTTTTGATGTCGAATTTGTTATAGAAATCGCATTAAACGTTATCGACTAAGTTCTTTCGACATCAAGATACTGGCATTAAGTTCTTCATTTCTCTATTACCAATTAAACATTATCATTTCAAAATATTTTGCTTCAAAAAAGTTTAGAGTTTTTTATAAATATCAAAATTTCATTAAATGTATCGAAAATATTCATATTTGTTTTCATTGCAATTTCGATTTGTAAGATATTTCGTTATCGAAAGATTCCACATACACAGTTACCGTTTATGACAGTCATTTCCCAGCAGCTCTAGGAGACTGTCCTAAACTAGTGATTTTACCTATAATTTATGGTGATATAACTAGCTACGTGTCTAGTTATTTTAACATGTGCATTTCCCAAGCAGAGGGTCTATTGACACTTGTGGATAATTTACACTACACAATTAACGTTTAAAGTGACTGCACTATATATTACTTAGAGACACTTAAGTGACAATTCCTGGGATGCATAAAGTTACCAATTAACTTCTCTCTGCGTTACAAATACTTAGCATATACGTGTCATATAAGCCAAAATATATAAATTGGAGCCACCAAGTGATCATACATTAATAACAATTACTCTCCATAAGGGATGAAAATTAAATAAATGAAAATTAAAATATTGATGATTTTAAAAGTCAAATCGCAAAATAGAAGCTCTGAAGATTATAGCTTTAAACAAGTATTCATACCAAGATATTATAATCAATATATCCATCGTTTTCTCAGAAGAACAATTATAATTTTAAAACTTTAACTATTTAATTCCGCCCCCTAGTCATAAATAACAATGGTCAATGCTTTGAATAAACTTATATTGTACAAATTTTTCAAAATAAGAGCTAAAAATTTTAAAAAATCCCGCATTTTAAGTCATACATCCAATTGTTAAATGTTAAGATACCATTTTTGGTGTACTAGGCGTATGAGTAATATTAATTAAAAGTAATTTTATTGAAATTGGAAGACCAATAAATCTAGCATTATTTTCTCTAGAAAATAATAAAGCTGCTGTAAAATTTTCTTAATAATATTTAAAAAAAGTTTTCATATTTGAAAATAATTTAAATAGAGTCATTTGTTTATTAAATTCAACCCTTCATTTTGTCTTAAATTACTTTGACTTCATTTATTTATTTGCTTTAAAATTCGCGTTTATTTAACCATTAATGTAAACATTAACTAAAGTCTGCTATTGATTTAATATTTGTGTTTTTTTCCAAATGTATTTTTCTGCTGCTTTTTAATAACTCTACTCATTGTTGCTGTTGGTTTATTTATTTATTTGTCCTTCTATTTGTTTATTTTGCCACTCAGTTATTGTATTTTTTGTGTGTGTGTGTGTTTGAGTTTGTATGCAAACAAAAAAGACCCTCTAATTAAACAAAATATTTGCGCAAAAAAAGAAAGGGTATCATCAGAAATCGCCATTGTCATCGTCATACAATTTCAATTGTATTTTATCAGCACTTCTTTTGTTAAATATTCATTTACTTTGTAGTGCTTTTTATTAACGCTTCAGTTGGCCATGACAACGAAGAAAAAATAACAGCAAATCAGGGGAAGTACATAATTGAGAATGGAATGTTTTCACTTTAACGATAAGCTTAGGAAAAGGGGAGAGATATACATACATATATTGTGTGAGAAAAAATTATGATAAATTATATACATACATACTTATCATATTGAGGAATTTGCAAAAAAATTCTTTTAGATGTTTAGAAAAATTTTCAACTTTGGCAAACACTGTTATGACGGCCTAACTCCCTCTCTATTGCTAGTCCAAATTAAGAACTAATCTATTAGTTTTACGACTTTCGAATGCTGCTTACAAATTTACCATAGTTTCTTGTCGGTTCTGGCTGAAAAATGAACTACTTTACAATGGTTTTCCATTAAAATTTAATTTAAATTCCTTTTTTTATGGCAACATTAAATATAATACGCTTGAGTTGTAAAGTAAAAATCATTTCAATCATTTGATTGTCAATTCGTTGAAGTTTTTCAACGATTCAAATTAAATCTCAACAAAAAAAAAAAAAAAGAAAAACCGTCATTACATATGCTGACTAATGATTTTTTATTTTAATTCATGGGTATTCACTTTATTGTAAAATTTTATAAAAATACAAAAAAAAAAAAAAATTAAAAAATTTAAATTTTAATGCTTTCAAATGACGTTGGCTTCATGACCACCTTTAAAGTTCAAGGCCAAATGTACCACAGAATTGGATCATTGCTCCCGCTTCCCAATGATGATGCTAAGATCCTTTAAATTTATTTCACTGGAAATTAAGATACAGAAGCCGAACGCTGCAATACCCATCTGCCGAAATATTCTCACAACTATTTTTGAACATTAGAAATGGAAAAATTCCAATTGATTCCGCCACACATGAGATTTCGTTTCCGGACTTCTGCCAAATGCAAATGAATATTCAAGCCGGTGTCTTGCAACCAACTATAAAACTTCGGTTTGGCTGTGGGAACATGCAATTTTGGCACCAAAATAAACGAAATTCGTTTGACACTGTTGAGAAGTATTTGCCATAGTTCTACTAGGAGTCTTTTAAGCAACACTCTACAATGTGAAAGAATATGGTCCTTTGAACCTTAAATTATATCATAATTGGTAGAAAGACTCTAACATGTATGTATGTGGTTTAATAAAATTTGTTGTTTGGCTTCAATGTAGTTTTTTTATCTTCTTTTATCTAGTAAGGGATTTGCCAATATTCAATTTGAAAGAAATTTATATTGGTCCTTCGAACCTAAGACTATTTCACATTTGGTAGAAAGGCTCTAATATAAATGCGTTCTAATGAATTCTGTTGTTTAATCATAACGTAATACCTAATATCTTTAATTAACCAGTATTAAATTTTTTAAAATTTGAATGGATATGATCCTTCGAACCTTAACTTATTTCATTAGCTATATGAAAGAAATGATTTAAATTGATAAAAACACAATACGTTTTACACTGTTGAGAAGTATTTGCTACAGTTTTGCTCGACAATTTGAAAGGATTTGGTCCTTCGAACCTTAACTTATTTCATAATTGGTAAAAGACCCTAAGTTATATGTTGTTTAATAAAATTTTTATCTTCTTTTATCTAGTAAGGGACTTGCCAATATTCAATTTGAAAGAAATTTATAATGGTCCTTCGAACCTAAGACTATTTCACATTTGGTACAAAGGCTCTAATATAAATGCTGTCTAATGTATTTTGTTATTTGAACATAATGTAATACTTAATATCTTTAATTAACCAGTATTAAATTTTCGAAAATTTTAAAGAATTTGGTCCTTCGAACCTTAAATTATTTCATAATGGTAGTAAGACTCTAATTTGTATGTTGTTTAATAAAGTTTTTTTGTTTGCTTTTAACGTAGAGTTTTTATCTTCTTTTATCTAGTAAAGGACTTGCCAATATTCAATTTGAATGACATTTATATTGGTTCTTCGAACCTTAGAGTTTTTCACATTTGGTAGAAAGGCTCTAACAAAAATGCTGTTTAATGAATTTTGTAGTTTAAACTGAACGTTATACTTAGTACCTTAATTAACCAGTATTTAATTTTCCACAATTTGAAAGGATTTGGTCCTTCGAACCTTAAGTTATTTCATAATTGGTAGAAATACTCTAAACATATACGGTGTTTAATATTAAAGTTTTAACGTAGCGTTTTTATCTGCTATTATCTACTAAAGAACTTGCCAATTTTCAATTTGAAAGAAATTTATATTGGTCCTTCGAACCTTAGACTTTTTAGAATTCAATGACATCCCTGTAATATACCTGTTGTCTAATGAAATTTGTCATGATGAAGGGTATAATAAAACTAAGCCTTATTAAACGTAGTAATAACCTGACATAATATTAAGCTTATTTTTAAGATTTTAGAATTTATCTCTAAAGAACTTTTGATATGAATAGCCCTTCTATGTAAAACCAATACATAATTAATTTACATTTTGTAACAAAATTTTTTATAAAGTAATTTAATATACTTATTGTCTATGTGTTATAAATTATTTAACAAATGCGCGTTCAGTTTTCATAAAATCAAAAAAATAAAAAAATTAATTATTTCTTTTTTTTTTTTTTTCATTTACTTTACAAATAAAATTTAATTGTTAGTTTTTTTATAACATGTTGTATAGATATATGTGGCATTTACTATAAAAATTTAATTAATTTTATTAACATAGTTTATATTTTATAAAAAAAAAAAACGCCAACATTATATGATTAAAACTAATTGGTATTTTAATGACTTGTAGGGATAATAGTAACGAGGGTTACTAATAAGCAACATGATTTTACAATTTCTAATTAAAAAACAATGGCTTTATAACAAGCATTATTTAACTCTTTAACATTATAGAATGTTTCATAATGCTGGAAAATATTGCTGATTTTTTTTTTAATAGGATTTTTTCAATTATACTCAATTTGAAAAATAATGGTCCTTCGAACCTTAGATTTTGTTTTCAATATTTGGTAGAAAATTTGATAATGAATTTTGTTGCTAGAACTTAGTGATATTGCTCTTATCTTCTTTTAGCTAGAAATTTGTAAAAATTATGCTTTTCCGGCTTTTTAATTTTATTTTAATTTAACATTTCCTGTTAAATATTTTTTTTATTTATTTCTATATTTCTATATTTTTGTTTTATTGCTCTCTTTGTGCCTCTCCCCAACCTCCATTGAAATAATTTACATTTCCTTTCTCTTACAAAAAAAAAATAGAACAACTAAATACAGCCAAAACCCCTTGAAAAGGAAAAAAAATCTACATAGTTGCAAGAAAAACCCAGAAATTTGGTTTTTCCTGGGGTGTCTCTAAAGAGCTGCGAGAAAAACAAGAAAAGACATAAAGAGCAACCAACAAAATAAAAAAAAGAAAAAGAAAACCACCATCATATTACCATTCAAAATGTTGGCCGCTTTTATATGCTTCCTTTACTCTATTGACATTGACATATGTTTGGAAATATTTTAAAATGAAATAAAAAATTAAAATATTTTTATTTTTTTTGGTTAGATAAAATAGAGAAAATGTGAGGTTTTTTTAGAGAAAAAAAAAAGAATTCCTAAAGAAAATAAAATATCACTAGCAAAAATATACCACAAATTGGTGGCGTTTTGGTTTTTTGTTTGTTGGTTATTATTTGTCTAACATATATTTTTTTTGGGTGTAAAGTAAGTGAAAATGAAGAAATGTAAATTATTTTGGGTAGAATTTTGCATAGAATTTAAAATACCAGATTATTTAAAGAAATCATCTTTAAATAAGAACTAATACGGGAAAAAACTACATTATTTGAAAAGGTTTTAAATTAAAAAAAAATTTTTCAAAAAATTTTTATTTTTCTCTCTATTATATCAAATTATAATATTTTAGTTCAGTTTTCCTTTTTAAATTAAAGTTTTTAGTTTGCTAAGTATTCTGCAATTTAGGTCTAAAAAATCTCATGGTTTCCTTTAAATTTTAATGATTTTAAACAAAATTTAATATTTGTTTACCCTGGCGTATGATTAATATTAATTAATATGTATTGTTAGAAAATGTCTTATAACTTCATCACTAAGTTACATTTTTGAAAAATTTTAACGGATTTAAAAAGCCAGGCAAATAGGCTAATAAATATGGAAGACGTTTATAAAAAAATATTTTTATAAAAAGGACAAATTTGTGGATAATTTTTTTTTTTTTTTTTGAAAATAAAAATTGTTATTTATTAAGAAATTTTAAAATTTTCTCAAAATTCAATGCTGAAATCTTATATAAAATAGAAATATCTATTTATTCTTTAATTTCAGTCATAAAAATCTTATTCTTTCCCTTACTTATGCAGATTTTTAAGCAAAAACTACTTTTAGTTACTCTAGCGTATGATTAATATTAATTATAAGGTATGGCTACAAAATTTCTAATAAGTTAAGAAATAGTCAACATTTTAACAAAATTTTAACGAATTTAAAAAGCCAAGGAAAAAGTCTAATAAATTAGAAGAAGATTTAAACAAAATTAATTTTAGTAAGGGAAAAAATAGAAATTTCATATTTTTAAAAAATAATTCTAAGATCAAGTGTTATATAAAATAGAGAAATCTATGCACACTTCAGTTCAAGTTATACATATATCATGGTTTTCAGTATATTATTAAAGTTTTTAAACAAAAACAAATTTTCTTTACCGTAGCGTATGATTAATATTAATTATGAGGTATATTTGAAAAATCTCTTATAACTGGAGAACTAAGTTTTATTTAAAAAAAAAAATTAAACACAGTTAAAAAGCTAGGAAAATATGCTATTAAATATAGAATAAATTTAAGAAAAATTTAAATTTTCGTAACAAAAAAATTTGTATCAAACTTTTTTTTGGAAATTTAAAATTTTTATTTTTTAAAAAATTTTTAAGTTTTCTTATAATTTTAAGATTAATTGTTTTATAAACTAAAAATATCTACATATACTACAATTTGTGTTAAAAAAACTCATGGTTTTCTTTATATTTAAATGATTTTAAACAAAAGAAAAATTTTGTTTACTCTAGCGTATGATTAATATTAATTATGAGTTATATTTGAAAAATCTCTTATAACTAGAGAACTGAGTTTTCTTTAAAAAAAATTTAAACGGTGTTAAAAAGCTAGGAAAATATGCTATAAAATATAGAATAAATTTAAGAAAAACTTTAATTTTCGTAGCGAAAAAATTGGTATCAAACTTTTTTTTGGGAATTTAAAATTTTTATTTTTTATGAAACTTTTAAATTTTCTTATAGTTTTAGGTTAATTGTTTTATAAAGTAAAAATATCTATATATAAAACAATGTGTCTTAAAAAAACTCATAGTTTTCTTTATATTTAAATGACTTTAAGCAAAACTAATTTTAAGAGGTATTGTTCAAAAATGCCTAATAACTTGAGAAGTAAGTTTTATTTTAGAATAAAATATGCTATTAATAGTGGAATAAATTAAAGTGAAACTTAAATTTTAGTGAAGATAAAATTTGTATCAAACCTTTTTCTGAAAATTTAAAATTTTTAGTTTTTAAGAAATTTTTAATTTTTCATATAATTTTAAGATTAGTTGTTTTATAAACTAAAAATATCTACATACACTACAATTTGTGTTAACAAAACTCATGGTTTTCTTTAAATTTATATGATTTTAAGCAAAACAAATTTTTGTTTACTCTAGCGTATGATTAATATTAATTATGAAGTATATTTGAAAAGCTTCCTATAACTGGAGAACTAAGTTTTATTTAAGAAAAATTTAAATGCGGTTAAAAAGCTAGGAAAATATGCTATTAATAATGGAGTAAATTTAAGAAAAACTTTTATTTTCGTAACAAAAAAATTTGTATCAAACTTTTTTTTGGAAATTTAAAATTTTTATTTTTTATGAATTTTTTAATTTTTCTTATAATTTTAAATCTAATTGTTTTATAAAGTCGAAATATCTACATATACTACAATTTTTATTTAAAAAAAACTCATGGTTTTCTTTATTTTTAAATGATTTTAAGCAAAACTAATTTTTGTTTACTCTAGCGTATGATTAATATTAATTATGAAGTATATTTGAAAAGCTTCCTATAACTGGAGAACTAAGTTTTATTTAAGAAAAATTTAAATGCGGTTAAAAAGCTAGGAAAATATGCTATTAATAATGGAGTAAATTTAAGAAAAACTTTTATTTTCGTAACGAAAAAATTTGTATCAAACTTTTTTTTGGAAATTTAAAATTTTTATTTTTTATGAATTTTTTAATTTTACTTATAATTTTAAGATTAATTGTTTTATAAACTAAAAATATTAACATATACTACAATTTGTGTTAAAAAAACTCATGGTTTTCTTTATATTTAAATGGTTTTAAGCCAAACCAAAAATTTGTTTACTCAGGCGTATGATTAATATTAATTAAGAGATATTGCTCAAAAATGCCTAATAACTTGAGAAGTGAGTTTTAGTTTAGAATATTTTAAATGGAGTTAACAAGCTAGAAAAATATGCTATTAATAGTGGAATAAATTAAAGTAAAACTTAAATTTTCGTAACGAAAAAATTTGTATCAAACTTTCTTTTGGAAATAAAAAATTTTAATTTTTTAAAAAGTTTTTAATTTTTCTTATAATTTTAAGATTAATTGTTTTATAAACTAAAAGTATCTACATACACTACAATTTGTGTTAAAAAACACATGGTTTTTTTATATTTGAATGATTTTAAGCAAAACTAAATTTTAGTTTACTCTAGCGTATGATTAATATTAAGTAAGAGGTATTGTTCAAAAATGCCTAACAACTTGAGAAGTAAGTTTTATTAACGGTGTTAATAAGCTAGGAAAGTATGCTATTAATAGTAAAAAAAATCAAAGTTATACTTAAATTTTAGTAAAGAAAAAATTTGTATAAAAACGAAAAAATGTCTATCTAACATTTTTTGGGAAATTAAAATTTTGTTTAACGTTCTTATAATTTAAAGATTAAATATTAATCCGTTTAAAGGGCAGAACTGTAGGCTAAAAAAATATGAATGATTTTTATAAAACTAAATTTTGTAAAGAAAAAATTTGTATCAAAAAAAAAATTTTTTTTTGAAAACTTGGAAATGTTTATTTTGTTAAAAAATTTTTAAGTTTTCTTATAATTTTAAGATTAATTGTTTTATAAACTAAAAATATCTACATATACTACAATTTGTGTTAAAAAAACTCATGGTTTTCTTTATATTTAAATGATTTTAAACAAAAACTAATTTTTGTTTACTCTAGCGTATGAGTAATATTAATTATGAGGTATATTTGAAAAATCTCTTATAACTTGAGAACTAAGTTTCATTTAAGAAAAAATTAAACCGAGTTAAAAAGCTAGGAAAATATGTTATTAAATATAAAATAAATTTAAGAAAAGTTTTAATTTTCGTAATGAAAAAATTTGTGTCAAACTTTTTTTTTGGAAATTTAAAATTTTTATTTTTTATGAATTTTTTATTTTTACTTATAATTTTAAGATTAATTGTTTTATAAACTAAAAATATCTACATATACTACAATTTGTGTTAACAAAACTCATGGTTTTCTTTAAATTTATATGATTTTAAGCAAAATCAAATTTTTGTTTCCTCAGGCGTATGATTAATATTAATTAAGAGGTATTGTTCAAAAATGTCTTATAACTTTAGAACTAAATATTATTTTAGAATATTTTAAACGGAGTTAAAAAGCTATGAAAATATGCTATTAATAGTGAAATAAATCAAAGTTTAACTTAAATTTTAGTAAAGAAAAATTTTTTATAAAAACAAAAAATTTCTATCTAACTTTTTGGGAAATTACAATTTTTTTAACGTTCTTATAATTTAAAGATTATGTATTAATCCGTTAAAAGGGAAGAACTATAGACTAAAAATATGAATGATTTTTATAAAACTAAATTTTGTAAAGAAAAAATTGTTATCAAATTTTTTTTTTTTTAAATTTAAAATGTTTATTTTGTTAAGAAATTTTAATGTTTTTTTTATAATTTAAGGATTAATTTTTTATAAAGTAGAAATATCTTCATATACTACAATTTTTGTTAAAAAAAAACTCATGATTTTCTTTACATTAAAATGATTTGAAGCAAAACCAAATTTTTGTATACTCAGGCGTATGATTAATATTAATTAAGAGGTATGGTTAAAAAATAACTAATAACTTGAGAACTAGGCTTTGTTTAGGAAAAATTTAAACGGTGTTAGAAAGCTAGGAGAATAAGCTATTCACAATGGAATAAATTTAAGTAAAACTTAAATTTTAGTAAAGAAAAAATTTGTATCAAACATATATTTTGGAAATTAAAAATTTTTATTTTTTAATTTTTCTTATAATTTTAAACTTAAATGTTATGTTAAATATAAATTAGGTTTGTAAAGTTATTTATAAAGTATACGTTCTTTAAAGCCTTTAGCTTAACAACAAAAAAAAGCATTGTTTTTTTTTATTATTTTACTAAAGAAGAAAAAGATTTCTGTTTTAAATCTCTAACAACCACTAATTCTGCTGAAGTAACAACAACTGTTAAAAAAACCCCAAAAATAAAATCAATGCTAAGTACTTTAAATGACTGTACTACATCTAGCCAGCATTTGTACTTTATGAATTACACAAAACAAAGAAATAAATTTTATAAAATACAAGAGACCAGTTACAAAAAAAAAGCTTAATGCTACACAAGTGTGCAATTTAAAAACCATTAAAATTGTACTTTAATTTTTACCGCAAAACAATGCGAGTGAGAACAACTAAAAAAAAAAACAAACTGCCTGCTTTATTGCCACACGTAAACAACATATTGTCTACACATAAAGTAAATGACAACAACTACAACAATTCATACTTACAAACAAATTACTGTGAGTGTTTAATGACACTGTAAAGCTTTAGAAAATGTAGTAAACCAAACAGAAAATGTGCTTGGTAACAGCCTAAAAAGAGCTCGATTAAATTAAGCAACATTTACCGGAAATGAGAAACATCAGGACTTTAAATATATTACCCAAAGAACCTAGTTCCTAAGCTTCATTTCTGTGCTCTAATTTATCTTAACTCCTAACTCCTTTTTATTCCTAAAATTTCTCTAACATAACATTATTTTATATTTTTAGTGTTCTTTATGGCCTGTAGAAAAATTTAACTATAGGCTATAAAAATCGATAAAAATTATTAAGTGCTTAAAATGGCAACAGCTTCTATGATCTGTCTTTCTTTGCTAATCTGTGCCTTTATTATTTATAATTTCTTTTTTGTACAAAAACTTTTTTATGATAGATTTTATTTATAAGAAAAAAGTTCAACTGGCAATAAATGGCAATTTTATGGTTAAGTGCGTAAAAAGTTAAAACTTTTCCCAAGATAAACTAAAGAAGATATGAAAAAACATATGAAAATGTTTTAAAGCCCCTTAAAAATATTAACGTTTTAATCAATATTTGAACTATAAAATTCCATATTTAGTTTTAAATATTGTTAAACCTTTTATTTAAAATCCCTACACTTTTTAAAATTTTTCTTTAATTCAAATATTTATCTTTCTCTTTGCAGCTCAACTTTAACTTAAAATTTCCTGTTACCCGTAGTAAGAGGTACGTGAGCTTGTCATTATATAGTCTATTACAATTTTTCTACAATTTTATGCCAAAAAAAAAAAAAAAAAAAAACATTTTGTTATACCGACAATTAACACTATACACATTCCACACATTGTCATACATACTCGAACACTTCAAACAATTTTTAGTTTGAAAAAAAAAGCAACAAAATTTTGAACTCTTTTTCTACTCTTTTTCATACATATTTTAGACATGTTAAAGTGTTGTTTTTGAAGAGTTCTTTTTTAGTGATAGATGTCTACATATCCATATGATGGGAAGACAGTGGCAACTACATATAACATATGATATTAGTTAAAGTAAACTTTGTTGCCAGTTTTAGAAGATTCCACTGTTCTCCTATAAATACTACTGTGTCGACATAGTTTTGTTGTGTCACTGAAAGGTGTTAAATTAAAAAAAAAAAAAACAGCATCAGTAGTATAACTGATAGTAGAAATTTAAACCCTTTTATTAAGGTAATTCAAAATCAAAATATACTTATTGAAATTTTCTTTTTCGTCTTGGGAAATTTTTTATTTGCTCGAAACTGAACCATTTTAAATGAATTTAAAACAATTTTTTTACCAGTATAAATACCATTAATAAATCCATTTTTTAGCTGTTTAAATATCTGAAAATATTTGCGATAAACTGTATAGTTTCAAAGTTATTAGTATTTTTATGCAAACACCTCATAATTAATATCAATCATACGTCACGTTAAACAAATTTTAATTTTGCGGAAATACTGTAAAATTTAATTATATAATCTATATTTGATATGGCAACTCAATTTTAAAACAGAGATGAGTAAGAAAAAGCTCATAATAAATGTCAATAATACGAATCTGATTTCTCTGTGTAGTCTCTGATGTAACTTTTGTCTGCCTACTGTTAGCTTTAAAGTTAGGTCTAGTCTCTGCTCAAGTTACTGGTTTAATCTGCAGTCTTGTGTGAAGTCTGTAGTCTAGTGTGGCGACTAGTCTGTAGTCTGGTCTGTAGTCTAGTATTTAGACTAGTCTTTAGACTAGCCTGTAGTCTAGTCTTTAGAATAGCCTGTAGTCTAGTCTTTAGACTAGCCTGTAGTCTAGTCTTTAGTCTAGCTTGTAGTCTAGTCTTTAGTCTAGCTTGTAGTCTAGTCTTTAGACTAGCCTGTAGTCTAGTCTTTAGACTAGCCTGTAGTCTAGTCTTTAGTCTAGCTTGTAGTCTAGTCTTTAGACTAGCCTGTAGTCTAGTCTTTAGACTAGCCTGTAGTCTAGTCTTTAGTCTAGCTTGTAGTCTAGTCTTTAGACTAGCCTGTAGTCTAGTCTTTAGACTAGCCTGTAGTCTTTAGACTAGCCTGTAGTCTAGTCTTTAGACTAGCCTGTAGTCTTTAGACTAGCCTGTAGTCTAGTCTTTAGACTAGCCTGTAGTCTTTAGACTAGCCTGTAGTCTAGTCTTTAGACTAGCCTGTAGTCTAGTCTTTAGACTAGCCTGTAGTCTTGTCTTTAGACTAGCCTGTAGTCTAGTCTTTAGACTAGCCTGTAGTCTAGTCTTTAGACTAGCCTGTAGTCTAGTCTTTAGACTAGCCTGTAGTCTAGTCTTTAGACTAGTCTGTAGTCTAGTCTTTAGACTAGCCTGTAGTCTAGTCTTTAGACTAGCCTGTAGTCTAGTCTTTAGACTAGCCTGTAGTCTAGTCTTTAGACTAGCCTGTAGTCTAGTCTTTAGACTAGTCTGTAGTCTAGTCTTTAGACTAGCCTGTAGTCTAGACTTTAGACTAGCCTGTAGTCTAGTCTTTGGACTAGCCTGTAGTCTAGTCTTTAGACTAGCCTGTAGTCTAGTCTTTAGACTAGCCTGTAGTCTAGTCTTTAGACTAGCCTGTAGTCTAGTCTTTAGACTAGCTTGTAGTCTAGACTAGCCTGTAGTCTAGTCTTTAGACTAGCCTGTAGTCTAGTCTTTAGACTAGCCTGTAGTCTAGTCTTTAGACTAGCCTGTAGTCTAGTCTTTAGACTAGCCTGTAGTCTAGTCTTTAGACTAGCCTGTAGTCTAGTCTTTAGACTAGCCTGTAGTCTAGTCTTTAGACTAGCCTGTAGTCTAGTCTTTAGACTAGCCTGTGGTCTAGTCTTTAGACTAGCCTGTAGTCTAGTCTTTAGACTAGCCTGTAGTCTAGTCTTTAGACTAGCCTGTAGTCTAGTCTTTAGACTAGCCTGTAGTCTAGTCTTTAGACTAGCCTGTAGTCTAGTCTTTAGACTAGCCTGTAGTCTAGTCTTTAGACTAGCCTGTAGTCTAGTCTTTAGACTAGCCTGTAGTCTAGTCTTTAGACTAGCCTGTAGTCTAGTCTTTAGACTAGCCTGTAGTCTAGTCTTTAGACTAGCCTGTAGTCTAGTCTTTAGACTAGCATGTAGTCTAGTCTTTAGACTAGCATGTAGTCTAGTCTTTAGTCTAGCTTGTAGTCTAGTCTTTAGACTAGCATGTAGTCTATTCTTTAGACTAGCCTGTAGTCTAGTCTTTAGACTAGCCTGTAGTCTAGTTTTTAAACTAGAGTGTAGTCTAGTTTTTAAACTAGTGTGTAGTCTAGTTTTTAGACTAGTCTGTCGTTTAGTGTTTAGACTAGTCTCTAGTCTAGTTCTAGTCTAGTTTCTAGTCTAGTTTCTAGTCTAGTTTCTAGTCTAGTTTCTAGTATAGTCTCTAGTCTAATCTCTAGTCTAGTCTCTAGTCTAGTCTCTAGTCTAGTCTCTAGTCTAGTCTCTAGTCTAGTCTCTAGTCTAGTCTCTAGTCTAGTCTCTAGTCTAGTCTCTAGTCTAGTCTAGTCTCTAGTCTAGTCTAGTCTCTAGTCTAGTCTCTAGTCTAGTCTCTAGTCTAGTCTCTAGTCTAGTCTCTAGTCTAGTCTCTAGTCTAGTCTCTAGTCTAGTCTCTAGTCTAGTCTCTAGTCTAGTCTCTAGTCTAGTCTCTAGTCTAGTCTCTAGTCTAGTCTCTAGTCTAGTCTCTAGTCTAGTCTCTAGTCTAGTCTCTAGTCTAGTCTCTAGTCTAGTCTCTAGTCTAGTCTCTAGTCTAGTCTCTAGTCTAGTCTCTAGTCTAGTCTCTAGTCTAGTCTCTAGTCTACTCTCTATTCTAGTCTCTAGTCTAGTCTCTAGTCTAGTCTAGTCTCTAGTCTAGTCTAGTCTAGTCTAGTCTAGTCTAGTCTAGTCTCTAGTCTAGTCTAGTCTAGTCTCTAGTCTAGTCTAGTCTCTAGTCTAGTCTAGTCTAGTCTAGTCTCTAGTCTAGTCTAGTCTCTAGTCTAGTCTCTAGTCTAGTCTCTAGTCTAGTCTCTAGTCTAGCCTCTAGTCTAGTCTCTAGTCTAGTCTCTAGTCTAGTCTCTAGTCTAGTCTCTAGTCTAGTCTCTAGTCTAGTCTCTAGTCTAGTCTCTAGTCTAGTCTCTAGTCTAGTCTCTAGTCTAGTCTCTAGTCTAGTCTCTAGTCTAGTCTCTTATCTAGTCTCTAGTCTAGTATTTAGTATCTAGTCTCTAGTCTAGTATCTAGTCTAGTCTCTAGTCTAGTCTCTAGTCTAGTCTCTAGTCTTGTCTCTAGTCTCTTGTCTAGTCTCTACTCTGGTCTCTAGTCTACTCTCTAGTCTAGTCTCTAGTGTAGTCTCTAGTCTAGTCTCTAGTCTAGTCTCTAGTCTAGTCTCTAGTCTAGTCTCTAGTCTAGTCTCTAGTCTAGTCTCTAGTCTAGTCTCTAGTCTAGTCTCTAGTCTAGTCTCTTATCTAGTCTCTAGTCTAGTCTCTAGTCTAGTTTTTAGTATCTAGTCTCTAGTCTAGTAGCTAGTCTAGTCTCTAGTCTAGTCTCTAGTCTAGTCTCTAGTCTAGTCTCTAGTCTAGTCTCTAGTCTAGTCTCTAGTCTAGTCTCTAGTCTAGTCTCTAGTCTAGTCTCTAGTCTAGTCTCTAGTCTAGTCTCTTATCTAGTCTAGTCTCTAGTCTAGTATTTAGTCTAGTATCTAGTCTATTCTCTAGTCTAGTCTCTAGTCTAGTTTCTAGTCCAGTCTCTAGTCTAGTCTCTAGTCTAGTCTCTTGCCTAGTCTCTAGTCTAGTCTCTAGTCTAGTCTCTAGTCTAGTCTCTAGTCTAGTCTCTAGTCTAGTCTCTTATCTAGTCTCTAGTCTAGTCTCTAGTCTAGTATTTAGTATCTAGTCTCTAGTCTAGTATCTAGTCTAGTCTCTAGTCTAGTCTCTAGTCTAGTCTCTAGTCTTGTCTCTAGTCTCTTGTCTAGTCTCTACTCTGGTCTCTAGTCTACTCTCTAGTCTAGTCTCTAGTGTAGTCTCTAGTCTAGTCTCTAGTCTAGTCTCTAGTCTAGTCTCTAGTCTACTCTCTAGTCTAGTCTCTAGTGTAGTCTCTAGTCTAGTCTCTAGTCTAGTCTCTAGTCTAGTCTCTAATCTAGTCTCTAGTCTAGTCTCTAGTCTAGTCTCTAGTCTAGTATCTAGTCTATTCTCTAGTCTAGTCTCTAGTCTAGTTTCTAGTCCAGTCTCTAGTCTAGTCTCTAGTCTAGTCTCTTGCCTAGTCTCTAGTCTAGTCTCTAGTCTAGTCTCTAGTCTAGTCTTTAGCTTAGTTTGTAGACTGGTTTGTGTACTAGACGTTAGATAAGTTTGTGTAATAGGCTGTAGACTAGTTTGTGTACTAGTCTCCAGCCTAGTCTCTAGTCTAGTCTCTAGTCTAGTCTCTAGTCTAGTTTCTAGTCTAGTCCCTAGTCTATTTCTTTGATATATTTATGTGTGTTCGTTCTCAAGTCTCATCTATGTCTAGTTCAATATTTTTTCCATTTTTGTTTGTTTTTGAACCACCCTAATTTCCCTTTTGCCACCGAGTTGACATTCTAATGATAAATGGACTTGTTAAACATTTAAAGACAAATAAACTATGTGAGTTATAAAACAACACGAACAACATTTTCATCATCCAAAGCATCATTATACTCGTCATCATCCTCATCACCGCTATCATTCCTCTTTGTCTGTCGCTCTTTCCGACTAACCTTATCACACCAATGATTTACACTTTATCATTTAATATTTACGATATATCACACTTACATATGAAAAATATATGGCAAAGTTCTAAAAGACTACATAGATTGTACAATGGAAATGATGATGATGATGATAATAGTAATAGTAGAGATAGTAGGTAGTAGTGATGGTGATATAATAGTTGTTGTAGTGATAGTTGGCACAATATGTTATTGGATTGTGTTGATAATAGTGTTGAGTTGGTGAATGAGTGAATGTCAGAGTGATGGGTTTTATTGTTTGCATTTGGAGGCATGGTCTTGTAGTTATTAGTATGAGTGATATGTGAATTAGTTGAGGAATGAGTGATGAGTTATAGGTGTTATAGATGGCAGAGTTTAGTTGCTGTAGTATTGCTTTAGTTTTGTTACTCAATATTTTATTAGCACTGGTTAAATGTTGGAGTTTTTGTTGTGAAAATATTTTTACCGGAAGCTTTATTCTCTTTATGCTAGTGGTATTATTTATTTTTGAATTGTTGTGACTTTGTTTAAGTTAGTATGGATGTTTTATAAATTCTTTAAAATTAATATTTGTTTTCCATTCTGTTTGGTTGTTTCTTTTGTGGTTTATTTGTTTGTTCAGTGAGGGGATAAACAGGTTGTACTTTTAAGCCAAGTTATGTCAATAAACCAAAAAAACTAAAACAAATAATCAATGTCACTTTATGTATACTTTGTGGTTTTAATGTAACCACTATAATGCAGTTGCATTTTAGCAGTCAGCTCATAAATACAGCCTTCAGCTTTCTTTCTTTACCTACACATGAATTAATTTGGAAGAAAACCGCAATAGTTTGTGCCAAGTTTTTTTTCTTTTTCGTTTTTATTTAGTGGAAAATTTTTATTTAAAAAACCTAAATAATTATGATAAATGTTAAATATTTTTCTGCATTTGTTTTTTTTTGCGTTATTTGCTAAGTACATAAAATTGTTTGCTCGTTGTTTATTTTGAGCAAATATTTATGACATTGATGAATTTGTGTACATTTCACACTTAATAAAATAAACATGCAATGTAGCAAATATCAAACATCAAACACTTCCATTCAACTGTTACTAGCCACCAAAATTTACAACATGTAAATGTAGTGGAAAAAACACAACAGACCATATGGAAAAAGTTGTAATTTTGAGTTTGTGAAATGCTGCAAATGGACTCGCAGTCATTTAGGAATTTAAATCACTCATGTTGCTTTAATGCTAAAAAAAAACGTTGCTTTACTCGTATTCTGATTCATTTGACATGATGTTTTTAAAGCTTTTATGTTGCTTTTGCTGACTCTGTCAGGGAAATACCAGAAATCCTTAGCCAACTACTCCAAAAGGGCTTATGTATAAAACATTTTTTAAATCATTTATTCAAATTGTAGGAAGAATGGGTTTTTTGCAGTATGCATGCTAATGAGGAAAATATAGAAATGGAAAATGTTAAATTGCAAGAACACAATGTATTTTATAGCAGTAATTATGGAAATGCTTACGAATTTCTTGTTTATATTAGTGTTTATGCCTTAAAAGTCTAACGGTTTCATAAAAAATATTAATTTCTTTAAAAGATTGCAAGATTTTAATACAATTTTTTTAATTAGGAAGACTCTTTACCATTAATCAGTATATTAGTGACAAAGCTTGTTCCGTTAGCTCTCCAAACTACCCAAATTTAAAGCTAAGTCTAAGGTTATATACCAAACTGTATATGCAATTTATATTTTATTAAAATGTTATATAATTTATGGATTTTCTTATATGGTCCCTGTTCAAAAGTTTGAACCTCTAAAATAATTAAAATAAAGCAATACTTTTTAATAATTTCATATAAAAAATATTTTTTTTAAATAAAATTTTTTATTTTTTTTTAATATCCAAATTTTTTTATTAAAATTTCATTAGCTAGATACTCATATCGCCTTTAATTAATAACCAGTTTAATCCACATTTTTTTAGCTTTTTAAATTACTTAAAATCTTATCTAAATGTTACATAGTTTCTAAGTTATACGGTTTTATATGACAACAGCTCATAATTAATATCAATCATACGCCTTGGTATACAAATTTTATATTTTGTTCAAAAATTTTTGAATTTAAGCATTATTTATGATTCTTCTTTTTGAATTTCCAAGCAAAGAGGAAGTATTTCAATGTAGGGTATATAAAAGTTCGGAAGGTATGAAAATACCACTAAATTGTTTACTCCAAAATGATTTGTAATCTGAAAAAAATATATAAACTAAAATTTTTCACTTTTCGTGGATTGAAGCCACATTTTAGTAAATTAAATATATTGGAAAGTAATTTTTTGTTATGTGAAAGCATTTAAACTTAGAAATATTGATATTTTTTTTTTTTTTAATTTTGGAGAAAAAATTTATATTTTATTTTTCCAAAATAAAATTTTTGTTTAAGCTGAAATATTTTGGGAAGTAGTAGTAAAAATTCCGATAATTAATGTATAATATAATAAAGCATTTGTTTAGCTTTCAAAATTACTTAAAACTTTAGAGGTATAATGTTTACGTGCTATTTTATGTCAATTCCTCATAATTAATATTAATCATACGCCTTAGTACTGAAAATTTTTATTTTAGTAAAATATGCTGGAATGTTTATATAGGCGGTACACATAAAGATTAAACTTTTTGACGGATATTACTACATATTAATGAAATAAGTAGTTTTATTTTGAATTCGTTGTCGTTTAATAAAAAAATTAAATTTTTGAAAAAAATTAATTTAGAATTTCATTCTTGACAAATATATAAATTTTTGGAACTAATATTTATACAAAAGTTGGAATATTTTATCACCCTTCTAAGATGTTTAAAATTTCATCAAAATGTTTTTTAGTTTCCATTTTATACTAATATATATGCTTAATCCTGATAATTAATATTAATCATACGCCTTAGTACTGAAAATTTAAATATTGATGAAAATTAATAATTCTACACTTTTTAAAGGTGTAAAGGCTGATAGTTTAGTATAAAAAAGTAACGAATTAATATTTAATCCAACTACTTGAAACCTTTAATGTTTCCAAAAGATTATGTATAAGATTTTTCACCATTTTTTTCACATATAAATATATTGGGTGTACGACTTAAAAATGCGGAATTTTTTAAAATTTTTAGCTTTGAAACATTTGTACAATATACATTTATTCAAAGTATTGGCCATTGTTAGCTATGACCTTTTCCCATTTATCTGGCAACATATAGGTTCCGAGACAAAAGACCAGCTCATCTTTTGAGGCCATGAACGAATCCAGCCAATTTCGAATACTCTGTTCATTAGTTAAATGTAGCGAGCGTTCTGCATCGAACAAAACAAATAGAAGTCGATCGAGGCAAGGTTGGACTATAAGGCGTGTCACAGTGCGCCAAAGTCCCTTTTCTGCGGCCAAAAGTCGAAAATTTTAGAAAATTATCCAACATTGGTATATGTGGGTTTTTGGTGTAGCTGATTACGAATCCGTTATCAGAATTATCAAATTGAAAATGGCCAACCTAATATAGCGTCCGATCGTCTTAAAATTTTTGCTGTGTGTTCCTCTATATCTGGAAGAGGAATTTCAAGTGGGCGTGGCACTTCCCATAAAAAATAAATAGTTATTATGGAATATCTGTTGAACTACAATTGTGCGCTTCTTGGCTAAACACGGGCGGAATGGGAAAAAATGGGTGTGGCACCACCTATACCAAGTAAATATATGTTTTCGAATATCTGCAGACCTATTATGACAGTGTTCAAACATTATATGAACCAATTTAGTATCACTGGATGACGTTAAACCAAAAATTGGGACGGATCGGATCAGGGGGTGAGTCACCTCCCATACAAAGTAAACAGTTATTTCTAAACACATCGAAAACCATACTTTTTTCATTACGATACGTATAGCGAAGTACACCGGGTTTAAGACAGGATAATAAAAATATTTTCTTCAATTCCTGTTATTTTTGCAGCTTGTAAAAATATTCAACGTGCAGCTACGTGCAGCTGAATTTTCTTTTATTTGTTACATAATACTTTTACTTACTACCTCCAATAGCTTAGAGAAGAGAATCTAGCAAGATAAAAAAGAATTCACTCAATCATATCCATTACGTTTGAAAAAAAAAAATAAAATAGAAATTTACATTCAGATTTAAATTTTACTTACATTCAGCTGTGGAATACATTTTGTTTCATTTGATTTGCATAATTACAAAAACTTTGACACGCGTTTAACGGAAGCTCCTATATTTTCTACGGTAATGTGCAATTCATGTGAAGGCCTCATTCAAACTGAAATGATGAAAGGCATTTAAGGCAAGGGACCTTACTATAAACATTTTCCAACTCC
This sequence comes from Calliphora vomitoria, assembly GCA_942486065.2. NCBI lineage: Eukaryota > Metazoa > Arthropoda > Insecta > Diptera > Calliphoridae > Calliphora > Calliphora vomitoria. Next base: position 9,133,649 of record OW818030.2, on the reverse strand, counting down.
TAGGGCATTTTTTTAACCAAACATTTGACAAAAAACCACCCAACTAAAAACTTTTTTTTTCGACTTTTGGCCGCACAAAGGGACATTTGGCCGCCCTGTGCGTGTGAGCTAAAACTTCTCAAGCTCTTCTTTCTAAATAAATTTTAACAGGTATTGCAATATGTGTCCGAGCGTTGATGGAATGGTACTTTTTCATGTCTGGCCGCATATTCTGGGTGTTTTTCGGCAAATGCTCGCTTCAAGCGAATCAGTTGCATTCGGTAAAGGTTTCGTGTGATGGTCTGGCCAGATTTCAGCAGCTCATAATAGATAGGACGCTTTTGCTCCCACCAAATACAGATAAGCGTCATGGATATTTGGCGTTCTTATCGATTCGGCTGGTTGACCGGTCTTCACATACGATCTTTTGCGCTTTAGATTATCATAATGGATTCATATTTCTTCGCAAATAGTGATTCGGTGCAAAAATGATTTTCTTTTATAGCGTTTAAACATCATTTCGGATATCCAAAGTCGTCTTTCAAGGTTTCTGGCTTCAGTTCGTATGGTACGCAATTTCCCTGCATTTGGATGAATCCTGCTGCTTTCAAACATTTTGAAATTGCTGCTTGAGTAGCTCCCAATGATTTTGCAAACTCTTGTTCAGTTTGACAACAATCTTTATACAATAATGCCTCTAATTCTTGGTCTTCAAACTTTTTTGGCTGGTCTGGGCGATCTTTGTCTTCCGTGTCAAAATCAATACTTCAGAACCGAAGAAATCATCTCTTGCACATTGAAAATTATGAAACACATTCACCATTAGCTTTGGTAAGCAATAGGTTTGCTTCAGCGGCAACTGTATTCAAATTAAGTTTTGTTGTTTACTATATAATGTTCAATAACTAATGGCGTTTTCCTTTCTGACACAAAATTTTGCCAACATATTTTGTACCATTTATTAAAAGGTAATGTGTTACATTTTTAACGATCAAAATAGAACAATTTATGCAATTTTCATTTATGTAGCTTCTAAATAATCTAAAACGATACTTTTTGCTTCCATTTTAACGCTTTTAATCAAAAAATACAAAAACTATTTCATTATCACAAACGAACTTCAAAAACAATAACAAGAAAAGCTGTTTAATAAGTGTTGCCTTTCTAACCCTTTGATAAAATCGAGAGTGAAACATGCAGCATATTTACAGGGCTTTAGGACAACATTGTTTGAAAAGAACACGTTATACGCTTACCAAACTACATTTTTTTTCAGAAAAGAACACATAGAAGCGTAAAAGGCAGAAGGAAGGAATCATCTATGCCAAAAAAGAAAACGCCATAAGTGAAAATAAATGACAGATATGTGATCTTTCAAAATGACATATAAGTTCAAAGATACGCCATCTATTGTATACGTATCTCCCATTTTGAAGTCAAACACCCAATAAAAGATAAATTCTACAACAAATTCTTTCAGTATTTAAAGCAAAAAGAAAAACTTATTTATAAGACTAAATTACAAAAAAAAAAAAAAAATGCCCATATTTTTTAATTCAAAAAAAAACTCTTTAATTTTTTACAATTTTAAAATACTTGTTTATGGAACTTAATACACTTTAACTAAGTCCAATTTGTAGGCTTTCAAAAAAGCTAAAATATTTTACAAAACGTGGTATGGTTTAGCAATTATGAGCATTTGTATAATAACACCTAATAATTAATATTAATCATACGCCAGGGTATACAATTTTTTAATTTTAGAAAATTTCCTGTAATAGTTGAGATTTTGCTTAAATTTTTGAAGGAAATTGCACTAAAAGAAATATAAGGATTATGTTTAGTAACAAAAATTTCTTAAATACCTCTTTATACCTTAGTTGTTGTGAGATGAAATTGTAAAATAAATTTTATTATTTTTTTTTATTTTCAAAAAACTGTTTTCAACATTAATAATATGTATTTACTAGCTTGACCCGGTGCGCTTCGCTACCCCTGTCGTAGTCTATATTGGAAATTTCAATAAAATCGTTTCGGCCGTTTAGTATTTATTGTTTAAGAACTAAAGGTACCAATTTTACCGGTTTTCCCCCTGTTTACCCGTTTCTGGTCCAAATATGGAAAAAATATATATCCTATTGACGCTTCCAAGTAAGGATCTATCTACGTTCCAAATTTCAATAAAATCGATTCAGCCGTTTAGGCGTGATGCTCAAACAAACAAACAAACTTACAAAGACATTTATATATTTATATAGATTAAGTTCAAAATTGTATAAATAACAACACTATATTGTTTAACCATATTAAATGTTATAAATTTGTAAAGTTATGAACATTTTTATGCTAGTATCTCCTAATTAAGATCATATCATATGTCATAGTCTACAAAATTTAGATTTATTTGAATTTTCAGTGAAATGTAAGTTGTAGATAAAGAATAAAGTAGCATTATGAGTTTCTGCAAATTAGTAGTTTTAGTTTAACTGTTTAAAAATTTATATTTTTCATTTAAAAATGTGATTTCAATAACAAATAAAATTTTTTATTTTTTTAAATTTCGACAAACTTTTGAATTTTTTGACAAGTATAAACACCTTGTTTCTTATTTTGCATATGCCATAAGTAAACCCATTTTTTGGTTAACTGAAATGCCAAAATAATTTACAAAATAATCTATATTTTAAAAATTATGAGCATTTTTATGGGATTACCTCTTAATTAATATTAATCATACGTCATGATAAACAGAAATTTAAATTTAATAAATTTTAAGCAAAGAAAAGATTTTACTGAATTTTTTTAATGGAATCGTACTAAAATAGGGATAAGGTTTTTATATAAAAACTTGAATCTATCAAGAAACTCTAGGAGTTTATATAAATCAGCATCTTAAACAGAATTGGGAACTTTTCATGACAAATTTGAATATTTTATAATATAAGAGTCCTTGTATATACAGTCCTTATATGTTAAATAACCTCCAAAAGGGTTAATATTTTCGGGATGTATTCTCATTTATACATGCACAAAATTCCACATGATAATAATCCAAACAGCATGCAGTAACAACTTCTGCCTGAAAAAAAAGAATAAAATTCCTCCAAAAAATTAAAAAAAAAAAAAAAATACAAATATGAATTGTATTGTATTGTTGCAAATAAGTATTGTATTGTATGAATGCTCAAGTAGTATTACGTTCAGCTACCGTGTGACATGCATACAAAATTCATGTAACACCAACAGAAAAAAAACCCCAAACATTTTTTTAATGAATAATCTTTATGTTGATTTTTTTGTTAACAATTTTTTATACTTTTTTTTGGTATGATGATGGGAATATAACAAAAGCTTTAAAAAAAAAGAAATCAAAAATTAAGCAAATGAGAATTTTTTGTGTGGAATTTTTGTAGCTTTATTTGTTGTACGATACGAGTTTGCAGAAGTTGCAACAATAGTATCGAATATAGTCTATTGTTGTGTGTGCGCTACTACTGCTATACAAGGCTGCCTTTGTTGTTGTGCCAATGATAATAATGCCTGTGATTAAGTGTTGCTCAATGCTACACTCTATTGTTTGGGCTTCAAAATAATATTACTGGCACAAAAATACAGAAAACCATACAAAAAATAATCATAATGATTTTAATGTAGTCATATCACGCCATATTGTGTGAGTGAAATAATATTTTTTAAATAATTTTTTTAAATTGTTAATTAAACTTCTTAAGATTTTTTTTTTATGTATAGAAAATTAAACGGGTTTAAGAGCGAAGCAAATAAAAGGAAATAAAAAGATCTTAGTTTTTTTAATTAAGTAAATTGGTTTTATGATGTTACCCTTCATCAATAGCATGTCATTCATGCTATTTTCATCCATTTAATTTTTTTGTTAATTTCAGAAAAATTACTCTTTATCAAGATTTTAAGCAAATTCATAATTGTTCTTTTTGTGAAACTCTCTATTACTTAGCTTATTTTGTCAGCTTTCCAGAAAGTTTAAAATATTAAGAAAATGTCAACTAGTTTCAGACTTGTTAGTATTTTTATGACTTAACCTCATTATTAATATCAATCATACGCCCTAGTATTGAAAATTTTAATTTTATTAAAAACTGTTAAAAAAAAGATATTAATTATATTTAAGTAGCCGTTTGCTCTTAACTCTATGTAAACTAAATAAAGAAAAGAAGAAATCTCAAAATAATTTCAATAGCAAAAGTTTTTTTTTAATGAAGAGCCTCATTTTATAAAACGAAGCGTTCACGGAAACGTAAGCAATTTGTATGAAGAATACTGGGAAAAAGGTTCTAAACTTTAATATTTTTCATACAAAATTTGTTCAACAATTGACGTTGCGTTTTATAAAATGAGTGCCGAAATAATTTGTGTAGAAGTTACATTCGAAAAATAGGAATTTTTTTATTATTTTTTTTTTTATGTATAAATTTATAATTAAAGATTTCTTTAATAAAATGTTTACCTAGTTAAAGCTAAATAATGTATAATTTTGTAAAAATGTTAATTTTAAAATTTATTATTTTTTTAACTTTTTAAAAAATAATTTTTTATCTCTACTTTTTTTATGACCAAGTAATATTTTACAATATTTTAAAAAATATAAAAATAAGTCTGTTTTTGGCTTTCCAATCCAGTCAAAAGTCCTACAAAATTAAGTGTTCTTTTGAAATTAAAAGCATTTGAATGATAATAGCTAATAATTACTATTAATCATACGCCTTAGTATAGAAAATTTACATTTTGTAAGAAAACTATATAAGAAACAGCAGTAATTGAATTTAAAAACACAAATTTTCTTTAATTAATAAACATTTAGTAAAGAAATGTTAAAATCTTTAAAATATTGGGTATGTGACTTAAAAATGCGGGATTTACAATATGTGGCGTATCTTTTGAACGCGGTTTTTGTTTTTAATAAATTGTATATCATTTTGAAGGGTACATATCAGTCAGGTGTTCTCACTTAGTTATTCACCATTAAAGTGTAAACAACAAAGTTCTATTTTGCTTCGAAAATATCGAATTTTGTACCAACAAAGCGTCAAATGCTTGAAGTTTTGCTTTACTTCTTTAATTTGAAAAAGAAGTGCCGTTGAAGCACACCGATTGCTCACCAAAGCTTATGGTGAATGTGTTCCATCGGTTTCAACGTGCGAGAGTCAGTTTGTGTGGTTCCGAAGTGGCGATTTCAACACGGAGGACAAAGATCGCCCAGGTCAGCCAACTAAGTTTGAAGACCAAGAATTGGAGGCATTACTCCATGAAGATTGTTGTCAAACTCAACAAGTGATTGCAGAATCAATGGGAGCTACTTAAGCAGCAATTTTAAAATGTTTGAGAGGAGCAGGATTCATCCACATGCAGGGAAATTGGGTACCAAGCGAATTGAAGCCGAGACACTCTCAAAGATTATTTTGCATATCCGAAATAGTGCTTGAACGCTATAAAAGAAATTCATTTTTGCACCAAATCAGTACTTGGGATTATAAATGGATCCATTACAATAACCAGAAGCGTAAGAGATCGTATGTGAAGCCCAGCGAAACAGCCGAATCGAACCATGGCGCTATGGTAATGCTTTGTATTTTGTGGGACCAAATGGGTTCTATCTATTATGAGCTGGTGACATCTGGACAGTCCTTCACAGGGAATCTGTACCGAACGCAACTGATTCGTTTAAAGCGAACATTGTCTGAAGAACGTCCAGAGTATGCGGCCAGATGCTGTTATATTCCATCATGACAACAGTCGGCCACATGCTGCAATACCTGTTAAAAACTATTTAGAATGAAGTGGTTGGGAAGTTTTACCTCACCCGCTTTTTAGTCCAGACCATGCTCCGTCCGACTACTATGTATTTGTTTCGATCGATGCAGAATGCTCTGTCTGGTATACGCTCCACTTTCGAACAGAGAATCCGATATTGGCTTGATGAGCAGTTCGTTTGGCTCGGAATCCATATGTTGCCAGATGTTGTACAAATGTTTCAAGATAAAAGCTAAAAATTAAGAAAAAAAAACACTTTTTTAAGTCATACACCCAATAATTTATTTTCAATATTATCTTATTAAGAGAAGCAGTACAGGAAATAATGTAAAATTTTCTTAATTTTTATTAAATAAAGTTATAGGAAACACATTTTCAAGTAAAAAACAAGTAAGAAAGTATGGTCGGTTAAGCCCGACCATATAATACCCTACACTAAGTAAATGAGCAAAACTATTTTTCTTTCAAAATTTCAATAATTTATATTCGTGATCGATTTTCGGAAGTGGGCCTTATATGGGAGCTATGACCAATTATGGACCGATCACCATGAAATTAAGTCGTGTGATTAATGTCTACATGAAAGTTATTTATGTTGCATTTTATGTGTATACCAAAATTTTTAAGAGATTTATGCTCGTTAAAGTGATTATCGGAAGCAGGCCTTATATGGGAGCTATGACTAATTATGAACCGATCTTAATAAAATTTGGTGACATGAATTCTGTATATATAAAATTTATTTGGAGAAAAACTTGTGTAGATACCTATATAAATTAAACACTTATGACCGATAAAGTCCAATTTCGGGAGGTAATTTGTATGGGGCTAGGTGAAATAATGGACCGATTTCAGCCAGTTTCAATAGGCTTGGTCCTTGGGCAGAAAAAATTGTATGTACTAAATTTTATCGAAATATCTTCAAGATTGCGATCTGTACTCTGCGCACAAGGTTTACATGGACAACCAGCCAGCCAGCCAGACGGACGGACGGACATCGTTTAATCGACTCAGAAAGTGATTCTAAGTCGATCGGTATACTTTAAGGTGGATGTTAGACTAATATTTTTGGGCGTTACAAACATCTGCACAAATCCAATATACCCTCCCCACTATGGTGGTGTAGGATATTATTAACTTCTCGCACCCAGTAACACGAAGTCTGGTTATGTGTTAACTAATAGTTATACTGACAGTTTTCATAAAAAATAATTTTAATCGACAATCTAACTATTAGTTAACGCATAACCAGGATTTGTGTTAATGTAAAATATGCGTTAGTTTTTAAATAAAAAAATTTTATTTTTAATTTTTGTTTTCATTTGAATTTTTAGCTTAATTTGGAAAACATAATATTAAACTGAAAGTATTATAATTATGTACATTTGGTTGGCTTTTCAAAACTGTTTAGTCTTATGCAAGATGCTGAGTACATTGGGAGTTATTAGCATTTACGTAGCAACACCTCATAGTTAATATTAATCATACGCCTTAGTATAGAAAATTTTAATTTTTATCAAATTCCTTCCAAATAAATAATTTAGTTAAAATTTGTTAAGGAAATTATAATTAGGGGAAGGTAAACCAAATGCAAAATAGAAGAAATAATAAAACTACTTTAAAAGTCATTAGTTTTATGACTCATAATGAAACTAAAAAGGGATTTTCGATAAACGTTTTTTGGCATAAGTTATAAATTGAACTTGTTACAATAACAATATTGAAATTCAATTTTCTGATATATTTTTGAGCTCCTTTTAACTAAACTTGTTTCTATTTAAAATTATATTAAATTACTGTTCAAAAAAAATTTTTCTTAAATTCATTATTTTTTACTACACTAATTGTATAATTCGCTATCTGTCTGTCATTACTAATCTACCCTGACAATTTAATACGTTATTTTATTTTTTTTTTGCATCTATACAAATCAATTAGATTTATTTCGTTTAATATAAAATTAAAAATCATTGGTATCTCTGTTAAAGCTTTTAAAACTGACCTTTACCTCAATTATTTTTTTAAATTAAAAACAAACTGAAATTAAATTCTTAATAAATCATAAGAAATATAGTAAATGCCACACAGCTGCTTCATTAAATTTAATTTCCATAGCTAATGACAGATTATACAGACATGTGAACAGTATTTGATGAATTCTATGTAAAAAAAAAACAAGATTTTTATGTTGGAATTATTTTACATTTTCATATAAGATTTAAAACAATGATTTCTATTCATTTGCTCTCAAAATGTTTGTCATTAATAAGTCATAAATTTAAATTTGTAAATGAAATATTAAAATTTCCTGCTATACTGAATCAAAAGTGAATACGAAGGTAAAATATTCGAATTATGATTTAAAGATTCGGATTCAGATTCGGATTGAGACAGAAAGGCAGGCAGGCAGACAGACAGACAGACAGACAGACAGACAGACAGACAGACAGACAGACAGACAGACAGACAGACAGACAGACAGACAGACAGACAGACAGACAGACAGACAGACAGACAGACAGACAGACAGACAGACAGACAGACAGACGGACGGACAGACAGACAGACAGACAGACAGACAGATGAATATTACAAAACAAGTTCTTTATTTCCTTCCAGTTCAACATATCTTCTTAGTTTACGCAATTGTTAGTAAAATCGCATCCAATTAATAATTGACCAAAATTAAGAACTTTTTCAGAATTCGAAGGAATTTTTTTAGGTTAATGCGGGAAAATCCTGGTAATATTTTAAAAGCAACAGAAGTCATGTGTTGGTAAACTGATTTTGTTATCAATCTGACAAACAATCCATCTACTAAGTATTTTTTAAAACTTCATTGATCAGCCCTCTTTCTTCCAACATTTCTGCTGCATAATTGTAAAGTTTTCTAAGAATTTTCAAACATTAAATGCTTAAGATTTCTTGTTTATTTTTCTATTTGATTGGACTGCGTGATTTATTTTGATCGTTTTCATTTGAAATTAAGCATGCCTTTAGTTTATTTTATTTGTTTATATTATTTTGCAACTTCTATTGCGATTTGGAAACTAAATTCTAAAGATTTAGCTAAAAGTGTGAACAAGGGTAGGCAAACACATAAAGAATATTATTACATTGCCTTAATTTAATTCATTTTTCATTCGAGACTTTCAATGTCTCTGTTGGTTATGCTTTGAATTTTGTGTGTAAGCATTTGTATTGCTATGTTCACGATTCAAATTCAATTTGTACTCATTGCAAATTTTTGCAATGATGCATGCTGTTTAATTTCATATTGTTTCCTTAATGCTGCAATTTAATATTTGTTGTATTTTTATTATTTCTTTAAATAAGATCTTAGATTTTGGTGGGGGAAACAAAAAGACTGGAGGGAGAAGTTTAGGGCTGAAGACGTTGGTAACGAAATTTTTAAAATTTTATAAAATTTCTTGGTTTTGCCAAAAAAAAGTTTTTTTTAACAACATTGGAGCTCGATTTTTGTTTTATTTTTAAGCCCCTTTGAAATCTTTTTATAGATTAATAGTTTTCATTTGTTTTCTGCTTTAGTTTACCACTGTCGTACTAAAATTTGCGGTTTTCTATTAAACCGTTTATGAAATACAAGCTTTTGAAGTTAAAAACCTCATAATTAATATTAATCATACGCCTAGAGTAACCAAAAATATAGAAATCTATATAATCAATGATTGCTTTAGAATTTGTTCAATTGTTTAGGTTTTAATTAATAAAATGGACTTTTTAGAAATAAGGGATTACTATATATAGATCGTTGTTAAAGAATTTCCAGTCAAACTTTTATCTAAAGATTTATTAAATTTTGAAAAAAAATTTTATTAATTTTGTTCATATTTTTGGCAAAATTTTAAAATAAATTTCTGAAATTTAAAAGCATTTGTATACTGTTCTTTAGAATGTTCTTTTCTTTTCTCTTTACCCTCGTATTTTTCTATTTGTCTATTTATTTGTTCCATATTTATGTATGTTTAAGTCTATGTACAGATTTTCTCTTTTTCTTTCTTAATGTTTTATTCATTTATTTGTATTTCGTATATGATTTCTATATAAAACGCTCTGCTCTGTGAGTAAATGCAGCAGCGTATTACAAAACGTGTCCAATTGATTTGACATTCTGACAGTTTTGCTATTTTTTTTCTTCTATTCTTTCATGTATATTTTTAAACTTGAAACGATCTATTGTTTTTGGCTGGCTAGCTGGCTGGTGTGTGGTGGCTGTTATTATTGTATTGCATTATTTTTGCACATTTTGCTGAAATTTTATTTTTATTATTTCATAGAATTTTGCTGAGATTTTACTAGTCAGATGCTGTTGCTTTAGAAAAAGGCTTCAAATATGAAAAATAAAACTCTATTAAATTACAATACTATGATCTTGTTTCACGTTTTTGTATTGCTTTTTATTTCATTGTAAAGCTGAGGGCATCAGTCGTTTGTGGAATTTTTAAGTTAAAATGAAACAATGGCAAATAAAATTTTATGTCAGAGACCAATGCAAACATGAAACTGAGCAAAACATAACAGAAATACGGATCAATATTTGACATTTGACTTGATGTACAGCAATTGTTAGATTTAAGATTGTTGGAAATTGAAATAGAAATAGAGCTACTTTATGTAAAAAGCAATAAATATAGAGCAAGAAATATTAACTATTTATGTCTAATATTACTTCATCTTAGTATGTATTTTTTGTATGATAAGCTGTGAATTTTAATAAAATTTTACTTAAGCAAAATATAAATTTTTTTTAAATTTTAGTTTTTCGATTCAATTTTCAACTATTTCCTTAAGGTATCCGGTAAAACTAAATATATCATAAATAAGCCCACCTGGCCAGCTTTTCAAAATGCCCAAAATATTTATAAACTATTAAATATTTTTAGAGTTATACGCATTTATATGGTAACACCTCTTAATTAATATCAATCATACGCCCTAGTATGAAATTTTTATATTTTCTTAAAATATTGTAAAAACAAGTGACTTACATTTAATTCACAAATTAGTTTACTTGCAACAGTAAGCAAGGTGTGTATACAAGCAAGAAAAATTTTCAAATTAGGAACTTAAAACAAAATATGATGCAAAACTGAAATTTTGAAAAATGAAGTGAAATTTTTTGTACATTAAAAATTATGGTTTTGCTATTTTAAATGTTTAACTGAAACATTTTGTACACGAATTCATTTATTTTATAAAATTTCATAAAAAAATATTTTTCCAAATATTTTTTTATGACTCAATATTCAACCAATCTGTTAAGTTTTCTTAAAAATTAACACATTATTAATAAACTCACACTGTCAGCTTTCCATAAAGCCTTAAACATTTACGCAATCGTATATAGTTATAAAGTTATAAGTATTTGTATGGCATTAACTCATAATTAATATCAATCATACGCCTTGGTATTCCAAATTTAAATTTTCTTAAAAAAGCTTAGAAATAAATGTTTAACATTTAGTTTGGCAAGCAATTTACAGGCTAAAGGATTCAATGTCTATATAGAAAAAAGAAATAATGCCAGATTAGGAAAATACAACAAAATATTATGCAAAATTTCTCTGCAAAAATTTCTAAAAGTTAAAGTCTTAAAATCTTTTCCCCAATATTTACTTTTATTTCAGGAATTTTATAATCTATTGTTATCCTGCATTGACTTATAAAGCTTCACATAAAAATTAATTGCCAAATTAATTACAAGTCTTTTGTTATAATGACATTTTAGCTAAATATACATTTTCGATACTAAGGCGTATGATTGATATTAATTAAGAGGTATTACAACAAAAATGCTTATAACTCCGAAGCTATACAACAATAAATAAATGTTTTAGTCATTTTGGAAAGCTAAGACTATAGAATTATCTGAAACATTTTCAGTTTTAACTAAGCCTTATGAAATTAGTGAAAAATTAACACAAACTAAATTTAAAAAAAAAATTTAAAAAATTTTGTAATATTTAAAAACCTTTATTTATGTTCAAATTATTACTATACCGATATATTTAGTCTCCCACCTCCATTAACACGATCTTGTAACTTAACCTATAGTTATACTGTCTGTTAAAATAATTTTTGTGTGAAAACTGTCAGTATAACTTTAGGTTAAAGCATAACTATACATTGTAATAAGTCTTTCTTACAAAATTTTAAAAATACAAAAAATATTTTAGCCAAAAAAAAAAAAATCTCATAACATATTCTTCAGTCTTTAAAACTACACTCTCTGTGTCCATTTAAATCATTTTAAATATTAAACAAAACAGGAAAAAACCTGCAGATTTTTTCCATTTTCCAGTTTACCATGTGTGTGTTCTAAATATGCAGAAAAGCAAAATGTGTTCATTCATTAAGCTTCAATGAACAGTAGTTTAGTTTTAATGTTGCTATGTTTGCTATTGCAAATAGCAGTGATAGGAGAAAATCTTAATGAAGAAGGCGGAGGGGAAAAAGCGCCACATAAACGCAAGCCAAGCGCGTAGCAAACAGAACATTATTTATGATTATTTACCGTACAACACATTCAATGAGTTTGACGATGATGAGGCTGCTGCTACCAGTAATCACGTCATCAGCATTTTGTATATATATATACATCTGTGAATCGCCAGAGTGCTAGAGTGGTACGTGGTACATGGCCATATGAACTGTTAGATTTGTGGATGTACTCTGCTTGCATATTTTCCTACCTACCTACCTACCTACTGCTACAAAAACACATGACCAAATCCTCTACACTACATTAATGTTCGGTCCATTGTAGTGCATCAATTGAAATTTTTGCTCAAACGAATGAATTACAAACAAACACACACACGCACTCCTACTCACACAGCGAAATAGAAAAAGAGGAGCGCATTAATATAAAACCATTTCATATACACACGCATGTATGTTCGTTGTAACCACATTCGTACAGGTAGAGAGATATTTTAGGTGCATCTCTGGTTTCCACAAAGCGCCTTTTGCTCCCTCGTACTCATCCAAATGAAATATTTCCCTCATCAACAACATACACATGAACGCATCCATAATAAACCAAATTTACCGCAATGAAGATACATTAGTAGACCGTACACATACTCACATAAAGATACATTTGGATCCATAAACATAGTTCAGAGGTTTAGCAAATATTTAAAAAATTTAAATTAAAAACAACCGAAAATATATGTGGTACGTAGAGTAGAGAAGGGTGCTAAATTTTGGGTGAATGAAGCCAAATAAAAACAAACAAAGATTTAGAAAATTAAGTAAAAATATGTTGAAAATTCAATAGATGAAATAAAGTTTATAGTTCTAGTTAAAGTTCTAGTTCAGTTCAGTTCTAGTTCAGTTCTAGTTCAGTTCTAGTTCAGTTCTAGTTCAGTTCTAGTTCAGTTCTAGTTCAGTTCTAGTTCAGTTCTAGTTCAGTTCTAGTTCAGTTCTAGTTCAGTTCTAGTTCAGTTCTAATTCAGTTCTAGTTCAGTTCTAGTTCAGTTCTAGTTCAGTTCTAGTTCAGTTCTAGTTCAGTTCTAGTTCAGTTCTAGTTCAGTTCTAGTTCAGTTCTAGTTCAGTTCTAGTTCAGTTCTAGTTCAGTTCTAGTTCAGTTCTAGTTCTAGTTCAGTTCTAGTTCAGTTCTAGTTCAGTTCTAGTTCAGTTCTAGTTCAGTTCTAGTTCAGTTCTAGTTCAGTTCTAGTTCAGTTCTAGTTCAGTTCTAGTTCAGTTCTAGTTCAGTTCTAGTTCAGTTCTAGTTCAGTTCTAGTTCAGTTCTAGTTCAGTTCTAGTTCAGTTCTAGTTCAGTTCTAGTTCAGTTCTAGTTCAGTTCTAGTTCAGTTCTAGTTCAGTTCTAGTTCAGTTCTAGTTCAGTTCTAGTTCAGTTCTAGTTCAGTTCTAGTTCAGTTCTAGTTCAGTTCTAGTTCAGTTCTAGTTCAGTTCTAGTTCAGTTCTAGTTCAGTTCTAGTTCAGTTCTAGTTCAGTTCTAGTTCAGTTCTAGTTCAGTTCTAGTTCAGTTCTAGTTCAGTTCTAGTTCAGTTCTAGTTCAGTTCTAGTTCAGTTCTAGTTCAGTTCTAGTTCAGTTCTAGTTCAGTTCTAGTTCAGTTCTAGTTCAGTTCTAGTTCAGTTCTAGTTCAGTTCTAGTTCTAGTTCAGTTCTAGTTCAGTTCTAGTTCAGTTCTAGTTCAGTTCTAGTTCAGTTCTAGTTCAGTTCTAGTTCAGTTCTAGTTCAGTTCTAGTTCTGTTCTAGTTCTGTTCTAGTTCTGTTCTAGTTCTGTTCTAGTTCTGTTCTAGTTCTGTTCTAGTTCTGTTCTAGTTCTGTTCTAGTTCTGTTCTAGTTCTGTTCTAGTTCTGTTCTAGTTCTGTTCTAGTTCTGTTCTAGTTCTGTTCTAGTTCTGTTCTAGTTCTGTTCTAGTTCTGTTCTAGTTCAGTTCTAGTTCAGTTCTAGTTCAGTTCTAGTTCAGTTCTAGTTCAGTTCTAGTTCAGTTCTAGTTCAGTTCTAGTTCAGTTCTAGTTCAGTTCTAGTTCAGTTCTAGTTCTGTTCTAGTTCTGTTCTAGTTCTGTTCTAGTTCTGTTCTAGTTCTGTTCTAGTTCTGTTCTAGTTCTGTTCTAGTTCTGTTCTAGTTCTGTTCTAGTTCTGTTCTGTTCTAGTTCTGTTCTAGTTCTGTTCTAGTTCTGTTCTAGTTCTGTTCTAGTTCTGTTCTAGTTCTGTTCTAGTTCTGTTCTAGTTCTGTTCTAGTTCTGTTCTAGTTCAGTTCTAGTTCAGTTCTAGTTTAGTTCTATAACAAATCTACATTAAATTTTGACTATTGTTTGTGAAAAAATCTCCAGACTTTAATCAATATTCCCCAACTTATTGTTTTCTTTTCATTGTTTCCTCATCCTTTTTTGTTTTGGTTTTAAAGAAGACATATTAAATTGATACCAAATCCTTTATAGACTTTCATTCTATCTTTTTAACTTTGTATACAATGTGACATTTAAAACTGCCTGACAATCATTTTGGCGTTTCTGTTTTTGCTCCTTTACTGTTTCTTAACAATTTATTTGAAAAGTTTGGTTTCTTGTGGAGAATGTATATGGCAATAATGTGTACAAAGTCAAGAAAATTCCAACAAAAAAGGGTAAAAGAAAAATCCATTAAATGAATACTACTTTATTGACAAGTTCTGTAGAGATTTTTTCCTGAATTATTTCCTCATTGTCATGTTGGTACATATTTTCTTTTGGTAAAAAGAAGACTGGAAGAAATAAGAAATATGTACGTATGTAGGGATTTAAAATCCCAAAATATATAATAATTTTAAATTAAAAATAATAGTTCAGTTCTGTAGTTGAATTTTTTTATAAAAAAATATCAGAATTAAAATTTTCTGAAAAATACGATTTATATCAGTTATTTAAAAAAAATCTAACACATCTCTTCAATTTCGTTAAAAATACTTTTTTTAATGTGATCTAGAAAAATCTTATCAAGTTTACAACCTTAAGCAAATTACCAATCGAAAAACTTTTTCAATTTATCCCCCCATTTATCGGTTCAATCTTTTTGCCATCAACCATTACGTTTGTTCATATGTTCACAAGTGATGATTGTGATTATCAAATGTTTTTAATTAAATACAATTTGATAATTGTCTAATTTTGTCATAATAATACAAAAGAACGTAGAGATACAGACAGACCTCTTCAACCAAAACGATGTTTGAGGAGGGGAAAACGAGAAAATAATTGCAACCCAATTGAATGCAATACAAAGTAACGACAAATGCAATGCAATGCAATACAATACAATTTCATGACAATGACAAGTAGCAACAGCAACAATTCGAAATTGTATTTAATTTAAAATTGACAATTGTATGAAAATATTTAATTTTTTTATTTTGATGAAAAAAAATTTTTTTTTTCATAGCGCTCATTTGCTGCATCAATGTCATAATTCAAAAAAAGTCGTTTCGAGAAAAACGGCTTTGAATGTTTTATGACATTTTACTATTTCTTAAATAAATTTCCAATAAATCATGCGATTTCTGAAATAAAACCTGATTTAAATAGTAAATGTTACTAATCTGTATTTAACCCAATTTTTACTTGTCAAAAAAACGAGTAAACCTGAATTTTAATTATGACGTTTACAGCAAAAAAAAACTCTCACACAAAAAATAATTGACTTTTTTGAAAACTGATAAAACTATATGAAAGACTATAGAACGGGGCATATTTTGTATTACTCAGTTCAAAAAACACGGATTTTGAGTTATGTCGTTGTTGCAGCAAATGAGAGATATGTACATACATATAAAGGCTGGGGCTATTTTAAAGTTTTTAACATGAAACCAGTGTATTTAAAAGGCTTGACAACAATGAAAGCAGTAAAAGCAGTAGCAAAAATATCAACTACAGATGTGACTTTAACAAGTTAAAATTAAAATTTAAATATAACACTTGAATCAGTAAACCGTGAAGGGTAAAATGAACACTTAGACGTTGACTAGACCAAAGACTAGACATAGACTAGACCAATCACTAGACCATAGACTAGACTAGACCATAGACTAGACTAGACCATAGACCAGACTATAGAATAGACCATAGACTAGACTAGACTAGACCATAGACTACACTAGACCATAGACTAGACTAGACTAGACTAGACCATAGACTAGACCATAGACTAGACCATAGACTAGACCATAGACGAGACCATAGACTAGACCATAGACTAGACTAGATCATAGACTAGACTAGACTAGACCATATACTAGACTAGACCATAAACCAGACTATAGACTAGACCATAGACTAGACTAGACCATAGACTAGACTAGACTAGACCATAGACTAGACTAGACCATAGACTAGACCATAGACTAGACCATAGACTAGACCATAGACTAGACTATATACTAGACCATAGACTAGACCATAGACTAGACCATAGACTAGACCATAGACGAGACCATAGACTAGACTAGACTAGACTAGACCTGACCATAGACTAGACCATAGACTAGACTAGACTAGACCATAGACCAGACTAGACCATAGACTAGACTAGACCATAGACTAGACTAGACCATAAACTAGACCATAGACTAGACTAGACCATAGACTAGACTAGACTAGACTAGACCAGACCAGACCATAGACTAGACTAGACTAGACTAGACCATAGACTAGACTAGACCAGACCATAGACTAGACCATAGACTAGACCATAGACCAGACTATAGACTAGACTAGACCATAGACTAGACTAGACTAGACCATAGACTAGACTATACCATAGACTAGACTAGACCATAGACTAGACTAGACCATAGACTAGACTAGACCATAGACTAGACCATAGACTAGACTAGACCATAGACTAGACTAGACCATAGACTAGACCATAGACTAGACCATAGACTAGACCATAGACTAGACCATAGACTAGACCATAGACTAGACTAGACCATAGACTAGACTAGACTATAGACTAGACTAGACCATAGACTAGACTAGACCATAGACTAGACTAGACTAGACCATAGACTAGACTAGACTAGACCATAGACTAGACTAGACCATAGACTAGACCATAGACTAGACCATAGATAGACCATACACTTGACCATAGACTAGACCACAGACTAGACCATAGACTAGACTATATACTAGACCATAGACTAAACCATAGACTTGGTCATATAATAGAATATACCATAGACTTGACCCTAAACTAGACTATGTAGTAGACCATAGACTAGACATGGACTATATGTATATTTATTCCTTTGTTATTTTGTCACAGTCTGTTACTGCCTTAATTTAAAAATAATTTAAGTTTTTGTGTGTCTGTGACGTGCTGCATAAAACCAATAAAAATATTCCAACTCTCCCACAATTGCTATAAATTCTTTTTAAAGCTTTTCAAATATTTAGAGGCCTTTTGAAAAAGTTAAAAAATTAAAAACATAAAGAAAAAAACTTTATGCTGTGTTCAACATTGGTTTCCATTTAATGACCATTTGGTCAGTAATACACCAGTGCAACACGTTTTATATGCAGTCATTAATGTATGAGTATAAGTATATGAGTTTTTTTTATTATTTCGGTTTGGGGGGGTACCATTGAGAAATGAAAATGAACGAGCATTCAATCATTCATTTACTACACTTTTATATAAATTATAGTCAGCCAAGCAAACGAACGGTCAGTTTGGTAGTCAGTCAGTCATTTACTCATATCCCCCAAAACACTCACATATGCTTGAATATAACTTTAACTACTTTTAGAATTGTATAGAGAAATAGCAGCTTCATTGTCGTTGCTGTTGTCGTCGTTGTTGTAGTCATCATCAGCAGCTCTCGCTATATTATTTCAAATTAAGTGCACATTTTAAATTGACGATGACTATGACGGCGACTAATATGGCTGCTGCAATGACTGCAGCACAACACTAGTCTGCAACAGAACAATTGCAATTATGCCTTTTACGTGTTGGCGTCGTAATGACTCTTAGGAGAATTTATTGTTGTTACTCGTATTTGCTGTTGCTACTGCTGCTGCTTCTGCTGTTGTTATTTTGTGTTATTGTATGCAGTCAAAATAATTTTGTTGCTGCTGTTGCTTTTAGTGGACATTACGTGTACATTATGCTAAATTGTATCATTGCGAAAACCTAGAGTGTGAGATATAGAGACCGAAAAAAAAAAATAGCTACGAAACTAATAGCCCATGGGGTACTTTGATTTTTATCAATTGTATTTAACATGGTAGTCGGTCGTGGCAATGGAAGATAGATGTTGCTGCATGTTGTATATGTACAAAAATACATGTTGTTGCAGCAACACTGTTGTCATGCTTCGTGTTTTTTTGCTTTATAGCAAATTACTAAAATATATAACCCAGTGAATCAAAATTTATTTAAAGCATGTGCTTGATAATCCTTATGGCATTCTTTAAACATACTTGCAAGACCTGTATTATATTAATTGAAACCTTTAAAAAATCTGTCTTGAAGTTTTTGCATTTAGAAGGCTTTCGTTGATTTAGTTTTTCCATTTTGAATACAAAATCTATAACAGTTTTTAAATAAATTAAGTTTTTAAAAAAAGTGAAATGAGTGCGTATGATTAATATTAATTATTGGCTTTTTGTTGATTATCCTCCATAACTTAAGCCAATAAAAAAATTTTAAAATAGTTTTCACAGCATTTTAAACGTAAAACCTTAAGCAAACTATCCATATGATTTTCAAGGTTTTGGGGGTATTTTTTATATCCTAAAATTTTATTAGAACTTGAAATTTTGTTTAACTTTTCAAGCCAATATGAATTTATACCTTTCTAACTAATGTCTAGGTGTACTTAACTTATGCTTCAAAGAAATATATGCGAGCAAATAATTGTATTACATATTACACAAAATATTCTCCCGCCCCTTTGGTTCACTGGGTTTTTTTTTTTCCACATAGATAGTTCGCCCGAGGCCAGATAACACTAAAACGCTAGTGACAAAATTGTATTAGTAAAAAAAACCCCCAAATACACATTACAGATGCAACGTATGTCGTTGATATCAAGCTACTATTTTGAATTGTAATAAACAAACGAAATTTCATTATACGAAATTGACTAAAACCCAAATAGTAAACAAAAAAAGAAAAACTACCAATCTAATGAAGATATTTAGTGGAAATTGCAACATTGTAAGAGGGAGCCAAATGGCAACAAAAAAAAAAAGCCCACAGCTAAAAGAATCAAATTTAAATTAAATTTAGATAAACGCAAGCAAGAAATTAGATTTTCATGTTGCAGCTGCAGCATTAGAAACTCTATTAGATGCTTGGAAGTTTAGAAGGGGGAAATAAAGTTTATTTTAAATACAAAACAAATACTTATATAGAATATTAAGGCTATGAAATGTAAGTCATTACAGCGGAATTGTGAAATTGAAAAGGTTATTAAAATTTGAATATATTTTAGTAAACCCTTGTCTTATTTATCTAAATATTACATTTATTAGAAGCTAAAGTCCTTTATTTTATTTTGGAATTTCCATTATAAAAATCGAATTTTGATGGGAAATATGAGTGATCACAGATTTTCATTATTTTGGTTCTAGGACCTTTAGTTTACGAATTATAAGCAATTTAAGATATTTTGGAATTTTCATTATAAAAATCGAATTTTGATGGGAAATATAAGTGATCACAGATTTTCATTATTTTGGCTCTAGGACCTTTAGTTTACGAATTATTAGCGATTTTAGATATTATTTAATTTTCATTTACGAATTATAAGCAATTTTAGATATTTTGGAATTTTCATTATAAAAATCGAATTTTGATGGGAAATATGAGTGATCACAGATTTTCCTTATTTTGACTCTAGGACCTTTAGTTTACGAATTATAAGCAATTTTAGATATTTTGGAATTTTCATTATAAAAATCGAAATTTGATGGGAAATATAAGTGATCACAGATTTTCATTATTTTGGTTCTAGGACCTTTAGTTTACGAATTATAAGCAATTTAAGATATTTTGGAATTTTCATTATAAAAATCGAATTTTGATGCGAAATATGAGTGATCACAGATTTTCATTATTTTGGCTCTAGGACCTTAAGTTTACGTATTATAAGCAATTTTAGAAGTTTTGGAATTTTCATTATAAAAATCGAAATTTGATGGGAAATATAAGTGATCACAGATTTTCATTATTTTGCCTCTAGGACCTTTAGTTTACGAATTATAAGCAATTTTAGATATTTCGAATTTTGATGGGAAATATAAGTGATCACAGATTTTCATTATTTTGGTTCTAGGACCTTTAGTTTACGAATTATAAGCAATTTAAGATATTTTGGAATTTTCATTATAAAAATCGAATTTTGATGGGAAATATCAGTGATCACAGATTTTCATTATTTTGGCTGCAGAACCTTTAGTTTACGAATTATAAGCAATTTTAAATATTTTGGAATTTTCATTATAAAAATCGAATTTTGATGGGAAATTTCATTATAAAAATCGAATTTTGATGGGAAATTTCATTATAAAAATCGAATTTTGATGGGAAATATGAGTGATCACAAATTTTCATTATTTTGGCTTTAGAACTTTAGTTTACGAATTATAAGCAATTTTAGATATTTTCGAATTTTCACTATAAAATTCGAATTTTGATGGGAAATATGAGTGATCACAGATTTTCATTATTTTGGCTCTAGGACCTTTAGTTTACGAATTATAAGCAATTTTAGATATTTTGGAATTTTCATTATAAAAATCGTATTTTGATGGGAAATATGAGTGATCACAGATTTTCATTATTTTGGCTGTAGGACCTTTAGTTTACGAATCATAAGCAATTTTAGATATTTTGGAATTTTCACTATAAAAATCGAATTTTGATGGGAAATATGAGTGATCACAGATTTTCATTATTTTGGCTCTAGGACCTTTAGTTTATAAGCGATTTTAGATATTTTGGAATTTTCATTAAAATCGAATTTTAAGGGAAAATATCAGTGATCACAGATTTTCATTATTTTGGCTCTAGGACCTTTAGTTTACGTATTATAAGCAATTTTAGATAATTAGAAATTTTCATTATAAAAATCGAATTTTGATGGGAAATATGAGTGATCACAGATTTTCATTATTTTGGCTCTAGGACCTTTAGTTTATGAATTATAAGCGATTTTAGATATTTTGGAATTTTCATTATAAAAATCGAATTTTGATGAGAAGTATGAGTGATCACAGATTTTCATTATTTTGCCTCTAGGACCTTTAGTTTACGAATTATAAGCAATTTTAGATATTTCGAATTTTGATGGGAAATATGATTGATCACAGATTTTCATTATTTTGGCTCTAGGACCTTTAGTTTATGAATTATAAGCAATTTTACTTATTTTGGAATTTTCATTATAAAAATCGAATTTTGATGGGAAATATAAGTGATCACAGATTTTCATTATTTTGGCTCTAGGACCTTTAGTTTACGAATTAAAAGCAATTTTAGATATTTTGAAATTTTCACTATAAAAATCGAATTTTGATGGGAAATATGATTGATCACAGATTTTCATTATTTTGGCTCTAGGACCTTTAGTTTATGAATTATAATCGATTTTAGATATTTTGGAATTTTCATTATAAAAATCGAATTTTGATGAGAGTAGGAGTGATCACAGATTTTCATTATTTTGGCTGTAGGACCTTTAGTTTACGAATTATAAGCAATTTTACTTATTTTGGAATTTTCATTATAAAAAGCGAATTTTGATGGGAAATATAAGTGGTCACAGATTTTCATTATTTTGGCTCTAGGACCTTTAGTTTACGAATTAAAAGCAATTTTAGATATTTTGAAATTTTCACTATAAAAATCGAATTTTGATGGGAAATATGATTGATCACAGATTTTCATTATTTTGGCTCTAGGACCTTTAGTTTATGAATTATAATCGATTTTAGATATTTTGGAATTTTCATTATAAAAATCGAATTTTGATGAGAGTAGGAGTGATCACAGATTTTCATTATTTTGGCTGTAGGACCTTTAGTTTACGAATTATAAGCAATTTTACTTATTTTGGAATTTTCATTATAAAAAGCGAATTTTGATGGGAAATATAAGTGGTCACAGATTTTCATTATTTTGGCTCTAGGACCTTTAGTTTACGAATTAAAAGCAATTTTAGATATTTTGAAATTTTCACTATAAAAATCGAATTTTGATGGGAAATATGATTGATCACAGATTTTCATTATTTTGGCTCTAGGACCTTTAGTTTATGAATTATAATCGATTTTAGATATTTTGGAATTTTCATTATAAAAATCGAATTTTGATGAGAGTAGGAGTGATCACAGATTTTCATTATTTTGGCTGTAGGACCTTTAGTTTACGAATTATAAGCAATTTTAGATATTTTGGAATTTTCATTATAAAAATCGAATTTTGATGGGAAATTTCAGTATAAAAATTTAATATTGCAAGAAAAATGAGTGATCACAGAATTTCATTATTTTGGCTTTAGAACCTTTAGTTTACGAATTATAAGCAATTTTAGATATTTTGAAATTTTCACTATAAAAATCGAATTTTGATGGGAAATATGATTGATCACAGATTTTCATTATTTTGGCTCTAGGACCTTTAGTTTACGAATTATAAGCAATTTTACTTATTTTGGAATTTTCATTATAAAAATCGAATTTTGATGGGAAATATAAGTGATCACAGATTTTCATTATTTTGCCTCTAGGACCTTTAGTTTACGAATTATAAGCAATTTTAGATATTTTGGAATTTTCACTATAAAAATCGAATTTTGATGGGAAATATGAGTGATCACAGATTTTCATTATTTTGGCTCTAGGACCTTTAGTTTACGAATTATAAGCAATTTTAGATATTTTGGAATTTTCACTATAAAAATCGAATTTTGATGGGAAATATGAGTGATCACAGATTTTCATTATTTTGGCTCTAGGACCTTTAGTTTACGAATTATAAACAATTTTAGATATTTTGGAATTTTCACTATAAAAATCGAATTTTGATGGGAAATATGAGTGATCACAGATTTTCATTATTTTGCCTCTAGGTCCTTTAGTTTACGAATTATAAGCAATTTTAGATTTTTTGGAATTTTCTTCATGAAAATCGAATTTTGATGGGAAATTTGAGTGATCACCGATTTTCATTATTTTGGCTCTAGGACCATTAGTTTACGAATTATAAGCAATTATAGCTATTTTAGAAGTTTTCATTATAAAAATCGAATTTTGATGGGAAATATAAGTGATCACAGATTTTCATTATTTGGCCTCTAGGACCTTTAGTTTACGAATTATATGCAATTTTAGACATTTTGGAATTTTCTTCATGAAAACAATTTTGGTTGCAATTTAGTTGTGTAAATTTACAACATGTCATCCACATTCTTATATTTGTTTTTTCTTCTAGACATTTAATATTGTACTCAAAGTCGTAATTATTTTAAGCACTCATTCGTTGAAAATATTATATAAATGTTCGTCTCAAATACTTAAATTACAACAGAAGCGAAAATCGCTTGTCAATAACAAATGCGAATGTAAAATTATATTTGTATTTTAAATGTCAGTAGTATAATTGTATTACAATGTAAATACAATGATTTAATGATTTATAGAAATGTTGTTTTATAATAGAGCTAAAATGGGGCATATGAGGGTGGCATGAGAATATGTTCAAAGATAAACTAAGATAAAGAAAAAGTACATATTAAAGAAATTTAAAAAATCAAGTATAACTAGATGTATAGATAACAAGATTCTTTTTACTCTAAATTCTTTTATTGCTTTTATTTCCTATAAAAAATTCAATATTTTTTAGAAACCTTTAAATTTTTTATATGAATTGATAATTTTTGAAAATCTTTTATTTTTAAATTGTTTAATTTAGCTTTAGTAATAGAAATAAAAAGTTTTGTTTTGAAGTTTTCTGCTATATATGCAGAAAATAGCAATTTATTGAAAATATCAACTCAAGGCGTATGATTAATATTAATTATGGCATTTTTTACATATTCCTTAATAACTTCTCTTGAATGAAGAATTTCTTGAAAATTTAAAAAGCACTTTAAAGCTAATCATTGGCTTCAAGTATATGAATAACAGTTTTAAATGAAAATGACAAATAAATTGCTTAAATGTTAGAACAAAGCTCAAAAATAAGTAAAATATTATGGACATACATCTATAAAGAAATCATATTAGTTTTTTCTAAGATATTTACACTTTTGTTCAAAGCTTTAAGGACTATTGTTTATTAAGAACAATTTTTCATAGAATTCATTTGTATGATCTACTATTTTTAATAATTTAAAATCTTATGTATTTTAAATGTATTTTTTTTTCAGGCAAACTATTTTAAAAACTAAAATGATTACTTCTCTTTTACTATCTTCCAAAAAAACCATTAAATCTTAGATAGTTTTCATTTCAAACTTTTCCACAGAAAATAAACAACAAAACAAATGTACTGTGCAATGAAAATTGCAACAACTTATTTAAAAGAAAATTACCAACTTTAAATTAAAAAAAAATAACAACATATAAACTGAGAAAACTATAAGAAATAATAACAAATCAACAATAAAAATTCGACTGGAAAATGATGAACTTTTGAAAAGAAATTATTGCACATGAATAACTGCTGAAGAAATAAAAAAAAGATTGAACAACAACTTGTAAAAAATTAAATCTTAGAGAAGAATGTTAAAAAATGTTATAGCTATAAATAAGTAAGAGGAGTATATTTGGGTGTATGGTGTGGTATATGGCGTAGTCTATGATTTACACTAGGCTCAAGCCTATAGCCTGGTCCATGTGATCTATGGTCTGTAATCTATGATCTTTGGTCTGTGTTCCATGGTCTGCTCTGTAATCTGTGGTTTGTGATCTATGTTTTATGATCTATGGTCTGTGATCTATAGGCTGAGTTCTAAGCTCTTCGATTTCTGGTCTGTGATCTACGGTTTATGATCTGTGATGTGTGATCTATAGTCTGTGCTCTTGGTCTGTGATCTATGGACTGTGATCTATGGTCTTACCTATGTGATCTATATTCTGTGATCTTGGTTTGTGATCTATGGTGTGTGATCTAATATTTGCGCTATTGGTCTGTGATCTATGATTTGTGATCTATGGTCTGTGATCTATGGTCTGTAATCTGTGATCTATAGTCTGTGCTCTTGGTCTGTGATCTATGGTCTGTGATCTATGGTATGTGTTCTATGGTCTGTGATCTATAGTCTGTGGTCCATGGTCTGTGATCTATAGTCTGTGATCTTGGTCTGTGATCTTGGTCTGTGATACATGGTTTGTGATCTATGGTCTGTGATCTATATTCTGTGATCTATGGACTGTGATGTATGGTCTAACCTCTGTGATCTATGGTCTGTGATCTATGGTCTCTGATCTTGGTCTGTGATCTATGGTCTGTGATCTATGGTCTGTGATTTATGGTTTGTGATCTATGGTCTGTGATCTATGCTACGTGATATTGGTCTGTGGTCTGTGATCTGTGATCTATGGTCTGTGATCTTGGTCTGTGATGTATGGTTTGTGATCTATGGTCTGTGATCTATGGTCTGTGGTATGTGATCTATGGTCTGTGATCTATGGTCTGTGATCTATTGTTTGTGATCTATGGTCTCTGGTCTATATTCTGTACTCTTGGTCTGTGATCTATGGTCTGTAATATTGGTCTGTGCTCTATGGTCTGTGATCTATGGTCTGTGATTTATGGTTTGTGATCTATGGTCTGTGATCCATGGTATGTGATCTATGGTCTGTATTCTTGGTCTATGGTCTGTGGTCTGTGATCTATGGTCTATGATCCTGGTCTGTGATCTATGGTCTGTGATCTCTGGTTTGTGATCTATAGTCTGTGATCTTTGATCTATGGTCTGTGATTTATGGATTGTGATCTATGTTTTGAGATCTATGGTATGTTAACTATGGTTTGGTCTATGCTGTGGTCTAGGATCTGGTCTGTGGTTTGCGATCTATAGTCTGTGATCTACGGTATGCGATCTATGATCTGTGATCTATGGTCTGTGTCTATAGTCTGTGATCTATGTGTGATCTTCGTGTGTTATCTATGGTCTGTGGTTTGTGATCTATGGTCTGTGATCTATAGTCTGTGATCTATTGTATGTGATCTATGGTCTGTGATCTATAGTCTGTGTTCAATAGTCTGTGATCTTGGTCTGTGATCTGTGATCTATGTTCTGTGATCTATAGTCTGTCATCTATGGTCTGTGGTTTGTAATATTTGGTCTGTGATCTATGGTCTGTGATCTATGGTTTGTGATCTATGGTCTGTGATCTATAGTTTGTGACCTTGGTCTGTCATCTATGGTTTGTGATCTATGTTCTGTGATCTATATTCTGTGATCTTGGTCTATGATCTGTGTTCTTTGATCTTGGTCTGTGATCTATGGTTTGTGATCTATGGTTTGCGGTCTATGGTCTGTGATCTTTGGTCTGTGATCTTGGTCTGTGATCTATAGTCTGTGATATATGGTATACGGTTTTTGATCTATGGTTTGCGATCTATGGTCTGTGATCTGTGAACTTGGTATGTTATATATGGTTTGTGATATATGGTCTGTTATGTATAGTATGTGATCTATAGTTTGTGATCTTGGTCAGTGATCTGTGATCTATGGTCTATGATCCTGGTCTGTGATCTATGGTTTGTGATATATGGTATGTGATCTTGGTCTGTGATCTATGGTTTGTGATCTATGGTTTGTGATCTATAGTCTGTGATCTTTGATCTATGGTCTGTGATCTATGGTTTGTGATCTATGGTTTGAGATCTATTGTATGTTAACTATGGTCTGGTCTATGCTGTGGTCTATGATCTGGGCTATACTCAGGTTTATATCTCCGTTATTTGAATAGCTTTTAGCCTAGTCTCTATTTCATCGTTACTTAGTCTACGTTTATTCACTGTAATCCATTAAAACATTTTCTTTGGAACCCCTTATTAAAATGAAAATATTACGTTCCCTATAAAACTTCTTTCAATTTATTACCTCTTGAACATTTCCACGCAATATTATCTTAAGAACTGTCTTTAATACATATTTTTATTGCTTTATAATAAAAAATAAATAAAGAACTCTGAGAGTGAGAGGTTGTTAATTAAACGGGTACTTAAAATATTTTATTATAAAGTATTTAGCACCTTATTTAATGGCAGTATTCCTTATTTTTATTTGATACCTCTAGTTAATTCGCTAAATTGTAGTAAAAGTATTTATTAAATAAATGGCAGTAAGAGTTTCGCTTTATTATTTAGACTTACTGTATTTACACTGGATTTTCTTTTAAATCTCACAACCTTAAGAAAATCCTTTACAAACAGAATGAAACAAAAAAAAAATAAATAAACATTTGTAGTTTTTACAGAGGAAAGCAAGAATAATCTCATCTTAGAGAGTTTAAGCCTCTACACTTGATTTCTTATTTGATTTTTTACTGTTTACAAGGATTTTTGTTTTGTATCCTTGTGCCAGGGCTTTTCGTTTTGCAGCCAGGAAGAAAAGTATACAAACTGTAGTGCTAAAAAATGTATCTTTTTTTTCTGGTATTCCAATAGTATTAGTCATTATTGTGTAAACAAATCACGTAACTCGCCCGCGTTTAACGTTTAGAATGCGTAAAACAAACAATTGCTAAAGCGGCACGTCGTATTACGTTGCTTTTTTTCAGTTGTAGTTGGGTTGGTTTTTCTTTTTTTTTCTAGATTTTTTTCACTGAGATCTGTGTAGATTCTTACGTTTTTGGCACAATCATGTCTGTTTTAGTGTTTTGTTATTTGTTTGTTTGATTTTTTATGGTTGTAGTTTTGTATATTGTGTGTGTGTGTGTTGGTATGAATGTAATTCCAACACGTTGGTAAGCAACAAAATAACTTCTTACGTTTTCTTTAAGTTGTATAGAAAAGTTAGTTTTGAAATACATTTTTGCTACAACAAAGCCTGCCTTTTACCCCCTTCTACTACTTTGAATTCCTGGAAACTTAAATATTATATTCCTGTTTGTTCTTTTTTTGTATTTGTATCCTACATGTTCATTTAGGTATTCTTTTCATTGCACACGTATCAGTGGAATATGTTGGTGGTGGTGGTGTGTTGTTTCGAAATGAAAATTTTTTATACTCCGGGATTTACAAATGTAGTATTAGTTTGACATAGAAAAATAAAATAAATTTTAACAAAAACAATAACAGAAATGCTACACAAAACACTGACTAATGCAGACATCAGTTTTAAAAGTTTGCAAAGGCTTAAAAATGTCGAATAAATTTCTATTTAAAGAAAACAATCCTCTTAAAATAGATGCTAAAAAAGATAGATTTAAATAAAACACAATAAAATGTATAAAAAACTAAACTAAATGGCACTGAAAAGTAACAAATTTGAATAGCTTAACTATACATTTTCCACTGAAAATCTTGCAAAATTCGAAGCCAACACATCACATGAGTTAATGACCCCTTTGCAGCAGCTGATGTGAAAAAAAAAACCTCAAATAAATACCTGAATTTAAACTACTGGTCATACGTTTTTAAACTGTATTACACTTTTGTATGTTAAAACCTTTTGTTTTAAAAAATACCAACCAAAAAATACGTCTGCGGGTTTTCATTGTTGCTGGCCTAAAACGTCAAGTTGTTGTCGACCATGAAGTAATCACCACCACAATTTATTGGCAAGACGTACGTAAAACCATAAAGCACACACATTTTTTTTTATATATATATATCAACCAAATTCACAAGTAATTTTAATTTGTTTATTTACTTTTTTCTAGACATTATTTAAAACTTACGCTTTTGAGACCTGACCACAAAGAAAAAAAAAAAAAAAAATTAAAACAAATTAATTTAATGTAATAAATATCAAAAACAAAAAATAAATTACCACACAAGAAGTTAAACAATTAATTTATAAAAAATCATAAATTTGAAAGCGTGTATCAGCAACTGAAATTTAACAAACTGTTTTTACTCACTAATATATAGTCTAGTCTGTAAACTAGTCAATAGTTTAGTTTTTGAATTAGTATATAGCCTTATCTCTGAACTAGGCTATAGACCGCTTTATGATCAAGTCAATTGTTTAGTCTGTGAACTGGTCTATAGTATATGATCTAGTCTTTAGACTAGCCTATAAACATTTGGGTGTATGACTTAAAAATGCGGGAGTTTTTCAAATTTTTTGCTTTTATTTTGAAACATTTGTACAATATATATATATATTCAAACTATAGGCCATTGTTTGCTATGACTTTTTCTCATCTTTCTGGCAGCATATGGATTCTGAGCCTGCACATCTTTTGAGACCAATAACAACTCAAGCCAATTTCGATCACTCTGTTCCAAAGTGAAGCATATCCTAGAAAAAGCATTCTGCATCGATCGAAACAAGTAGTAATCGCATGAACAAGGTCTGAACTATTACGCAAATGAAGAAATACTTCCAAACTGCTTCATTCTAAATAGAATTTAACAGGTATTACACCTTGTGGCCGAGTCATGATGGAATATTACGGTTTCATGTCTGGCCGTATATTCGGAACAATTTTCTGCCAATGCTCGCTTCAAACGAATCAGTTGCGTTCGGTACAGGTTCCCTGTGATACTCTGAGCAGATTTCAGCAGCTCATATTAGATACGACCCATTTGGCCCCACCAAGCTTCATTGTCGATTCGGCTGGTTGGCCGGACTTCACATACGACATATTACGCTGCGGGTTATCCATTTTTCATCGCAAGTAATGATAGTGTGCAAAAATTATTTTCTTTTATAGCATTCAAACAGCCAAATCGACTTTCAAGGTATCTCAGCCTCTATTCGTATGGTACCTTATTTCCCTGCTTGTGTATGAATCCGGCTGCTTTGAAACATTGCAACCCTTGGCAGCTCCTGTTCAGCTTTACAACAATCTTCATGGTGTAATGCCTTCAATTCTTAGTCTTCAAACTTTTTTTGGCTGGACTGGGCGATCTTTCTCTTCAGTGTCAAAATTATCACTTCTCTCGGACGTTAAAACCGATGAAACACATTTACCATTAGGTTGGAATGCTGTAGTGAAAATCACCATCTCTTGTCTCTTCTCTAGTCTAAGACTATAAGACTATAGACTATTTTATAGTCTTATCTTTAGTCTCGTCTCTAGTCTCGCCTATAGTCTCGTCTCTAGTCTCGTCTCTAGTCTCGTCTCTAGTCTCGTATCTAGTATCGTCTCTAGTCTTGTCTCTAGCCTTGTATCTAGTCTCGTCTCTAGTGTCGTATCTAGACTCGTATCTAGTCTCGTCTCCTCTTTAGTCTCGTCTTTAGTCTCGTCTCTAGTATCGTCTCTAGTATCGTCTCTAGTATCGTCTCTAGTATCGTCTCTAGTATCGTCTCTAGTATCGTCTCTAGTCTCGTCTCTAGTCTTGTCTCTAGTATCGCCTCTAGTCTCGTCACTAGTCTCGTATCTAGACTCGTCTCTAGACTCGTCTTTAGTCTCGTCTCTAGTATCGTCTCTAATCTCGTCTTTAGTCTCGTCTCTAGTCTGGTCTCTAGTCTCGTATCTAGTATCGTCTCTAGTCTCGTCTCTAGTCTCGTCTTTAGTCTCGTCTCTAGTCTCGTCTTTAGTCTCGTCTCGTCTCTAGTCTCGTCTCTAGTCTCGCCTATAGTCTCGTCTCTAGCCTCGTCTTTAGTCTCGTCTCTAGTCTCGTCTCTAGTCTCGTCTCTAGTCTCGTCTCTAGTCTTGCCTCTAGTCTCGTCTTAGGTCTCGTCTCTAGTCTCGCCTATAGTCTCGTCTCTAGCCTCGTCTTTAGTCTCGTCTCTAGTCTCGTCATTAGTCTCGTCTTTAGTCTCGCCTATGGTCTCGTCTCTAGTCTCGCCTATAGTCTCGTCTTTAGTCTCGTCTCTAGTCTCGTCTTTAGTCTCGTCTCTAGTCTCGGCTATAGTCTCGCCTATAGTCTTGTCTCTAGTCTCGTCTCTAGTCTCGTCTTTAGTTTCGTCTCTAGTCTCGTCTTTAGTCTCGTCTCTAGTCTCGTCTTTATGCTCGTCTCTAGTCACGTCTCTAGTCTCGTCTCTGGTCTCGTCTCTAGTCTCGTATCTAGTCTCTAGTCTAGTCTCTAGTCTAGTCTCTAGTCTAGTCTCTAGTCTAGTCTCTAGTCTAGTCTCTAGTCTAGTCTCTAGTCAAGTCTCTAGTCTAGTCTCTAGTCTAGTCTCTAGTCTAGTCTCTAGTCTAGTCTCTAGTCTAGTCTCTAGTCTAGTCTCTAGTCTAGTCTCTAGTCTCTAGTCTAGTCTCTAGTCTAGTCTCTAGTCTAGTCTCTAGTCTCTAGTCTAGTCTCTAGTCTAGTCTCTAGTCTAGTCTCTAGTCTAGTCTCTAGTCTAGTCTCTAGTCTAGTCTCTAGTCTAGTCGCTAGTCTAGTCTCTAGTCTAGTCTCTAGTCTAGTCTCTAGTCTAGTCTCTAGTCTAGTCTCTAGTCTAGTCTCTAGTCTAGTCTCTAGTATTGTCTCTAGTCTCGTCTCTAGTCTCGTCTCTAGTCTCGTCTCTAGTCTCGTCTCTAGTCTCGTCTTTAGTCTCGTCTCTAGTCTTGTCTCTAGTCTCGTCTCTAGTCTCGTCGCTAGTCTCGTCTCTAGTCTCGTCTCTAATCTCGTCTCTAGTCTTGTCTCTAGTCTCGTCTCTAGTCTCGTCTCTAGTCTCGTCCCTAATGTCGTCTCTAGTCTCGTCTCTAATCTCGTCTCTAATGTCGTATCTAGTCTTGTCTCTAGTCTCGTCTCTAGTCTCGTCTCTAGTCTCGTCTCTAGTCTCTTCTCTAGTCTCGTCTCTAGTCTCGTTTCTAGTCTTGTCTCTAGTCTCGTCCGTAGTCTCGTCTCTTATATTGTCTCTGGTCTCGTCTTTAGTATAATCTCTAGTGTTGCCTCTAGTCTCGTCTCTTATATCGTCTGTAGTCTGGATTCTAATCCCGTCCAGTCTCGTCTCTATTCTCCTGTTTTAATTTTTAATCTAGTCGAATCTGTTTTTGTCTAATTTATTTTTTTTATGTAATTAAAAAAGTTTTATTGAAATAAAAAATTGAAAGATAAAGGACAGTCACTTTTATTAACTGTAGCAAACACATCTTTTTGTTTTTTATTTTTTAAGTTATATAACTTTGTAGCTACAACCCAACTATGCCACAAATGTGCGTGCGCCGTAGACATAATTTCCTTCTTACAGTTAAGTTTTTTTCTTTAAAATATTTTTCATGGTTTTCTAGAGCATTCTAAATTTCACTGATTTTATGCAAAACAGGAAGTAAGTAACTTTTGCTGAGTGATCTAATTGGTATGCAATAAGGCGGTTTATTGTTTGACTGCAGAAACTAGAGTGACTCTAAAAATAGAGGTTGTAGTTAAAAACGAACTAAAATGAGGAATGTTGTTTATTTGACAACGGGATTTGAAGTTACCTCTTCCACATCCCAATATTTATGGTTTCTTTTTAGTATTATGCAATTCTATAAATATTTTTCTCAAATTTCTTTTGTGTGTGATGTAGTAAATCAAGTTAAAGTAATACAAAAATAGCTGGACTCTAAGTAATATGAACAACAGCAGAATAAATTAAATTTTTAAATTAAAAATGTAATAACAAACAGAAATGGTGTATAATTTGTGATATTCAGTTGATCATATAGAGTATAGTGGATTCTGCGGGGTTCTTAGATCAAGGACTTGTTTGAATAGAATTCATGTGTTAAAATATCAACATTATAACATCAGCTAGTTGTCATTGGTACTTAGACGTTAAATTTATAAATGAAAATTTAATTTGCTTGTCGGTTTGTTTTACTGCTTATACTTTTTTAACTTTATTCTTGGACCTTCCTCAACTTCCTACAAATTGTCTTAATTTCAGTTAATGTTTTCTACTTAAACGAATATCGATAGAAATGTATTTCTTTTTTTTTTTTTTGCAACATTAACACGTGTTGAGAAAATTACGTGACTCTCACACTTTACTTTCTTCTTAATATAAATAATAAATTGCATTGAATTTTCAAATAAAGTATCAAACTTAAGACTTAAAATGCGTTCAGGTTCTAAGAAAACAAAAGTGTATAAAAAATACATTTTTATTTTCAACAAAAAATATTGTTCACAGGCACATATAAAAAAAAGAATCTATAAAAAAAACTTGCTCTTTCGCATAAAATTGTATGTATTTATGTATATGAATGTATTATACACACACACAACACCTTTTTCACAAGAAAATGTCCTTAAAGCAAAAAACACAAAGTTTAACAACTAAAACAGCAATAAAAATAAACAACTCAATTTGATAACAAAGACACTAACACATATTACTAAATACATAGATACATACATACATGACTCTGCCCATTTCCACCAGCCACCTACCTTTCTATAACTACCCAGCAGTTTTGCATTGACTACTCTCTGTATCCCTTTCATACAGTAAATTTCATTAATGTCTTATTACTTGGCTGACTATAATTTATATATTCTTGGATCACTTCTCACCTTTGTGCTATTTGTAATGCAAATATAAGTCAATTGGTTACATTATACATCCCAGGTAAACTAGCGTGAAGTCAATTGTCACATTAGTGTCTCTAAGTAACCTAGAGTGTAGTCACATTGAACTTTTTTTGTGCTGAAATTTAGAAAGTAATCTTTTGGAGAATATATTGTGACTAAGTTGCCTTTTGTAATCCGAATCTGACATGTTAAAATAACCAGTCGTATAACTAATTCTGTAACTAGTTCGAGACACAAAACCAGAACTGTCGGGTACTAATACTCTACAAAATTCCTACAAAATATGTTATGTATGTAGGTGTGGGAAGTGGTGTTATGGTGAGGAAATGAAAAAAAATTAAAACGGTTTGAGTTTGATTGTTGTTTAGTTTCTGGTGAAAATTGGTGAGAAAAAAATAAAAAATAAATTTAAATTGCTAACAAGCCAAAGCTAGGTCCCAAAAGAGTGAATGAAAAAGATGAGAAAGAAGAAAATAAGTTCATACTTTTCAAGAAAAGCTTTAATTAAAAAAGAAAACATCTCTTCTATAAGGTATAGTCTGTAGTGTCTCGTCTATAGTGTCTCATTTATAGGCTCTCCTAATAGACTCGTGTCTATAGGCTCTCGTCTATAGGCCCTCGTCAGTAGTTTCTAGTATAGAGTATCTCGTCTATGGTATCTCCTTTATAAACTCTTGTTTACATTCTCTAGTCTATAGGTTCTCGTCTATACTCTTTTGTCTAAATGCTCTCGTCTATAGTCTATAGTCTTTCATCTATAGTTTCTCATCTATAGTCTCACGTCTATAGTCTGTCATCTAAAGTCTCTCATCTATAGCGTCTCTTCCATAGGCTCTATTCTATAAACTCTTGTGTACAATGTCTCGTCTATAGCCTCCTGTCTACAGTATACAGTCTTTCGTCTATAGTCTCTCGTCTATAGTCTCTTGTCTATAGGCTCTAGTCGATAGTCTCTTGTCTATAGGCTCTCGTCTATTGTCTCTCTTGTTTATAGTTTCTCATCTATAGTCTCTCATCTCTAGTCTCTCGTCTATAGTCTCTCGTATAGTCTCTCGTCTATAGTTTCTCGTCTATAGTGTATCTTGTTTATAGTCTCTTATCTATAGTCTCTCGTCTATAGTCTCTCGTCTATAGTCGCTCGTCTATAGTTTCTCGTCTATTGTCTCTCTTGTTTATAGTCTCTCATCTATAGTCTCTCATCTATAGTCTCTCGTCTATAGTCTCTCGTCTATAGTTTCTCGTCTATTGTCTCTCTTGTTTATAGTCTCTCATCTATAGTCTCTCGTCTATAGTTTCTCGTCTATTGTCTATCTTGTTTATAGTCTCTCATCTATAGTCTCTCGTCTATAGCTTCTCGTCTAAAGTCTCTAGCCTATAGGCTCTAGTCGATAGTCTCTTGTCTATAGGCTCTCGTCTGTAGTTTCTCGAGTATAGTATTTTGACTATAGACTCTTGTCTATAGTCTCTCATCTATAGTCTCTCGTCTAAAGTCTATCTTCCATAGGCTCTCGTCTATAAACTCTTGTTTACAATCTCTCGTCAAAAGTCTCGCGTCTATAGTCTCTCGTCTAAAGTCTATCTTCCATAGGCTCTCGTCTATAAACTCTTGTTTACAATCTCTCGTCAAAAGTCTCGCGTCTATAGTCTATAGTCTCTCGTCTATAGTTGCTCGTCTATAAACTCCCATCTGTTATATGTTGTATATAGTCTCTCATATTTATAATATCTCGTCTACAGTCTAGTCTCTTGTCTATATTCTCTTATTCGTCGCCTCTAGTTTAGATTCTCTCGCGAGTAGTCTCTTGTCTATAGTCTCTCGCCTATAGGTTGTTGTCTATAGTATCTCGTCTAAGGTCTATCGTCTATAGTATCTGGTCTATTGTTTCTCTCCGTAATTCTGATCACCAGAAGGAGAGTGCACACGACCATCTCTACGGCTTTGCTGGCACATACGCATCCTGTTGCCGAAATTTTCCAAGATGGCTGAAAAATCATCATCCACTTATTGCTCTCCA
This sequence comes from Calliphora vomitoria, assembly GCA_942486065.2. Classification (NCBI taxonomy): domain Eukaryota; kingdom Metazoa; phylum Arthropoda; class Insecta; order Diptera; family Calliphoridae; genus Calliphora; species Calliphora vomitoria. Next base: position 9,097,752 of record OW818030.2, on the reverse strand, counting down.
ATACTCCATTGTGCGAACTCTGTTCTCTGTAGAAGGGCATTAGGCTTCAGTTATTGTATCTATTGATATTTGTAAGCCTGCTGATCTTTAGTGACTATAGGCTGTAGAATGGTTCCTAAAATTAGCAATTCTTGTCCTCAACGCCGAGTGGGTGTTCTTATGCTCTCATGGACACTGGTTTGAAATTGACATTAGAACGGTATTGTTTTTAATTAGGAGCGAAAATCTATCGCTTCTCCCAGAATATCTCAATTACTCTCTTTACACTTGACGAAGTTAAATCAATATTCCAACCTTACCTTCGAGCTGTGGGCTCATGGTTTCATATTTTATGTAAATATTGTATTATAATGACAATGTGCCATATTTTACTAACCTTCAGCTGTCAAACAATTCCTAATGTTGGCAAAACTTTACTTTACCCAAATGGCAGGACATTTAAATTTTGCATGAATTTAAGGACATAATGTATGATTTCATACAAATGATTTCAGATTTCTTACTAAATTTACAACTTATATGAATTCCTTACCCTGGTGTCCTTGTGCAAAAGCTGATTAGTTGGTAACACAAAATGCTTCTTTTCAAACCATCTATTCCAAAAACTTACTTGAGGGAATTTAGCAAATAAAGCTTAAGAATATTTTCCTATTGTGTTCTCTTTTGCTGATGTGCTTTGTGTGAGTTTTTTTTTTTTTTTTTTTGCCAATTTATTTGGACGATTTCTGTAGGATGAACAAATTGATCTGTCAGCCTTGCAAAAAAAAGAAAAGTACAATTTGGTGGTGCTGGTAATTCTAATCTAAGCAGTGGCTTGATATTTCCTGTGAATGTGAGTATGTTTTTTTAAGTTTGGTGGCCAATTTATATTGTGTGTTTTTTTTTTTTTGTTGTGTACTCTTGTTTGTTAACAGAAAATACATATACTTTTTTATTAGAGTGAGTCATACACTAAAAGAAATAGTTAGGAAGTTTGTTAAATTTCTTAAAGGAGTTTATTTTTAAGAACATTTTGAATTTAATGTTTGAGTGCTATTGAAATCATTGAAATATTTTTTTTTGATTTTTATGATTTTTTCAAAATTTTCTTAGTGTACTTAATTTTTTGCTTATTTCAAATTCGCAACGCTAACAAATAAGCTTTAATTTTTTAAAGGTCTCCTCTTTCTCTTACATTCTATGAATTTCAAACACATTCACTTGTTCTTCTTTAGGTGACATTGAAGAATATTTATTAATAACAAAATAAAGGCAACAACAAAGAAGTTTGTAAAAACAACACATTGCCTGAAAAAACAAAATAAGGTTAAAACAGGCAAACATTTAAGATTTTTGGTATGAAACGTGTAAATAAAAGCATAAATTGAAGGCAAAACCAAGAAAAATAAAGAAGGAGTTTAATAAATTGTAAAAAAAAGCAAAAATCCAATTTGATGAGATTTTTAAAGGAACCAAAAAGAGTGAGAAGAAACAAATTTAAATGAAAGGAAATTTAAAGAGTCTCATTAACAAGCATTTAAACTTAAACAGCATCTTAAAGATCTGATTAGAAGAGAAGGATTATGTTGAAGTATTTTTGAAGAATTTTGTTGAACCTTATTTGTAGTATTATTCAAGTATATATTTTGCAATTAGTAGCTAGTTGTCTTATCTATATTCTGTGTAAATTTCCTGCAATTATCTCTGGTAGTTTCTGAGTTATTTAATTTCTTATCCAACAACTACTGAATTAATATTAATCATACGTATAGTAGCACCAATTCATGATTTATTTTTTTAATCTAATTGAACAATGAATTATCCCAAACAAATGTATTTATCTCAATACAAAATTTACATTAGGGAACATTGCACTATGGTCTTGAAAGGGATTTTGAGATGAAAGTTATTATAACATCTTATAACGTATTTATTGCTAAAGGCATAGACAAAATTATCAAACATGCTTTATTAATACTCAACATATTGAGGTTAGAAAAATACATAGCGTAACCACGATTTATCTTAGCTTTTATCATCATACTTAGGACAGTAATACAAAGGTACCAAATGCCAATTTTGTATTACATTCCACATTAAATCCCTTATTAAAAGGGACATTTTCCGATTTTGGAGGTCCTTCTCCTTAGAAAATATGTACTTTTTATTTAATATTTATAGACATAAAACTGAATCCCATCAAAAGACACCTCACATATGAAAAGCAAATGACGTATTCTGTGCTGAAATGTTGACAACAAATGTGAGAAATTCTAGGAACAATCCACTGTTTACTAATGATTAAGTTCAACTTTAAATTTCTCTTCATTAACTTTAATCATTTTATCTGTTTTTTTTATATATATTTCCATTGAGGTTTTCAAAACGAACTGCTGTTTTTTCATTAGTCCTAAATACTTTTATAAAAACACTTTTTTTTTATTTTTCTTATGCTAAATAAAACAAATTCCTGTAATTTTCTACCTTTTCCGCATTTTCCACTTAAATCACAAATTTGCTATAAAATTCCTGTTCATTTCTACTTACAACCATCATCTTTCATCCACCTTTAATTTATTCGCATTTTTTATTTCCCAGAATTGCTGTTTACAAGGAAAAAAAATTTTGTATTTTAAATATTTCCACTCAGTTGAGTATGACAGTTGAAAATAAAGTAGAATGCCAAAATAAAAATAAAAGAAGCAAAAAATATGTTTAACTCAATGAAAATTCTAGTAAAAGAACTTAATGAATCCTCACTGACGGTTCCAAACGTTTCACGCACACAGATCATATGTCAGATTTTTGCAATAAATGTTAAGAACAGTGGTCGGCTTAAAGAGAACAGGGAATATGGAATAAACTAATCATTATATTGTAATCTAAACAGCTATTAATTTTCTGCTTATTTGACATTCGTGTTGCTTATAGGTAAATAATCGATCATGTTCGGCCCTTGTTGGATACCAGTGCCGACCACTGATTTAGAAGCTAAAGAAATAGAGTATCCAAGATACTCAGTTCCCATCAAATATGCTTAGAGTTTGTAAAATGTAATAGTTAGCTGCTGTTTTACATGAGAATTAGTTGAAAATGACAGCTGACAGTTATTCATGCTGTAAGTTATAACATAATGAATAAATCTAACGTTTCAAGACAAGTTTACAGCTTTAAGATTTTTATTTAGCAAAATAATTGCATTTTTTTATATGTTTGAATATTTTACTTATAAATTTATATAACAATTCTACAAATTTAACAACTGTTTTACTTCCTTCTTTATTTACTTGCAGATTTCATTATTAAATTTTACCAAACAGGGTGAGTTTCTATTTATTTTATTACTATTACTCTTATTTTCTCCAGTATTTATATAAATTTTCTTTCATTTGCAAATATTTATTTGCGTCTATAGAAATCTCTTTCTTTTTTATGGCCAAACGCAACATAAAATATTTTAAATTAAATTTTGTAGCTAAGGACGACATTTTAACGAATTCGTAAAAAGAATTGTTTCTTATTATTGTTTTAAATAAAACAATGCTCTTTTTCACTCTCCATCCTGTTTTATTTAACAATAAGAGACGACGCACAGTACTCTGTTTCATAGACAAAAGTCGAATATAAATTTTTCTTCCAAATTTTAATAAAAGATATATAATTTGAAAGCTAAGAAGACATCTAATATACATATCCAAACTTTATATTGATATGACTATATTTGTTATTGAGAGAAGGCTCTAAATTCAGAAAATTTTTCAGCAAAACGAAAGTGCTTTTGAAGATAGATTTACAAAAAATATTATAAAAATTTAGGTTTTTGGAAAAAAGTTGTTTGGTTTAATATTTTAAATAACTATGTATACAGTCAAGAAAAAAACAAATTCTTGTTGTGAAATTTCACTCTTAGAATGTTTTTACATAGCTTTAAAAAGAGCATATTAAAAATTTAAAAATATCACACTTTGGTGGAAAATATAAACAAAGTGTATGAAATGTAGTATTTTTTCTTTATTGTTTTTTATAGCTAATACTTTTATTTATTTAAAATAAAAATAAAATTAACGGAAGTTTTGCCGCAATTTTGAAAAAAATTATTTTTAAAAAATGATTATTATTGTTCATTTTAGTATAAAATGTTAATAATTTCCCACATTGAAAATAATATTAAATCGTTTAAATTATAATACCAATTGTACAATTTATGTATTTCGAATTCTGAATAAATTTTCATAAAAAATTGCGTTTTTTTTTGTTATTTTCAATAATTGGTTCATCGATTAAACGATGTCCGTCCGTCTGGCAGTCCATGTAAACATTGTGCGCAAAGCACAGGTCGCAATTTTTAAGATATTTCAAAAAAATTTGGTACTTATATTTTTTTCGGCCCAAGGACGAAGCCTATTAAAACTGGCTGAAATCGGTCCATTATTTCACCTAGCCTCATACAAATATCCTCCCGAAATTGGACTTTATCGGTCATATATGTTTTATTTATATAGGTATCTACACAAGTTTTGCTTCAAATAAGTTTTATATATACGGAATTTATGTCACTAAATTTAATTATTATCGGTCCATAATTAGTCATAGCTCCCATATAAGAACCGCTTCCGAAAATCACTTTAACGTGCCTAAATCTCCTAAAAATGTTGGTATACACATAAAATTCAACATAAATAAATTTCATATAGACATAAATCACACGACCTAATTTCATGCTGATCGGTCCATAATTAGTCATAGCTCCCATATAAGGCCCACTTCCGTAAATCACTCACGAATATAAATTATTGAAATTTTAAAAGAAAAATGTTTTTGCTTATTTATTTAATATTGGGTATTATATGGTCGGTCTTGACCGACCATACTTTCATACTTGTTTTAAAACATTTAATTATAAATTAAGAAATAAAAAGAATGTGAATTTTTAATTTACCATTTTAAATTTTAGCAAGTTTGAGACTAAAACGGTTACTCACGTACATTATTTAATGTAATTATTTAAAAAATATATATTTCCAATAAATAAGAAGTTTTATAATTACGAACATTTATTCTCCAATAGAAAATTGGATAAATGAAGTGAATTTTCGAAAGAATATTAAAATGGTATTTATATTTGTATAAAATCGTTAAACGAATTTTACATAAATTAGACTTATATGGAAGCAAGAGCAGTCCTTGTCCTTAAAATTAAATTTGGCACACAATAAACCCTTAATTCTAGAGATAACTGAAAATGGGTCAGACATTTTAATCAATATTTTAGCTAAAATGTTATTTTTAATATTCAGGATATATGGCAGGTAGGGAAGTCCTTCATCAGATTTTGATGAAAATTTGTATTTTCTTTAACAATGCCAAACGGTACTTGTGTACCAAATTCTACATCTCTACGAAAGCTCCTTCTACTTTTGTCCATTCGTTATATGGGGACAAAGCACTGTGCGACGTTAGCAAAAAAGTAAAAATTATGTCTGCAAGAAAAGCACAATATTCAAGTATAATAAAAATGCTAAAGAAAATTTATTAAAATGCTCGACACAAGTGAACAAAATGAGTTTAAAAATGAAAAGGAAGATGCAGAAAGTTTCAGAAAGGGAAACAGAAAAGAAAATTTAAAATAAAATGTTAAGGCAATTCTAAAAATAATATGAAGAGGACGTGAACTAGAACAGAACTAGAACAGAACTAGAACAGAACTAGAACAGAACTAGGACAGAACTAGAACAGAACTAGAACAGAACTAGAACAGAACTAGAACAGAACTAGAACAGAACTAGAACAGAACTAGAACAGAACTAGAACAGAACTAGAACAGAACTAGAACAGAACTAGAACAGAACTAGAACAGAACTAGAACAGAACTAGAACAGAACTAGAACAGAACTAGAACAGAACTAGAACAGAACTAGAACAGAACTAGAACAGAACTAGAACAGAACTAGAACAGAACTAGAACAGAACTAGAACAGAACTAGAACAGAACTAGAACAGAACTAGAACAGAACTAGAACAGAACTAGAACAGAACTAGAACAGAACTAGAACAGAACTAGAACAGAACTAGAACAGAACTAGAACAGAACTAGAACAGAACTAGAACAGAACTAGAACAGAACTAGAACAGAACTAGAACAGAACTAGAACAGAACTAGAACAGAACTAGAACAGAACTAGAACAGAACAGAACAGAACAGAACTAGAACTAGAACAGAACTAGAACAGAACTAGAACTAGAACAGAACAGAACTAGAACAGAACTAGAACTGAACTAGAACAGAACTAGAACAGAACTAGAACAGAACTAGAACAGAACTGGAACAGAACTGGAACAGAACTGGAACAGAACTAGAACAGAACTAGAACAGAACTAGAACAGAACCTGTACTAGAACCTGAACTGGAACCTGAACTAGAACCTGAACTAGAACCTGTACTAGAACCTGAACTAGAACCTGAACTAGAACCTGAACTAGAATCTGAACTAGAACCTGAACTAGAACCTGAACTAGAACCTGAACTAGAACTGAACTAGAACTGAACTAGAACCTGAACTAGAACCTGAACTGGAGCCTGAACTAGAACCTGAACTAGAACCTGAACTAGAACTAGAACCTGAAATAGAACCTGAACTAGAACCTGAACTAGAACCTGAACTAGAACTGAACTAGAACATGAACTGGAGCCAGAACTAGAACCTGAACCTGAACTATAACCTGAACTGGAATCTGAACTAGAACCTGAAGTAGATCTTAACTATGAAATTGTTATAAATGCATACAGTGCTTGATTTTAAAAAAATTATCAAAATTTTATTAACAAAATATTTATATATTCAGAAATGTCTTTAAAATATTTTAAATTCCATTAAAGCAGCTGGCACATTCTCCTCTTATAGCCTCATATTATCCGGCGTCTGCCACAGTGATGGACTTACGCTGAGAGTATGATAAAAGAAAGCTGTCAAAAAAGAAGCACTCACAACAAATGCCGCAAAGAAACCCAAACAAAATATACAATCCCTATTAACCTGTAAACACAAAAAGGTGGCCGCACAAAAGTCACAAATCACTGACCATAAGCGATGGCACAAAGGCGCACGTCTCAATTCCGTAGCAGAGGGTGTTGCATTGGCCTCTATGGTAATGATGTTAAACGCGGGGGCAATGGAGGGCTCTTGGGTTACTACGGAGGGTGTTAAGGGCGTGTGTTGATTTTTACTGTCAATTAAGGGTTTCTTATCGTTGTCCTGTTGTGGGTTGTAAGGAGTCAGGCAGGCATTTTCGGGCTGGGCATAATTGTTTAGAGAATTTGGTTGTTCAGATCTGCTGGTTAGGGAGGAGACTTCAATTAGACTCAAGTCGTTTAAGCTGATGTGATCGTGTGGCACAGTTTGACAGCCTAGAGATTTTAGCTCAAACTTACTGGTGGCAGTGGAAATGGTGCGTACTGTGGGGTTTTCTGTTTCTTTTAAAATTTATAAGATTAATGAGATTTTCTTTTCTCTTTATAAACAATTTACCCTTTTGATTGTCATTTGCCATTGCAATTAATTCGATTTCCTGTTGCTTTAAGTATTCTTCAAAACGATTGCGAGCTATTAATTCATTACTACTGGCGCTTGTTGAAACAGAACGTTTCTCTGTGGTTGGCTGAAGATCCTGGCAGTCTGTAATTAGAAACAATAAGCATTTAAATATAGATATATCGCTGTTTGTCTGCAAGGATTTGTAAGAAAAGGGAATCTTAGGAGTGAATTCGAATAAAATGTTCATTAAAACCGGGGGTTCATTGCCATACATTTCGAATGTAAACAGTCAGTTACTTTCGCATTCGAATCAAGTCTTTATGTAAAAGAGAGATGTAAGACGCTTAGACATATGTCAGACGCTTCGAATTTAAAAAATTGTGATGTTAAACCTTAAACTCTACCATTCGATTTGGATTTAGGTTTAACCAGGAGGGAGTTTTGTGGAACTAAACGTAAATTTGAAGATCAGAATTTTGGTCGTCTTCAAATTTCTTGTACATTAATTTATCAACGGAAACTTCAGACACTTTCTCAGTTCAATCGAATTATGATGTAACCCCAGCGTCTTGTTATGAAACTAGAAACGTTGAATGTAACCATTTGGGAACATTGTTAATTGCTTTAAAAAAGATCATGTGTTTACCTTCTTTCCTCTGCTGCTCCTTAAAATGCTCCTCATAGCGACTTCTATGTTTCTGAGGTTCTTCCAAAGCTTGTTCCCTTTTTATAAGCAGACTCTTGGAACGTTTTCTTTTTGTTTTGCTGGATAGAATTTCATTAGATGTTGCTGTTGATTTTTGTGCTGAGGTTGAATCCAAGGTTTCTAAATTTTTAGTAAAATTATCAAACATTTCCATAATCTGTTTGAAACGTAGAGAAATTTCCATATTTTCGTCTGCAGCATCTTGCGTTTCATGGTGTTCTAAAGGAAGTTTATCCAAGTCCTTAGAGTTTGCAACCAAACCACAAGTATCACTTTCAGCAGCTTCAATACTTATTTCTGCTGGCACTATTTCAGTGAAAATCTTTAACTCGGTCTCTGATTCTTTAACCTTTCCTTCTGTACCCATTGGATATTCCTCTTTTATAACCCTAGTCTCCTTTAGTTCTTTTTGGGTATTTAAACTTTGAATATTCTTACATTTTCCTTCTCTAAAATTTGTGGTTTTTGTCTCCTCCTTACGCATTTGTTCTTTATTTACCTTTTCATCGTCTTCTTCAAATTTAACATTTTTCTTTTCCTTGAAATTTGCACCCTCAGTTTCCGTTGATGTGGTATGACTGCCCTCAAGTTGTATGCAAACTTCTCCGTTTTCACTGTTAACTACTATGGCATTACTCTTATTGGTATTATCTTCAATTTGTAAGGATTGTAAAGGATCCATTTAGAAAATATCAGAGAAAGATTATTTTTTTTTTTAAATTTTATTTATTCTCTAAAATATATTTTGTAATTAATGACAATTTGTTACACTGAACAGAAAAAAACTGTTAAAGAAAAATTTAAATTAGTTCAGACTTCAACCAAAGATTTTGGGACAAAATTAACCCTCTAATGCTAAAGCATGCCTCAAGGCACTTATTGCAAAAATGGCAATAAATGCAAATATAACTGATTTTTCATTTCAAAAGCTTTTTAAAATATTTAAGTACGTTTTTTAGCAACTGTTACAAGAGTTTTTGAAATGAAAAATCAGTTATATTTGCATTTACTGGCATATTTGCAATAAGTGCCTTGAGGCATGCTTAAGCATTAGAGGGTTAAGACGTTGTGGATTGCAATATATGAAAAACATAGCCATCTCAGATGAGAACAGCTTTTTAGACTTTGAAGGCCTTCGAAGTATTAGCTTTTAAGTTGCTAAAATTTCTGGTTCTTAACTTTTTTGTTCTCTGAGTGGTAAGGATATCTTTATATTCGTCATTCCATTTTGCAATTTCTACATTTCATTTACTCGGTGTAGGGTATTAATTGTCGGGCTTGACCGACCCTACATTCTTACTTTATTTGGTTTGTGTACGTTTGTATGGTCTTAAAGGAAATTTTGCAAAATTCTGCAGTGTGAGTGTTTTAATATAAAGTTGAAACACCAAAGAAACATGAACATCCGTTACTTTCCAATCGTGTGTATTTTGTCACAGTCAAAAATCAATGCATGCATAAATTTTACGCTTAAATTGCACGCAGTTGCACTAAAACACGCACACACTTAATCTTCCTTTCACATACATACGCACAGTGTATTGATACCACTATAAAGCAAGTCCCATACAAACTTTAATACGTGTCGATGTTTGCCTTAATTTTGTGCGATTTTTGGCATTTTTATGCACAGAGTTTTCTTCTTTATGACCGGATTCATTGGGTTTTCTTTATATATTTTTGTTTCGTTAATGTAGTTGAAAGATAAGCTGCGTTTCAATTTTATATTTATTAAGATGTTTCTGAAAGAAGTTAAAAAAAGACGATGAAAAATATATAAAAAAGAATTTTATATCAGAATTTATGCTCGTTGTATTTATCCCCCAATTTATGGAGGCTGTATTAATTTTTTTCTTTAGCATTTTTTGGTTAAACTATTTGTTTATGAGTGCAATTTTATATGATATATATTTTTAAAAGAATTCAAAGAAATATTTAAGAACTATGTATTTGAAAAGATTTTCAGGACATCTTCAATTTGAAAGTTCGAAAAGGGTTTGATACGGAAAGCTAAATAAACTGTAATGTTTTTACCTTTTAAAAATGGTGCTTTATTTTCTTTAATCCTCTAACCCGCAAACTTAAAAAAGCTTAAATATTTGTTAATTTATGTATTTTTGGGTTCTCAAACACATTTTTTTAATTCTTTAGCACTTACAAATTCATAGACTGAAGGAAGAATATCATACCATCACTCACAAAACAGCTGACAGAACAAAAACTAAAAGTCGGAATGTATTTCGATCTTCGAGGGAAATGTTAACAAATCTGTAGCTAAAGTCACCGTTAAATTTAAACAAAAAATTATAATTACTTTTTGAGATAATTGTGATTTTGTAATGCATGCCTTGAGGCACTCTTTCGGGTTAGAGGGTTAAATAAATCGTATTCTCTTAATTGCATATTAAAGCGATCAGTAGTTTAAATATTTTAACAAATGTTTGTATATTGTATTTAAATTAGCACAACTATTCACTTTTAATACACACAATTTACAAGAATACACTGGTAATACAGTTACAGCTAAGTATTAACTCTAACAGCGCCTACGATGTACTTACTGCTCTGCAATGCGCTGTTACTATTTATATAAATACACAGTGCCATCTTTTAGTAGTTTCATGAATTATCTAACGGACTAGAATGTTTTATTTCCACAATGATCACCTGGAGCTTTTAGCAGCTTTAAAGTTAATGTTAGCAGTTTTAACAGTAAATGTTTTCATACTTATGTATAATCAATGTTAATATCAGTGTGTTATCAACATTGTAGATATGTTTCTACTGATGGAAATGTTTGTAATAATGATGAATGTTGCAAGCAACCTTTACAGACCGTTAAATTCAAATTAATAATGCAATTTCGTAACAATACTTAAAAATTTTATGATTTGGAACACTTTTATAGCCAAAAAATTTAAATTTGTTGATGTTCTTCTAAATGGTAATATTCATTGATTTAACATAGTTTTGAACCGAGTTCGAAACAGAATACTTGTTATTAGCTTCAAAACTAATTTGTATCGAATTTTTAACCCAAACTCTGAAATTTTATGATTTTTGTTTAAATGTTTTCTAGTGGTTTTAAAACGGTTCCGAATAATTTTGCTTTTAATTTTGATTTATGTTTTATTACGCAAATCATGCTTAAATTTAGAATTTTAGTGAAATTTTCTTAAATTTTAGTACAAATATTAAAACCGGTTCGTAACGGTTTGCAACGTTTAGGCTAAAAATATGTACAAAGTTCCTCTTAAGCTATAAAATGTTGGCTTAAAATGTTAATTTAGAAAAACGTTTCGAGACGGTTTAAAACCGGTTCTATGAAATTTATGTAAATTGAGATTTTAACATTAAATAAGCTAAATATTGACTAAAAATATAAAATTTAAAAAATTTATTGAAAATATAAAAACCGTTTGCAACCGGTTTTGAAACGGTTATGCTAAAATTATGTAAAATTAGCTGCTTATCCACTACAAAAGCATATTTAGCCCTACAATGATGAACTATTTAATTTTTACTGAAACTTTTATAAACGATTCGAATCGGTTTTGAAACGGTTATTTGGGAAAGTTATATACAGAATAAAAATACAGAAATTTCAAGAATTTTGGTGAAAATACTAAAACCGTTTCGAAACGGTTTGGAAAAGTTTTGGTCAAAATTATGTTTAAATAGCTTATTAAGTAATAATATAAAAAATTGCTCATAAAAATGCAAAATAAGATGATTTTCTCAAAAACGTTTAAAAACGCTTCGAGACGGTTCTTGAATGGTTATGAGAAACTTAGTAAATTGGTATTTCAGCATTTATAACAAAAATATAAATTAAAAATATAAAATTTAAAGAATTTTGGTAAAAATACTAAAACCGTTCCGAAACGGTTTTGCAATGTTTTTGCAAAATATGCTTAAAAAGATTTTTAATTAATAATAAAGCACATTTTTCTCAAAAATGCAAAATTTTATGATTTTCTGAAAACATTATAAAAATGCTTCCATCCGGTTTTAAATCGGTTTTTTGCGAAATTCATTTAATTGAGATTTTAGTATTTTTAAAGCTAAATATGGATTAAAAATATAAAATGTATATAATTATGTTAAGAAATACTAAAACCGATTCCAACCGGTTTGAAGAAGGTTTTGCCAAAATCAAGCTTAAATTTATTTTAAACAATTTTCCTATAAATTTTATATATTTTAATTTCTTTGAAACTGTTACAAACAGTAACAATTACTAAAACCGGTTTGCACCGCTTATGTCATATTCATTTTAAATTGATTTTCAGGCTATTCTATAGCATATTTTGCTTAAGAATGATAAATTTTAAGATTTTCAATAAAACGATTCGAAACAGTTTGGAATCGATTATGCGTAAATTAGGTTTAAAATGAGATTTCATTATTTATTTCAGCATAATTCTGAATAAAATAGTAAATGTTTAAAATTTTAAAACCGATATGGAAACCGTTATGGTAAAATTATGCTTAAATTGATTTTTAAGCAAAATCTGCACAAAAATGCAAAATTTATGGATTTTTAGAGAAACTATAAACGTTTTGATTCGGTTATGAAACGGTTATGGTTATTTGTTTAAATTGAGTTTTAAACTTTAATTAAACTTTAATTGAAAATATAAAATTCCAAGAATTTTAGTAAAAGTTAAAAAAAACGGTTTGGAACGGTTTTGAAAACAGGTATGAAAACAATTATGCTTAAATTGATTTTTTTTAATTTTGACTAATCCGTTACAAACTTTTCGCAACATTTTTGAAACGTTTAAGCGAAATTTAGTTTTAGGTAGATATTTCAAGATTTGTTAACAACATTTTGCTTAAAAGTATACAATTTTCCCAGTCAAAGTACAACCGCTATTAAAATTGTTACGGAAAAATTTAGCTTAAAATTATTTTTAACCAATATTACCATAACTAGTGAAAATGCAAAATTATGATATTTTTAATACAACGGTTTTAAACAGATGGTATCGGGTTTGAAATGGAAACAAGTACTACAACCGGGTAAAACCGATTATTTAAAATAATAAGTTTCTATTGATTAATCTAAATTACAAAAAAATGAATAAAGCAAAATTGTGAGATTTTTTGTGAAACATTTATAAACGATTGGTAACGGTTTTGAAAACGGTTATGATAATTCTAGGTTTTATATTAAGATTTTAATATCTGTTTAGCATAATTGTATGCAAAAAGAAAAGAAATTTTCAATAATTTAGCTCAAAGTGATAAAAACGGGTTGTAACGGTTATGAAACCGTTAAGTAAACATTAAGCAAAGGTAGAATTTTTAACTTTTAAAAATTCTGGAAAAATATTTGCTTTAAAATGGTAAATTTTGTATTTTTTTCCAAATGATTATAAAAGTTTCGAACCGTTTTTGAAATTTGACATTTTGTTTGAAATTGGGATTTCAATATTTGTTTTTCTATATTTTGTTCAAAAATATAAAATTTTAAAAATTTTAGTCAAAATTCTTGAAACGGTTCGTGACGGTTTTATTAACGATTATGAAAAATTATGCTTAAATTGATTTATCCAATGTAGGCCTGCAAATTTTTAATTTTGTTTTTTTTTGTGAAATGGTTATAAACGATTCGAACCGTTTTGGAGACAGTTTTGTGAAATTTTGGTTTAAATTGAAATTTCAATATTCGTTTTGCTATATTTTTTTAAAAAATTTTATTCAAAATTCTTAAAACGGGTTGTAACGGTTTTATGAACGTTTATGAAAAAGTATGCTTAAATTGGGTTTTATCCAATGTGGGCCTGCAAATTTTTAATTTTGTGTTTTTTGCGAAATGGTTACAAACGATTCGAACCGTTGTTGCGACAGTTGTGCAAAATTTTTTTATAAATCGAGATTTCAATATTTGTTTTGATAAATTTTTCTCAAAAATATAATATTTTAAAAATGTTAGTCAAAATTCTTAAAACGGTTCGTTACGGTTACGAAAATTTATGCTTAAATTGGGTTTTATGCAATGTAAGCCAGAACATTTGTATTTTTGTATTTTTTCGAAATGGTTACAAACTATTCGAACCGTTTTTGACACAGTTGTGCGAAATTTTGGCTTAAATTGAGATTTCAGTATTCATTTTTAAAAACATTTTTATTTAAAACATTTCGTTACGGTTTTATAAACGATTATGACAAATTATGCTTAAATTGGTTTTTATGCAATTTAAGTCTGAACATTTGTATTTTCGTTTTTTTTTTGCGAAAAGTTTAGAAACGATTCGAACCATTTTAATATGGTTTGTCTAAATTTTGGTTTAAATTGAGATTTAAACGTTTACTAAGAAAAACAAGGGTTATAAGTATCAAATATCGAGGATTTTAGTTGAAATAATAAAACCGGTTCGTACTGGTTTTGAAACTGTTTTTGGAAAAATTGTTGTTGAATTAATTTTTAACAAACACTACAACTAATTTGGCACGAAAATTCAAAATTCTGAGATTTTCCTTAAAACTGTTGAAACCGGAACGTACCGGGTTTGGAATATTTAACCTAAATTTAAGCTAAAATTTTTAAATCTACTAATTTTGGTAAATTTTTTTTTTTTTAATTTTAGCAAAAAAAGTAAAACCGTTTTCAAATTTCTTCTAGTGAAAGCTCTCAAATGGGTTGTGTGTTTGAAACAAATTCTGTTGAGAAATGCAATATTTTGAGATTTAGGATTGAGGTGATACGAAGTATGTTTTACAGTGATCCACTTCGATCCGGTTTTGAAACCGTTTTACCACAATCGAGTTTAAATCGATTTTTAGAAAATGCTACAAAAATCTATTTTTTTTAACAGTTTCAAATTAGAGATTTTGCATAAAATACGACTGCTTAGTGTTACTCTTTTCAAACAATCTTTTCTAATTGCTCTATTTTACCACAAACTTGCAATTTTATCTCTCCCTTCCTTATCGCATTTTCAACTTAAATCGAGAGTATCTTAGTTCTTCAAAATTTGTTTTTCATATTTGCCAATGGCTGCAATAAATAATGCACATATTTCTTTATGCCATTCTTGTATTTTTTTTATATTCCACATAGAATTTACAAATTTGTATTTGCAGCAAATGAAAATCCTTTGAAGTATAAAGAGAGAGTTACAAAAAAAAAAAAACGTAAAATCCCTCAAAAAATATGTTAAACAATTTCCGTTCTTTTTACTGAGATTTTACTATTTTGTTTTTATTATTTTTCGTTTTGTTTTCTTAATCAAATATCTTTGAGCTTATGTTTGCGTAACTTTTCTCCCTTCTAAGTACTTTTTTTTCTGCTTTCTGTGAGTGTATGTTTATTGCACCTGCAACAAATTACTTTTTGTGTGTGTGTGTAAAACTCCTTCTTTATATGTATGTATTGGGCTTTATAAAGTTGCAAGAGTAGAGCACAGTTTGCATTTATAGCAATACAATCTACACATATGTCTTTATATAGCAGCGACTTGTCAAAAGGAATTGTTGTTTGCTGCTGCTGCTGCTGGTGGTGTTTGCATCTAAATAGAAATGAAACTGTAGAGCATAAGAGGTTTATTTAGAACGTATACAGTTTTATTATTCTTTTTGTTTGGGCAATAATATAAAGCAGTAATATAGAAGTGAAATATAGAAATTGCATATTTTTGCCACAATAAATATGGCCTGGCAAGTTGGAAGAGAAAAAAAGAAATAGGATTTTGATAAGATTGTATTTATTTGTATTGTTGATAAATGAGAAATAGCATATATTTTTGTTAAAGATGAAATGAAACTTATTTAAAGTTCTTTTAACACTGTGTTTGCTTAAAAGAAGAAATTTAAGATTTTCTTAAGCCAGCTGTTCAAGTTTCAAGCACGAAGGCTGCTCTTAGGCTTATGCTTGTCAGGCATTTAAGTAATGTATTGAAAGCTTAATAACTTTTTTATATTTAAGTCAAGTTTGGTTTCACACAGTTGAATAATTTATTAGTTACAATTGAGTTAGCCTTAAATTTTTAATTTCAACTTTGTCCCCCTGTGTGCTCAACTGTGTTAAAGCTTGGTATCTCTGGAAGTAATTTTATGAAAGCTTAATTTGTTTCCTATCGAGTGTCCGAGTTATGTTGCATTTGAATCATTAGTTTTTCTTTTATACCCTATATTCCAAAATTACCTTTGCTGTAACCCGGTACGTATGATTAATATTATTTTTTTTTTATAAAAAATAAAATTAATCATACGCCTTATTTTTCTTGTGTTCTTTAATATTTTTAGCATTTTTTTTATACTATTAAATTACCAACAGTACTGTGTATACTCTCTTCGTTTTTTGGTAAACACACTTTAATGTGTTTACATTTTTCTTTGTACAAACTATTAAACAAAAACTGTTTATGGTTTATAGTTATGGTTTTTCTACCAAAAAAAAGCACCAAAAAACATAACAAATGTATAATTTTTAGTATGTACTTTAGACAACATTGTCTAAACAGCAAAAGTTTTTTCCTCAGCTTGACTGTTGGCAAAGAACATAAAGTAGACGATGTTTTTTCCCAGCTATATACCCCTACAAAGTAAAGAAGATTTTATGATGACTTTTTTTGTTGTTCAGTTTGTGGTAGTTTCTTTCTATTTTGGTGGCAAAACTAATTACGTGACCCAAAAAAAAAAAAAGCAGAAAAGAAAAGTAAATACACTAAACATTGAACACCAAAAGGATGCACACTGAACAGTAAATATAATGGCAAATATTGCTAAAAAGCTGTAAACTGTTTTATATACACAGTAGTAACTAAAACTAAAATCTTAGTTAAAAGCAAAACTTTGTTTAAATGTGTGAGTTTTCCTGTTAAACACTTTGGTAGTTTAAATTTATAATTATTGCTTTAAATTGAAAAGTATTTTAGGGTTTTTTTTCTTAAATACTCACCTGTTTTTTTAACTTGCTTCATTAAATTTTTATGACTTTCTTTTTCAATAAACTTTAGAACCTTATTGGTTCAAAATGTATGGCTTCACATTAAAAAGAAAAGGAAATGTAATTTTCGTTCATATGCACCAATTAGAATAACAATAAAGCATTAAATTTATGCTAAAACTGCCACAAATATGCCACTATTTTTTCCTTCATAATTTTTTGTTGAAAAATAACCAGGCAAAAAAGGCTAAAAAGTAAAAGTTTTTTTTTAAGTTTTTTCTCTCTCTCAAAGTCATACTTAAACCAGAAACTGAAATTTTACTAGCTAGCCGTTATTTTTCCGAATGCAGTTACCCGAAATGTGCAACAGCAAGAAAAATATGAGAGTTGTAAAAATATTTGAAAGCATAAATTCATAAATGTTTCCGTTTGGTTTAATACTCAACACAAGCAGCAAGCAAACAGTCACAACACTGGTATTTCCAAAATTTACGAGCTTTTTTGTTTAATGAATAATAAAAAAAACTTCTCTGAGAAAAAGCAAAGTAGTTCATAAATAATAATTAAACAAGGTTTAAACTTAAAAAAACCAATTACATACTTATATCAATATTTCATATCACACATTTTAATAACAGCAAGTTTAATTATATCCTACACCACCATAGTGGGAAGGGTATATTGGGTTGGTGTTGATGTTTGTAACATGCAAAAATATTGTCCCAACACCCACCAATCTGCCCAGGATCACTTCGACCATGTAAATTTTGTGAAAATGAGCGAATTCACTTAATTGTGAATAAATTTGAAAAGAATCAATCGATTTTTATGCTCGATATCTCATTTTGTTGCTACTATATGTGGCTTTGCGGTAAAGTCATAAATCTCAACAATTTCTGCCTTTTTCCATTTTTCATGAGTTTTTTAAAACAAAAAAATTTGCTATTTTCACGTAAAAAATATATTTTTTGCTTCAATTTGTTATTATAACTTCGAAACTACTGAGCCAATTAAAACGCAATGTACATGAGAAAATTTTTATATAGCATAGGGAAAATGTTTTCAAAATTTAATCAATCGAAAGCAGAACATTTACTACTCACTTTTATGTTTATCAAACAAAAAAAAAAAAAAAAAAAAAAAAATTTTGAAAATGGGCGAATTCAGTTAATTGTAAATAAATTCGAAAAGAATTAATCGATTTTTATGACCTATATCTCATTTTGTTCCCATTACATGTGGCTTTGCGGTAAAGCCATAAATCTCAACAATTTCTGACGCTTTCGATTTTTCATGAGTTTTTTAAAACAAAAAAATTTGATATTTTCACATAAAAAATATATTTTTTGCTTCAATTTGTTATTATAACTTCGAAACTACTGAGCCAATTAAAACGCAATGTACATGAGAAAATTTTTATATAGCATAGGGAAAATGTTTTCAAAATTTAATCAATCGAAAGCAGAACATTTACTACTCAGTTTTATGTTTATCAAAAAAAAAAAAAAAAAAAAAAAAAAAATTTTGAAAATGGGCGAATTCAGTTAATTGTAAATAAATTCGAAAAGAATTAATCGATTTTTATGACCTATATCTCATTTTGTTCCCATTACATGTGGCTTTGCGGTAAAGCCATAAATCTCAACAATTTCTGACGCTTTCGATTTTTCATGAGTTTTTTAAAACAAAAAAATTTGATATTTTCACATAAAAAATATATTTTTTGCTTCAATTTGTTATTATAACTTCGAAACTACTGAGCCAATTAAAACGCAATAAATATGTGAAAATTTGTATATAGCAAGGGGAAAATATTTTCAAAACGCAATCAATCGAAAGAAGAACATAAACTACTCAATTTTATGTTTATCAAACAAAAAACAAAAATTTTGTGAAAATGAGCGAATTCACTAAATTGTAAATAAATTCGAAATCAATCGAAAGAAGAACATAAACTACTCAATTTTATGTTTATCAAACAAAAAACAAAAATTTTGTGAAAATGAGCGAATTCACTAAATTGTAAATAAATTCGAAAGGAATCCATTGCTTTTTATGATCGATATCTCATTTTATTCCTATTATTTGTGGCTTTACGATAAAACTATAAATCTGAACAATTACTGCCGTTTTCGATTTTTCATGATTTTTTTAAAACAAAAAAAAAAATTGCAATTTTCACATAAAAAATATATATTTGGTTCAATTTGTTATTATAACTCCGAAACTACTGAGCCGAAAATTTAAATATAGCATGGGGAAAATGTTTTCAAAATTCAATCAATCGAAAGAAAAACATTAACTAAATTTTATGTAAATCAAAAAAAAAAAAAATTTTAATTGTGAATAAATTCGAAAATAATCCATAGATGTAGGCTCAATACTTTTCACACTACTTACTTTACACTTTTTGTAAATAACTTTGTACACTTTTGTTTGTTAAGGAATTCAAATCAATAAAATAACATTCACATTTATTAACTAATTTATAATTAAAAAATACACTTATGTCTAGGGGATTATTATAATTGTTATAAAAGAAAAATAATACACTTGTTTGACAACTTTACGACTTTCCAACTTTGACTGCAACACACGACTTCTTCTTTTCAACTGTCCAGTAAACTTCTAACTAAAACATAAAATACCTTGTTAAAAAAACTCACTCATTGTGTGAGTAGTAATATCACGATCCTTTTCTAGCATTCATCGTCAACTGTCATTGAATTAATCATTTAAGGTTCGTCTAGGCTCAGATCCTACAATCGGCCTTCCTGACAATGTATTCGCCTCGAATACCGGTGCCCAACGTTTCATGTTCTCAGCCACAGTGTGTGTCCTTTTAGGGCCCTCGACTTCGCCGACCTTCTCCACTTCATATCTACCGTGCCTCGAACGCTTTATAACCCTATACGGTCCAAGAAACTTGTCCCTCAACTTCATGCCAACACCATATTGGGTGCGCTTAATGGCAACAAGGTCATTTACCTCATAAATGTCCTCATTTCTACGGTTCCTATTAAAAGACTTTCTATTCTCCTCCTGAATCCTTGCAATATTCTCCTTAGCCCCTTCCCTCATCTCGTCCCTTTCTTGGATCACATCCTCAATAGCCTGGGATTCCAAAATCTCTCTAATATCAGTAAAATCCGACAACCTCATATTACAACCTATAAGAATTTGAAAAGGTGAAAAACGCGTAGATCTGGGAGTGGAACTGTTAATATATTGTTGTACTCGATTGACGTGCCTATACCATTGGTTCGGGTTTCCTCTACTCATCTTCGCCAACATAGGTACTAGAATGCGATGCATTCTTTCCACTTGTCCATTTCCTCTTGGGACTCCGGTTGCTATTAACAAATGTTGTATACTCTGATCCTTGCAATATTCTCCAAAGGCTTTGGACGTAAACGCTGCACCTCTATCCGAAATTATCCGTTTCGGATTTCCAAATATAGCCGCTTGTTTCTCGAGTCGGTCAATAACTGCCTCCGCTCCTGTATCCTTGGTGGGATATAACCATACAAATTTGGTAAAACCATCCACCACAACAAGTATATGATTACACTGTTTGTTTGTAGTCGTCATTGGTCCTACGTGGTCTATGTGGTATGTACACAAAGGCTGATCTTCCTTCTCTATAGGCGAAAGTAAACCCTCCTTCTTACCAGCTTTAGAATTAATCATCAAACATTCTACACAACCTGCAACGATTCTAGGAACTTTGGCCCCAACCCCTGGGATATAAAAATACTTCTCAACATATTCCTGCGTCTTCTTTGTACCGAAATGTCCCTTCCTATGCGCTATCATCATTATTTCATCCTCCATTTGTGTCGGTACGACCAATAACTCCTTCGCTGGGTCCTTGAATACTATATCATGATGGATATAATAGTCTTCGTAGGGCCCGACTTCAAGTATCCTCCTTACAGCTTTCACATAATTATCACTCACTTGGGCTTCCTTTAGGCGATGACGTAGTGAGTCCTCAATTAGTAAACAAGATATTCTACTTAATGCGTCCACATGTCGCACCTTTGTTCCGGCCCTGTGCTCAATTTCGTAGTCGAAATCTTGTAACATCATTGCCCATCTTGAAACTCGTAGCGGAACTTCCGCTTTCTTCATTGTCAACGCAAAAGCATTACAATCAGTCACTATTTTAAATCTTCTACCCATCAGGTACACTCTCCACTTTTTAAGCGCTTCTATTATCGCCAACACTTCCAATTCATAGGAGTGGTATTTTTCCTCCGCTGGCGTCGTCTTTCTACTCATATATTGTACTGGATGTAGACATTGATCCTCTGAATCCTTCTGCATCAGTACCCCGCCATACCCAAATTTACTAGCATCAGTGTGAACCTCTGTGATGGCGTTAACGTTAAACAACTTAAGAACAGGATCGTTGGTTAATGCCAACTTCAACTGTTGAAATGAGGATACGACTTCATCATCCATTCGAAACGCATTCTGCTTACGCAGCAAATCTGTCAGCGGTTTAGCGATTGTGGCATATCCGTCAACAAATCTTCTAAAATAGGATGTTAAACCTAAAAATCTCTGTAAGGACTTCTTATCGTGTGGTAACGGAAAATTATCTATCGCCATGGTTTTCTCCCTAGATGGCCGAATTGTACCTCCTTCAATTATATAGCCAAGGAAATTTACTCTTCTTTGAAGAAACTGACACTTTTTCCATCTGACATGAAGACCATTTTCTTCAGCGACTTCTAACACTAACCTCAATTTCTCCATACCTTCCTCCTCATCCTTCGATGGTATTATAACATCATCCATATAAACGACAGCGATTCCTTTATTAATCAAATCCCTAAAGATAGCATTAATAAATCTACAGAAAACAGCTGGTGAATTCGAGATTCCGAAGGGAACAAACATAAACTCATACTGACCGCTTTGCGTTACAAACGAAGTATACTTAGAGGAATCAGGATCCATCGCGACATGGAAAAATCCATCTTTCAAATCAAGGGTTGTGTATACGTTAGCCTTCTCTAACCTTTCCAACACATCGTCAATCAAAACCATAGGGAAGTTATCACGAATTATTTTTTCATTTAATTTTCGGTAATCACAACATAAACGTTTCGTTCCATCCCTTTTCGGAACTAGTACAACTGGCGACGAATATTCCGAAGTGCTTTGTCTAACAATGCCCTTATCCAACCATTCGGAGATTTGTTGATCTATCGTTTGTTGGTCCTGATAAGAAACTCTTCTTGGCCTTTGAGCAACGGGTATATCGTCCTTTACTATAATCTTCATGGAAACTGGATTATCCTTCCTCTCAACTGGTTTGTAGTCTTTTATCATCTGCAACACTTTGTCCTTTGAGTCTCCGTCAATATGCTCAAGATCGACTATAGGTACTATCTCCTCCTCAAAGTTCAAACAAAGGTCCTCAAATTCAGTCATAAATCCATCATTTACATCAACTTTAACCTCACTCTCATAAGAAATCTTTGCGATAAATTTTACTCCTTCCTCACTAACAACTAGATCGACAAAACTTAATATGCTGTTGCCCAAAATAGCTGGATATTGGATGTCATCAGCGCCTACAACATAAAATCTGAGATCATCAATTCTAATATCATCAACATTAACCCTGGCATCGAAATAGCCCTGTGTATAAAATACGCCAGACCCTGCACCTCTTAAACGACGTTGTTCTACTTTCAATTCAAATATTTCGGCCAAATTATCATAGACATCGCGGCGAATAATGCACATATTACAACCTGTATCTATCAACGCAAACAATTCTAAGCCTCCTACTTCGACTTTCTTGAATTTCAGACCAGGTTCAAACGGTTCCTTATTGTATGCTATCATATTAACGTTGTCCGTTTCCTGCTTTATCGCCGGTTTCTTGCCCTTACATTCAAATGCCCTATGACCAAAACTATTGCACTTAAAGCACTTAAATTGTGTTTCCGCACAATCTTTCGCCAAATGGTCCGACTTCCCACATTTAAAACAATTCCGTTTCCTATCCTCAACTTTGCCCTCAGATTTATCCGCCTTATTGTTAGTTGGACCTGTACGACGTTCATTACTGGATCTGGGGCGCGTCTTCTCATAAATCTTGATCTGATCCTTCATTTCGGCAACAGTCCTAGCCTGATAAAGAACAGTCTTGTTCATTCTAGAATCTGGGATTCCCTCAATAAAATAATCTAGCAAACTAGGTACATCAAGATTCACTGGTTTTCCTATCTCCATCAAGACGTACAAATATTCTCTAAAAGTCTCATTTTCCTTCTTCCGGCGACTGCGTAAAAGTTTGTGGACTTCAATTGAAGAAAGGCTTTCCCCAAACTCCGATATGAGCGCCTGTTTTAAAGATCTCCAATCTTTAAGGCCCGTCTGGCTACGTACAAACAATTTGGCGGCACCTTTCAACAATTGTTTACTATAAATGAATTTCTGTACAGAATTCCATCCTACAGTCTCCGCATTATCTTCAAACTCATCTACCCAATGTCTAATACCTAGCGAGTCTGTTCCACTAAAAGTCGACAAACTGTCGGCTATATCCTTCAACGTAAACATTGGTCCCGTAGAACGAGATACCGGTACCTCAATATCCTCATACTGGGACTGTTCCGACACATTGTCATCATTGGCTTGAAGGCCTAAGTGTTGAATGAGCCTGTCTTGTAAAACCTTTTTCAGTCCTGTAGTATCAAGTTCTAATTCAGTCAACTTACTACGTAAGTCAGCTACGCTCATCGTCAATATACTATTTATGTCCATCTTCAAGTCTGTGTGCAGCCTTACAATATTTCAAAAAAGTTATATAAACTTATTTATCATGAAATAAATTAACAATCTTCAAAATCAATATAATAAAACTTTAAATTTATCATCAGTTTCCAACTTTAAATAAAATATCAAATTTTAATCTTCAACTTTAATTTCAATTTCCAAACTTTAATTCTCAACTAAAATTTCAATTCCAAATTTATCAACTTTAATTCTCAATTTTGATCTCAACACCCGTTATCATCATTCAACTTTAATTTTCACAACTTTAATTTGTCAACTTCAACATACAACTTAATTTTCAACTTTCAATTTAATTTTCAACTTTATCATTAAACTTTACAATAAATTTAATATTCAACATTCTCAACTTCAACATACATCTTACATCCTTAATTCCATTAAATCAACTTTAACATTCTACTTTAATAATTTTAATTTCAAAATGATCATCATAAAACAACTTCATTAATTATGCTGCCTATCAACAAAATTCATATAATTTGGTGCTTATACTTATCTTATTAGATTACCGACATAATTAACATAATCATCATCTCCTTCTGCTTTACTTCTTCATCTTCAGTTGCTACGCCGGCTCACTTCCACTTAACAAAAAAATTGGCTTCTTGAATATTCGTCTCCTTTCAGCTTTATTGTTTTCCAAAAAGAATCATATTTTGTCCTCTTTTGTCTTTAGCATTTAAATATTCTGTTTTTTTTTTCATTTAATGAGTGAACATTGTTGCAAAAGTTCTCTCAATTCAATTATGGCTGTCCTCAATATTCACTCAACTTTTATGATCTTGTTGTCACGTAGTTTTTTCTTTCTCACACACTGTTTTTTTTTTTTAAGCATTTGAATGATCAAAACTGTTCATTTGTTGTTGTTACTCAGTAGAATTTTTATTTGTGTGTTTTCATTATTTGTTCCCTTTCCTTAAGGTTGTTTGTCCTTCTTCTACCTTTGGTATTAATATAATACAACAAACACACTTTTTTCAACTTTATTCTCTGGTTACTGAGCAGTCTTTTTTATAAACACAGTTTTGTTGTGTAGTTTTTATGAACACACTTTTGTTATGCTGCTTTTATAAACACACTTTGTTGTCATGTAGTTTTTATGAAATCTCCTCTGCTGCGTAGTTTTTTTTATAAACACACTTTTGTAACACTCTCTATTGTTTTTTTTTTACTTAAAATTCTCGTTGGATTTTGGTGGATGTTTTTAATATTGCTCACTCTCTTCCACTGTTTTTCATATTATATAAACATACAAACTTAATGGTTATTGCGTGATCTATATAGTCTTTTCTCGTTTTTTTTTTTTTTTTTTTTTTTTGAGTTCTAGTATTTTCGAGTCTTTTTTTTTTCTGCAACTCTTTTATATACACTTTCCGAGGATCATATTCCGGGCGAGTCCCCAATTTGTAGGCTCAATACTTTTCACACTACTTACTTTACACTTTTTGTAAATAACTTTGTACACTTTTGTTTGTTAAGGAATTCAAATCAATAAAATAACATTCACATTTATTAACTAATTTATAATTAAAAAATACACTTATGTCTAGGGGATTATTATAATTGTTATAAAAGAAAAATAATACACTTGTTTGACAACTTTACGACTTTCCAACTTTGACTGCAACACACGACTTCTTCTTTTCAACTGTCCAGTAAACTTCTAACTAAAACATAAAATACCTTGTTAAAAAAAACTCACTCATTGTGTGAGTAGTAATATCACGATCCTTTTCTAGCATTCATCGTCAACTGTCATTGAATTAATCATTTAAGGTTCGTCTAGGCTCAGATCCTACATAGATTTTTATGATCGATATTTAATTTTGTTGCTATTATATGTGGATTTGCGATAAAATAATAAACCTAAACAATTTTTGACGTTTTCGATTTTTTATAATTTTTTTAAAACAAAAAAAATTTATATTTTTACGTTAAAATTATATTTTTTGCTTCAATTTGTTATTATAACTCCGAAACTACTGAGCCAATTAAAACGCAATATATATGTGAAAATTTTTACATAGCATATGGAAAATGCCTTAAAAATTTAATCAATCGAAAGCAGAACATTAACTACTCAATTTTATGTTTATCAAACAAAAAACAAACATTTTGTGAAAATGAGGGAATTCACTTAATTGTGAATAAATTCGAAAATAATCCATACATTTTTATGATCTGTATCTCATTTGGTTCCTATTACATGTGGCTTTACGATAAAGCCATAATTTTTAACCATTTCTGCCATTTTCGTTTTTTCATGATTTTTTAAAACAACAAAATTTGCTATTTTCAGGTAAAAAAAAATTTTTTTGCTTCAATTCATTATTATAATTAAAACGCAATATATAAGTAAGACTTTATACATAGCATGGGGAAAATGTTTTCAGAATCCAATCAATCGAAAGCAGAACATTAACTACTCAATATTATGTATATCAAACAAAAAAAAAAAAAAAAAAAAAATTGTGAAAATGGGAGAATTCAGTTAATTGCAAATAAATTCGAAAAGAATTAATCGATTTTTATGATCTATATCTCATTTTGTTGACATTATATGTGGCTTTGCGATAAACCAATAAATTTGAGCAATTTATGACGGTTTCGATTTTTCATGATTTTTTAAAACAAAATAATTTGCTATTTTCACGTAAAAAATATATTTTTTGCTTCAATTTGTTATTATAACTCCGAAAGTATTGAGCCGATTAAAACGAAATATATAAGTGAAAATTTATACATAGCATTGGGAAAATGTTTTCAAAATTTAATCAATCGAAAGCAGAACATTAACTACACAATTTTATGTAAATCAAAAAAAAAAAAAAAAAAAAATTTGAAAATGAGCGAATTCACTTAATTCTGAATAAATTCGAAAAAATTTACTCGATTTTTATGATCGATATCTCATTTTGTTCATATTATATGTGGCGTTGCGATAAAGCCATACATTTGAGCAATTTCTGACGTTTTCGATTTTTCATGTGTTTTTTACAACAAAAAAAAATTGCTATTTTCACGTAAAAAATATATTTTTTGCTTAAATTTGTTATAACTCTATATCTACTGATCCGATTGAAACGCAATATATAAACGAATTAAAGGCTATGTTTATTTTAATAACAAATTTTTGAGATATCGAAAATTATGTGGAGAAACGTCTAACGAAATTCCCAGAGAGATACGCTTCAATAGTAGTCGAACGGGGCATCGTCTGGCGTATATAGCGGGTGAGACAAAACTTTTTAACCACTTCTTCTCTAAATAGCTTTTAACAGGCATTTCATAATGTGGCCGTGTGTTGTCATGATGGAATATACAGGTTTCATGTGTGGTCGCATATTCTGGGCGTTTTTCGGCAAATGTTCGCTTCAAACGAATCAGTTGGGTTCGGTACAGCTTCCGTGGCCAGATTTCAGCAGTTTAGCATTAAAACTGGTCATTTAGTATTTTTTTTTTTTTACTCTTGGCTTTCTTGTGCACTTTTGTGTATCCCGAAAACGAAATGATACTTGAAGAAGGCGATATTCGATCCGATGAGCAGATTATGAGGAAGATTTGGATTTCAAGGAGAAGGCAGTTTTTTACTGGCGTCTTTCTAATCTGCCTAATCAAGCAAATGGGTGTTCATAATGTGTTTCGTGCCACTGCTGGTGGCTCATCTCGTGCTACCAAAGGGCTCATCGAGCCAGCCGTATTTGATTTGATTTTCATCCCATCGATATTTGAACAAGTTCAGATTGATACTAACGCAAAAACCGAAAAAACGTTTCAATAGTGGAAACGAGAAAGGAGATTGTGTTGAAAAAGGTGACATATATTGAATTCAGAGCATTCATGGGCTTTTATTTTTGACAGGCGTTAGTAAATCAAACGAAGAAGATACAGATGTATTGTAAAGAATGTTATTACTGTGAAAAAATACCGAAATCTCAGTTCAAAGAAATTTTGCGGTTCATTCGGTCTGATAGTAAGCATACTATAGCTGCTCGACTAGTTAACGATAAGGCTGCTCCAATTTCAGCATTATGGGTTCTAATGAACAACAATC
This sequence comes from Calliphora vomitoria, assembly GCA_942486065.2. Lineage (NCBI taxonomy): Eukaryota > Metazoa > Arthropoda > Insecta > Diptera > Calliphoridae > Calliphora > Calliphora vomitoria. The sequence continues at coordinate 9,069,763 of OW818030.2, read as the reverse complement.
TTCGCCAGTACTATCAACCATCGGGAGAAATAACCATTTAACAACTATTTACATATCGCGGAAATAGTTGTTCAATGGTTCAATACAAAGTATGGCATAAAACTCTGGTTCGCATGCGATACAAAGTAAATATAACCTTTCAACAACGAGATTTATACAGGAAAGAGCTCAAATGCAAGTCGTGCAACCAATGTAGGATAGAGTGGAGTGCAAAGAGTGGTCTACCCTTGGGAAAACATCGGAAGAACCATAATATGTAACAATTTTTTCACATCACTGAATCTGGGTAGGCATTTGATGTCCAAAAATCTCGCTTTTGGTACTGTTCGTCAAAACAAAACATTTGCGCCAAATGAAATGAAAGCAGACCTCAAAGCTTTGCATAACAGCTCTCAATGCCAGCAATTGAACAGCGGTCTGAAAATCCAAGGTTATTAGGCCATGCTCCAACACGCCTAGCTATTGAAATGGCACTCGGTAGTTCTCCTGTTTCTGTGGGTAAATGTTGTACTATTAATGAAATTTAAACATTTTTACCTTAAAACTTTGTATCTAAAATCATATATTTCTTAATAAATATGCATTCAAGTATAACACTCTGCTTACTAGTGCTTTTTTCATAACTATGTTGACATAGTTTTCCATACAAAAACATATTTGCCAACATAATTTTACAATCCCGAACACATAAAGGTTAACATATCTGTATGTTAAGATTTTTTCGATCTCAGTCCTTATGTGGAAATTACAAACGGAATGACAAACTTATACATTCCCTTACCACTCATGGTGAAAGGTATAAAACGATATTTATACAAAGCTTGAAGGCTCTAGCAATTACATTGATTCACACAAATTTTAAAGAATTTTTAAAATATAGTTGTCCAGATATTCGATAATAAGGGTTTAATTTGATTCCGCCGATTCAGAGTAAGTTAGTTAATTAGTTAAATAGTTATTTAGAGCTTTTAGCATAATGTTTACAAATTTTAAATAAACATGATCGTTTAAACTTTCCAAGGAAACAGACCAAGGATTAAACTAAGTTTACACTGAGCTAACCCAAGTTTAGTAAATCATGGCTTTCTAGTCAAATTTATAAAGGTAATACGTTTGTTAAACGAAGTTTAAGCTATACTGAATAATGTTGAATATCTATATTCTGCTCATATTTAATACCACATTGAAAATAGTGCCTGCCTGTCTTTAAATAAGTAAGATAAGTAAAATCTAACAGTCAATATTATAATTTGAGCATGGTTAAACACAGTTTAGACTAGGTTTGTTTACTTTATTATAAGATTTCAAATTTTTGTTACTACAATTAGTAAAAATAAAAATTTATAGTTAAACTATGCATAACAAAAGTTAAACTAAGTTTAAACTAAGCTATCTTAAGTTTATTACTTTTATTAATATAGCCTTCCAAAAAATGGTTTAAATTATATTTTAGAAGATAACCAAGAGCTTAACCTATATTAATTTTAGTTTAAGCCAGGAATGACTATGTTTAATATTTATTTGTTGCTAACATGTTAAATACATTCAAGTATAAGGTGTAAGTTGTTTATGTTTATATATTAATTTATGCCCTAAACGTAATTTAGAAGTTTCATCCCAGTTAAGCCAAGTTTAAACTAGTCTACGTTAAGTTTAAGGATTTTTTTAAGCTATACTATATAACTTTATTAGAAATAGCTTTGCCAAACTTCAAACGATTTATTTTATTATATTATTATTATTTTGTAAAACTCCAAAGCCAAAATAAAAGCTAAACTTATCGAAGACAAGTTAAGCTTACTTTAAACTAGTTTAGATTAAGATATTAATACATAATTGATAAATTTTAAACGTGTTATATGTTTGTTGTAGTATACAATACAAATTTGCAGTTAAACTCTTTTCAACAGAGTTTAAACTTAGTTTAAGCTAAGCTAAAACGAGTTCAATACTTATATGATAATTTTCTTTCATGTACGAGTTTGTTTTTGATGTGATTTCATGATATCGAGGTTGAGGCACTTAAAAACTGACAAATACTTTAATGAATAAACTTTAGGAGACTCCTACTTTTCGACTATATGAAAAGTGACACAAATAAGTAATTTAATAATTAAGCATATAATTTTATGCTAAAGTAATACTTAATTACATAAACAGATCTTAAAGAATTAGCTAAAAAGCTGGTCCCTCTCTCTCTCTCTCTGTGTCTTTGACATAAATAACTATTGCCATATTTCAAACTTTGTTTTAATATTTATTTCCTTTTAGCTCTTAAATCAAATGTTTATAAACCTGGTTACAAGGTTTCCACCCATTTTCAGTACACGTGTGGGCTTACTCTTTTATTTTACCATTGTGTTTTCTCTATTTATTTTTTCGTTTGTTTGTTGCAAAAAAAAGGTAATAAATTTTGTAACAGATTTGCGTAATCTTAGCCATTGTATTACTAACTGACAAAACAGAAAAAAAAAACTATTAAAGAATTGTTGGTAAATGTTACATTTGCGTAGCATTTGTTAAAATTGTACTACTGCTGGCTACAGCTCTGGGTTGCGGAAGGTACTACTACTACTGCTATTTATAAATTGCCTTAGATGACCACATTTTTTTTTTTTTTTTAATATTGTGTTTTTATTTGTACCACGAGCCATTTAAAAAGGGTAAATGTGTTATCTTTAATGGCTTATGGCAAAGGCATACTTTTAGGCTTTTTTTGTGGAGCCTGGCATTTTCAATGAAAATAAATATGAGGGGAGAAAAATGTAAATAAATCATAGGAGTATTAATTATAGTAAAGTAAAGGGGGATTAACTTTTGTAATAAAGGCTCAGTGTTAACAGTACGAATTAAATTGAAAAAGGAACAATCAATATTTGTTTTTTGTGAGAGATAAGTGTTTAAAAATGTTAAATAAAAAATTATAAATTTTAAAATTTTTATTTTTTTTAATTTTTTATAAAAAATTTGTTTTAGGAAATTAAGCTTAGAGTTTTAATATGTTTTATAAAATATTGCTACATATGTTTTCTATTCACCTGCCGAAATTGAGAGCTCTAGCTTAAGTAATTTAAAAACTACAGTGATTTTCAAAAAAGTTCCTCCTAATTAATATTATTCATACGCCATGTATGACTTCAATTGAAATATACTCAAAACATGAAACAGTTGTAATTTTAATAAAACTTTAATTCGATTTTCTAAAAATTTATTTAATTTACTTTATTTTTCTCTATTTTCTTTGCAGTATGTAACTTTTGTATTCGATTCTACGCTGTATATTTAATCACAGTAAGTTTTTAAAAAAAAAAATTTTTACATTTTTCTCATTTACTTTTATATTTCCGTTTTTAATTTAATTTTATTGTCATACTTTTAATATTTGGAAAAATATTAAAAGTATTTTTCCTATATTTTTTTTTGGCCAAACAGATATGTTCATGGCAAAAGTTTCTATTTTTTATTCATGGCAATATTTATGCAGAGGATTAAATTTTCTCTCGTTATGAGCAAAATGTTTTCCTGGTGTATTTATTTTATTCTATTTTATTATTATTATTTTTACAGAAATTGTATATTTTTGCAATATTTTTAAAACTAAAATTGTTAAAGTTTTTAGTTGCGTTGTATTTTTATTGTTATATTTGCAATATTTGCCATATTGTTTTTCTCAGATTTTAGCAATTCTGGTATTTGTTTATCAAATTGTTTACGTTTTTTCGCACTAAAAAAGAAAACAAATTGCTAAAATATAAAAATACAATTGAAGTGATTGTATCGATTGGGTTGTTTGTTATTAGAACTTAGAGTAGAGTTGTTAGGGGAGACAGTTTGCTTTTAGTATTACTGATTTCAAAGTAAAATAAATAGAAGTTATATGAACAAAAATATTTAAAATTTATACACAAATATTTAATAATGAATCAGATTAAATATTTCCTTAGAATCTAAACAGCATTATACATTATTTTCTAAACCTAGACAAAAATATAAATTTTTTAAAATTTCAAAATAAAATTTTTTATTTTGTAAAATTTTTGTTGATAGCAAGAGGATCCCAATTAGCCAACTTATTGTTAAATTAAATACCTTTAAAGGTTGCCTATGTACTAGCCAAATTTGACCGCTTTAACATAGGCTATTAGGAAGTTATAGTAATTTTAAGGCAATAATACCCTAATTAATATTAATCATACGCACAGTGTGACATAATTTTAAAATGTTTTAAATAAGTGTATTAAAAAGATTTTTCCAATATTTTTTTTAGAGCAAATTAAAGCTAATACAACATAGTTTATTGTGAAATAAAAAAATCGATAAATACTTTAAAATTTAAGCCAAATTTTAACATTTTAAGAAAGTATTTGATTTGAAAGTTCCATTTAAAAATAATTGTTAAGTAGATAAAGTCATATGCAATCCAAATACCTCTTTTACTTCCCTGATCTGTGATTGTATCGATTGGGTTGTTTGTTATTATAACTTAGGGAAGAGTGGTTAGGGGAGACAGTTTCTACATGGACAAAAATATAGGAAATTTGCTTTTAGTATTACTGATTTCAAACTAAAATAAATAGAAGTTATATGAAAAAAAAATAATTAAAATTTATACACAAATATTTAATAATGAATCAGATTAAATATTTCCTTAGAATGTAAACAGCATTATACATTATTTTCTAAATCTAGACAAAAATATAAATTTTTTAAAATTTCAAAATAAATTTTTTTTTATTGTCAACATTTTTTTGATAGAAAGAGGATCTTAGTTACCCAACTTAGTATTAAATTAAATACCTTCAAGGGATGCCTATGTACTAGCCAAATTTGACCACTTTAACATTAGCTATAAGGAAGTTATAGTAATTTTAAGGCAATAATACCCTAATTAATATTAATCATACGCACATGTGACATAATTTTAAAATTTTTTAAATAAGTGTATTAAAGAGATTTTTCCAATATTTTGTTTAAAGCAAATTAAAGCTAATACAACATTGTTTATTGTGCAATAAAAAAATCGACAAATACTTTAAAATTTAAGGCAAATTTTAACAGTTAAAAAAAGTATTTGATTTGAAAACTCCGTTTAAAAATAATTTTTAATTAGTCAAAGTCCTATGCAATCCAAATAACTCTTTTACTTACTTGATCTCATAATAACATTTAGCCCACTTCTTAAAACTACAACAATATTCAAACCAACTGTTTGCTAATTAAAATTAATCATTCATAAACTAACCCTTAAAAGTAAAAGATTTCTAGTCTTCCTTTTTTTTTTTACAGTAAATATTTTAAAAACAACTTAATTTTCAGTTTTATCATAATAACTACTTCTTAAAACAACTCCAAAATCTCTAGCAAGCAGTCTCAGCAACAACATCAAACTAAGAAATAATTTAAAAGATTTATTTTTCAGTTTAATTTGATTGTTTTTCCAACTAAAAGTCTCAACAACAGCAAACTTCAAATAATCTGATTCAATACTTTGTATACCTTTCCTACCAAAAGGTAACAAAACACTCACACACATACACCAACCTAAAATTACGTAAAAACCAGAAGAAAAAAAATCTATCTTTTCTATTGTTTTTCCAAGAGCCACTAGAATTTTAGGTAAGCCCTCTTATGAAATACTAAAATAAGCAAACAAGACAAGATACACAAAAAACAAACGAGAAATAATCTACTTTAAGTTTTCCGTAAACAGCACAAACAATAATAGAAAAAAAATGCAAAATACTTATATAAAATTTCTAGCTGCTCTTTGCTTTTTTCCATTCACCTCAGAACAACAAAAAACTGAAAAATAAAAAAAAATAATAATGATTATCTATGTGCCATAAGTCTAGCTAATAATCTACACCTGATGTTAAAGTTCGCATATAATCAGTATTTGCTCAAGAAGAACACAAACCCAGACAATCAGCTGCACCAAATAAAAAATAAAAAAAAAACAAACGAAATCTCCAAGCTTCACCACTTTGCCATACGCCTTTGATAACAGACGAAAAAAAAAGACACACAAACTCACAATTTCTTTCTAGTTTTCTTATTGCATTTTTTTTATTTTGTTTTTTTGTTGGTTTTGCTTTTATTATTCTTTGTTAAGAACATGCTAAAGTGTAGATTTTGTATCTGAAGCTTTTTACCAAATACACTAAATTGGTTTTCCACTGTTGGCACAGACACCATAGTAATAATAGTTGTTTTCTTTTGAACTTGCGTTTCTTTTTTACATGTTGTGGTATCAAAAGATATTTCTTATTTTTTAGCGTAACTTTTTGTTGTCTTCACCTTAATGTGGTTTTAGATTTTATGCTTCGCCAACATGCCTCTGTTTACGTAATACAGTGCAATCAGTGTTTTAGGAGAAAGTTGGTTTTTTGTTGTTTGTGTTTCTTGTAAGTTTTGAAATTAAACCTTAAGTGGGCAAGAAATAGGACTAGCAATATAAGTAGGAATAGAAGTATGAATACGCATTTGGGCAGGGAGAGGACATTTCTAGAAGAGGAATATGTTTATTATTTGGACTTGGAATAGGACTAGCAACTTGAAATATTACTAGTAATGTACTAGAAATATATGTAATTAAGAATAGGACTATGAGAAAAATAAGGTCATGGAATGAACTATGAACATGACTAAGAATAGGACTAGTATCATGACTAGTTATAGCACTAGGAATATGGATAGGAATCTGACTAAGAACGTGACTAAAAATAAGACTAGGAACGTGTCAAGGAATATGTCTAGTAATAGAATTAATTAAGAATACGATTAGGAATATTTGGAAAAGGACTCGGAATAGTAATAGAACTAGGTAAAAGAATAGCTCTTTGGTTAGGACTAGGAATGTGTCTTGGAATATGACATGAGATGTGATTACGAATATGAAGAGGAATAGGACTGGGAATATAGCTACGAATATCGCTAGGAATATGACTTGGATTATGGATAGGAAAAATACTACGAATAGGAAGAGGAGTAGGACTAAAAATTTGACCAGGAAAAGGACTAGGAATATGACTAGGGCTAGGCAAAAAACTATGAATATAGCTAGAAATGTCACTGGGAATATGGCTAGGAATATGACTAATAACATTACTAGGAAAATTACCATGAATAGGAGTGGGAATATGTATTTGAATGCGACTAGGAATATGAGCAGTAATAGGATTAGGAATATGACTTGGATTATGTCTAGGAATATGTCTAGGAATAGAACTTGGAAAACGGTTAGGGAAATAAATATGACTAGGAACAGGAACCGAAATATAACTTGGGATAGAAAAAGGACTTAGAATATGACTAAGACTAAGACAAAGACTAAGACTTAGATTAAGACTAAGAATAAGACTAAGACTAAGACTAAGACAAAGACTAAGATTAAGACTAAGGCTAAGACTAAGACTTAGATTAAGACTAAGAATAAGAATAAGACTAAGACAAAGACTAAGACTAAGATTAAGACAAAGACTAAGATTAAGACTAAGACAAAGACTAAGACTAAGGCAAATACTAAGACTAAGATTAAGACTAAGACAAAGACTAAGACTAAGACAAAGTCAAAGACAAAGACTAAGACTAAGGCAAAGACTAAGACTAAGATTCAGATTAAGACAAAGACTAAGACAAAGACAAAGACAAAGACAAAGACAAAGACAAAGACAAAGACAAAGACTAAGACAAAGACTATGACTAAGACTAAGACTAAGACAAAGACAAAGACAAAGACTAAGACTAAGACAAAAACAAAGACTAAGACTAAGGCAAAGACTAAGACTAAGACTAAGACAAAGACAAAGACAAAGACAAAGACAAAGACTAAGACTAAGACAAAGACTAAGACTATGACTAAGACTAAGACTAAGACTAAGACTAAGACTAAGACTAAGACTAAGACTAAGACTAAGACTAAGACTAAGACTAAGACTAAGACTAAGACTTAGACTTAGACAAAGACTAAGACTAAGACTAAAACAAAGACTAAGACTAAGACAAAGACAAAGACAAAGACAAAGACAAAGACAAAGACAAAGACAAAGACTATGACTAAGACTAATTCATTAGTTTAGGCTAGGATAGGACTACGAATATGACTAGGTATAGGCACATTACTAGGAATAGGACTAGGAATATGACTAGGAACGTGACTTGGAAAATGACTTGAGATGTAGCGAGGAATATGAACTAGGAATATGAGTAGATAAATGACTAGAATGGTACTAGGAATATGAATAATGAGAAAGGGACTTAGAATTAATAATCAGCCCAATAATGAATAATAATTCCCCGGAAGTTTTTTCCCTTTTTCCATTTTTTCTATTCAAATTCAATGGGAAAAAAACTTCCGGGGAACAAACTCCCGGAGAATTTTTTATTCATAATTGGACTGAATATGACATGCAATTTGACTGGAAATCTGACTTGAAATATGAGTAAAAATAGGACTAGGAATATGACATGGAATGTGACTTAGATGAGAGAATATGACTTGTAATAGGAGTAAGAATATGTGGAATAATACTAGTACTAGGAGAAGGAATAGAAATATCTTGAGATGTAATTACGCATATGACCAGGAATACAACTAGAAATGGTAGTAGGAATAAAGAGTAAGCCAGAAAAGACTTATACTTGTATGATGTTAAATAATACTTAAACCGTTCAATATAAAATTTCTCAGAAATACGTAAATTTATTCATATATTGTGAAAATTCATTACACATTAAAATATTGGCATATTACTAGGTATTTATAAATGTACCCATTTTTTCCGGAAATCCTCTCATCAAAGATTTTATAGTTGTTTCCTTTAAATCGGATATGTCCTGGGGTGCCTTTCCTGTGTTCCTTAATTTTTTTTTTACAATTATTTGTTTAAAAGAGCCCACAGGCCGAAGTTTACGTTATTGTTTGAATACCACTCAAGGGCATTTTTCCATAGTGGCATGATGTCAAATCGAGTCAGAAATATGAAGGACTCTGTGTTGTTTTAACAAAGGTAAAATTCGTTTCTGTAGACACTCCGTAATATTAAGGGTTTTCCAACAAGAGGTGTTATTTAGCTGTCACTTTCAAAGCTTTTATTCTTTGACATTTGACAAATAGAAACTACGCCATTACCAAAAATGGAACGATACACGCTTCAACAACGCATTGAAATTATTAAAATTCACTACAAAAATGGTGAAAATCTTGCAGGCACAGTTCGCAAAACTGTCCATGTCGGACCGCAATAAAGAAATTAGTGGACAAATTCAAGCTGCTAGTGATGCTGCTGTTAGTGATGGGAAGAATAAAACCCTTGCAGGTCGCTCAAGAACAACTGAGAATATTGCAGCTGTAGTCCAAAGTGTTGAAGAAAACCCAGGTTTGTCCATTTCTCGTCGTTCTTTGAAATTGAGCGTTCCACAAATGTCATTACACCGTATTTTAGATGATATTGATCTGGATAACGTTTACTTTTAATAAGACGGCGCTACGTGCCACACAAGCAACGAAACCATTGCATTTTTACGGTAAAAGTTTTCGGACCGTGTTATCTCTCGAAGAGGTGATAACAGTTAGCCACCGGGATCTTGTGATTTAACACCTGGCAACTTCTTCCTTTGGGGCCACGTGAAAGATAAGGTCTACGCCAATAGTCCAGCGTCGATTCAAGACCTCAAAGATAAATTTTGTGAGGCTATCGAGGACATAGAGCAGCCACTTTGCGATTTGGTTATGGAAAATTTCATGAAAAGGTTATCATCCTGTAAGCGTGGTTGTGATGGCCATTTGGCTGATGTTGTTTTTCTTTATTATGAAATAAACATCCGATCATTTATCTAAAAAAATGCCATTTTTCTTTGAATAGCAAAATAACACCTCTTGTTGGAAAACCCTGCATATTTCTGAGTTTATCGTTCCTGATGTCACAAATGATTGGCTTCTTTTGCCACAACTGCAAATGGCTTGCCACACAAGAAACTTCTGGTGGAATTTTGTTTGTTTTTTTGTCCGGTATTGATTATGAACATTACCTCGTCCATCAGTCGCATAAAAATCTTGACTCGGAAGCTGTGAAAACTCTGCCAGTTTATAAGTTTCATCATCCATCAAAAAATTTTATAAAAAAATACTCCTGTTATTTTTTTATAAAATTTTACCTAAATTTTTGTGTTCGTTATTTTGCTTCTAAGTTCTTAAACGCATTGCGATCTGGAACTTTCTGGACGTTATACGACTTCAACCCAGCATTAGCTTTGGCTCTGCGCACAAATGAGTTAGAGAATTTAACTTTACGTGCTGCTTTATTGATAACACTGTTCGGTGGTCTTCGAAAGAGTTGTTTGACTTCTTTTGCCTTACCAATATCTGTTTGGCTTTTTTGCTTCCTGATCCAGGGTTTTTTTCAATGCTCAAGTCTTCCTTATTCTGTTTAATGGCTTTTGAAATAGTGTGACGATGATTCATCAGATCTTTTGTTATTTGTTTGAAAACTTTTAATTATGTGTACACGGACTTTCATTTCGCTGTCCATTTTGATCGAAATAACAGTAGAAAATGAATAGTTTAGAAAAGACATATTTTTAAAAGCTAACGTGATTAAGAAAATAATAATTTGTTGAACGAAGGATAAGTTTTGCGGGAATAGTTTACATATATACAAATAGGAATACTTCCAAAAATATGACGGGGAATAAGAACTTAACTAAGAAGATGATTATCAGCTGGATTGAATGTTCTTCTTAGCGCACGTTTCGTTGTGGTTTTGTTGGCGTTGACCTTTGTCTTCAAATGTTGCCTTAAATGGAAATCCAATAACATTAAGCCAGAGGATCTGGGTGTCCAATTCTGAACACCGAGAGGATTGTGTATACGAAAAGGAAATGTCTTATGCAGTAACTGTATTGTCTCGTGGTGTGTATGCCATGTTGAACCCTTTTGTTGAAACTTCAAAGAGAACTCGGTTATCATGTCTCGATATTGGGTTAGGTTAGGTTACGTAGGTTGCTCGCAAGTTAGCGAGTTCACTCGGAGGCCTTGTGACCCATTGTGAATTACCATTCCCTTAATTTCAAATTTCATACATATAGGGAGAATTGTTGCCCACCCTAATTTCGTTGAGAGCCGGTATTTTTAATAAATCTGATCATATTTACTAGTAGCACATCTCTGAGACAGTCCAGGTCATGGAAAAGAGCTCTACCAAGATGTAGTAGTCTATCCTCTTGTAAGGCTGGGCAGTCACATAGAAGATGTTGTACTGATTCTTCTTCCTCCTCATCCAAACAACTTCTACAATAGCTATAACGTGGGTAACACATACGTTCCGACATGCGTCCAATAATACAGTGCCCAGTGATTATACCCGTAAGAAGACTGATCGAATTTCTACTAAGAGACAAAAGAGTCTTAGTCCTATTCTCTGTAAGAGTGGGCCAGACCAATCTGGATATTCTACAAGTTATGATATTTGACCACCTGAGTTCCGTCACACTCAAAGCCCATTCATTTATCAATTTTGATACGTTCACCAAGGGAGTGTGAATATCCCTTTGTGCAAGAGATACGTCCAGGGACGACCCATTCGTTGCGCATTCGTCGGATACTTCATTTCCCCGGATGCCCGTTTCATGTACTGGGACCCATATTAACTCGACGTGATGTTGTGTCAGTTGTGCCAGTGATTGGATGCAGTTGAGAAGACATTTCGACTTAATAAAGTTGGAGTTAAGAGCCTTGATTGATGCAAGGTTGTCCAAGTAAATATGTATAGTCAAATTTTCGAGATTCAGTTCCCGGATTCTTCTCGCGGCTGTATCGATGGCATATATCTCAGCTTGGAAAACCGTGCAGGTATCCGGTAATCGAAAAGACAGCAAAAGGTCCAGTTCATCGGAGAAAATTCCCGAGCCCGTGCCTTTTTCTGTCTTTGAACCATCAGTGTAGACTGAGATCACGTCGTCCCTTAGGACAGTGTTCGCGGCCCAGTTATCCCTTGTCGGTATCTTGATCCTAAACGTCCTATCAGAATTCGGTGTAGGTACCAAGTAATCCGTTTCTAGCACCATGAATGGCCTGCCTATCTTTTGTAGGATGGTGCCGTGACCAATACGATCATGCTTCAGTCCGCTCGACTGTTTGAGTCTTAGAGCAGACTTAGCAGAAATGCATTTGATATATATATCAAGGGGAGTTATATTTAGCATCGTCTCTAGACTGGTTTGAGGGGTGAAATTCATAGAGCCATTACTTGTACCTTATTTAGAGTAGAGAGGTGAGTCTTGGTGCTAATAAGTGTAGGCCAATGTTAGCTACAGCCCAAAATCCGCACCAATATTAATTTCAATTTTCCTAAACATTTAATTTGAAGTTAATTCAATGATAATCATAATACGAATATATAATTGTTTGTTGTGCCTTTACAGCTGTACTAGAGCGCTTTAGGCAGGTGTAACCCTCATTAGTGTTAATGTTCCCTCAAAATTTTCTAGCTTTTGTTTTACTTATATTTCTTTTACATGATAAATTTAGGGGTTTTGAAAAACATGCTGGTTTTTTTTTTGCATGTTCTCTTCTTCCTTGTCCATCGCCACATTCGTGTTGTTGTCAACCGTTATCTATAAACCAAATTGCTTTCTTGTCTTGTGGTTTGCTTCTTAAAACTTGCTCTTTCTGGTGGTGCTGCTGGTTTTTTGGTTTTTTTCATAGTCTCTGAGATAGTGTATGGTTTTTTTTTTTTGATATTTATAACATTCCTTTTTGTTTTTGTGTTTTGCTGTTGTCCTGTGTGTGTGTGATTTTGTTGTTGTTGGTAGAGTATAAAGCGCCAAGTTATGAGAGCAGAACTAGAAGTGTAACTTCTAATGAACTGCTGCCAACTTTGCTGTTCTGGTTAAACGCAAGTTTCCGTTTCCGCTGTTATGCCTTTTTTTTCGGTGGGTTTTTCTGTTATGTGCTTTGCTTTTCTTTCTTTATGTTTTATTTTTGTTTAATTTTAATGTTTAACATTAAACGTTTAATTAAAACGATTTATTTAAATAAAACTCAAGGGAAGTGAAGCAAGTTTAAGCAATTATTGTGGATTATTTTATTTCTTGTTTTTGGCTTTATATAGTTGGCATGAGAGTGATAAAGATGAGAAGGACATATTTGTATTTGCCTTAATTCTGTTTTAAATTAAAGCGTTATTAAGTATAGTAGTAAGTATCGATTATATGGCTATTTAGCGGTCATGTGTTTAATTAAAAACTTTGGCAGTTTTTGTTCTCTTATGGTAGGGAGAGGAATATGGCGCGGAAATATACTAGGACTATTACTGAAAGTAGAAATGAGATTAGGTCTGGTATTATTACTAAGAACTGTGCTGGAATCTAAACTATTTACGGGACTTGGAAACAAGAGAACGAATTTGAATAATAAAGGGACTTGCATTAGAATTCCAAGCCGATTTCAATTTTAGAAAACTTTCAGTTTGAAATGTGTTTTAATTTGGCATTATAAATCTTTGTTTATTCAACAATGAACAGAAAAAGTTTTAATAAAATTCTTATTTTTAGCAATAAAGCTTGATGTTTGGTCCTCGTAATATTGGACCATAATAAAAATATTGTCACTTTTTATACTTTTGTTTTTACTGCAAGCCATTGAAATTCTAATTTTATTGAAAATATTGCCATACATTTCTATTTGCAAGCAGTGGGAAAAATATATATTGTACATGAGTGTAAAAGAAATTTTCTTCCATGACAATAACAATTTGTAACATGCCATTGCCTTTGATAGTTTTCTGTACGTTTTTTTGTTTTTTCTACTAACTGCAAGTGCACACATGAAAATTAGGGAGATACAAAGAAAGAACTTACACAATAAAGTAATAAACCTGGTTAGAGTAATGTTCCTAAGCTTCAAAGTTTGCTATCTTGCGTGTTTGTATCCCCCTAATCTTCATTTCTTTATATCTACAATACATGTTACTACATTGTAAAACTGAAAAATCTAAAAAGAAAGAATGAACGAAACAGAAGAAGAAAAAAAAAATGGTTTTAATAGTACCTGCAATGCGTGCCACTCAACAAAACTGCAGCCAATTAAGACTGCTTGACAACACAATTGTTGCAAATAAGCTTTATATTGTAATATTAGTTTGACATACACACACACACTGTTACATACTTACACCCTGGCTTTCTGCCTGTCTCTCTCTCCAATCAGTTATGGCATTGTAAGTTTAACAATGTAGTAGATTCTTCCAAATTGTTGAAAACAGAAAAGAATTATAAAAAAAATAAAAAAAATTCTTTCTATAGAGAATGTAATGAAATTCATACAGTTAAAAGTAGTTAGCAGAGTTACATTACAAGTTAATAGCAAAAATTTCATTTCATTTTTATACATTTATATGGTGTTTCTTGTTGCTTGTTGTATGAACATTGTTTGGCAACCAGCAATTGTAACATGTCAACTATAATAATAATCATAAGTATAAGTAGAAGAAATATGCATGTGATTACTATACTAGCTATTTAAGAGGTTAACCCTGGTTGAGGCGTCAACTCCAGACTAAAACCAAAGCTTTATTTTAAGCTTCAGCTGTATTTCCTGTTATTTGTGTATAAATATTACTTTAAAATTGTTAATAACTAAATATTATTTAAAAAATTTTAAAATTCGAAAATTTTTATTTTTATCTTTTTGCCTTAAAGTTAATTTTTTCAATAAATATCTTAGACTGTCACAAAAGAAGAAAGTAAATATAAAGAGAATTCTTTTAGTTATAAGTCTTATAAAATTCAGCTTAAAATTATAACTAGCTTAGCAGTTAAAGCTCTTTAAAGTCATTTAAAGATAATTAATATTTATCATACGCTTAGTAGCACAAATTTTTAAATTTTTGAAATAACTAGTAGAGTTACGAAATTTTTAAAGTTTTTTTTCTATATATCTACTGAATACATACTAAAGAATACAGCAAATATTTGAGATTAAGAATAATCAAAATTTTATATAAAAAATTTGCGAAAATTTGACAATATTTTCAAAAATATTTTAGAGTGATTGAAAATAAAGACAATTACCTATGAATTACCTATAAATACTAAATTTAGTTGTTAATAACAAATTATTATTAACAATTTTTGAAAATTCGAAAATTTTTATTTTTCAACTTTTAGCCTTAAAGCTAATTTTTTCAATAAATGTCCTAGCTGTTACAGAAAAAGAAAGTAAATGTATAGATAATTATTGTAGTTATCATTCTTATACATTTCAGCTTAAAATGTTGACTAGTTCAGCAGTTATAGCTCTTTAAAGTTATATATAAAATAATTAATATTAATCATACGCTTAGTAGCACAAATTTTTAAATTTTTTAAATAACTAGTAGAGTTAAGAAATTTTAAAGTTTTTTTCTATATATCAACTAAATACATGCTAAAGAATACAGCAAATATTTAAGATTAAAAATAATCTAAATTTTACATAAAAAATTTGCTAAAATGTCATAAAATTTTCAAAAATATTTTAGAGTGATTGTCTTTTTAGAAAATATTGTAAAGTAACAAAAAGCAAATTACCTGTGAATTATCTATAAATACTTCTTTTAATTGTTAATAAAAAAATATTATTAAAAATTTTTTAAAAATTCGAAAATTTGTATTTTTCAACTTTTAGCTTTAAAGTTAATTTTTTCAATAAATGTCTTAGGCTGTTACAGAAGAAGCAAGTAAATGTAAAGATAATTCTTTTAGTTATCAGTCTTATAAATTTCAGCTTAAAATATTAACTAATTCAGCAGTTATAGCTCTTTAAAGTTATATATAAAATAATTAATATTAATCATACGCTTAGTAGCACAAATTTTAAAATTTTTTAAATAACTAGTAGAGTTAGGAAATTCTTAAAATTTTTTTTTCTATATATCAACTAAATACATGGTAAAGAATACAGCAAATATTTAAGATTAAAAATAATCTAAATTTTACATAAAAAATTTTGTAAGTTTCATGAATTATTATTTCTAAATTTTTTTGTTTAAAAGTAAAATTTTTCGGTAATATATCTTAGACTCTTTCTGAATATCAAAACTTAAATTTGGCAAAATATGACAATAATTTCAAAAATATTGTAAAGCAAATACCTTATGAATTATCTATAAATACTACATTTAATTGTTAATAACAAAATATTATTAAAATTTTTTGAAAATTCGAAAATTTTTATTTTTTAACTTTTTGCCTTAAAGTTAATTTTTTCACTAAATATCTTATGCTGTCATAGAAAAAGAAATATAAAGATAATTCTTTTAGTTATCAATCCTATAAATTTCAGCTTAAAATGTTAACTAGTTCAGCAGTTATAGCTCTTTGAAGTCATATATAAGAGAATTAATATTAATCATACGCTTAGTGGCACAAATTTTTAAATTTTTTAAATAACTAGTAGAGTTAGGAAATTCTTAAAGTTTTTTTTCTATATATCAACAAAATACATGCTAAAGAATACAGCAAATATTTAAGATTAAAAATAATCTAAATTTTACATAAAAAATTTGCTAAAATGTGAGAATAATTTCAAAAATATTTTAGAGTAATTGACTTTTTAGAAAATAAAGAAAATTACCTATGAATTATCTATAAATACAACATTTAATTGTTAATAACAAAATATTATTAAAAAATTTTAAAATTAAAAAAAAAAATGTTTTTCAACTTTTAGCTTTAAAGCTATTTTTTCAATAAATATCTTATGCAGTCACAAAAGAAGACAATTCTTTTAGTTATCAATGTATAGACAATTCTTTTAGTTATCAATCTTATAAATTTTAGCTCAAAATGTTAACAAGCTCAGCAGTTATAGCTCTTTAAAGACATTTATAAGAGAATTAATATTAATCATACGCTTAGTAGCACAATTTTTTAAATTTTTTAAATAACTAGAAAACTTAGAAAATGTTTAAAGATTTTTTGCTATATATCAACTAAATACATGCTAAGGAACACAGCAAATGTTTAAGATTAAGAATAATCTAAATATTTCCTAAAAAATTTGCCAAAATGTGACAATAATTTCAAAAATATTTTAGAGTATTTGACTTTTTAGTAAATATTGTACACTAACATTAAGCAAATTATATATGAAGTGTCTATAAATACTATTTTTAATTGCTATTAACAATATATTTTGTAATCTTTTTTTCGTTTCAAAAATTTGTTGTTTAAAAATAAAATTTTTCAACAATATATCTTAGACTCTTTCTGAACATCTTCTATATTTGCGATTAAAATGTTAACAAATTTCGCAGTTATAACTGTTTAAAGTAATTTATAACTGAATTAATATTAATCATACGCTTAGTAACACTGGAGAATTTCTTAAATAGCTTAAAAACTAAGCTAATTTTTTAAGATTTTTGTCTATAAATCGAATAAGTAGATAATAAAGAATACGCCTAATATTTAAGATTAGAAATAATCTAAGTATGCTATAAACATTTTTCAATCAATGCATGCAATATATGAAAAAACATTAAAATTTTTGAAAGGGGTCTAGGTTTGTGGAGCTTTTGAAGAGTAAATAAATGCTTTATGGCTAAGTATTTGCTATTTGTGAAAACCTTAGGACTTAAGGATTGATATTTTAATGAAATTAAATAATTCTATAAATTTTTCGCATGTCATTTAGCTTAAAAACTAAAAAAAAATTATAATATGGTGATTTTCCATAAAGAAAAATATAAAATTTTAATTAATGTCAAATCTTAACGGTTAAAGATATCACAATAAAATTTGGACGTAATATTGATCCAAATATCCTTAAATCAATGGCATTATAACTGTTGCCTTTCTTTGTTTTCAAATACCGAAATTCCTAAAACGGGTAAAATATGTTCCAAAAACGGAGTTTTTTTATAAAAGTGCCTACTGTGACGTTATTTACGAAGTGATAGAAAGAAAATGTTTCTGTATTTAAGCAATATATGGAGCTTTACAAGTATGGGACTTTTTGGAGGATCACTACTTTGCGTTTTTAGAATTTTTTACTCAAACCTAAAATTTTTTGTTTTCAAATACTGAAATTCCTAAAACGGGGAAAATATGTTCCAAAAACTGAGTTTTTTTATGAAAGTGCTTACTGTGACGTTATATACAATGTGAAAACAAGAAAACTTGGCACGTATTTCAAAAATATATAGGGCTATACAAATATGGAGCTTTCTCGACAATCAGTGCTTTTCGTTTGTAGAAAAATTTTATTCAAAACTTAATTTTTGTTTTTTAATTTGTCAAGTTTGGATGTTGCTATGTCCGCTTAAGTGAGCCATATTTTACTCTTCACTAAGTTTTCTTTCCGGCTAATATACAAATTGTGTATATTCACGGAGAAAATTATTTCTTATAAAAGAATGGTAAAAAACTTTAAAAAATAAGGCTCTTTTTACATGTTCCAACTTTGGATGCGTGTAACTTTTTATTGTGATGAGATAACTGTTAGCAAGTTTTGTTTTATTTTATTCAAAATTTTATCTCAAAAATTCGACCCTTCCGCCATATCTAAAAAAAAAAAAATCAAGCAAAATTTAAAGAAAAACAAGTAAGAAAGTATGGTCGGTCAAGCCCGACCATATAATACCCTACACTAAGAAAATAAGAAAAAACATCTTTCTTTCAAAATTTCAATAATTTATATTCGTGAGCGATTTTCTATGAGAGCTATGACCAATTATGGACCGATCACCATAAAATTAGGTGGTGTGATTAATGTATATATGAAAGTTATTTATGTTGCATTTTATGTGTATATCAACATTTTTAGGAGATTTATGCTCGCTAAAGTGATTATCGGAACCAGGCCTTATATGGGAGCTATGACTAATTATGGACCGATCATAATAAAATTTGGTGACATGAATTCTGTATATATAAAACTTATTTTGAGAAAAACTTGTGTAGATACATATATAAATTAAACATTTCTGACCGAAAAAGTCCAATTTCGGGAGGACATTTGTATGGGGGCTAGGTGAAATAATGAACCGATTTCAGCCAGTTTCAATAGGCTTGGTCCTTGAGCAGAAAAAATGATATGTACCAAATTTTATCGAAATATTTGCAAGATTGCGACCTGTACTCTGCGCACAAGGTTTACATGGACAACCAGCCAGCCAGACGGACGGACGGACGGACATCGTTTGGTCGACTCAGAAAGTGATTCTGAGTCGATCGGTATACTTTATGGTAGGTGTAAGACTAATATTTTTGGGCGTTACAAACATCTGCACAAATCCAATATACCCTCCCCACTATGGTGGTGTAGGGTATAAAAATAAACCAAAATATTTTTTGAACTAAAAGAGTTAATTTACACATGTAAGCGTATTTTTTGTAGATCTTTTAAATTTCAGTTCAGTTTCGGGATCAAAAATGTATTTTGGGCGATTTTTTTAAAAAATATAAGACCGAGGTGACCTACTTTGAGGGCCCTTATTTCAGCTACGAAGCTAAACAACTGTAAATTAACTCACAAACACCTCAGCTCCAACCTTGTCAAGTTTCACTACGATATCTCCTATAGTTCCCAAGATACCGAAGTATTTCCAAAAAAAAATGTTTCACAAATTAAATCATTTCTTATATAACTTTCACTAACATGTGACAAGAGCCCTCAATATTTTGTTGTATTTTAGTAAGTTAAGATAAGGTAAATCAGTTTCTACTTCTTTCTAAAATTTTTCTCAAATTTATTTGAAACATATACTTTGAAAGTACTTTTATTTAATAAATATGAGTGCAATAGCTTAATAAGGAAGCTAGTTAAAATGCTGTATGCTAGCAGATCCCTGTTCCTCAATTTCATTTTAAAACGTTAAATAGTTAATTAGTTTTTGCGCTTTAAAGTCATTTATAGCTTAATTAATATTAATCATACGTTAAGTTGCACACATTTGGGAATTTCTTAAATAACTTTAAAACTATGCAGCTTTTCATAAAATATTTATTAACAAGTAAGAGAGCTATATTCGGCTGTGGATAATCTTATATACCCTTCACCAAATTATACTTTAAAATAATAATTTTAAATATTTTTAGGTGAACAAAATTATTTTTGTTTCAAAATTAAAAAATTTTTTTTTTTTCAAAATTTTAAAAACAATAATTTTTTTTTTCAAAATAGTTTTTTTTCGAAAATTTTTAAAAAATATTTTTCTTGATTTTGACCCATTGTAGATCCAAATTACTACAGCCTTATATAGATCCTTGCAATGGACTTTGAAATATCCATATTGTCTATATAACTGACTTAGTAATCCAGATATAGATCAAAAAAGGCCAGAAATCGAGGTTGGCCCGGTTTTTTCCTTATATCTTAGCCATTTGTGGGCCGATTTTCTCGATTTTTCAACAGACGGACAGAGAGACAGACATATCTATAAGGATCCAGAATATATTGTGGAAATTACAAACGGAATGACAAACTTAAATCCTTCGTGAGAAGTTTATAAAAATAAACTTAAGGATATGAAAACTATTTTAATATAAACATTAAACACACACAATTTGCAGAATGTTGCTAACTTAACACTAAAATGGGTTAATTTTAAAATAATTCTCAACATTTTTATTTCACATGACAGTGACATTAACAAATATTTTGTTGGCTAACAATTACGAACAAAATTTGCATCATTTCATTAAGAAGAGTCAACTCAAGTATCATATTATTAAATTACTATTACTATTTAATACAATTTAAGATTTTGCAAGGGCATTAAACAATGAAATACTAGTAGGGTGATCCCAAAGCAAAGCAGGTATCAAATTGGTGAAGAATTGTTTTAGCATACTACTGCAGAACATGATTTAAAGAATCGTATGTTCCTTACTTTAAGCTGATTATGTTTTTGTAATACAATTATGAACTCTGCAGGAAGTAAAGCCCTGAGTTCATAGATTTTCTCCTTAAAAATCTAGCTGCTGTCTATTGTACTAACATACATGCCCAAGTTTGTCATACATACATTTTTATGATTATTTAAGCAAAAATAAATAACATTAGTGTGCAGCAGACCGTTATTATTGTCATCATCATATTAAATTATAAATTGAAAATAATAAAACCTGTAGTTATATGAAAAAAAGAGAAGAATTATGGAAAACTGAAAACTGAAAACAGTGGTCTCCTCAGAATTTTAAACTTTTTAATGTGTAATGGAACATTTTACATTTATTGTAATTTTCTCACATGTTCTTCATATAAAAAGATCTTGAAATACTTTTTTTCTTGGATCAGCACTCAGGGGGTGACCCCTACTCATAAAAAGCATTGTGTTGGAACTAGGAAAATAGGTTATGGGAGAGAGGATAGTGTTTGTAGACATTTGATTTGAATTTTCCTATAGTGACAGGAAAGACTTCGGGAGGAAGCTTATTCCACATACGGACAGTACGGCTAAAGAACGAATTTTCCGTGTGTGCAATCCACTGCTCAGTCGACAACGATATTTATAAGCCCTTGCTGAAGAACGTGTGTTGCGTATAAAACTATGGGTTTCGGGAACAAGTTCCCTAATTTCAGCAATCGGTAGAACAGTGAAACACAACCCACATTGCGACGATGTTCCAGTGAGTCAATAGAGCTGGATACCCTACTGTCACCGATAAGCACTTTCGCCATCTCTCGGTGCTTCAAAGTCTTTTTTGGAATTACTCGAGTAACTCCATAATAGATTTCGAGAGAGTTGTATTCCATTTTGGGTCGAATATAAGTGGTGTAATTACAGGGTTTTCCAACAAGAGATGTTATTTTGGTATTCAAAGAAAAATAGCATTTTTTGAGATAAATGATCAGATGTTTATTTCATAATAAAGAGGAAGGTATGCCGTTAATAGTGACCACGCTTACAGGACCATATCCTTTTCATGAAACTTTCCATAACCAAATCGCAAAGTGGCTGCCCTATTTCCTAGATAGCCTACCGAATTCTATCTTTGAGGTCTTGAATCGATGCAGGGCTGTTGGCGTAGACCTTATCTTTCACGTGGCTGCAAAGGAAGAAGTCGCAAGGTGTTAAATCACAAGATCTCGGTGGCCAATTGTGATCACCTCTTCGAGCGATAACACGGTCCGGAAACTTTTTCCGTAAAAGAGCAATGGTTTCGTTGCTTGTGTGGCACGTAGCGCCGTCTTGTTGAAAGTAATCGTTGCCCAGATCAATATCATCCAACTACGACCATAAGATAAGGTGTAATGATGTTTGTGGAATGCCCAATACAAAGAACGACGAGGAATCGACAAACCTGGCTTTGCTCCAACACTTTGAGCTACATCAGAAATATTCTCAGTTGTTCTTGAGGGACGTTCAGGGGTTTTATTCTTCACATCACTAACTTGTCCCAACAGCTCAAATTTTTCCACCAATTTCTGTATTGCGGTCCGACAAGGTGCTTCACGACGACCCACAAATGCTTTAGATTTGCGAACTGTGACTGCTAGATTTGTAGTGAATTTTAATAATTTCAATACGTTGTTCAAGCCTGTATCGTTAAATTTTTAGTAATGGCGTAGTTTCTACTTGTCAAATGTCAAAGAATAAAAGCTTCAAAAGTGACAGCTTCAAAACAACACCTCTTATTGGAAACCTTTTAGTAAGGAGATCAGATGAAGTGAAGTTGTCTTACACCGTTTTAGAAAACCAAGGCACTTTGAATGCTTCTTTCGACAATCGAAAAATTTGTTTTGTCCAGTGGACATCGCACTGAATACTCGTGCCTAGAACATCAAGAGCTTCTGATTCCTTAATATTTACACCACCCATGTAACAACGGATGAAGCAACATGATCTGTTGTGCGGTTCTAAGTTAACATACAACACTGAGTTTTGCATGCATTGAAAGATAGTATTATTTTTCTTCCATCAGTTTATAGCAAATATTCTTGTCTCTAATCCCTTTAAATTTCTTTTAATTATCTCTAGTAGTTTCTAAGTTATTTGGTTTTTTACGCAATAACCACTGAATTAATATTAATCATACGTTTAGTAGCACAAATTTATAAATTTTTAATTTGCTCCAAAACTAACTGTATGATAAAAGATTTTTTTCAATATTTTGAAGAAGAAATACTGTCCAGAAATCAAACTATATTATAGGGTAACGAAACTTAATAATGGAGATGACATTATGGGAAAACATACCTAGAATTGTTTTCATATTCAAAAGATTTAAAAGAATTTTAATTTTTCACTTTCTATTCAAAACCTGCTAGTTTCACTCCGTTTAAATATATAGATACTATCAATACTATTAGTAACCTGCCTGTATAGTTTTCCTCTATTCAAGTAACAAAATTAACCTGTGCTAAAAATTTGTTAAGGTCTAAAAGTCAACATAATTTAAAATGTTAATATTAGCTGGTATAATTTTTCTTCCATCAGTTTATAGCAAATATTCTTGTCTCTAATCCCTTTAAATTTCTTTTAATTATCTCTAGTAGTTTCTGAGTTATTTTGATTTTTACGCAATAACCACTGAATTAATATTAATCATACGTTTAGTAGCACAAATTTATAAAATTTTCAATTTGCTCCAAAACTAAACATAATTTAAAAGATTTGTTTTAATATTTGAAAGAAGAAATACTCTCCAAAAAATAAACTGTATTATAGAGTAACGAAACTTAATTATGGAGATGGCACTATGGGAGATGGCATTAGTTAAGTTCAAAAAGTCAACATGATTTAAAATGTTTATATTAGATGGTATAATTTTTCTTCTATCAGTTTATAGGAAATATTCTTGTCTCTAATCCCTTCAAATTTATTTTAATTATCTCAAGTAGTTTATGAGTTATTAAGTTTTTTACGCAATAACTACTAAATTAATATTACTCATACGTTTAGTAGAACAAATTTTGATTTTTTGAATGTAAAGATTATATCAATTAATTTTAATAGAAAATTCTCTGATTTTATAGATTTATGTATTAGCATTAACAAAAGAGCTAAGAATATAAGAAAAATATCCCAGATATTGATATTTTAAAGATTTTAAAGAAAATTAAGATGTTCTTCTAAACCACTGTTGAGTGTTTAACTGCTTGGTTAGCTAGTTGCCAGCAGAGAGTTCAGTTCTTTCATTTGTCTGTTTATGTGTAGCCTTTGGAGTTATGAAACATATGTATACTGTAATACAAGTATCTATGTGTACATATTTATTATGTATTTCATATGGTTTATGTATGTATATTACAAGGGACTAATATATATTCCTTTTGAAATCATTCCTCTAGCCAGCAGAGTTAAACACATAATACTACATACATACATACCTTTATATCAGTAGTGTTTAGCTAGAGCAACAGTAGAGTTTTCATCCAAAGAAATTTTTATAACTTTGTGTCTGCTCTCTCTTTTTTTAGTTTTTTCGTTTTTTTATATAACCCTCCTGTTCCTAGACTTTTTTTAGACGAATTTTCTCCCCAGCCACATTGACATTATTAGACTCATATGTCAATATAACTGAAGGCATTCAGTGCTGTTTTGTTTAGTGCAGTTTCAGTTTCTATGTATTTTGCCATTATTATTTTTTTAACACAACTGTTTAACAAAAGCTTTATCTTTTTTGCAAGCACACAAAGTATTTGTTAAAATTGTTTAATTTAGCGTAAAAAAAAAAAAAAAAAAACTAGAGAAAGAAAGCAAACAAAATATGTGAGCGAAAAAAAAATATAAAAAATAAATCTTAATTTAAAGTGTTGCTTATAAGATGGGGGTTTATTAAAGTTAAATGGCTTAGATTTTAAAGCTTTTTAATACAAACAAAAATGGAAAAGAAAGAAAAGCCAGAAAAAACCATTGAATGTATAGAAAACTTTGATAACAAAATCCTTATTTGCGATAGATAATGCAGAAACTATGTTTTAAACAAATTTAGCTTTGAATTTATAATTTTAATACTTTCAAGATATGCTAGCAGCAAATCAGCCATAAATTTTCGTAAACACTAAACAGAATTTATGTAAATAAATTTTATTTTTTTTTTTAATTTTAAAATTTTTAAAATAAATATTTTTTTTTAATTTCAATTTTAAAGTAGATTTTCTTTAAGAAATATCTAAGACTGCTCTTGAATGAGAAACCTAATGTTAACTTAGTTCTTTGATATTGTAATGTTCTTAATTTCAGTTGAAAATGTTAATAAATTTAGCTGTTATAGAACTTTAACATAATTTATGTATGAATTAATATTAATCATACGTTTAGTAGCACAAATTTAGCAATTCCTTAAATAACAGTCAAACTAAGTAAATTGTTCAAGATTTTTTTCTATAAATCAAATAAATACAGGCTAAAGAATTCTATAAATAGTTAGGTAAAAAAAATAAAATATTAAATAAAAATTTCTAACAAAAAAACATTTTAACTTTTATTTCTCAAAAGTTTTTTTTTTAAAAAATAACTTAAATCAACTTTAGAAAGACCCCTAAATGTAAATATAAATCTCTTGTAGACAATTATTGTAAATTTTGATATAAGATGCCAACAAATTTAGTAGTTATTGCTCTTTATATCGATTTATAACCAAATTAATATTAATCATACGTTTAGTAGCACAATTTTGAAAATTTCTTAAATAACTTTAAAACTAAGCTAATTTTTCCAAATATTGAATAAAGGCTCTCTTAGAGAAATAGTAAAGAATGCTAGTCTCCAAACTATTATATGCATATGTTAAACAAAAAAATTCTTATGAATTATATTAAGGGTCTTTAATAAATACTTTTCTTATGTTACAAATAAACTCTAATAAATATTTACTTAAATCAAAGCGCTGTCTCGTTTAAACCTTATTTTTTTATAAATGAAAATATCTGCTTGCCCCTCTCTCTCTCTTACTCCACTAGTATCCTTTAACTCTCCCCCCCTAATATTTATTATATTTGTTTTATTATTTCTATGCCCTCAAGTGTTGTTTTGTTAATTGTCAAACAGACACAACAGACGGAACAAGAAAAAAAAAAAAAAAAAAAAAAACAACAACAACAACAACGAAATAATAAAAGACTTTTTGACATGACATTTTCTGTGAAAGAAAAAAAAATAATGAAATACAAAAAAATAAAAGGAAACCATATTTTAGCAATACTCTTTTTAATATTTTCCTATACTTTTATAGTTTTGTTATTTTTATCATAGTTTTTTTTTTTATTATTTTGGTTTTTTCACTCAGTGACCGTTGACAATTGAAACTTTTGACATTTTGCAAACGTGACAGTTGTCATAAAGACAAAAAGCATAAAAACAGAAGTACAAAATCATGAAACCAAAAAAGGAAATCTTTATTTATAAAACTAATATGTGGAAAGAAAGAAAAGTATAGCTAGACAAATTCTTTAAGAAAAAACTTAAACCAGGTCTTTATAAGAAAGTTAAATATTAAAACTTACTTACTTGGTAAATTAAACAATTTTGCAAAAAGATTTCATATTACGAATTTTTATTTTCTACTCTCAATTGAGACTTCTATTAATAAATGTATTTCTATTGTCCTCAAATATAAAACCAGTACAAAGCTAAAAGTTTCAGAGATTCCCATGCCTAATTTCAGTTTAAAATATTAATCACTTAAGGAGTTGTAGCTTTTAAAAGTAATTTCTAGAAGAATTAATATTAATCATACGTATAGTAGCCCTTATTTTTGAATTTTCGCAATATCTTCAAACTTAAGTAAAATCTTTCAAATGTTTCACTATTTAAGTAATAATGAGAGACTAAGTAATGCAATAATTGTTTAAATATAAAGATAATTTGGAAAGATTAAAAAAAAATTTAACAAAATGTGTGAAACAGCCCAAAAAATATTTTTGGATTACTTCGATTTTTATAAATTTTTTTTTGTGAATCCTTATCTTTAGTATAAAACTCCTATAAATTATTTCTGTGGTTCCTAACAAATAAATATTTTTCCAAATTCTTTTTAGTTACTTAAATGACTTACTTCTTAATGAATTAATACCTTAGTTTAATTTTCCTTAAACATTTTTGCAAAAAAAAATAATAATTTTTAATATTTTAATTTTCTACTTTTAATTGTGGTTTCTATTAATTAATGTCTTCTTATTGTCCTTAACTATAAAACCAATCCAAAGCTTAAAGTTTCAGAGATTAACATGCCTAATTTCATTTCAAAATATTAATCACTTAAGGAGTTGTAGCTTTTAAAAGTAATTTCTAGAAGAATTTATATTAATCATACGTATAGTAGCACTAATTTAGGAATTTTCGCAATAACTTCAAAACTAGTAAAATCTTTAACATTTTTTTACAATTTAATCAATAATAAGAGACTAAATAATGCAATAATTGTTTAAATAAAAACATAATAAGAGTATGCTGTAGAAAATTTGTCAAACTGTGGCAACGACGCGAAAAATATTTTTGAAATTTTTGTAGTGGATCACATTTTTAATGTATATTTTACATAAATTATTTTTATTATCTTAATGAATTAATACCTTAGTTTAGTTTCTTAAACATTTTTGCGAAAAAATATAAAATTCTTTTCATACAACGAATTTTTATTTTCTATTTTTATTTGAGGTTGCTATTAATCATTGTTTGTTTATTGTCCTCAAATATAAAACCAATACATAGCTTAAAGTTTCAGAGTTATACATGCCTAATTTCAGTTTAACATATTAACCTTTTAAGGAGTTTTAGCTTTTTAAAGTAATTTCTTGGTGAATTATTATTAATCATACGTATAGTAGCACTAATTAAGGAATTTTCGCAATAACTTCAAAACTAGTAAAATCTTTAACATTTTTTACTATATAATGCAATAATTGTTTAAATATAAACATAATTAGAGTATGTTGTAGAAAATTTGTCGAATTGTGGCAATGACCCGAAAAATATTTTTGAAATTTTTGTAGTGAATCACATTTTTAATGTATAATTCTCGCAAATTCTTTTTATACTTCTTAATGAATGTATATCTTAGTTAAGTTTTCCTTAAAAATTTTTGCGAAAAAATAGAAAATGTTCATATAACGAATTTTTATTTTCTACTTTTAATTGAGGTTTCTATTAATAAATGTCTGTTTATTGTCCTCAAATATAAAACTAGTACAAAGCTTAAAGTTTCCGAGATATACATACCTAATTTCAGCTTAAAATGTTAACCATTTGATGAATTTTCGCTTTTAAAACTAAATTCTAAGTGAATTAATATTAATCATACGTATAGTAGCACTAATTTATGAATTTTCGCAACAACTTCAAAATTAAGTAAAATCTTTAACATACTTCATAATTTAATAAATAATAAGAGACTTAATAATGCAATAATTCTTTTAATATAAAGATAATATGGAAATATTAAAGAGAATTTAGCAAAATGTGTCAAAGAGTCCAAAAATATTTTTTTGGATTATTTTGATTTTTATAAATTTTTTTTTAGTGAATCTTATAAAACTTTAGTATAAATCTCCTATAATTTTTTTCGGTCCTCCTTATCAATTAATATTTTTCCAAATTCTTTTAGTTGCTTAAATGAAATATTTAAATTTGTACCTTTGAAAGGGTTTTTTGTTACTAAATATATTTACATTTTCCTTAAATATAAAACAGATTTATAGACAAAACTTTCACATGTCTATGTGCTTAATTTCAGTTAAAAACATTATGGGTTTTTGGAGTTGTAGGTTTTTAAAATAATTTATAACTGAATTAATATTAATCATACGTGTAGTAGCACAAATTTATGAATTTTTCAAATAACATGAAAACTAAACAAAATGTTGGAAATTTTTCATAAATTAATTAATAAAAAGCGGCTTAAGGATACATTTCATGTTAAAATATAAAGATAGTATGAGAATGTTAAGGAAAATGTGTAATTGATTGAAACATATTTTCTAATACAGGGTGGCTGATGAATTTCGCTACATTAAGAAACTGAAATAACTTTTTTTGTAATACATGGAATTTATTGAATCTTTTTTTCATTTCATAGCCCATTGAATTGTATCAAAAATAGTTTAATTAGTCTTAAAGTTAATTGTATTTAAGTGCTCGTCTTGCTCGTTGATGCAGTTGCGTCATCTTAGCAGAAAGTTGTTAATTTTCTGCGTAATTCGACCATGACCGGCAGAGCTATGTATCCAGTTGCACCATCTTGTTGAAACCACACAGAGTTGAAAGAAATTCTCTTTCGCCGTAATTCCGGATAGAAAAATTCTGTTAACATGCTCAAGCAACGGTCTCCAGTAACTGTTTAAAGAAGAACACAGCGTGAAGAAACTGCACACCTGTAGACCTGCACACACTGTGATGCGAATTGGATGCTTTTCCCTCTCATGCAGTATTTCAGAGTTGGAACCACTCCATATGCGACAATTTTGTTTGTTTAAGTTGCAGTTCATATCGAAATGAGCCTCATCAGACATAAAAAGACAATTCAGTTTTCATCAGCCACCCAAATTTTTTTTTTTTTTTTTAATTTTTGTAGTGAATCTCATTTTTTATATAAATGTAACCTAAAAGCTTTGTATACTTCTTTCCAAATTTATAATTTTTCCAAATAATTTTTTTGTTTTTTAAATAATTTATTTAAATTTTTACTTTCAAAGGCGATTCATGTTAACAAATATCTTTACATTTTCTTTAAATATCAAATAAATCTGTGGAGGATACTTTCAGAGATCTTTAAGCTTAATTTCAGTTTAAAGTACTAACTTTTATAGGAGTTATAGCTGGTTAAAGTAATTTATGAATGAATTAATATTAATCATACGTATGGTAGCACAAATTTAGGTTTTTTTCGAATTACTTAAAAACTAAGCAATTTTTTGGAGATTTCTTTTCAAATATTGAATAAATAAAGACTAAAGAATTTAATTAAGTACTATATTTAAAGCTTATATAAAAATTATTCTTGTGACCTCATGGAGAAAATAAAATTTAAAATATTTTTTTTTATAATGATTTTTAATATTTCAATGAAGAATTATTGCTGTATTTTACCAAAATATTTAACAATTTAAATTATTTCTCACACATTTGCTTTGCTTTTGCTACATTACCCATCCCTTGTCCTTTTCTCTTTTCGCGTTTTTTACATTTTAAAAAAAAATTTAAGCATTTTTTTATCACCATTCATTCTAGCTTTTGTTAATAAAATTGCTTTAAAGCTTTAGCTTCATTGTCCTGTTTTTTTTTATTTGGCTTTATCTAGTTTTTCTACATGCTTGACTTCCTGTAAAAAGAGACAATTTTTTTTTTCTTTTTTAAATTTGTTTTATAAGCCTAAAGGCTTACATTCGGGGGCCCTAAATGACAAACAACAAGAACGACATACATGCAAATTCATTCAAAGGGACAATCTGAAAAAAAAAAAAAATTCCATAGATTTAGGGAAATATCATTTCGTTTTCCATGGATTTGCAGCTTATTTTCCTCAGCTATTAAAAGACTTTTCCCCCTAACCAAGCCAAACATCAGAGCACAGAAATTTTTGTTTGTGAAAAATTACTAAACTAGAAGCCATGTTTGTTGTTTGGATTACTAACAGTATGTTGTAGCAATTTTGTTGTACAATAAAGTCTCTTCCTTTGCTGTTTTTTTTTTATATTTTTTTTTTTTGCTGTTGTGTGCGGCCATCAGTCACTTTAGCCCAGTCACTCACTCATTCATTTCTACTTGCCTTCAAACGCCGGTTTTGTTGTGCCTAAAATAAAATTAAAAATGAAGTACAACTTTTTTACATATTTTTTTTTTTTTTCATATGATAAGTTACGTAGGCGGTTTGTCTTTAGTAGTAAAAAAAAAGAAATAACCAACACTCTTTTCCGCTTTTTGTCATATTTTTTTCCTTTCTCTCCTCACATTTCTTTTATTCAGAATCTTCATTCATGTGTATTATGAAGTGTTGTGACCCCAAACGTCAGCTTTTGCTACAACAATGAGATAAAAAGTCTTATATTGTTGTAAAAAAGCTGTTTACTGGCTCTACTGGTAACTCTCTCTCTCCCTGATTTCTCGTTGCCATCATTGTACTTTTATAAAAGATGTGTTAGTTTGTAGGGATAAGAAAGCGAATTAAATTGAGTATTTTACAGGGCTGGCTAACAAAGTAGTTTTGTATAATTTAAGCAAAGGACTATAATGAATCATAAAGTCTAACAAATAGGATGTTACTGATTTGTGGAAATCAAATACATGTGACTGAACTTTGTTGATGCTGGTTAAAATTGCCTCCTTCAATGCGCTAAATCACACAATCAAGGGGATCAATTCCCTTCAATCGTAGGTCTTTAGTTAGTTCTATTTAAACTTTAATCATAGATATTTATTAAGTCTCAACTAAGCTTCATTGTTAGCCTTGGTAGTTCCCTTCCCTGCTGCCTACAAAATATTTTCATGTTTGCTGCTCTCCTTGTTTCTTTTTTCTTTCTTACCTTGTTTTACTGTGTGTGTGTGTGTTTTCCTTTTGAAGAAATAAAAGAAACACTTCCTTTATTTGTAACTAGTGTTGGTTTTTTTTATATTTTTTTGTCTCTAAACAATCCAACAAAAAAGAACTTGTACCCTGTTGTAGTAAATCGTTATCTTTTTCCCTGTTTATTTCCTTGTGGCCCCTCTCCTGATAACTTTGATTGTCTTCGCAGTTAAATTTCTTTGGTGAATTGTTGCTGTTTGCTGTTGTTGTTGCTGTTTCTTGAAGAGCTTTTGTGCAAATAAGGGTCAACAACTTTACTATTGTTGAAGTGTAAGTTTGTTGTTTGGTTGGTTGGTTGTTTGGTGTGTGGCGTAGTTTTCTGTTTGTTTGTTTGATAAAACTCGTGCCAAACATAATGCCTGGCAACAATTAGATGATGTTCAAATGTCAGAAAAACTGTCTTTCATATACAACTTCAAATGTCAAAAAGGTAAGAAAGAATAAAGAAAATAATTGGGTTTTTTTTTGTATTTTGGAGGGTAGGGAGAATTTCAAAACAAAGTTAAATATTATCTTGTATAAATTATAAAGAGTAACAATAATTTGTTTTTTAAATACTCATATACAAGCGATCGCTATTATTTTTCCTTTTGAATTTCTTTCTATTTAAATCTTTTTAAATTAAAGCTATTTTAGCAATTTAAATCCTCATTAATGCAACACTCGTACAATATTACTTTATATAAGCTGTCTCATTCTCTTCTCCTACTCTTGTATGTATCTTAGTTTTTCTACATGTAGGCCTGCATAGAGATGTAAGTACGTGTGCATTAGGGTGGCACTTATTTTTCTACTTTCTCGATTTTCGCCAAAAAAGTGGTAATAAAGCTGTAACTTCTAAACTATTGGTTCGCTTGTAAAATTATGTATGAACGGATGGTAGAGGAGGATATAAGCTTTAATAAAACACAATTAATGGCCTCTCTTTTGGAAGATAACTAAACTACTGGTCCGCTTGCAAAATTATGTATGAACGGATGGTAAAAGAGGACATACGCTTTAATAAAACAAAATTTATGACCTCTCTCTTGGAAGATTACGTGAGATACAGGGTGTCAAAGTCGTCCACCTCCGGTTAGGATAACTTTGTACAGCTTGTAACATCACACAGGATAAAGTTCGATTGGAAATCGATTCTGATTAGCAATATAAACAAAATTTACCAAAAAAAAAATCGTTTTTATTTGTTTAAAATTTTTTAATTTTTCTTTTAATTTATTATGAAAAAATTTTATAAAAAAATATTTTTTGTTAAAAAGTATTTTTCCCGATTTTCACCAGTTGTAGGTTGTAGGACTTACGTTTGCCTTGTATACGCCGTTGCAAAGGTCTTTGAAATATTAATGACTTAGTAATCCAGATACAGATCAAAAATAGGTCAATAACCGAGGTTGTCCCAGAATTTTCCTTATATCTCAGCCATTTATATTTCAGCCGATTGTGTCAATTTTAAATAGCAATCGAGGCGGAAGAATTCCCGATGTATTGATGTATCAATCATGTTTATAAGCTATTTGGGGGCTAGGGAAAGTTGATTTCAACATACAGACGGACGTGGATATATCGACTTCGCTATCTATAAGGATCCAGAATATATATACTTTTTGGGGTCGCAAATTTTGTATAGCCCTCGCCAGGCATGGTGAAGGGTATACAAAATTTTACATTTTTATATAATCGATAATAACTGACTTAAAAAATTTCTAAAAAAACATTGAAGAGAGCTAATCTTATATACTATTCGCCAATTTTTAATATGAATAAACCAATGGTTGCGGTCGCCATATGGCACGTAGAACCATGCTGTTGATACTGTTACGAATTTGCAATAGCGATTTGAATTTTACGGTCTGTAACGACTGCCTGCAGCATTCATCATGTTTATAAACACGTCCATCAGTAGAAGCTTCTACTTATCAACAGTGTTGATAGCATGCGATTATTAACATTGTTTATAAGTATGGCAAAACTAAATGTTTAATCTGCTAAGTAGCATTGACATCGAAAGCTCTAGAGCATTGTAGAAGATTCACGATAGATGGCGCGTGTATAAATAGTGGCAGAGGTTGCAGTTGAAAGTGAGTTTGTGATAGGAGTTAACATCAACTACCTTGTACATTTAAGTTTGTACATTCTAAAGCGTGTGTGCATTTCTGCGAATTGATAAACGTTTATAAAGACACTGAGTGACTATTTGAATTGTAGTTGTTGGACATTTTAAATAAATAAAGAGCTGTTACATATTTTAAACTACAAAATGGCTTTTATTTGCAATCAAAAGTATCCGGTTTATTTAAAGGAAATAAACCAACGTTTTAAAAAAGGTGAAAACGTAACAATACAATAATCTCGCCCGGATCAAATACATCCATATTTTCTAACAAATACTCATTGATCATGGTGGGGTAACGATCTCCTTTCACTGTAACGTGAGGTACTATGTTGCCACCAGCGTGCAAGCCATAGCAAATGGTGCATATTTGTGGATATAATGGGTCTGTAGGGTCTTTAGTGTCTGTTGTAGATTGGTCTCAATCCATATATAGCAAGAATGTTTATTATCAAAAACATAATTTTACGATAAAACAGTCGTCTATAAGTTGCGCACATCGATGACTGATTTTCCAAGTAAATTTTGATAATTTACTGGTGTTGTTCAAGAGTCAATCTATTCACGATTGTTTGCCAGTGTATAAAGTATACACTGGAAAACTAT
Organism: Calliphora vomitoria; assembly: GCA_942486065.2. Lineage (NCBI taxonomy): Eukaryota > Metazoa > Arthropoda > Insecta > Diptera > Calliphoridae > Calliphora > Calliphora vomitoria. Next base: position 9,035,559 of record OW818030.2, on the reverse strand, counting down.
TGTGTGTGTGACTGATAACTGAGGGATTTACAATAGATGGCGTATCTTTTAAACGCGGTTTTTGTACATATCTTTCAAAATGTAAAAAACAATGTTTTTTTGCTTCGAAAATGTCGAATTTCCTACCAACAAAAAGCGTCATATGCGGGAAGATTTCCTTTACTTCTTTAATTTGAAGAAACGTACCGCTGAAGCACACCGATTGCTCATCGAAGCTTATGGTGAATGTGTTTCATCGGTTTCAACGTGCGAGAGATGGTTTGTGCAGTTCAGAAGTGGTGATTTTGACATGGAAGACAAACAAGTTTGAAGACCAATAATTACTTCAATGTAAGATTGTTGTCAAACTCAACCAGAGCTTGCAAAATAATTGGTCCTACACAATCAACAATTTCAAAACGTTTGCAAGCAGCAGGATTCATCCAAAAGCAGGAAAACTGAATCCACTAGCCCGGAGCGTAAGAGAACGTATTATGTGAAGCCCTGCCAACCAGCCGAATCGACACCAAAGGCAAATATCCAAGACGCTAAGGTAATGCTCTGTATTTGGTGGGAGCAAAAGTATTCTACCTATTATGAGCTGCTAAAATTTGGCAAGACCATAACAGGGAGCCTTAACCGAAGGCCACTAATTTGTTTGAAGCTAGCATTTGCCAAAAAACGCCAAGCATATGCGGCCAGACATGAAACCTTAATATTCCATCATGACAACACTCGACCACATTATGCAGTACCTGTTAAAACTATTTATAATGAGGTGGTTGTGAAGTTTTGCCTCACCCGCCTTATAGTCCAGTCCTTGCCCCGTCCGACTACTATTTGTTTCGATCGATGCAGATCTCTCTCTCCTCTCTGGGATATGCTTCACTTCACAACAGAGTATCCGAAATTGGCTTGATTTGTTCTTGGCCCCAAATGATGAGCAGTTCTTTTGGATCAGAATCCATATGCTGCCAGAAAGTTGAGAAAAAGTCGTACCTAACAAATTTTTCAAAATAATTTTTAATTTTTTGCCCCCAAGAGGTGGGGGGCATTTGGCTTCCACAAAGCATATCCATTTTATACGATTTGTTGCAGTAGATTTTTTCGTATTTCCCATTGAGATTACACTGTTCTAGTTATTGGATTATCGTGCGTCTCCATTTTTTGTTACTTTGTATCATTCGTTAAACGGTTGTTGTTCCAGCTAAGTAGATGATTAGTCTGCTGTAGCTGGTCTAGGATAATAGGGCTGTCATCTGTCGTTGTCTAGAAACAACGCCCTCTGTGTATTTGGTGTGATGGTGGGGAAAACCTTCTTTATCTCTGATTCCTACTTTTCTACTTTTTCAAAATACGTTAATGCTTCAAGTAAACTATGCAACCTCTAAACATTACCCGAATTTGCTTAAATTTTTAGCATTTGTTTTTAAGAAGACGAAGAACAGCTTTTGATCATAGGAGCAGCGGAAAAGCAAAATGTGTTAAATAAGGGCCGCCCTAATGTACATTTATAAGTGTGTGTTTTTTGTGTAAGTATATGCTGATTTCCTTTATACTTATCATCTTTTAAGTAACACTTCCTGTATGTGATGTTGCATATTAAAAGCGCAGAGATTGAATGTGTCGCTTAACAACACAGCAGCAATAGCAATAGCAACAGCCCCGCCAGTAGTGAGGCCTGTTGTCAACCACCTATTGAGGTTATTATTTCGTTACACTCGTAATATTTTTTGTGTTGTTGCTGCTATTGTAAAGCACAGTAGGCTTTAAAACAAACAAAAGAGAAAAGGATTATTTTTTACATACATATGAATAAAATATTTATAAAATACATTATTTTTTGGAAAAGAGTTTGTTTCATTTACTTATTATACTGGTGATGAATTTTTTTTTTCTCATATTGTTCTTTTTTCGCTTTTGGTTTATAGGGGTGGACATTAAGTTGTTTAAAGCTGTTTAATACACATAAACCCTTATTTATAAAAGCTGAAAAATATGAAATATAAAACATCAACAACTATAATTTAACAACATGATTGTTGTTTAAACACCACTCACTAGTTTAAAAATTTTTAACAAAAAACAAAGCACAGAGCCAGTCCAACACAAATTAATACCTTTATTTTAAATCTCAAAAAAAAAACATAGCTAAATGAGAGAAATATAGAAGAAGAAAAAGAAACCATGTTATGTAAAGAAAAAATGCTTGACAACAATATGAAAAATTCAGCAGTTGAAAAAAAAAAAAATTCACACAAAATATATGAATTATACACGCGAATAGTAACATGAAATTTTTATGTTGCTAAGCGCTTGGCACTGTGAATTCTAGAATTCTGTGTGTTTCTTTTATTTGGAATCTACTTTTTTGACACACAAAAAAGTTAAAGTTTTTTTTTTGATTGTTTTTGGGTAGATTTTTTTAAAAGCTGCTGCACATTCGTGTACATGACAACATCAAAAGCAGAACAACATAAAAGGGTGGCAGTGCGCAAACATTTATTTACCACCACCGCCACTATCACCGACCGCTAGCTAGCTATCTAGCAACAGCAACAAAAAACATCGTAAAGATTTAAGCTTTTTTTGCGGCTGAATGTGAAGGCGCATACAAATGCATACGTTATAGGGGTTATAATGCAGGCAATCAGAGCAATGCGACCAACTAAGGTGATATATGATTGATGCCAAATTCTAAAAAAAAAATTCGATAGAAACTCAATTTGGATCCCAGCAGTTGCAGGAGACTGTGACGGACTTGTGATTTTACCCATCATTTAGGGTGACAACTAGCTACGTGACTAGTTATTTTAACATGTGCATGTCCTAAACAAGGGCTTAATTAACCCTTTCATACTGTCCGACAGCTGGTCCAAAGTTGTCAACTTATTGGATTCACATGCCGATAACATAGAGTCAGTTACCTTACTAGCTACCTAACTGGTTACTTTATCCACTTCTGGTGGGTAAAACAACTATTTTCTAAAGTGCTGTACACAATTAGCCCTTAAAGTGACTACACTCTAGATTACTTAGAGACACTTAAGTGACAATGGACAGACATTACTCTCAATTACTGTCTCTAAGGAATACATTGACTACTTGCTTAACTGCTGGGATCTAATATAGAAGCTAGATTTGGACTATTAGTAGATGTAAGATAGAAGTTCAATGTTGCTGATATAAAGATCTACGATAGAAGCACAATTTAAACTATATAAAGATCAAAGATGGAGGCTTAATTTGGATTTTATTCCTAACACACACATATGTTAATAAAAAGGAAACCACTAAACTTACAGTTTTGATTTTATTGAAATTATTATTACAACTTACAAAAAATATTTTTTTTATAGTTCGATATTTATAGAGCCCTTTGTAACAAATGTTTGGCTTCTTTTGCCGCAACTGCATATTGCTTGCCATACCAAGAATTTTTTTGGAAATTTTGTCTGCTTTTGGGTCCTAAACTTTGCTTTAACATTCCCTGAAACGTTTTCGAGCAGCAGGTTTCATCCAAAAGCAGTTAAATTGGGTACCATACGAATTGAAGCCGAAAGACCTGCAAAGACGATTTTGCATGTCCGAATTGATGTTTAAACGCTATAAAAAAAAAGAAAATCAATTTTGCACTGAATCATTACTAGCGATGATAAATGGATCCATTAAACCAAAGCGTAAGAGATCGTATGTGAAGCCCTGCCAACCAGCCGAATCGACACCAAAGCCAAATATTCATAGCGTATTTGGTGGGAGCAAAAGGGTGCTATCTATTATCACAATTAACCTATACCGAATACTACTGTTTCGCTTGAAGCGAGCAATGGCCAAAAAACGCCCAGACTTGAAACCGTAATATTCCGTCATGACAACGCTAAGCCACATTTTGCAATACCTATTAAAAACTATTTAGATAAAAGTGGTTGGAAAGTTTTGCCTCACCTGCCTTATAGTCCAGACCTTGCCCTGTCCGACTACCATTTGTTTCAATTGATGCTGAACGCTCTCTCTGGAATACGCTTCACTTTGAAACAGAGTATCTAAAATTGGCTTGATTCGTTCATGACCTGAAAACATGAGCAGTTCCTATGGCTCAGAATCCACATGTTGCCAGAAATTTGAGAGAAGGTCATAGCTAACAATGACCAATACCTTGAATACATTTACTGTGTACAAATGTTTCAAAATGAAAGCTAAAAATTTGAAAAATCTCGCATTTTTAAGACATACACCCAATATAAAAATACCTACTATTGAAGCTTAGAAAAGTATTCGATTGATGCTTAAATAGCTCTATATAATGACCAACAATTTATGCTTAAATGTGGCTACGGAGATCCCTATGATGGAAGCTTAAATGGAACTAATAAATAGCTTTGACTGAGGCTTAATATGACTACGATGGAAGCTGTATAAAGGGCTGAGATTGAGGATTAAAAAATTCTATGTAAATACCTTTAATGCAAGTTTAAATGGAGCTATATCAATAGCTTTGAATGAGGCTTAAACTACGATTTAAGCTGTATAAAGGGCTAGGATTAAAGCTTAAATTGGACTATATGAAGACATAATATTGAAGCTTACAAATCTAACATTGATGTTTAAATATCACTATATAAAGGGCTACGATTTAAGCTTAAATGGGAAGGTTTAAAGACCTATGGTTTAAGCTAATATAAGTAGGTGAGTATAATGAAGCTTACATAGGACTATTTAAAGGCCTACCTTAGATAGGTATGTATAAAGAAGCTTAAATAGGACTATGATTGAAGCTTAAATATAACTAAATGAAACCAACATTTGAACGTTGAGTAATACTACGATTGAAGCTTAAATAGGACTACGATTGAAGCTTAACTAGAACTACGATTCAAGCTTAAATATAACTCAATAAAGACCTACAGTTGAACATTGAGTAATACTACGATTGAAGCTTAACTAGGATTACGATTCAAGCTTAAGTATAACTAAATAAAGACCTACAGTTGAACGTTGAGTAATACTACGATTGAAGCTTAAATAGAACTCTATTAAGAGTTACAATTGAAGCTTAAATATTACTGTTTATGAGCAAATATTGAAGCTTTAATACAACTATATAAAACCTACGATTAAAACCTTATTAGGACTATGATTGATGCATAAATAAGACTTTATAAAGAGCTACGATTGAAGCTTGAATTGGAATATATAATAAGCTATGATTGAAGCTTAGATATGACTTTATAAATACCCACGATTGAAGCTTAAATGAGATTACAATTGATACTTAAAAAAGGCTTAGAAATGTCTATTGATGCTTAAATATTTCTATACAAAGACCTACGATCGAATGTTAAATACTTCTATATAAAGACCTTGGGCCGTTTTCTCATTAAGTGATTATCTTTTTTCCCAACGAAAAACTGCAGATTAAAGAAATTTGATTTTCTCAATCTCTCATTTGCTTCTATTCTGTCGCAATGCTAACCCGACCTCATCTGTCAATTATTTATTTATCATACAGATAAATTCACTCAGCTGACTGCTGTTCATAATTTTTATGTGTTTGTGTTTTAGTAAACAAAATTAAACAGATTTTAGAAAAAAAAAAAAAATAGAGAAATTAACATTAATTTGATGGGGATGAACTCGTAGAACATGAGTTCAAGGGGAATATTGAAAGAATTTGTCATGCCAGTCCTAACTACCTGGCAGAAATGGAGGATAATGAATTTTTCAAAAGATTCTGGCTGTCAGCGGCAACATTTAACAACTGATTTATCTCAACATGTTGTCACTTGAAAGCAGGGATCCCAACCTTCACATCTACGTTGAGACGTATTGTCAACTGAAAATAATGTTTTTTGTCGGTATATTGAGAAAACCAAAAGCGTTAACGGACAGTTTATCGTCCTAATAAATTTATGTCGAGATTTAGTAACAGGCAGTTTGTCGATACATGTATAAAACGGGACCTACAGTTATTACTCAAATGGGATTTTAGAAATGTTTACAAACGCAATAGAAATTTGATCTCTATAACCACTATGAATGAGCGATTTTTTGGTTATTATACCCTTCACCATGAGTGGCAAGGGAATATAACAGGTGGCGCTAAAGTAATCCTCCTATCAGAAAATGCTATAAATTTTTCGAGGCCCCTAATGTCAGTTCTTTATTACATTTTCTGATAGGAGGATTACTTTGTGATTTCTACATTTTTCATTTGCGAGCCCATAAAGTATATATATTCTGCATCGTTATAGATAGCGGAGTTGATATAGTCATGTCCGTCTATCCGTCTGTATTTCGAAAGCAACTTTCGTAGCCACCAAATAACTTACAAACATAATTGATACATCAGTGTATCGGGAATTCTTCCGGCTCAGTTTCTATTTAAAATCGAGACAATCGGTCCACAAATGGCAGAGATATAAGGAAACCAGGACAACGTCGATTTTTTACCTATTTTTGATCTTTATCTGGTTTACTTAGTCATTAATATAGACAGTATGGATATCCAATAATACATATTTCAAAGACCTTTGGCATATATAAGTTCAAACTAAGTCGGATCTATAATTGGTCAAAATCGGGAAAAATATTTTTTACCCTGATTTTTTTTTTTTAAAATGTTTTGCTATAAATTTTTTTTTTTCAAATAAATTTAAAAAGAATTTTTTTTTACAAATAAATTTAAAAATTATTTTTTTTTTTTAAATTAAAAAAAAAAATTTTTTTAAAAAATTAAATTTTTTTTAATTTAATTTTTTTCTTTAAATTTTGCTTACCTAAAAATATTTAAAATTTTTATTTTAAAGTATAATTTGGTGAAGCGTGTATAAGATTCGTTACAGCCGAATGTAGTTCTCATACTTGTTTTTATTTTTTATACCTACCACAACAAATATGATATCGATTTTATCATTCCGTTTGTAACACATCGAAATTATCATTGCAGAGCCACTAATGTATATATAATCTGGTTGTTTATAAAATTCTAAGACATTCTGGACATGTCCGTCTGACTATCTGTCTATTGCAGGCACGACTGGGCGTGCAGGGAAGGACTTAGGGGGATATTTTTTATTGATCAGAAAGTTGTTTTTTTTTTAAGAAATCTGCCTGATTTTCAAAAATTTATCTGGTCCCATTCATTGTCCAAAACCCTTTACTTCCTCCTGCATGTGACAATGCATACAGCATATTTGAATGAACAGAAAAAGCTAAATAAAAAACAACAACAACAACAGCAGTGAGCCAGCAAACCAACCAACAAAAACACATAGTAACAGCGACATGTGTATTGAAGGAGAAGCTGAGGCTGCTGACGAAAAAAAAAGAAAAAACATGAAACAGGGTTTTTGTAACAACAGCAGCAGCAGCAACATCATCAACAGCATTCAGAGAATTTATATTGGGTGTGTGCAGCAGCCAGCACAACACTCACTGTACAAGAGCTGAGTAAAGTGGAAGTATGGATGGATGGATGGTTTAGTATGCAAAGTAAATTGAGGTTTGTGATGTTTAAAGCACAACACATATGTGCGAGGGCTTGATTTTGTACAATGTTGTTATTTTTACAGCGATATTAGTGTTTGTTGTTGTTGTAGTTGTATTTCTCATCACAAGCTTTTTTCCTTTCTATCTATGGAATATCGTAAAAAAATTGTTTTTAAGCAGCAGCCTCACAAGCTTTTCAAACACATTCACTCAGTCTTTCATTCATACACACGAATGGCATACAAAAACTGTATCAAGATTCTGTAGAAAAAAATATATATAAACATTATAAAGGATGTAAAACCAACTCACGAACAAAAACAAAAACAAGTAAAAAAAAAGGATGCCCTCAATTTTTAATTTGCATATGTATGAGTGCGTATTGTGTGTGTATTTCCATACACATGCATAGAATAATCACAAAAGAGGACTTTATTTTGACAAAGTAAGTCTTTAAAATAAAAATGCAAATCTCTAAATAAAAACAAGCGAAAGAGGAAACTAACTGCCAATGCTGTAAGCATACGGGTGGCAGGAAACGCGTTTTAAAAATTCCTAAATATCAATGAAATTGTTTAACAATTCCTGGTTATAAGAAATGTTAAGCTAATAGGCCGGCTGGGTACTTAGAATTTCATCTAAAGAATTTGGAATATATTTTATAAAAAAATTTCCACTTTTTTCAATTATGCAGAATAAATTTAAAGATATTTAAATTGCAAATACATTTTTAAACAAAGTTATGTTATTTGTGGTAAAATTTCATTTACAATTTTATTGTATTAAAGTCAGTTTTCAACATTTAAATACACACTTTGCTATATATTGTTGCATGTGTTTGCTCCCCTTTTTTGTTCATTTATTTTTATTCATTTATACACTCACCCTTTTTTCGGTCTCTCTTTAAAATGTCAAATTCAATTGTTATATAAATGACAATTGATGAGGACGCTTGAGTGACGAAAATGTCAGAATGGTAACATAAGTGGGGAGCTTAAAAACAATTATATTTAATAGATTATCATGATGTAAAATACTAAACTTGCTTTCTAAAAAAGGCATGAAATAAATAAAAATAATTTTTATGGTTTCAGGCGTGATTTTGATAATTAAACGAAAGAACTTACACTAGCTCAGTTTTAGTTCAGTTCTAGTTCAGTTCTAGTTCTAGTTCAGTTCTAGTTCAGTTCTAGTTCAGTTCTAGTTCTAGTTCAGTTCTTGTTCAGTTCTAGTTCAGTTCTAGTTCAGTTCTAGTTCAGTTCTAGTTCAGTTCTAGTTCAGTTCTAGTTCAGTTCTAGTTCAGTTCTAGTTCAGTTCTAGTTCAGTTCTAGTTCAGTTCTAGTTCAGTTCTAGTTCAGTTCTAGTTCAGTTCTAGTTCAGTTCTAGTTCAGTTCTAGTTCAGTTCTAGTTCAGTTCTAGTTCAGTTCTAGTTCAGTTCTAGTTCAGTTCTAGTTCAGTTCTAGTTCAGTTCTAGTTCAGTTCTAGTTCAGTTCTAGTTCAGTTCTAGTTCAGTTCTAGTTCAGTTCTAGTTCAGTTCTAGTTCAGTTCTAGTTCAGTTCTAGTTCAGTTCTAGTTCAGTTCTAGTTCAGTTCTAGTTCAGTTCTAGTTCAGTTCTAGTTCAGTTCTAGTTCAGTTCTAGTTCAGTTCTAGTTCAGTTCTAGTTCAGTTCTAGTTCAGTTCTAGTTCAGTTCTAGTTCAGTTCTAGTTCAGTTCTAGTTCAGTTCTAGTTCAGTTCTAGTTCAGTTCTAGTTCAGTTCTAGTTCAGTTCTAGTTCAGTTCTAGTTCAGTTCTAGTTCAGTTCTAGTTCATGTTCTAGTTCAGTTCTAGTTCAGTTCTAGTTCAGTTCTAGTTCAGTTCTAGTTCAGTTCTAGTTCAGTTCTAGTTCAGTTCTAGTTCAGTTCTAGTTCAGTTCTAGTTCAGTTCTAGTTCAGTTCTAGTTCAGTTCTAGTTCAGTTCTAGTTCAGTTCTAGTTCAGTTCTAGTTCAGTTCTAGTTCAGTTCTAGTTCAGTTCTAGTTCAGTTCTAGTTCCGTTCTAAGTCAGTTCTAGTTCAGTTCTAGTTCAGTTCTAGTTCAGTTCTAGTTCAGTTCTAGTTCAGTTCTGGTTCAGTTCTAATTCAGTTCTAGTTCAGTTCTTGTTCAGTTCTAGTTCAGGTTGTAGTTCAGGTCCTAGTTCTAGTTCAGGTTCTAATTCAGGTTCTAGTTCAGGTTCTAGTTCAAGTTCTAGTTCATGTTTAGTTCAGGTTCTAGTTCAGGTTCTAGTTCAGGTTCTAGTTGAGGTTCTAGTTCAGGTTTAGTTCAGGTTCTAGTTCAGGTTCTAGTTGAGGTTCTAGTTCAGGTTCTAGTTCAGGTTCTAGTTCAGGTTCTAGTTCAGGTTCTAGTTCAGGTTCTAGTTCAGGTTCTAGTTCAGGTTCTAGTTCAGGTTCTAGTACAGGTTCTAGTTCAGGTTCTAGTTCTAGTTCAGGTTCTAGTTCAGGTTCTAGTTCTAGTTCAGGTTCTAGTTCAGGTTCTAGTTCAGGTTCTAGTTCAGGTTCTAGTTCAGGTTCTAGTTCAGGTTCTAGTTCAGGTTCTAGTTCAGTTCTAGTTCAGGTTCATGTTCTAATTCAGGTTCTAGTTCAGGTTCTAGTTCAGGTTCTACTTCTAGTTCAGGTTCTAGTTCAGTTCTAGTTCAGGTTCTAGTTCAGGTTCTAGTTCAGGTTCTAGTTCAGGTTGTAGTTCAAGTTCTAGTTCAGGTTCTACTTCAGAATCTAGTTCAGGTTCTACTTCAGGTTCTATTTCAGGTTCTAGTTCAGGTTCTAGTTCAAGTTCAGGTTCTAGTTCAGTTCTAGTTCAGGTTCTAGTTCAGGTTGTAGTTCAAGTTCTAGTTCAGGTTCTAGCTCAGGTTCTAGTTCAGGTTCTAGCTCAGGTTTTAGTTCAGGTTCTAGTTCAAGTTCAGGTTCTAGTTCTAGTTCAAGTTCTAGTTCAATTCTATTTCAGTTCTAGTTCAGTTTTAGTTCAGTTCTAGTTCAGTTCTAGTTCAGTTCTAGTTCAGTTCTAGTTCAGTTCTAGTTCAGTTCTAGTTCAGTTCTAGTTCAGTTCTAGTTCAGTTCTAGTTCAGTTCTAGTTCAGTTCTAGTTCAGTTCTAGTTCAGTTCTAGTTCAGTTCTAGTTCAGTTCTAGTTCAGTTCTAGTTCAGTTCTAGTTCAGTTCTAGTTCAGTTCTAGTTCAGTTCTAGTTCAGTTCTAGTTCAGTTCTAGTTCAGTTCTAGTTCTAGTTCAGTTCTAGTTCAGTTCTAGTTCAGTTCTAGTTCAGTTCTAGTTCAGTTCTAGTTCAGTTCTAGTTCAGTTCTGGTTCAGTTCTAGTTCAGTTCTAGTTCAGTTCTTGTTCAGTTCTAGTTCAGGTTGTAGTTCAGGTCCTAGTTCTAGTTCAGGTTCTAATTCAGGTTCTAGTTCAGTTCTTGTTCAGTTCTAGTTCAGGTTGCAGTTCAGGTCCTAGTTCTAGTTCAGGTTCTAATTCAGGTTCTAGTTCAGGTTCTAGTTCAAGTTCTAGTTCAGGTTATAGTTCAGGTTCTAGCTCAGGTTCTAGCTCAGGTTCTAGTTCAGGTTCTAGCTCAGGTTTTAGTTCAAGTTCAGGTTCTAGTTCAGTTCTAGTTCAAGTTCTAGTTCAATTCTAGTTCAGTTCTAGTTCAGTTTTAGTTCAGTTCTAGTTCAGTTCTAGTTCAGTTCTAGTTCAGTTCTAGTTCAGTTCTAGTTCAGTTCTAGTTCAGTTCTAGTTCAGTTCTAGTTCAGTTCTAGTTCAGTTCTAGTTCAGTTCTAGTTCAGTTCTAGTTCAGTTCTAGTTCAGTTCTAGTTCAGTTCTAGTTCATGTTCTAGTTCAGTTCTAGTTCAGTTCTAGTTCAGTTCTAGTTCAGTTCTAGTTCAGTTCTAGTTCAGTTCTAGTTCAGTTCTAGTTCAGTTCTAGTTCAGTTCTAGTTCAGTTCTAGTTCAGTTCTAGTTCAGTTCTAGTTCAGTTCTAGTTCAGTTCTAGTTCAGTTCTAGTTCAGTTCTAGTTCAGTTCTAGTTCAGTTCTAGTTCCGTTCTAAGTCAGTTCTAGTTCAGTTCTAGTTCAGTTCTAGTTCAGTTCTAGTTCAGTTCTAGTTCAGTTCTGGTTCAGTTCTAATTCAGTTCTAGTTCAGTTCTTGTTCAGTTCTAGTTCAGGTTGTAGTTCAGGTCCTAGTTCTAGTTCAGGTTCTAATTCAGGTTCTAGTTCAGGTTCTAGTTCAAGTTCTAGTTCATGTTTAGTTCAGGTTCTAGTTCAGGTTCTAGTTCAGGTTCTAGTTGAGGTTCTAGTTCAGGTTTAGTTCAGGTTCTAGTTCAGGTTCTAGTTGAGGTTCTAGTTCAGGTTCTAGTTCAGGTTCTAGTTCAGGTTCTAGTTCAGGTTCTAGTTCAGGTTCTAGTTCAGGTTCTAGTTCAGGTTCTAGTTCAGGTTCTAGTACAGGTTCTAGTTCAGGTTCTAGTTCTAGTTCAGGTTCTAGTTCAGGTTCTAGTTCTAGTTCAGGTTCTAGTTCAGGTTCTAGTTCAGGTTCTAGTTCAGGTTCTAGTTCAGGTTCTAGTTCAGGTTCTAGTTCAGGTTCTAGTTCAGGTTCTAGTACAGGTTCTAGTTCAGGTTCTAGTTCTAGTTCAGGTTCTAGTTCAGGTTCTAGTTCTAGTTCAGGTTCTAGTTCAGGTTCTAGTTCAGGTTCTAGTTCAGGTTCTAGTTCAGGTTCTAGTTCAGGTTCTAGTTCAGGTTCTAGTTCAGTTCTAGTTCAGGTTCATGTTCTAATTCAGGTTCTAGTTCAGGTTCTAGTTCAGGTTCTACTTCTAGTTCAGGTTCTAGTTCAGTTCTAGTTCAGGTTCTAGTTCAGGTTCTAGTTCAGGTTCTAGTTCAGGTTGTAGTTCAAGTTCTAGTTCAGGTTCTACTTCAGAATCTAGTTCAGGTTCTACTTCAGGTTCTATTTCAGGTTCTAGTTCAGGTTCTAGTTCAAGTTCAGGTTCTAGTTCAGTTCTAGTTCAGGTTCTAGTTCAGGTTGTAGTTCAAGTTCTAGTTCAGGTTCTAGCTCAGGTTCTAGTTCAGGTTCTAGCTCAGGTTTTAGTTCAGGTTCTAGTTCAAGTTCAGGTTCTAGTTCTAGTTCAAGTTCTAGTTCAATTCTATTTCAGTTCTAGTTCAGTTTTAGTTCAGTTCTAGTTCAGTTCTAGTTCAGTTCTAGTTCAGTTCTAGTTCAGTTCTAGTTCAGTTCTAGTTCAGTTCTAGTTCAGTTCTAGTTCAGTTCTAGTTCAGTTCTAGTTCAGTTCTAGTTCAGTTCTAGTTCAGTTCTAGTTCAGTTCTAGTTCAGTTCTAGTTCAGTTCTAGTTCAGTTCTAGTTCAGTTCTAGTTCAGTTCTAGTTCAGTTCTAGTTCAGTTCTAGTTCAGTTCTAGTTCAGTTCTAGTTCAGTTCTAGTTCTAGTTCAGTTCTAGTTCAGTTCTAGTTCAGTTCTAGTTCAGTTCTAGTTCAGTTCTAGTTCAGTTCTAGTTCAGTTCTGGTTCAGTTCTAGTTCAGTTCTAGTTCAGTTCTTGTTCAGTTCTAGTTCAGGTTGTAGTTCAGGTCCTAGTTCTAGTTCAGGTTCTAATTCAGGTTCTAGTTCAGTTCTTGTTCAGTTCTAGTTCAGGTTGCAGTTCAGGTCCTAGTTCTAGTTCAGGTTCTAATTCAGGTTCTAGTTCAGGTTCTAGTTCAAGTTCTAGTTCAGGTTATAGTTCAGGTTCTAGCTCAGGTTCTAGCTCAGGTTCTAGTTCAGGTTCTAGCTCAGGTTTTAGTTCAAGTTCAGGTTCTAGTTCAGTTCTAGTTCAAGTTCTAGTTCAATTCTAGTTCAGTTCTAGTTCAGTTTTAGTTCAGTTCTAGTTCAGTTCTAGTTCAGTTCTAGTTCAGTTCTAGTTCAGTTCTAGTTCAGTTCTAGTTCAGTTCTAGTTCAGTTCTAGTTCAGTTCTAGTTCAGTTCTAGTTCAGTTCTAGTTCAGTTCTAGTTCAGTTCTAGTTCAGTTCTAGTTCAGTTCTAGTTCATGTTCTAGTTCAGTTCTAGTTCAGTTCTAGTTCAGTTCTAGTTCAGTTCTAGTTCAGTTCTAGTTCAGTTCTAGTTCAGTTCTAGTTCAGTTCTAGTTCAGTTCTAGTTCAGTTCTAGTTCAGTTCTAGTTCAGTTCTAGTTCAGTTCTAGTTCAGTTCTAGTTCAGTTCTAGTTCAGTTCTAGTTCAGTTCTAGTTCAGTTCTAGTTCCGTTCTAAGTCAGTTCTAGTTCAGTTCTAGTTCAGTTCTAGTTCAGTTCTAGTTCAGTTCTAGTTCAGTTCTGGTTCAGTTCTAATTCAGTTCTAGTTCAGTTCTTGTTCAGTTCTAGTTCAGGTTGTAGTTCAGGTCCTAGTTCTAGTTCAGGTTCTAATTCAGGTTCTAGTTCAGGTTCTAGTTCAAGTTCTAGTTCATGTTTAGTTCAGGTTCTAGTTCAGGTTCTAGTTCAGGTTCTAGTTGAGGTTCTAGTTCAGGTTTAGTTCAGGTTCTAGTTCAGGTTCTAGTTGAGGTTCTAGTTCAGGTTCTAGTTCAGGTTCTAGTTCAGGTTCTAGTTCAGGTTCTAGTTCAGGTTCTAGTTCAGGTTCTAGTTCAGGTTCTAGTTCAGGTTCTAGTACAGGTTCTAGTTCAGGTTCTAGTTCTAGTTCAGGTTCTAGTTCAGGTTCTAGTTCTAGTTCAGGTTCTAGTTCAGGTTCTAGTTCAGGTTCTAGTTCAGGTTCTAGTTCAGGTTCTAGTTCAGGTTCTAGTTCAGGTTCTAGTTCAGTTCTAGTTCAGGTTCATGTTCTAATTCAGGTTCTAGTTCAGGTTCTAGTTCAGGTTCTACTTCTAGTTCAGGTTCTAGTTCAGTTCTAGTTCAGGTTCTAGTTCAGGTTCTAGTTCAGGTTCTAGTTCAGGTTGTAGTTCAAGTTCTAGTTCAGGTTCTACTTCAGAATCTAGTTCAGGTTCTACTTCAGGTTCTATTTCAGGTTCTAGTTCAGGTTCTAGTTCAAGTTCAGGTTCTAGTTCAGTTCTAGTTCAGGTTCTAGTTCAGGTTGTAGTTCAAGTTCTAGTTCAGGTTCTAGCTCAGGTTCTAGTTCAGGTTCTAGCTCAGGTTTTAGTTCAGGTTCTAGTTCAAGTTCAGGTTCTAGTTCTAGTTCAAGTTCTAGTTCAATTCTATTTCAGTTCTAGTTCAGTTTTAGTTCAGTTCTAGTTCAGTTCTAGTTCAGTTCTAGTTCAGTTCTAGTTCAGTTCTAGTTCAGTTCTAGTTCAGTTCTAGTTCAGTTCTAGTTCAGTTCTAGTTCAGTTCTAGTTCAGTTCTAGTTCAGTTCTAGTTCAGTTCTAGTTCAGTTCTAGTTCAGTTCTAGTTCAGTTCTAGTTCAGTTCTAGTTCAGTTCTAGTTCAGTTCTAGTTCAGTTCTAGTTCAGTTCTAGTTCAGTTCTAGTTCAGTTCTAGTTCAGTTCTAGTTCTAGTTCAGTTCTAGTTCAGTTCTAGTTCAGTTCTAGTTCAGTTCTAGTTCAGTTCTAGTTCAGTTCTAGTTCAGTTCTGGTTCAGTTCTAGTTCAGTTCTAGTTCAGTTCTTGTTCAGTTCTAGTTCAGGTTGTAGTTCAGGTCCTAGTTCTAGTTCAGGTTCTAATTCAGGTTCTAGTTCAGTTCTTGTTCAGTTCTAGTTCAGGTTGCAGTTCAGGTCCTAGTTCTAGTTCAGGTTCTAATTCAGGTTCTAGTTCAGGTTCTAGTTCAAGTTCTAGTTCAGGTTATAGTTCAGGTTCTAGCTCAGGTTCTAGCTCAGGTTCTAGTTCAGGTTCTAGCTCAGGTTTTAGTTCAAGTTCAGGTTCTAGTTCAGTTCTAGTTCAAGTTCTAGTTCAATTCTAGTTCAGTTCTAGTTCAGTTTTAGTTCAGTTCTAGTTCAGTTCTAGTTCAGTTCTAGTTTAGTTCTAGTTCAGTTCTAGTTCAGTTCTAGTTCAGTTCTAGTTCAGTTCTAGTTCAGTTCTAGTTCTATTTCAGTTCTAGTTCAGTTCTAGTTCAGTTCTAGTTCAGTTCTAGTTCAGTTCTAGTTCAGTTCTAGTTCAGTTCTAGTTCAGTTCTAGTTCAGTTCTAGTTCAGTTCTAGTTCAGTTCTAGTTCAGTTCTAGTTCAGTTCTAGTTCAGTTCTAGTTCAGTTCTAGTTCAGTTCTAGTTCAGTTCTAGTTCAGTTCTAGTTCTAGTTCAGTTCTAGTTCAGTTCTAGTTCAGTTCTAGTTCAGGTTCTAGTTCAGGTTCTAGTTCAGGTTCTAGTTCAGGTTCTAGTTCATGTTCTAGTTCAGGTTCTAGTTCAGGTTCTAGTTCAGGTTGTACTTCAGGTTCTAGTTCAGTTCTAGTTTAGGGTCTAGTTCAGGTTCCAATTCATGTTCTAGTTCAGGTTCTAGTTCAGTTCTAGTTCAGTATTAGTTCAGTTCTTGTTTAGTTTTAGTTCCGTTCTAGTTCATTTAATTCTTTAATAATTCCAAATTGTCTCACCAGCAAATCAATAAAATTTAATTCTATTTTATGCTAATTTTAATACATGTTCGTATTATGAAACCCAACAAAAATAGAAATTGTGAATAATGAAGGAAAGAAGAAAACAAAAATTGGAATTATTTAACAGAAAAAAGTCAGCGACGTCATTAACTTCATGATCATCATCATCATTATCTGTATTACATTTTGTTGTGTTATTTGGCGTATAGTCTGGCTCTTTCATTTGTTTTCTTGCGTTTTTTTTTTTTTTTTTTAATTTTCATGCACCACTTACAATATTTACTCCGTTTTCTTTTAACACTCTAAAATAATCACACCATAAAAGAAGTAAGATGCAGTATTTGTAAAGACAGAGGAGGGACGGACATAAACACTTTGCTCTATATTACTTTGTTAGCATATAAAAAAGGGGATTATTATTACGCTGTGTATATTTAGTTGGGTCTGGATTCGGTTTCGATGGTGCCAAGCAGTCTGTTGTTGAAGCCTATACAACAGCAACAACAATAATAATTAGTTGGTGTTGTTTTTGTTTGTAAACTGTGATGTCTGGTATTGTTTTGCTTGCTACTGCCTGCTGATATTCTGCGAGCATCACAATTTTAAATATAATTCGTATACAAAAGCAAATGTTTGTAATATCCCAGTAGTTCTGGGCGTCTGTCCCGAACTAGTGATTTTACAATTTACAGTGACTACACTCTCGATTACTTAGGGACACTTAAGTGACGATTGACTTCACGTCAGATTACCTGGGATTTATAAAGTAACCAATTGACTTATCTTTGCATAAGTGTCAGATGACGCACAATATTTATATATAGAGTCAGTCAGTAACAATTATTGTCTCCAAGGGATACATTGAGTACTTGTAAAACTGCTGGAATGATTTCATATAAATATATTGAATGAATAAATGTGTGTTAAAGTGTATGCATGTGTTTGTTAAGCAAATTAACCTTAACCCTGACTGACTGTTAAAGCATGTACAGTAGAAAATGTATAAATAAAATGATGTAAAAAACTAAAAAAAAAAACAGACGTAGAATTAAATATAAAGTAAAATACACTAAAATTTGTTTATGCTCTGGCAGAGAGCTGAGCGGAACGACAACGATGAAGACAATTATTGTCATTTATGCCTTTGAATGTTTGTAATGTAGTGTAACGGCTTGAGGCCAGAATTTAACCCCTTAAGAGGGGACATTTTGGAATGTTTCATTTTCTACACACACAAACTAGACTACAAAATTGCATAAAAAAAATTTGGAAAAAGTTAATCCGTTAATTTGTTGATATTACTATGTGTTTGTTGGAACCACACTTTCTGATCATATTAAAGAGCCTACAAACATTAATTCAAAATCATCATCTCATTCAAGAAACCAGAGGAAATTCATCTGCCAACACCACGTTCATGCCATAGTCTCTTATGTGTCAGCAACGTTTGTATTTAGACTACATTTTTTGATTTAATTGCACACTCTGTCACCTAAATTCGTTTTTAATTCATTTCAAGCATGACTGATCATTACATTCAGACAATAAAATGTTTGTAGAAGTTTATTTTCTTTAACGTTTTGTGTTGATTTTATGAGCCGAAGAAATTTGAAACCTTTTTTTTTAATTTTATTTAATTTAAGCTGAACTAAAAATAATTTACTTATGCATGAAGTGTAAAGATATAAAAGTTGTAGACTAACAAAAAAAATTAAAAGAAAAATAAAAATCATGTTAAAGAAGGTCACTGGTGTTTGGTTTCCTTAACTGAAGAGTGAGTATTTGTTTGTTTTTTAGTTGTTTTATTGTTTCTCTTTAGCTTTAGGTTTAATAAAGCGAAAACTGAAACTTTTCATTATAAATCTAATCAGTGCATTACAAAAGTTTAGAAGAAAAGAGAAAAAACAAAAAAAATATATATTTTTTTATCGTAAAGTTTTTTTTGGAAAATCCGGTATTATTTGATTTAAAAGAAATTCAAATGAAGTTTAATTGATAACAGATAGCAAGAGATGTTTTTTCATACTTCTTTTAAATATCAATTTATTTAAAGGTAAATAGTACTTAGTTCTAGAACTGAACTATATCTGAACATGAAGTACTTAGTTTTAATTTTGTTCAAAGTTTAATGTTAATATTTTTATTAAATGTTGCCTTGAGTTTTATTAATATTCCTCATACACATAATAACTCATAATATTAATATTCTCTTTAGTACATAATATAATCCCATTTAAATTTTCTATTTATATGAATATAAAGTAATAGAAACAAAAACATTTTCAAAGACAACAATATCCTTTTTACCCTCTACAAACAACACTTTTATCTTAACAAAAATAAAAACAAACCAAAAAAAAAAGAAACAATAACGCTTATAATTATTAAATGCATAAACGTGTCTTTGCATAAATTAATAATTCTCTTTTGCAAAGCAAAATCAGATACGAGTAACTAGAGTACACAGCTTTAAGTAAACATAACAAAAGTATCTTAATCAACAAAAAAAAAAAAAAATGTCCCCAAAGAACTAAATAAAAGAAGTCTCTGCTCATACAGAACAATATTTTCAACAAATAAAGAAAATTGTTCATATGGTAACAAAGGGTGGCAAAGCACTAGTATCTAAAGTAAATCTACTTCTCTGCACCTTCTTTCTAGAACACTGTTTGTGATTATTCAAAGATATTAAAGGATAGAAACTTTTTTTTTGAGACTTTTCTGTAGACAAAAGACATTTATGAGTTAAAACAAAAGACAAGAAAGACCAAAGGTATAATAACCCAAAATGATAAAAAGCCTGAAGGTTTCCATTCTTAACAAAAATGCTGAATTGTAAAGAAGTATAACAAAAAAAAAAGCTAAAGTAGAACATAAAGTTAGCAGGGTAAGATAAAAATAAATTTGTACATAAAGGATTAGTTTAATTGAAAAGAAACAGAAAAGGACGAACATTTACAACCTAACCTAAACCTAAGCTAAATCTAAGTTAAACCTAACCTAAACCTAACTTAAACCTAACCTAAACCTAACCTAACCTAACCTAACCTAGCCTAGCCTAACCTAACCTAACCTAACCTAACCTAAACCTAACCTAACCTAAACCTAAACCTAAACCTAAACCTAACCTAACCTAACCTAAACCTAAACCTAACCTAAACCTAACCTAACCTAACCTAAACCTAACCTAACCTAACCTAACCTAACCTAACCTAACCTAACCTAACCTAACCTAAACCTAAACCTAACCTAACCTAAACCTAAACCTAACCTAACCTAACCTAACCTAACCTAACCTAAACCTAACCTAACCTAAACCTAAACCTAAACCTAACCTAACCTAACCTAAACCTAACCTAAACCTAACCTAAACCTAAACCTAAACCTAAACCTAAACCTAAACCTAAACCTAAACCTAAACCTAAACCTAACCTAACCTAACCTAAACCTAACCTAACCTAAACCTAACCTAAACCTAACCTAAACCTAACCTAACCTAAACCTAACCTAAACCTAACCTAACCTAAACCTAACCTAAACCTAAACCTAACCTAAACCTAACCTAAACCTAACCTAAACCTAACCTAAACCTAACCTAAACCTAACCTAAACCTAACCTAAACCTAACCTAAACCTAACCTAAACCTAACCTAAACCTAACCTAAACCTAACCTAAACCTAACCTAAACCTAACCTAAACCTAACCTAAACCTAACCTAAACCTAACCTAAACCTAACCTAAACCTAACCTAAACCTAACCTAAACCTAACCTAACCTAAACCTAAACCTAAACCTAAACCTAAACCTAAACCTAACCTAAACCTAACCTAAACCTAACCTAACCTAACCTAACCTAACCTAAACCTAACCTAAACCTAACCTAAACCTAACCTAAACCTAACCTAAACCTAACCTAAACCTAACCTAAACCTAACCTAAACCTAACCTAAACCTAACCTAAACCTAACCTAAACCTAACCTAAACCTAACCTAACCTAAACCTAACCTAAACCTAACCTAAACCTAACCTAAACCTAACCTAAACCTAACCTAAACCTAACCTAAACCTAACCTAAACCTAAACCTAACCTAACCTAACCTAAACCTAACCTAAACCTAACCTAAACCTAACCTAAACCTAACCTAAACCTAACCTAAACCTAACCTAAACCTAACCTAAACCTAACCTAAACCTAACCTAAACCTAACCTAAACCTAACCTAAACCTAACCTAAACCTAACCTAAACCTAACCTAAACCTAACCTAAACCTAACCTAAACCTAACCTAAACCTAACCTAAACCTAACCTAAACCTAACCTAAACCTAACCTAAACCTAACCTAAACCTAACCTAACCTAAACCTAACCTAAACCTAACCTAAACCTAACCTAACCTAACCTAAACCTAACCTAAACCTAACCTAAACCTAACCTAAACCTAACCTAAACCTAACCTAAACCTAACCTAAACCTAACCTAAACCTAACCTAAACCTAACCTAAACCTAACCTAAACCTAACCTAAACCTAACCTAAACCTAACCTAAACCTAACCTAAACCTAACCTAAAGTCAATCTTAAGTACTAATTACCAGAATCTTAACCTTGTATAGTAGGCATGCGTACGTGACGCTGTGCACATTTTCTTTCCTCTAATCCCAAAAGTTCTAGCAGACAGTCCCGAACTAGTGATTTTACCCAAATAAATATACAAGATAAACGGGAAAATATATTGATTTTCACATCTTTTTTTTTTTTTTTTGTTCATCTTTACTTTTACGGATATGTATTACTACAGAACTTATTTTTGTAAGTTTTTAAAGGCCGAATTGTTGGATTTGTTTTTGTTCTTGGATTTGTGTCTTTTTTTCTAGAGGGGGAAAAAACTTTACTCTAGTGTATTTAAGTGTGGAAGCAAACCAGCTGCTGATGGCTTAATTCAGTTGTTTGTAGGTCCTTTGGAGAGTATAGCATATATTACTTGTTTGTAGACCTTTTGTGAGGCAGTTTTTCATGTAAGGCTGTAACAAGCATGGACTTTGTGGCATGAACTTTAAACAAATAATATGAAATTTATATAAAAATCGATATTTTATGGGAAATATGAGTGATCACAGATTATTTTCTTTTTTCCTCTAGGACCTCTTAATAACGATCTATGAGTGATTTTAGATTTTTCATATAAAATATGCGTGATCACAGATTATTGAACTTTTTCCTCTAGGACCTCTTGATGACGATCTATGAGTGATTTTAGCTTTTGCGTGTAAAAATCGATATTTGGTGGGAAATATGAGTGATCACATATTATTGTCCTTTTTCAGCTAGGACCTCTTGTTAACGATCTATGAGTGATTTTAGATTTTTCATATAAAAATTGTTATTTGGTGGGAAATATGAGTGATCACAGATTATTGTCCTTTTTCCTCTAGGACCTCTTGTTAACGATCTATGAGTTATTTTAGATTTTTCATATAAAAATCGATATTTGGATGGAAATATGAGTGATCGCAAATTACTGTCTTTTTTCCGCTACGTCCTCTTGTTAACCTGATATTTTGGGGGAAAATTGAGTGATCACGGATTATTGTCCTTTTTCCTCTATGACCTCTTGATAACGATCTATGAGTGATTATTGTCCTTTTCCCTCTAGAACCTTTTGTTAACGATCTATGAGTTATTTTAGATATAAAAATCGATATTTGGTGGAAAAAATGAGTGATCACGGATTATTGTCCTTTTCCCTCTAGGACCTCTTCTATGAGTTATTTTAGATTTTTCATATAAACATCGATATTTGGTGGGAAATATAAGTTATCACAGATTATTGTCCTTTTTCCTCTAGGACCGCTTGTTAACGATCTATAACCTAAACCTAAAGTCAATCTTAAGTACTAATTACCAGAATCTTAACCTAGTATAGTAGGCATGCGTACATGACGCTGTGCACATTTTTTTCCTCTAATCCCAGAAGTTCTAGCAGACAGTCCCGAACTAGTGATTTTACCCATAATTTACGATCGGAACTAATGACTTCAATAGCTACGTGACTAGTTATTTTAACTCGTGCATGTCCTAAGCATGCGGTCAATTGACCTTTTTTGACTACAATGAGACTGTCTAATAGCTGGTGCAAAGTAGTCAACGTATTGGATTCACATACTAGTTAAATAGCTTCAGTTACCTTACTAGCTATCTAACTAAAAATTAACTGTATGAGAATTATATCAACATAAGTTGTATAAAACCAGTTTGAATGAATTACTCACAAAACGTTTAAAGTGACTACACTCCAGATTACTTAGAGACACTTAAGTGACAATTGTCTTCACGCTAGATTACCTGGGATGTATAAAGTAACCAATTGTCTTCTCTCTGCACAACAAATTTGTCAAATGACCAAAATATATAAATAGGAGTATAAGCATTAGAGTTCTTTTGGTGACCAGGTCACTTCATTTGTTTTTCGGGTATCACCATTTTTTTTAAGGTTTTTGCATAAATAAAAATAATAGCGTATTTTTTTTGAAAATGTTCACTCCTTTTCCCACTAGGACCTCTTGCTAACGATCTATCAGTGATTTTAGATTTTTCATATAAAATTCGATATTTGCTGGGAAATATGAGTGCTCACAGACCTAAACTAAAAGCTAAACCTAACACTAACCTAACCTATACTTAACCTAAACCTAATCTAATCCTAACCTTAACTGCTTACTTAAAACCTGTTTTACTTATCTGGAGCTCCTTTTTTCTAAATAATTTCTTTAATACATTTAATTGTATCAAAGCATAATTCCATTATTCTTTATCATTTATATTTATCCTTGTTGTTGTTTTTCTCTCTTATCAAATTTAATCATGTTATAAATAAATTAAACTACAAAAATGTAGAAAATTTCATAATAATTTTTTTAATATTTTTTTGTTTTCTTTCCATTTATTTGCAGAGTCACGAGCATACATTTTGCAAGAACCAAAAGTGGAATCTTTTAAAATCAGCCAGTAAAGCAAAACTATAAAGGAGCAGGCAAATCTGATACAAAAAAAAAAGAAATATATAAAGATACCAAAAGGATATTTATATAGAGATGAAAAAACAACAATAGTAAGGAAAATAACTGAACTACTGCTAATGGTAAGTTTATTTTTACTGTATGTTTTTAATAAAATAAAAAAAAAGTTTTTCTAAAAACTAGAAGTACATGATATACTTACAACAAAAAAGAGAAAAAAAATGCATACATGTTTCTTTCAGTAAAGAAGTAACAAAAGACTTTAGTATGGGTTAGAAAACTCTAGTCAAAACGAGTAGTACTGCAAATCATACAAATATTTGTGAGAGTTTTGTTCGATTTTTGCTTCAATTTAATAAATATTATTTATTTGTTATAAGGGAAATTAAATAGTGTCTATTTTGCAAAAATCTGTGAATATTATATTTTTTTTATTACGGAAAGACCCATATGTTGGCATTTTTTTTTATTGGTAGTAAGCATTTTACTGTTTTCTTTTTTTGTTTGTTAAATTCTTAAGATTTATCTGTGGTAGTTTTTGTGTCTAGGTGTTCATATGTCTGTTTATTTTTTCCTAATGTCCTTTAAGAACCATGCAAACAAATCTTGTTTTATACTTCTTAGGTTTGTATAGCCAAATAAATGTACAAGATAAACGGGAAAATATATTGATTTTCACATATTTTTATTTTTTTTTTTTTTTGTTCATCTTTACTTTTACGGATATGTATTACTACAGAACTTCTTTTTTTAACTTTGTAAAGGACGAATTGTTGGATTTGTTTTTGTTCTTGGATTTGTGTCTATTTTTTCTGGAGGGGAAAAAAACTTTACTCTATTGTATTTAAGTGTTGAAGCAAACCAGCTGATGTTGGCTTATTTCAGTTGTAGGTCCTTTGGAGAGTATAGCATATATTATTTGTTTGTAGACCTTTTGTGAGGCAGTTTTTCATGTAAGTCTGTAACAAGCATGGACAATTTATATATGAACTTTAAACAAAAAAGTACTTTTTGGTGCATAAAATAAAAATTAGCTTTGTAAGCAGTAGGGATGTCGTTCGAATAATCGAGGAATAATATAAAATTTATATAAAAATCTATATTTTGTGGGAAATATAAGTGATCACAGATTATTGTCCTTTTTCCACTAGGACCTCTTAATAACTATCTATGAGTGAATAAAGATTTTTCATATAAAAATCATATAAAAATCGATATTTGGTAGGAATATGAGTGATCACGGATTATTGTGCTTTTTCCTCTAGGACCTCCTGTTAATGATCTGTGAGTGATTTTAGATTTCTCATATAAAAATCGATATTTTGTGGGAAAAATGAGTGATCACAGATTATTGTCCTTTTTCCTCTGGGACCTCTCGCTAACGATCTATGAGTGATTTTAGATTTTGCATATAAAAATCGATATTTGGTGGGAAATATAAGTGATCACAGATTATTGTCCTTATTCCTCTAGGACCTCTTAATAACGACATATGACTGTTTTTATGTAAAAATCGATATTTGGTTGAGAAATATGAGTGATCACAGATTATTGTCCATTTCCCTCTAATACCTCTTGTTAACGATCTATGAGTGATTTTAGATTAAAATCGATATTTGGTGGGAAATATAAGTGATCACAGACTATTGTCATTTTGCCTCTACGGCCTCTTGTTAACGATCTATGGGTGATTTTAGATTTTTCATATAAAAATCAATATTTAGATTTTTCATATAAAATTTTATATTTTGGGGGAAAATTGAGAGATCACGGATTATTGTTCTTTTTCCTCTATGACTTCTTAATAACGATCTATGAGTGATTTTATATTTTTCATACAAAAATCGGTATTTAGTGGGAAATATAAGTGATCACAGATTATTGTCCTTTTTCCTCTAGGACCTCTTGATAACGATCTATGAGTGATTTTAGATTTCTCATATAAAAATCGATATTTTGTGGGAAAATGAGTGATCACAGATTATTGAACTTATTTCTCTTGGACCTCTTAAAAACGATCTATGAGTGATTTTAGATTTCTCATATAAAAATCGATATTTGGTGGGAAATATGAGTGATCACAGATTATTGTCCATTTCCCTCTAATACCTCTTGTTAACGATCTATATATAAGTGATTTTAGATTATTCATATAAAAATCAGTATTTAGATTTTTCATATAAAAATGGATATTTTGTGGGAAAATTGAGTGATAATGGATTATTGTTCTTTTCCTCTATGACTTCTTAATAACGATCTATGAGTTGTTTTAGATTTTTCATATAAAAATCAATATTTGGTGGAAAATATCAGTGATAACAGATTATTGTCTTTTTTCCTTTAGGACCTCTTATTAACGATCTATAAGCGATTTTTCATATAAAAATCGATATTTGGTGGGAATTATGAGTGATCAAGGATTATTGTCCTTTTTCCTCTAGGACCTATTGATAACGATCTATGAGTGATTTTAGATTTCTCATATAAAAATCGATATTTCGTGGGAAATATGAGTGATCACAGATTATTGTCCATTTTCCTCTAGAACCTCTATATATGAGTGATTTTAGATTTTTCATATTAAAGTCTATATTTGGTGGGAAATATGAGTGATCACTGGTTATTGTCCTTTTTGGTCGAGGACCTCTTTATAACGATCTGTGACTGATTTTAAATTTTTCATATAAAAATCGATGTTTGGTGGGAAATATGAGTGATCACATATTATTGTCCTTTTTCCTTTAGGACCTCTTTATAACGATCTGTGAGTGCTTTTGGATTTCTCTTATAAAAATCGATATTTGGGGGATCACAGATGGGGGATCACAGATTATTGTCCTTTTTCATCTAAGACCTCTTTATAACGATCTGTGAGTGATTTTAAATTTTTCATATAAAAATCGATGTTTGGTGGGAAATATGAGTGATCACATATTATTGTCCTTTTTCCTTTAGGACCTCTTTATAACGATCTGTGAGTGCTTTTGGATTTCTCTTATAAAAATCGATATTTGGGGGATCACAGATGGGGGATCACAGATTATTGTCCTTTTTCATCTAAGACCTCTTGTTAACGATCTATGGGTGATTTTAGATTTCTGTATAAAAATCGATATTTGGTGGGAAATATGAGTGATCACAGATTATTGTCCTTTTTTCTCTAGGACTTCTTGTTAATGCTCTATGAGTGGTTTTAGAGTTTTCATATAAATATTAATATTTGGTGGGAAATATAAGTGATCACAGATTATTGTCGAGTTATGATCGATATTAGATTTTTCATATAAAAATCTAATTTTGATGGGAAATATGAGTGATCACTAATTTTCATTATTTTCGTTCTAGGACCTTTCGTTTACGAATTATAAGCAATTTTAGATATTTTGGAATTTTCATTATAAAAATCGATATTTGGTGGGAAATATGAGTGATCACAGATTATTGTCCTTTTTCCTCTAGGACCTCTTTTTAACGATCTATGACTGTTTTTTGAGTTTTCATGAAAAAATCGATATTTGGTGGGAAATATGAGTGATCACAGATTATTGTCCTTTTTCCTCTAGGACCTCTTTTTAATGATCTATGAGTGATTTAAGATTTTTTCATATAAATACTAATATTTTGTGGGAAGTATGAGTGATCACAGATTATTGTCCTTTTTCCTCTAGGACCTCTTGAAGACGATCTATGAGTGAATTTAGATTTTGCGTGTAAAAATCGATATTTGGTGGGAAATATAAGTTATCACAGATTATTGTCCTTTTTCCTCTAAGGCCTCTTGTTAATGATCTATGAGTGATTTAAGATTTTTCATATAAAAATTAGTATTTTGTAGGAAAATTGAGTGATCACGGATTATTGTCCTTTTTCCTCTAGGACCTATTGTTAACGATTTATGATCGATTTTAGATTTCTCATATAAAAATCGATATTTTGTGGGAAATATGAGTGAACACAGATTATTGTCCTTTTTCCTCTAGGACCTCTTTTTAATGATCTATGAGTGATTTTAGATTTCTCATATAAAAATCGATATTTTGTGGGAAATATGAGTGAACACAGATTATTGTCCTTTTTCCTCTAGGACCGCTTGATGACGTTCTAGGAGTGATTTTAGATTTTGCATACAAAAATCGATATTTGGTGGGAAATATAAGTGATCACAGATTATTGTCCTTATTCCTCTAGGACCTCTTAATAACGATATATGACTGTTTTTTGATTTTTCATATAAAAATCCATATTTGGTGGAAAGTATGAGTGATCACAGATTATTGTCCTTTTTTCTCTAGGACTTAATAGCGACATATGAATCATTTTAAATTTTGATATATTTGGTGGGAAATATGAGTGATCACAGATTATTGTCTTTTTTCCTTTAGAACCTCTTATTAATAATCTAAGAGAGATTTTAGATTTGTCATATAAAGATCGATATTTGATGGGAAATATGAGTGATCACAGATTATTGTCCTTTTTCCTCTAGGACTTCTTGTTAATGATCTATGAGTGATTAAGACTTTTCATATAAATATTGATATTTTGTGGGAAATATGAGTGATTACAGATTATTGTCTTTTTTCCTCTAGGACCTCTTTTTAACGATCTATGAATAATTTTAGATTTTGCATATAAAAATCGATATTTGGTTGAGAAATATGAGTGATCACAGATTATTGTCCCTTTTCCTCTAGGACCTCTTGTTAACGATTTATGAGTTATTTTAGGGTTTTTTTTTAAATCAATATTTGGTGTGAAATATGAGTGTTCACAGATTTCTGTCCTTTTTGCTCTAGGACATATTGATAACGATCTATGAGTGATTTTAGAATTTTCATTTAAAAATCGATATTTGGTGGGAAATATGAGTGATCACAGATTATTGTCCTTTTTCTTTTAGGACCTCTTGTTAACGATCTATGAGTGATTTTAGATTTCTCATATAAAAATCGATATTTGGTGGGAAATATAAGTGATCACTATTATTGTCCTTTTTCCTCTAGGAGCACTTGTTAATGATCACAGAGTATTGTACTATCAGTAGTTTTACTCTTTATGTTTTTATAACCTTTACCATGAGTGGCAAGGGTATATACAAGATTGTCATTCCGTTTGTAATTTCTACAATGGGTCAAAATCGGGAAAATAATTTTTTAACCCGAATATTTTTTTTACCACAAAAAATTTTATTTTAATAATTTTTTTTCAATAATAAATTTAAAAATTTTTTTTTTAAAAATTTGGAAAAAAAAATTAAAAAAATAATTTCGAAAAAAAATTTTTTTTTTTTAAATTTT
Source organism: Calliphora vomitoria (assembly GCA_942486065.2). NCBI lineage: Eukaryota > Metazoa > Arthropoda > Insecta > Diptera > Calliphoridae > Calliphora > Calliphora vomitoria. Next base: position 9,007,287 of record OW818030.2, on the reverse strand, counting down.
GAAAACAATTTGAAAAAAAAAGAAATTAAAATTTTGTTTTCCTGAAAATATATACTAAAATCTAGTTATAGGCTCATTAAAAAGCATTTTTTTAATAATTTCAAATTTTGTTTACTGTAGCGGATGATTAATATTAATTATGGGGTATTGATACAAAATCGCTTATAACTTGGGATGTAGTTAACATTTGTAAAAAGATTAAATGTTTTCGAAAAGCCAAGAATATAAGCTTATGTTTGATAGAAAAGTTAATGACTAAGTCAGTGAAATCAGCAAAAGAAATAGCAAAAAATTTTTTTTTTTTTATTAAAAAAAATTAAAATTTTGTTTAGTTACTGTGTATTACATTAAATTGAGAATCTATTGGACTCTTGCAGATGTATAATAAATAAGTACTTCTAGAGTACAAAAATATAATAAATCGGCCCATATTAAACGGCATATAATAGTCATTAAATCCGTAAAAGCAAATTCTTACCAATTTTTGGCTGCAAAATTGCTAAAAGAGTGATATTTTTCCCTCCCTGGTATTGTTTATAATTTGGATTATTTTGTTGCAGGTGTCAGCTGTAGTTTCAGTTTATAAAAAAAGTTTTTTTTTATTGTGGTTTTTTTACATTTACTACTACTGTATGTTTTATTTTAAAGCCTGAATAACACTAGAAATTATGTTAACATATTACTTTGGCTCACATTGGAATACATACTCATAAAAACACACATAAACATGTCCTTGTTTTCTTGCAGTAGACTCTTAAACCAGCAACAACACATACAGTATGTATGTACCCTCAATTGGAGATGAGAGTTTTAGAGATGGGTTTAAGGAATTGTTTTCTATTTATTTAGTTTTACTTGCCAGCAACTGGCCCAATATGTAGTAGTGGTCATTGGGCCAGTTGCTGGTTGTTGGAGTTTATTTTACACTTTATGAGCATCATGTTTGTGAGGGGGTTTCCTTAGTTCTGGGTTTGTTTTCTGTCTTTTTTTTTTTTTTGTGTGTTCGTTTAAAACCATGTGTAGTTTTTACTTCCTTTTCATATGAGTTTATCATGTTGTTTTAGATTTTGTTTGAATTTTTTGTGCTCTAGTCTGGTAGAAAAAATAAACATGGAAAAATTCTTGGCAATGTCTATTTGTGGCTTTTAGAGTTATGATTTATTTAACAATATTGTTTATGAATTTGTTTTGCCCAAATGAAAAAAAAAAAAGATGAAGAAAAAAAAATATGATGATGAACAGGAAACGGAACATAAATTTTGAATTTAGTTTAGGAAACCAAATAAAAAAAGGAAGTTTAAATTTAAAATGAAATTTAACAGAATCTTATGTTTTTTAAGAGAATTTTTGTAATAATTTATAATGGTTTATGTCGTATTTAAACTGGGCTCCATTGTGTGCAGACGTTTTAGACACTTACAACTTCCTTTTGTGTTATCTAGAGTTTTTTAAAGATCGCATTAGTTATTTGGAAGTTCTAAGATTCTGGCAATTAAAGACGATTTGACCCACAGTTTTAGTATACATTTCGTTATTTTTACATTTGTGCCTTAAATTATAGCCTCATCTTTTCATCTTACCTTTCAAATTATCTAAAATCTATATATTTATATAGAAGAGTAACGTTACTGAGTGACTGACTGACTCATCATAGCTCTTCCCAAACGTCAAATGGTAGAGACATGACATTTGGACTAAACGTTCCCCTCTCTCTACCCTAAGAAGGGATTTTTGGAAATCCGAAGGTGTAGAGGGTAAAAACGGATAAAATCTGTAACCTTATATCTTCTAAACTAAAATATTTTTCCCAATACCCCTCTTGGGATCTTATGACTTCCAAAAAGCATGTCCATCTTACTCGATTCGCTGCTGCTGTTATTTCGCGCCTTTCCACGTAAGGCTTTGGAGTATCGTGCATTTCCAGGTGTTCTTGGGTCGACCATGGCTTGATGAGCCTTTAGGATTTTACTCTATCGTCATACTTGTAATCCGATTTACCTCCATTTTCTGCGTTTAATTTGCCTTAGTATGGGTTGGTAAAGTTCAAGAGATCCGTTTTGTTGATGTTGTTGGGCCAGAATATTCTGCATATGATTCTAAGGCACTTGTTGATGAATACTTGGAGTTTTTGCGTCTGTACAACAGAGAAAACTTTATATATATATTGAATATTCTGAGCTTGGTTCGTTTGGATATTTGCGAGCTTCTCTATACGAATGCTAATCTCGCTCTGTTGAGTCTGATGCGTCTATTATTGTCACTATATGCGGAAACTATCCCCGCATTCAACTGGTTCGCCCTGTTTGCGGCATTACAATAGATGGGGTATCTTTTGAACGTGGTGTTTGTATGTCAATTTGAATAGTACAAATCTGTCATTTATTTTCTTTTAGTTATTGAACATTACAGTGTAAATAACTGAGTTTTTTTTTTTTCTTCGAAAATGTCGAATTTAGCACCAACAAAGGGAAGCTTTTCTTTAATTTAAAAAAAGTGCCGCTGAAGCACACCGACTGCTCATCGAGGCTTATGGTGAATGCGATTCATCCGTTTCAACTTGCGAAATATGGCTTGTACGCTTCAGAAGTGGTGATTTTGACACGGAAGTCAAATATCGCCCAGACCAGTCAAAAAAGTTTAAAGAAGATTGTTGTCAAACTCAACAGTAGCTTACAAAATCATTGGCTTCCTACTCCAGCAGAAATTTTAAAACGTTTGCCAGCAGCAGTATTCATCCAAAAGCAGGGAAAGTGGGTAGCATTCGAATTGAAGCCGAGAGATTTTGCAAATCTAAAATGCTGCTTGAACGCTATAAAAGGAAATCATTTTTGCACCGAATCATTACTTTTGATGAAAAATGGATACATTACAATAACCCGAAGCGTAAGAGATCGTACGTGAAAGCAGTGGTTGGAAAGTTTTGCCACACGGGGCTTTTAGTCCAGATCTTGCCCCGTCCGACTATTATTTGTTTCGGTTGCTGCAGAACGCTCTTTCTAGGATACGTTTCACTTTGGAACAGAGTATCCGAAATTGGCTTGATTTGTTCTTGTCCTCAAAAGATGAGCTCGGAATCTATTTGTTGCCAGAAAGATGGGAAAATGTCATAGCTAGCAATGACCAATACTTTGAATACATTTATATTGGTACAAATGTTTTAAAATAAAAGCTAAAGATTTCAAAAAATTACGCATTTTTAAGTCATGCACCCAATAGAATGATGTTCTCTGTGCTAACATTGTTTATTCTCATGGCTTTCATTTTCATTGTGCTTTAGTCATTCCAGACATCTTAGTTTCGCTTGCATGTTGGAGATTTTGTGCGACAATAGATAAATATAGTCCGCATAATCCAAATCCTCGAGTTAGAGTCAGAGACTCCATGTAATTCCTCTTCTCTCTAAACAGACTTCATCGAGCACGATGGTGAACAGTTGAGATGATAAAGGTCAACCGTGTTTTACTCCAGCGTCAGTATGAAATGATTGGCTGATAATCCCGTTGTAAAGAACTGAGCGTTCTGTATACTCGTACATATCTCTGATCATAACAGTTTAGGAGTGATCACAGAGCAGTCTGTAGAATGGAGATTGAGAAGGTTTTTCACACCCTAAATCACGCAGCAATACGGAACGCATTAGAATGTAAAGGTTTACCACCCAAGCTAATAAGTCTCATCAAAGATCTATATTAAAACGCTACATGTCGTACTCTTCACAAACAACAACTGAGCAACAAAATAAACATTAATTCCGATGTACGGCAAGGGTGTCTCCTCTCCCTTTTAACTGCATACTTGACGTAATAATGGATAAGGCACAAGCTCATAAAAGGGAATTTCATGGGGTCTTCAATGCAGAGTGGAGAAACTTTACTACACTGGTAGCATTTGCCTACGTACTCACACTTTTTAGACAATCTAAATTATCACTAGTCCAGGAAACTGCATCATACGTTGGCTTGAAAATAAATAACAGCAAGACAAAAATAATGGGAATAATGACCAAACATTAACCGTTCCGAATCAATAGCTAGACGAAGTAGTATCATTCTGTTACTTGGGAAGTATATTGGATAAAGGTGTACACAGAGAAAACAGATTCGTGATCGCAACCGAATTTGTTGCCAATCGAATGATTCGGTTGCACACATAGAATTTTTAGGTTCTACCAACCGAAAGTCAGTTGATAAAGACGAATTTCGATTGAAGTAACCAAACTTTTGTTACCCCTTCCAAAATTTTGTAGCCACAACTGAAAAATTCGGTTACTAAGGTAGAATCATTCGATTGGCAACAAATTCGGTTGCTATCACGACTCAGTTTTCTGTGTGTAGGTTCCAAAGCTGACATCTTCAGTAGCATGAACAAATACCGGCAAGCATTCAGACAACTCAATATATATCACGAAGGATTAAAGAAAGCTAAAGATATTTGTTTCGAATGTAAAATCCACACTGTTCTATGGATGCCAGACGTGGAATGCAGCACCACGTGACATACATTCCATACAAGTTTTTGTAACTAATTGCATGAGAAAGATTCTACGAATATTCTGTCCTAGAACAATCTCAAATTATTGTCTCTGGTCAGAAACAGATCAGTAACCTATCCAAATTGAAATCCGCAAACGCAAATGGAATTGTATATATTGATTCCTATGGCTCCAAGTTGGAACAAAGGGCCATAACGAAATTCTTCCATCGGGATCTGTCCTGTGCCATTAGTTTTATCTCAGACCAAGTCTTTCCTGTACTGCTAGTTTCGGATTCTAATTGCCTTCTCCAAGTGTTAGCAGGTCTCACTCTTCTTCGGCTGCCTTGAGGATTCCAGTCAACTGCCATCTTTGATATATCATCATGAGGTCTTCTCAAAATATGGCCAACCCAGCTCCATTTCCTCTTTGCAATTTCTATACGGATTGGAGTTTCGCCTGATCTTTGCCAGAGGTCTTTGTTGGAAACATTCGGCCAAAATGTTCGCAATATTTTTCGCAAGCAGCCCTTAAAAAATACTTGCAGGGATTGAATGTTGCTTGCAGGAATTGGATTGGACATATACTACGTAAAGAGCACAACGATCCATAGACTGGAACCCATAGGGCAGTCGACTTATTGGAAGACCATCACACACCTAGGGACGGTATATTGAAACTGAAATATCCCATGTACAGCTGCGTTGGAATGAAACTAGACATCGTGCCTCAGACCGAACTTATTGGAATAACTTTGTGACGGCCCTATGATCCTTGCAGGAGTAACAGAAACAAATATATATGTGTGTGCATCAGACAGAAGTTTAAATCAAACATAGGACGACTTTTTGGTACTTTTTCGTTTAAAAGTTAGTTTTTAAGACTTTTCTCAACTTTTTATTTAGTAAATATTTGTTAATTCTTATTTAAAATATGTTTTTTTTTTTGGTTAAATAAGAGTGTGTTGTCGTTAGGTGTCATATATTATTTTAAAACTACAAAATGTTTAACTTCTGCAGCAAAAGTTTTAACACATTCTTTAACTTTGAGATATTCTTTTTACATTTTTCTAATGTATTTACTCATTTATTAGACAAGAGTATAAAAGGGAAAGGAGTTTTAATCATTTTACATTAAATTTGTGTATGTTATATAACACACGCATATTAATAACCCAACAGAAAATGTTACTTATTAAAAATAATAAAGACGTATTAATTGAAATTTTTTTTTTTTTTGTTTTTTTGTTTTTTCATTAAAAAATTTTTAATATTTTGTTTAAATTATAACATTGCAGTTCAGTTTGCTTTTATTTTTGTATTGAAGAAATTTGTTTTCTCTGCATACTTCAATTTAAGTTATAAAAATCTCTTGATTTTCTTTATATATTCAAGATTTTAACGAAAACAAATTTTTGTTTACCCTGGCGTATGATTAATATTAATTAAGAGGTATAGTTAAAAAATTACTTATAACTTGAGAACTAAATAACATTTTGATAAAATTTAAAGGGATTTAGAAAGCCAGGACAATACTTTTAAATATGGAAGAAACTTAAATTAAAATGTTTTTTAATAAAACAACAAATCAGTTGGCAAAATAATTTTTCAGTTCTTAGGAAACTATTTTCAACTTTGTTTCTATTTTTTTGTATATAATTATGAAATGATTGCTGGGTATTTGTTGGTTGCCTAGTCAATTTGTTGTCTATGATATGACAAAATTTTATGCTGCATAGTTTAAATACTTTACACTAACAGCAGGGCATATCTGTCTAATGTATTTAAGTATGAATTGTAGGTATGTCTTGTACAATTGTCTCTTTGTTAGTAAAACTAGAAATTTTTAGTTTTTAATATAAAATACTCATACTAAGTGTGTTACATAAAATAAGTTCAATTTTGTGTGAATTTTTTTTATCTAAATATACTAAACTACATACAACTTTTGGAAAAGTTTAGGTTTTTTGCGTTTTTGTGTGTTTTTTATTTATTTTTTATTAAAGATAGAAAAGTTTTGTTGAGTAAACTTCTACATATATTACAATATTTGAAATGAATTTTGGTTTAGTTTTTTATTTCTACTTGTCGTATTTTTGTCTTTATTTTTTTTTTATCAAAACTCTGTATTACATTTCAGTTATATATATAAAATTGTATGAAGGAGAGTAAATGTGAGTGAGTAAATTTTGTTGTAGTCAATTTGTATAAATTATTTCCATTACATTTCATTTTTCCATTTTGTTTTTTTTTTTTAAGTTTTTGTTAGATGGTTTTAAGCAAAACAAAAAAAAAAACAAAAAAGTACAGAATTACAATATGTTTTTAAAAATGTTGTTTAAATAAAATTTTCTTTTTTTTGCTTTTTATATGTAAAATGAGTACTTTGTTTTATTATAAATGTAAATGGAGCTTACAGCTTTTTTTTTTCTAAATTCCCCCTTAAGTTAGAAAAAAGTTTGTGTGTTTTTTATACTTGTTTTATATTGATTATGCTAAATTTGCAAAATATTTGTTTAAATTGTAATTGTGTAATTTAATTTAAAAGTTTTTGTTTTGTTATGTATTCAAATAATCTGAAATTGTTTATTGTTTTCAAGGAATTTTTTATATTTTTTTTTATTTTATGTAAAGAGAAAATTGTGTAGGCTGATTTAATCAACAAAAATAAAGCAGTAAAGAGTTTATACTATTTAAACTATGTGTCGTATCATAGACAAGAACATTTATAGACAACCCAGAAATATCCAGCAATAAATTCTTTATAATTATTTAAATGAAGTAAGAAATCTTCAAAATTACTAAAAAATTAATTTTGTCTGAAAACTTTTTCCTTTACTAAAAGCAGTTTTCTTTAAATATATTTCATATTTTTTAACAATACCTTTTAATTAATATTAATCATACGCCAGAGTAAACCAAAATTAGTTTTTGTTTAAAATCATTTATATATAAAGTAAATCATGAGATTTTTATAACTAAAATTCAAGTACAGAGTGAAAACAAATCCCTGTAATTTTAAAACAATGGCAATGTGAACAAGAATGTTATAATTTAAGCAAAATACTGAAAGAAAAAAACAATTTTATTGAAAAATTAAAAAAAAAACCTTTGAAAATGTGGTTCTTTTGTTAAATAAACATATATTTATATTAAATACAAGAATTTTTTTTTAAGTTTTTAAAATTTAAAAAAAATATAAAAAAAAATTTCTAAATAAATAGGGACAATTTTTGTCTTCAAGTTTCATCCTTTTCTATTTTTTTTATTGTTAATTCTTAGCCTATTTTCCGGGCTTTCTAAATCCGTTTACATTTTTATAAAATGTAATTTAGTTTTAAAGTTATAAGACATTGTTTAACTATACCTATTAATTAATATTAATCATACGCCAGGGTAAACCAAAATTAGTTTTTGTTTTAAAACATTAATATATAAAGAAAATCATAAGATTTTTATAACTAGAATTAGAGTTAAGAGTGAAGGCAAATTCCGGAAAATTTTAAATGATTATAATTTTAGCAAAACATAGGAAGAAAAAAAAAAAAAAATTTTATTTAAAAATTTTAAAGAAAGTAAAATCTTTGATAATGTGGTTATTTAGTTAAATCAAAATATATTTACATTAAATACAAGAATTTAATTTCAAGATTTTAGTGAATCTCGTTTAAAATTTAAAAAAATAAAAAAAATTTTAATTTCCAAATAAATTATGTGGGGAAAATTCTTGTCTACAAGTTTCATACTTTTCTATTTTTTTATTTTAGTTCTTAGCCTATATTGCTGGCTTTTGAAATCCGTTGAAAGTTTTCTAAAACGTAATTTAGTTTTAAAGTTATAAGACATTGTTTAACTATACCTTTTAATTGATATTACTCATACGCCAGGGTAAACTTAAATTTGTTTTGTTTAAAAAATTTAATAGTTAAAGAAAAGCATGAGATTTTTATAACTAAAATTGGAGTATAGAGTGAAAGAATATTCCTGGAATTTTTTTTAATAATGACAATGTGAATTAAAATGATAGAATTTAAGAAAAATACTGACAGAAAAAAAAAATATTTTATTAAAAAATTTTAAAATTTGTAAAACCTTTTAAAATGTGGTTATTTTTTTAAATATATATATTTATATTAAATACAACAATTTAAAAATAGACTTCTTGAAAAGCTCCTTTAAAATTTCATAAAATATAAAAATTTTTAATTTATAAATAAATTTTGTGTGGAAAATTTTTCCTTTAATAAAAATTGTATTCTTTAAATATATTTTATTATTCTTAGCCTGTTTTCCTGGCTTTTTAAAACCATTTAAACTTTTCGAAAATCTAATTTAGTTCTCAAGTTATAAGATATTTATTAACCATACCTCTCAATAAATATTAATCATACGCCAGGGTAAACCAAAATTAGTTTTTGTTTAAAATGATTAATATATAAATTAAATCATCAGATTTTTTAGAAGATATGTTAAATACGTATTTCTGGAATTCAGAAATAATGGCTAAATATATGAGAATGTTATAATTTGAACAAAATTAGGACAGAAGAATGAAAAAAAAATTATTGAAAAATTTTTAATATTAAAAAAAGTTATTTTTTAAATAAAAATATGTATTTATATAAAATAAAACAATTAAAAATGTTACTTTTTAGAGAAACTTCTTTAATTTTTTTTTAAATATAAAAATTTTTCATTTCTTAATAAGTTTTGTCTTTAAATTTATCCTGTACTAGACAAATATTTTTTTCTAAATCTCTTTGGTATTTATTATGCTGTTTTTCTGGCTTTTTTAATGCGTTTAAATTTTCTTAAAATATAGTTTACTTCTCAATTTATAACACATTTTTTAAATATAATATTAATTAATATTAATCATACGCTAGGGTGAACTAAAATTTGGTTTTTCTTAAAAACTTTTAATATATAAAGGAAATCCTGAGATTTGTATCACTTAACTTGAAATACAACTTGAAAACGAATTTACGTAATTTAAAAATAATGAAAAATTTATTAAGAATATTATAATCTCAACATAATAATGACAGAGAAAAAAAAAATTTTATTGAAAAATTTTTTATAATTTTTGAAAACCTATAAAAATAAAGTAATTTATTACAGTTTATAAACAATTTATTAAAACACATTTCTTAAATTAATCTTAATTTAAATTTTTAATATGAATTTTTCATTTTATGAAGTTCCTCACCAGACCTTGTGAATGTATTTTGTTTCTTAATATTTTACATAAACTATAAATTATAGAAAAATTTGCCCCAAAGATTATTTTCAAAGATATGAAACCCCTGCCAGTTCCTTATAACTAAAACCCATAAGTTTTCTTTTCCCCAAAAATATTTAATTAAACCAATTTCTTGTTTTAACATATGTTCAAATAAGCAACAATACAATAAATACAATAAAAAACCTTTGCTTTTAGGTGTATATATAAATTATACTTTGTTCTTAGTTATATATATATACATTTTTACTATTTAAATTCTATTTAAATTTTTTATTTGTTTTATGCAAATATGCATCAAATAAATACATATTGTTTAAATTGTTTTTTTTTTCAATTCTAAAACTCTGCTGGTTTATATAAAATTAATTATGCTTTTAGTAAATATTAGTTAAATAAATATCAGATTTTTCTATGAATATTTAGCAGTGCATAAGTAAATATACATAAATACAATTTACATGTGTGTGTGTGTGTAAATTTAGTATAATTCAAAGAATTCTATTACACATAGCATACTTTAAGGCTGCAGAGCTTTAGTAATAATTTATAATGAAGCTGTATTGGACAATAAGAATTTGTTTAATAAAGCATACTTTGAGGCTAGTGAATTTATAATGAACTAAATATTATGCTTAACAATGTTGCAATGTATGTATATAAGTACATAAATATAGTTACAAAAGAGGTTTTATATTGTATATAAATTGTTTTAATTTTTAAAATAAATAATTAAAAGCTATATATTTTGAAAACAATTACAAAATTTTAATTTTAATTGGTTTTAAATAAAGGAAACTCCTTAGTATAAGCTACTAATTAAGAACAAATTAATGTGTTATATTCTGTTGTGCCTAATCTTATACATCAGTCATCTCAGTATTATAGTTTTTGCTGTTATCTCGAATTTATGGATTCTAGAGTTCCAAAGTATATTCAGTTTTGAATTAGGTCAAAAATTAGATTTTGTAATGTATTTGCACATTTTTGTGCAACATTTGTGAGTAATTTATATAAATAAAGAACTTAGGTTAGATTATGTTGAAGGGAGGATGTAGTCACGCATGAAAACTGCTGTCTTTTCTAAAAACTTTAAATTTTTTATACTAAGGCGTATGATTAATATTAATTATGAGGTATTACAATTAAAATGCTTATAACTTCAAAAGTACTCAACATTTTGTAGTTGTTTCGACAGTATTAGAAAGCCAAGAAATTTTTCTATTTTTATTATACTCATATTATTGTAAAATCCTTTTGAAAATTAAAAAAAATAAAATTTGAATTTATGCAACAAAAAATATTAAAAATTAATTGTTTGTTAAAATTAAGTTTGCTATTGAAATTATTTTGGAGATTTGCAGCTTTCATTACTAAGTTGTTTTTAATCTTTATCTTAAAGTACATTTTGGTGGAGGGAATATAAGAATGTAGCGCCATTACTTCTTTATTTTGTCATTAGTTTTTTTGAAAAACCCTCTAAGAACTCTCTCTCTCTCTGTTAAGAACTTATCACTGAATATTGGTTGCTAAAGAAAATATTGCAAAATGATAAGACTCATTAAAGACATTACTTTGGGACTTTATGATGTTTTTAAAACATTTATGCTACGACAGTCCAATTGTTTTCAAACTAGTTAAACGCTACCTCTCTACGCAGCCGTATTTAATACACATCAGCCATGTCATTCTTTATGTGTATAATAAAATGATTACTAATGATCAGATCGTAAAATAAAGTATATAGAAAGTTGTACATTTAGGTCAGTTTCCTTCCCTGGTACCAACATTCAAAGTCCATTCACGGTTAATTTAAAGCTACATCAAAGTTTCGGTTCCTGGTTTGTTGTTTTTCCATTTCATGAAAATTTACAGTTTTTTTTTTTATCCAAAAACATGGTTGATTTAGTAACAAACTAATTTGCATATTTATTTTATTGTATTTGTAAACACATTCATACCCCATTCATACTTATTGCCTAAAATCAATTTTGTTTATATTGTATTTATTTAAACAAAAAACTATAAATTTCCTCTAAAACCTGCAGGATTTATACAAATTTAGCATTTATAATAAATTGTTTGGAGTTTTTTTTTTTTTTTCTTATTTTTCTCCAACAAATAAACAATTTAATATTAATGCAATAAATAAAATAACTTCTAAAATAATTTTTTACAAAAATAAAACAAATACTTCAACTACAATATTTAAAAAAAAGTAAGGAATTATTTAAATGTTTTTCATTTGAAATATGTGCGTATTGTATTACTGCCAGCAGTTTTAAAATATGCTTAAATTTGTTGGTGTATTTGTGTTCTGGATATAAATATTAAATGAATATGGTTCATAAATATTAAAAAGGTCTTAATTTATTATTGTATAAATATAAATGGATAAAGCAAAACAATTTTAAGGTATTAAAAATATGTCCAATGTTAAACTACATAAATTGTTTTAATTTAAGAAATTTTTAATGTAAAGGGAAATTAAAATAAACCAATTAAGTGAATTAAAACATGTACGCCTATATATTACAAACAAAAATATCGCAAAAATAAAATACATTGCTACAAATACTTGTTGCTGAAACTGAAATTCAAATTTTTTAACAGAGAATATTGCAAAAACATGTTGCAAAAGACAATGAATCGGAAAAACGTTTCTAATATCAAAATAGCATAAACATGTTCCTAATAATCATGATACAGAACATGTTTCCATATAAAATATTGCAGAAACATGTTATTATCTTTAGTCCAGAAATGAGCTGTTAAAGAAAATGTTGCGGAAATAAAATGATGTGGAAACATGTTCCTAACAACAAAGTAACAGATATACGTATGTTGCTAAAACTAATGATGCGGAACATGTTTCCAAACAAAATATTGCAGAAACATGTTGCCAAAGAAAATGAACACAAAACATGTTTCGGATAACAATGATGCGCAACATGTTGACAAATAAATAATTTCAGAGTAATGAACCGTAAATGTGTTTCCAACGACATAGTTACAGAAACATGTTGTAATATAAATGTTGCAGAAAACTGTTGCTATAGCAAATACAGTATAACATGTTTCCAAGCAAATTGATACAAAAATACATTGAAAAAGAAAATGTTGCAGAAACATGTTGCTAAAGAAAATACTGCAATAACATGTTGTTCAAGAGAATGTTGCAGATACATATTGCTAAGGTTAATAATGAGGAAACATATTGATATAAACATTATTGTATAAATTTGTTGCTAAAGAAAATTTTGCAAAAGCATAAATATTGTAGAGCAACGTTTTGATTAAACAAATATTGTAGAAACATAATGCTATAAAGGTTATTGTATAAACTTATTGCTAAAGAAAATACTGCAGAAACATGTTGTTCAAGAAAATGTTGCAGAAACATGTAACTAAGGATAATAATAAACATATTGCTATATAGATTAATGTATAAACTTGTTGCTTAATATAATTTTACTCAAGCATATATGAAAAACGAATGTAGCAGAGGAAACTTTTGATTAAAAAAATATTGTAAAAATGTTATGCTGTAAAAAAAATTTCCAGAAAATGTTGCTAAAAGTTATGATGCTGAGCATTTGCACAAACATGTCACTAAACAAAATAGTACAGAAATGTGTTGCTGAAGAAAATGATGCGGAAACATGTTCCCCACAACAAAGTAGCAGATACAAATTAATAAAAAAAACATGATTCCAAATAAAATATTGCAGAACCAATTTTCCAAAGAAAATTAAGCCGAAACATGTTTCAGAAAATGACACAGTAAATCATCCGGAAACATGTTTCTGACGACAAAGTTACTGAAACATGTTGGTTTAAAAATGTTGCTATAGCAAATGGATGCAGAAACTCATTGAAAAAGAAAATGTTACGGATACATGTTGCTAAAGAAAATACTGCAGAAACAAGTGGCTCAAGAATATGTTGCTGAAACATGTTGTTAAGGATAATAATGAGGCAACATAATGCTGTAAAGATTGTATAAATTTGTTGTTAAATAAAATATTTCAGAAACATGTTGTTCAAGAAAATGTTGCATATACATGTTGCTAAAGTTAATAATGAGGAAACATATTGATATAAAGATTAATGTATAAAGATGTTGCTAAAGAACATTTTGCTCAAGCATCTATCTAAAGACAATGTTGCAGAAGAAAGTTTTTATTAAACAAATATTGTAGAAACATGACGCTATAAAAAATTTCCAGAAAAATGTTGCTGAAAGTCATGATGAAGAGCATTTGTTCATATGATATATTGCACAAACATGTTACTAAAGATAATAATGCAGAAATGTGTTGCTAAAGAAAATGTTGCATTTTGTAAACATTTTCCTAACAAAGAAACAGATACAAATTAATATAAAAATAATAAAAAACAAGTAAGAGAGCTATATTCGGCTGTGCCCTTCACCAAATTATACTTTGAAAAAAAATTTAAAAAAATTTTTTTTTTTCGAAATTGTTTTTTAAAAGTTTTTTCCAATGTTTTTAATATAAAAATTTATTTTTTTTAATTTATTAGTGAAAAAAATGTATGACAAAAAAAATTTTTGTGAGAAAAAATCCTGGTTATAAATTATTTTTCCCGATTTTGACCCATTGTACGTCCAACACACTAAAGCCTTATATACGTCGTTGCAATCATTTCAAAGAACTTTGAAATATCTATCATAAAATATCCATATTGTCTATATTTATGACTTAGTAATCGAGATATAGATTAAAAATAGGCCAATAATAGAGGTTGTCTCGGATTTTTGCTCATATCTTCGATATTTTTTGGGTGGATTTTGCTGATTTTAAATAGGAAACTTCTCGAAAGCATGTCTGACAGAATTATTGAAGATTTGGATCCCGAAGATATCTAGGGTCTTCAGAAAATTGATTTCAACAGACAGACGAACCGAAAGACAGACAGACGGACATGGCTTAATCGACTCCGACATCTATAAGGATCCAGAATATATATACTTTATAGGGTCGGGAATTACTAACGGAATGGCAAACTTATATATTCCCTTCTCACGAAGGTAAAGGGTATAAAAAGCATGATTCCAAAGAAAATGAAGACGAAAAATGTTTCGGAAAATAATGATGTAAAAAATGTTGTCAAAATAAATGAACCGGTAACATGTTTCTAACGACAAAGTTACAGAAACATGTTGTTATAAAAATCCTGCAGAAACCTGTTGCTATAACAAATGTAGATTATTCTATAAACTTGTTGCTAAAGAAAATTTGCTCAAACATTTTTCTAAAGAGATTGTTGCTGAGATAAATTTGAATAAAAAATTATTATTGAAACATGATGCTATAAAAAATGTTTCATTAAACATGTTGCCAAAGAAAATGTTGCAAAAACGTATCTTTAGATAATGCAGAAAAAAATGTTGCAGGTACATATTCCTAAAGAAAATCAAGTATGTATGTAGTGTGCAGCTAAAAAAATGAAGAAACAATTTGCCTAAGAAACTGCTAAATAAAATTCGTATAAAAAACATATAAGAAGATCGGCCCTCCATCCAAATCGACAGCAACGCCAAATATCCATAGCGCAATGCTCTGCTGCTGGCCAGACGATCACTGGGAACCTGTGCCAAACAAAACAGATTCGTTTGAAGCGAGCATTAACCGAAAAAAGTCCAGAATATCCGGTCAGACATGAAACTGTAATATTCCATCATGACAACACTCGGCTACATGTTGCTAAGCTATTTAGAATGAGGTGGTAGGGCAGTTTTGCATCACCCTCTTTATAGTCCATCCTTGCCCCAGTCCGACTGCTATTTGTTTCTATCGATGCAGAATGCTCTCTCTCTCTGGGATACGTTTCACTTTGGAACAGAGTATCCGACTTTGGTTTGATTCGTTCTTGGCCTCAAAAGATGAGCAGTTCTTTTGGCTCGGAATCTATTTGATGCCAGAAAGATGGGAAAAGCTCATAGCTAACAATAACCAGTGCTTTGAAAAATTAATATTAAATAAAAAGATTAAAAAAAATCTTTTTTATAATATTTTTTTTGTTAAAAAATTAAAAATATTTTTAGAATATCATACATAACTACATACAGAATTTGTTGAATAAATTTTATTTCTACATTAAAACAAATACCCAACTTTAAATCAATCAATAAATTCAATAAAATTGCTTATTTTTATCAGCCACTCCTAAATGTATGCAACTCATTTAATCTTCTTACACAGTAGTAAAACCTAATCAATACATTCACAGCTCCCTCTCTCATTTCTGTTGTAGTTGCTTTGGTTATTATCCCTAAAAACGTGTTATATTATTGGCTAATTAGTGGCAAAAACAGAAATACATGTAAAACATGAATAAATTTTTATTACAGTAAATTAGTAAAAGAAACAAAAAATATAAAATCTATGAGTAATTACAAAAAATAGCTAAAGGCCTTAAATATGTATAGAAGCAGTAATTATGTAAATATAAGTGTGAGAGTGTATGGGAGGGAGTGTGAATGAATACAGTATCAGCGCATCATTGAAAACGGAACTTTAAGCAGAGTTTATTGAAAAATTGTTAGAAGGAAATAGCATTGAATGGCTAACAATTTTCGTGTTATAGAATACAGCAGGAATGAGAGAGCTGGAGACCAAAAGTGCACTAATTGGATTTTTAAAAAGTTTTTTTTTTTTTTTTTTTTTGTTGTAGTTTTAACACTAGCATACATGAACAATAGAGAGGAAAGGAAAGCACAAGGATGTGTGTTGGAAAATTTTGCATGTATGCAACATCAGCTGTTAGAAATTGTTGAAAAAAAAAGACATGTAGAGAAGGAAAAGTTGTTAACAATAAAATCAAATAATATAAAAAGCATGGCATATCTAACAGGCGCTGTTAAAAAGATAGTTTTTTCCATTTTGTTTTTTTTTTTTTTTAATTTAAAGTGAAATTTAATAGAAAAAGTTTCTTATTCTCATGTGTTGTATTTTTTTTTTTTTTCTAAAGCTAGCAATACTAACAACAAAAAAGCTGTTGACGTTATCAAAGTTGTAGGAAATTAATTAACATTAGTTAGGAAAAAATAGAAAGTTTTGTATGATTTTAGCTATTTTTCTAAAACTGCAACAATTTCATTTAAAAAGTTTTTTTTTATGTTTGTTGCATGTTATTATAATGCTTTTAAGCCTAAAGGTAGTGACATGTAATTTATTTCCTACAGGTTTTGTTTTTAGAACAATTGTTTGCTTAAAAGGAATTTTTATTTTGAAAATTAATTACATTTGCCATGTGTTGTTCTAATTGTGAGAGTATTATTTATTTAAAGGTTAAAAAACATGTTAAAAATTTATTTTTTTAAATGGAAAAATATGTAATTTTAACAATGTTTCAAATATTTATAAATAAAAATTTACTATTAATATCCCTTCTCTCTTCTTTAGTTTGTTTTCCTTTTTCTAATTTAATTTGATTTTTATACTGTTGTTTGTTAATTAGCAAAAATAAATGTATTCCTTTTACTTGATTAATCATTAAAAATCCAAATAGATTATTAAAACTTCAATAGACTTATAAGACAAAGTACAAAAGCCAAATTATATATATATTTTTGTAAAAGAATATTAAATATTCATAAGTGTTAAGGATAATTTAAAGACTAGATCTTTGCTAAATAAATTCTTTTTAATTTTAAATATATACATTACTAAATAAATAATGCTTAAAATGTAAGAAAATTGCGTCAATTCTGTGACCAAGCAGCAAAAGAAACAATTGCAAAATATAACAACTATAAGAAACTGTTGCAGAAACATGCTGCCAAAGAATGTTGCTGAAACATTTTAGCTTAGCCCTCTAACCCGCAAATTTTAAAAAGCTAAAAAAAGTTGTCGAATAGAGTTTTTTAGGGTAATTATGACCCAATAAACTCAAAACAGCCATCTAAAACTAATTTGCGATTTAAGGTTAAGAGCCAGGTGCAAAAAGGTGAAGAGTGCCTCAGGGCACTGTTGCCGGTTTAGGTGTTAAACTATTGAAAAAGATACAAAAAACAAGTAAGAGAGCTATATTCGGCTCTGCCGAATCTTATATACCCTTCACCAAATTATACTTTAAAATAAAATTTGTTTAAATTTAAAAAAATTTTTTAATTTTTTTTTTTAAATTTTTTTTCGAAATTTTTTTTTTTTTAAATTTTTTTCCAATTTTTTTTTTTAATATTTTTTTAATTTAACTTTTTTTTATTGAAAAGTATTAGTGAAAAAAATTCGGGTTAAAAAATATTTTTCCCGATTTTGACCCATTGTAGGTCCAACTTACTACTTTGAAATATCTATCATTAGATATCCATATTGTGTATATTTATCATTCAGTAATCGAGATATAGTTAAAAAATATGCCAAAAATAGAGGTTGTCTCGGATTTTTGCTCATATCTCTGTTATTTGTGAACGGATTTTGCTGATTTTAAATAGGAAACTTCTCGAAAGCATGTGTGACAGAATTATTGAAGATTTAGTCCCTGAAGATATCTGGGGTCTTCAGAAAATTGATTTCAACAGACAGACAGACGGACATGGCTTAATCGACTCTGCTATCTATAAGAATCCAGAATATATATAATTTATAGGGTCGGAAAATTATATTGTGGGAATTACAAACGGAATGACAAACTTATATATGCCCTTTCACGAAGGTGAAGGGTATAATAAAAAAATATGTTTTACTTTCTACGACAATACTCATAAAAATCTTTTTTTTTTTTTTCATTTGAGCAGCATAAATTTTTGCATCTTTTTGCTTATTTTGAACCATCTTTTCCAACTTCTTTGCCTAACCAGATTGGAAAGTCGTCGATATTGTCATAACGGACGTTTCGCTCTTTCGCCAACTTTTGAACTTCCAGGCTGTAGATCTTCTTGTGGAGTTTCTGGACGTCGTGTTCTTGGCCCACTGACTGGACTAGCCTAGCAGTAAGTTCTTCTCGAAGAAGCTGCTTGTCTTCAGCAGAAACATTACTGGAATCGTTACATTTTTCTGATAAAAAAGGTGGATCATCGCATCTCGAGTCTTTGCTCGAACATGGTAACAACCCATCCATCAAGTCTACGCCTTCCATATCACATCCACCAAGTCTACGCTGTCTGTGAAGGTGTGCAGGAGAATCCGAGGCAATCGATTTCTCGACACTCACAAGAACTCGGGCTTTCATAAATCACAGATTGGAGAATTTTTAATAGCGACTTGGGTTGGCATCCCTACAAAATTCCACTGACCCAGGAGCTGTAGGTAAACGTTTATAGACAACGACTTGAGTTTCCTGAATGGGCTCTAGAGCAGTTGGAAACTGACCCTAATTTTCACCAAAAAATCATCTTCATGAATGGGTGCAAACAAAATTATTGAATTTGTGACTATACGAATCTACATAAGATCCTAGAGCATCCAATGCATCCCTTTTTGGTGTGGATTTTGGGCTTAAGGCGTCATTGGTCCATATTTCTTTGAGAACGACGTTGGCCAGGCCATCACCGTTATCGGCGAGCACTATAGGTCGATGATTACCAACTTATTTTAGCCCGAATTGGATAATATGGACACCCATGACATGTGGTTCCAACAGCTCTCCGCTACGTATCACACAGCTCATGCTACATTGAGGGCATTACGAGCGAGGGCATGGTCATCTCACATGAAGGTGATATGAACTGGCCACCGAACTGGCCACTTAAGTCGCAGATCTATGCAAATAAGCCACAATTCACAGCGGCACGCTAAGCCAACATAACCCGTGCCGTGATTTATAGCACTTTAGGTTGTGTTCTTTGGCACACTGTCTAGATCAGAAGCTTAACTCATCCTCTGTTGATTTTCATAGTTTTAACGAGTTTGCATCTGTAGTTTTGAAGTTATCTATTTGTTACCCATAACTCAAAAATCTGCCCCATTCTAGAATATGTGTTCGAACTGCAAATTTTTTCATTAAATCTATACAATTCAATCGTTTTTCTGTTATAAGTCCATAAAGGGTTAAAAGAGCATTGTATCTCTACATACATTTACTTATTTACATTAACAACTACTCATGTGTAACAAAAAAGGATGAATGTAGAAAAAAATCAAACAAAAAGTTTACTTACATCATAATAAAAAAAAAAAAAAGTTTAAACTCAATTTAATTCATTTTTGCTTCTATACGTATCAGTATTTGTTACTAAATACTCAAATATAAGCATATATACATCTACATATGCAGCTGTACATATACACGTGTATGAACATTAGGAGGACCCAAAAAAAATAATTCTAAATTTTCAAAAATTTCTTAAAATAATGTTAGTATGTTTTCTTGACACAATTTTCAAAAACTTTTGTTATTAAATTGCTCAAGCTTCAGCTGAAACATTTTCCGGCCTCCTGCAAATGGACCAAGCTAATAATTTTACATTTATCTCTACATACATAGTAGTATTTACTCCTATATGTATACTATACTATAATTACTCGTATGTTTAACATACTTAAACAATATGTTCAATATGACTATCAAACTCAAGAGTAACATCACAGTATCCCTCTACTTTGGCATACACATGACGGAAAAGGCTCTATAGAAATATCAATACAACATTTCCCAAACACCCAACTCCAAATACAATCCTCATCCTGAGTCTTTTGTAATAAAACCTCCTTTACGTTTTATGTGTGCAGCAGTTACTGTAACTCAGTATGGTCGTTGCGTTTGCATAAATGTTTTGTAGGGAGAAAAGGCAAAAAAAAAAAAAAAGAAACACATGAATCCATTTTAGTTTTATTTAAACTCAACCTCGATTTGAGGCTGTCAGTTTATAAGTTGTGTGATCTTTTACCCCCAACAATGATGATGTAGAACAACAAAAAGCTGTGATATGTTGAAATTATTCTTGTTGTAAAAGAAAAACTTTTGTTGGAAAATTCTTAAATTTGTGGAAAGTTGTGTAAATTGTTTTTGAGGTTTGATTGCTTAAAAATAATAATGAGAAAATAAAATCAAAATTGTTTTACTAAGTACTAACACTATAAAATCGAAAATAGTTTAGGACGAAAGGAAAAGAATTGCGTTTTATGAAATAAATTTAATTAATTGATAAAGTCAAGATTAAAAGCAGAAACATTTTTTAAGGTAAATTAAAAAAATAATAATAATTTTAATACTTCATTTAAGTAAAAAATGTAAAATTTTTGATTTTTTTTTTTTTTTTTTTTTTTGTTTTATAAATATTACCCCTAATAACCCCTAATTAAGTCAACACATTTCTTTTAACAGTAACACTAAAAAATAAAATTTTTTTTTGTACTACTGTTCCCCTAAAACTATGTTTTATTATATCTTTTATATTTAAAGACATCGTTATGTATGCAATTAAATTTAAAAATATAATTCTCCCTAAGGTATGCTTCATATACTTACATAACATACCAATAACGTACATCATATCATATAAAATTCAACAAACTCTTAACAGTTTTCGAAAGCATTTTTAAACATTTTCAATTTGATAGCCAAAGCAAGAACGACAACAACAATCGTCTCTTCTGTTATTCCATACACATTTCGAGCATTATTTAAGCTTATTCAATAACAATTCAAAAAATGCTTTTTTGAAGGATACCTTTAACATACTTACAGATTTATAGTGGCTAACAAAAAAAGGCTAGAGAACATGCTTGTCTTTGCCAAGCAAAATGTTGCAGAACATGTTGCTAAAGAGAATGTTGTAAATACAAGGGTGTGTTAGAAATTGGAAGAAAACGTGTCAGAAATGTGTTCATTAAGAAAATATTGCAAACAATCTGGCAAAAATATATTCCACTAAAAAAAGGTGCAGCAAAATGTTGCCAAAAATGTTGAAGCAACATTTTGTAAAGAAAATGTTGCTTAAATATTTTATTTAAAAAAATATTTTGTTAAAGAAAGTGTTTAATGAAACATATTGCCAAAGAAAATGTTGCTAAAACATGTTGCCAAAGATTTATCATATAGCTATAGAAATTATTGTAGAAACATGTTGACAATAAAAAATTAATTGTGTTACTCAAGAAAATGCTGAAGCATCGTGTAGTCTGAAACATTAATTTGGAAACATAATTTAACAACATTAATATTGACACATGAAAATGTTGCTGACAATAAGCTGTCAATAAAATAATTTACTAAAGATAACAAGAAACATGTTGCCATTGGCCATGTTTCTTAAATATGTGGCCAAAACAAATATTGCAGAAACATGTTGCTAAACAAATTTGAAGAACATGTTACCAAAGAAAATTGTCCAAACAATCTGAATTTGGAAAAAATATTGGCTAAACATTTTGTAAAGAAAATGTTGCTGAAACATATTTCCAAAGAAAATGTTGCTAAAGAATGTATTTAATGAAACATATTGCCAAAGGAAATGTTGCTAAAACATGTTGCCAAAGACATTGTTTCTGAATCATGTGGCCAAAACAAATATTGCAGAAACATGTTGCTAAACAAATTTGCAGAAACATGTTACCAAAGAACATTTTCCAAACAATCTGACATGTTGCAAAAAATATTGGCGAAACATTTTGTAAAGAAAAAGTTGCTGAAACATATTTCCAAAGAAAATGTTGATTTTGTAAACAAAATGTTGCTGAAACATATTTCCAAAGAAAATGTTGATAAAGAAAGTATTTAATTAAACATATTGCCAAAGAAAATTTTTCCTAAGACATGTTGCCAAAGACATTGTTTCTGAATCATGTGGCCAAAACAAATATTGCAGAAACATGTTGCTAAACAAATTTTTGGGGATCATGTTACCAAAGAAAATTGTCCAAACAATCTGACATGTTGCATAAAATATTGGTGAAAAATTTTATAAAGAAAATGTTGCTGAAACATATCGAGAAAATGTTTCTAAAGAAAGTATTTAATGAAACATATTGCCAAAGAAAATTTTCCTAAAACATGTTGACAAAGACAATGTTTCTGAATCATATAGCTATATAAATAATTAGAGTAAGATGTTTCCAAAAAAAAGAAGTTAATGAAATGAAAGAAAATGCTGAAGAATCGAATTGTAGCGGAAACATGTGTCAGTATTAATGTTACTGAAACATGTTGCCAAAGTAGTTTTTCGGAAATATGCCAAAGAAAATGTTGCTGGAAATAAGCTGTCGATGCAAATAGGGATCAAATGTGATTTCAATAAGTTGCCAAATATAACATGAAGCAGAAACTATAAGTCAGTCACCACAAAGATCTAAATGAAACAAAAACGATGATGTAGCTTTGAAGCGAAAGACCAAAGATCAATGGAAAAATGCTATGAGAGATAAATTAAATTCATTAAAACAACATGGTACGTGGGTATTGACAGATATTCCAGAAGGTCGCAAACCGTGAGGTTTAAATGGCTCTTCAAGATAAAAGCTGATACAACTGGAAACATAATAAAATACAAAGCAAGACTTGGCACCCAAAGCGAAATTCGGAGTGGATTACGATGAAGTTTTTGCTCCATTGGTGAAGCAAACTACTTTTCAAATGGTTTTGACGTTAGCTGGTGAAAAATAAATGATATTTAAATAATTTCATATAAAAACTGCTTTTCTTTATGGATTTATCAACGAAGGCAATTCCTTTAAAACATTTCCAAAGAAAATATTACAGAAATACATTACCAAAAGCAATGTTGCAGAAACATGTTGCCAAACAAATTTGGGGAAACATGATACCAAATAAAATGTTGGAGAACTATGTGGCCTAAAGTAATGTTGCAGAAACATGTTGCCAAACAAATTTGAAACATGTTACCAAAGAAAATACTGCAGAACTATGTGGCCTAAGAAAATGTTGCTCAAACATGCCTCCAAACAGAATATTGCAGAAAATGTTGCAGAACTATGTGGCCTAAAATAATATGGCAGAAACATGTTGCCAAACAAATTTGCGGAAACTTGATACCAAAGAAAATGTTGCAGAACTATGTGGCCTAAGAAAATATTGCTCAAACATGTCTCCAAACAAAATATTGCAAAAACAAAAACTGTTTCAGAAAATTAAGGAAAATAACTTAAAACTCTCCCAAGAAAATATGACTAAAACATGTTGCCACAACAAAGGTTGTAGTATCATGTTGCCGAAGAATATGTAGCGAAAAAATGTTGCCAAACAAAATATTGCCAAAATTTGTTTCCAAACAAAATGTTGCTAAAACATATTGCCAAAGAAAATCTTTCATAAACGTATTGCCAAAGAAAATGTTGCTGGAAATAAGCTGTCAAGAAAATGTTGATCAAAATGTGATTCAAATAAGTAACCAAGATAAGATAGGTGGTCAAAGAAAATGTTGCAAAAATACATTACCAAATGCAATGTTCCAGAAACATGTTGCCAAACAAATTTGCTGAAACAAGTTACCAAAGAACATTATGCAGAAAATTAACTCAAATATTTCTCCAAACAGAATATTGCAGAATATTTCACAAAATTAAGGAAAATAGCTTAAAACTCTCCCAAGAAAATGTGTCTAAAACATGTTGCCAAAACAAACGTTGTAGTATCATGTTGCCGAAGAATATGTAGCAGAAAAATGTTGCCAAACAAAATAATACCAAAATTTGTTTTCAAACTAACACATACTGGCAAAGAAAATCGTTGAGAAACATGTTGACTAAGTAAATTTTGCTGAAATATGTGAAAATTTTGAAACATGTTTCCAAAGATAATATGGAAATAAAATCTAGAAAAATATGTTGCTAAAGATAAGTCTTGCGGAAACATGTTGCAGAAATATGTTGCCAATGAAAATAATTCTCTGAAATTATACAAAATATCAGTATCATGTTGTTAAAGAAACATTTAAGCAAAATATTTCGAATGCTTCAGCCACATGTATTTGCAAAGTTGGTTTAATAGCGGGAAGAAATGTCCACGTTGTTTTAAATTTGGCAAGGGAAAATGTCTGTCAACATATTGTTGATAGAGTAAAAAATTATATTTAATTGGATTTTAACTAAAGTTTCCAGTAAGATGCTAAATAACTCGTTTTCTGAACTTTTTATGTTGAAGGAAATTTTGCAAAAGCAGTTGTTAAAGAAAATGTTGCTGATTGATTTTGGTAAAGATAATGTTGCAGACACATGTTGCAGAAAAATATTTCTTGTATTTTTGTTATTTTTCAAAACTTTAAGTAAGAAATTTTCCCGTCATTAAAAATTCCTTCCTTAGAAATTTTGACAATATTGTTTTGTTAACCACTGTTTACACCCACTCACGGTTACATATACATACGTAACAAATATAATCCCTGTTTCCTTTTCCCTTATAAACCTGCAAGCACGATTTCTTTAACTATTCCTCTAATACTCACTTACAATGAAATGAAATGTTTGTCCCAGTGTTGAATGTGTATTGCTTTTACCAATTCTTCTCTTATTACCGCTGCTCTGTACATTGTTTTTTTTTATTATTTTTTTTTTTCACTTTTTTTTCATTATTGTTGCCGTTGTGTTGTTCAGCTTTGAATATATTCATTGAAATTAGGGTCAAATGTTGAGCTATTTGTTTGCAATTGTAGCATATTTATAGGGAGCATTTAAATTGAACAAAAACGGAAAAAAAAAATTAAAATGACATAGAGAGAGAGAGAGGGAGAGAAACAAAGTATGCAATCATCATTTACTGAATACCATAGAAGATTTGTTTGTTGTCGTTGTTGCTTTATACTGCTATAACAGTGGATTTAAGTGTGTGTTCAATACCATGGCAGTTTCAGTTAAAAGTATAGGGACCCTACCTTTTTAATTCAGTTAACTATAGTATTTTTTGTTTTGTGTGAGTATGTATTATATACAGTGACTTGTTTTGAGAGGGTTTATGTATGAGAATCCTTAGGTATGAAGATGATTAGAAAAGTCATTTAGAAAAAGGGTTCTTTGTAGAAATTTTTTGGTTAGTAATCTTATATTTTAAAAGCACTTTTAATTTTGTCCTCGTTTGCGTTTCTCTGATGATGTTGTATTTAAGTATCCTATATGATTATGTGTCTATATGCTTTAATGTCCGTACTTTAAGTTTTGTTTCTATACTATTTTGTGCAAATTGTCTTCAAACATTGCAGATATTTTATTAAAAAAAAGAAGGAAATATTGTACAAACTACATACTTACACTCAGTGATGTAAAAGTAAATATTGGTTGGGAGGAAAAAGTCGATATGATAAGAGGCCATTTTTAAAATCTTCTTATATTAGGATTTAATACTTAAAATCTAAACACTTTATTTACCAAAAAATAGCCTTAAGATTTATAATATACCCTTTTTATTATTTCAAATATATACAGGAATAATAATCTATTTGTTACGGAAATATCAAACTGTTTTGAATTCCTGATCCTTTAGTATTTGCACGATATTTTCATTTACTTGTTCGATTGGCAAATTCCACTTAGAACTCTTCTATAGTTGACACTTCCATTGGTGACTTAAGGTATAAAAAATAAAAAAAAAATAATTCCTAAAAAAAATTTAAAAATCTCCAAAACTGGGATTCTGAAATTTTACTGGGATAACAATTGAAAAGTTAAGAAAGTATCTAAAATTGCATAAAAAATAAAAAAAAATAATTCCTAAAAAATTTTAGCTGGGATTACTGGAATAACAATTAAAAAGTTAAGGAGTATCTAAAATAGCATAAAAAATAAAAAAAATATGAATTCCTAAATTATTAACAAAAATTTCCAAAACTGGGATTTACTAGTTTTAGCTAGCAAATCCTTTTTTAATACCAAACAATTTTAATCTTTGTTAAAATTTTAAAATTTCGTTGCAAGAGAAAATTTCATCATTTCTAAAAAAATTTTTAAAATTCCCAAAACTGGGATTTTTTAAAATTGATCTTGGAATCTTTTATAACAATAGAATAGTAAAAAGAGTCTTCAAAATTTCATAATATGGAAAAAATATTCAATTCCTGTTCTGATCCTCTAACATTTTAGCACAATAGCGAACACTGTCACAAAGAAATATACACAAAGTATGGGGACTCGCCCATTGTTCAAATCAACCTTATTTTTAGTTTTCTTTCAGTGTTTGCCTGGCAAATTCCACTTAGCACTGAACAGTACTATAGCAAACGGTGTAATGTCTGTCTTATTTAAATTGGCACGCCCACTGTTCGGATCCCAGCTATTTTTATTTTATTTCCATACAATGGTGATGGAATAACTTATTCCATGGTTCTTAAGATATTCATAGTCAGACACCATGCCCTCTAATCCGATCCCGCCTATTTCAGCCAAACTACATTCAATAGTAAAACAAGTAAGAGTGCTATATTCGGCTGTGCCGAATCTTATATACCCTTCACCAAATTATATTTTAAAATACCAATTTTTAATTTTTAAAATTAAATTTTTTTTTTTCAAAATTTTTAAAAAAATTTTTTTTTTTTTAAATTTAAAAAAAAAAAAAAATTTCGGTATTGTTTTTTTTTAATTTTTTTTTTTTTAATTTATTAGTGAAAAAATTTATGACAAACAATTTTTTTTTTTTTTTTTTGGTAAAAAAAATAGGGTTAAACAATATTTTTCCCTATTTTGTTCCACTGTAGGTCCAAATTACTATAGCCTTATATACATCGTTGCAATGAACTTTGAAATATCTATCATTAGATATCCATATTGTATATATTAATGAATTAGAATCCAGATATAGATCAAAAATAGGCCAAAAATTGGCTTTTTTGACTTACAGATTATGAATAAATAAAAAATTGAATTGAAAAAAAAAATATCGAGTTTGTCCCGGTTTTTTCCATATATCTCGACCATTTATGGGCCGATTTTCTCGATTTTAAATAGCGACCGAGCCGGATGAATTCCCGATATACTTTTTTTTACCACAAAAGATTTTTTTTCACTAATGAATTAAAAAAAAAAAAATTTTAAAAATGTCGAAAAAATTTAAAAAAAAAAATAATATTCGAAAAAAAAAAAAATTGAAAAAAATTTTTAAAAACAATTTGAAACAAAAAAAAAATGTTTGCAAAAAAAAATTGTTTTTTTTTGAATTTTGAAAAAAAAAATTAATTTTGTTTATCTTAAAATATTTAAAATGTTTATTTTAAAATATAATTTGGTGAACGGTATATAAGATACGGCTCAGCCGAATTAGATCTCTTACTTGTTAGAATTTGTTTTTTTTTTTTTTTTTTTTTTCTTAGACCAGCACTCAGGTGATGACCACTACTCATGCAAAGCATTTTGTTGGAACTATAAAATAGGTTATGGGGGGAGGATAGAGGGAGTAGTATTTGTGGACATTTGATTTGAATTTTCCTATATTGAAAGTGACAGGAAAGACAGACAGTACGGCTATAGAACGAATTTTCCCTGTAATGTGTTGTGCGATCTACTGTCCAGTCGACAACGAATTGGTGTGCCCTTGCCGAAGAACGTGTGTTGCGTAAAAATCTATGGGTTTCCAGAAGAAGTTTCCTAATTTCAGCAGAGCACATACTCTTGTAGTATCGGTAGAACAGTGAAACATAACCCACATTGCGACGATGTTCCAGTGAGTCAATACTTAGTTAGTTAGTTAGTTAATTGTTGGTGTGTTAGTTGGATAGTTATTGCTGAAAAATATATAGCTTTCCTTTCGGATATACCTTAGCCTTATATCAGTCCATTATGCTGTTTAATAGACTGTTTTGAGATGATATGACTCTATATAAAATCGTTAGTTCTCGCCGATTTTGGGCCTCTATGGAAAAGTTCAGCACTTCTTTTATGCTTTCATTCGATGGTAAAAAGTTGATTACAGTTTTTTATAACTTTTCTTCCTGCCATGGCTACTTACGTTTACGTATTTGCCTATGAAAAGTTTGAAAATTTTTTTATTTTTAATGTAGGTATATTGGGGTAAACGGGTTCCCTCCATCAAGCTCTGAGGTTTAATAAATATTAAACATCTATTTATTGACATACGAAGAGAGATTATTTCCTACTGGAATCGTAAATTTCAAGTCAAGTTCTTTTAAAGATAACTAAGATTATTTGGTTTATTTAAAATAATTTTTTTATAATCATGTGTGTGTGTGTAAAACATCGTCACGCCTTAACTACACTATAGAATTTAATGAGATCCTAGACAAATGTTTATTATTACCCTAAGTACATTGGTATTGAAAATGAGCAAAATCTTTTAAGTAGAAAAAAAGTTAAGAACTCAAATGTGTGACAACCTCTAACAAGTTTGATATTCTTAAGATTAAAACATATTCAACAATGATATTATTGTTTTTGTAATGTGTATATGAATTTTATAAAAGTTGTTGTTTTTATAAGTAGTTGTTGTTGTATTTACACTGTATGATTTGAGAAAACAACAATAGCACACCCTAAATATGGTTTTGATTGTATGTAAATCAATGTTGAAATAAGTGTAATTAGTTAAGTTGTAGTTTCGGGAAATAGATATTTAAGATTTTGTGTCATTTTTCAGCTATTAACCTTTTTCCCTCACCAATATTAACCTACATGTTATTTGACTCTGTTACATTTGTCCAGTATTGTATGAATTACACAAAACAAATGAAACCTTGTGTCCATTCAGAAAACTAAAATAAGAGAGAATTGTAAGCAGCAATAAGAAATTATTTGTATGTGCTACTAATGCATATATGTACAAAGAAACATACTTACATACATTTATTCACTTATTCATACACTCCCATTTAAGCAAAAAATACAAAAAAAAATGTACGAGAAAACTTTAATTGAATTGCAGTGAAATGTAATGAAATGAATTGAAATGAATAAATGAATTGAATTGATTTACATTTACATAATAATTTATATGTTTTGCTTCCTTTTTTTTAGCTTTTTTTTGCTTTGTTCGTTTTATTTCAATTTCGTTATTGTTGCTATTTGTATAAGCTTTCAGTTTTATTACAATAAACAGAGTTTTTCCCTTATTATTTTGCTGTTGTTTGTATGTTTATACTATTGTCCCTAAAATTATCTTTTGTTATTTGGCAATAAATTAGGAAACAATGTTTTATTTTTGCATTCCTATTTTTTCGTATCTTGTCAACTACTCGGTGGCCCTTTGTTTGGTCAGTATGTATAAAGGAAGGGTAATAGTTTTTTTTACACCCAGCAGACAATTTAATTGGTATGAATTTTTGAGAAAAAATGGCTTAATATAAGCGACCATCCTTGAAACTATTTACGTACCCTGTTTTAAATGCTGTCGTTCTTTATAAACAAATTAAGCAAAAATAAATTTAAATTTATTGCTTGTATTTCCTAAAGAAATCAACATTGTCAAGATAATTGTTACAAAAATTGTTGGCTGTGTTGAATTTCTTAAACTTTTGTTTGGTATTTCATCCTATTATGTGGGTTAACATCCGACAATATGTGACCACATGTTTCGTATTTTTAATGTCATTCAATTGTTTGGTGTCTGTCTTTAATATCACTAATTAATTAAATATTCGTGCGTATTTAGCAAGTCCTGCTGTAGGCGTTTGTTTTGTTTATACCCTACACCAGCACCTACAGCATGAGTTTGTTGTTTCGTTTGAAACCTCTAGAAATATTATTCAGGGATATAATAACGTTTACATTATATTTACAGTAATTCTATCTATATCCGTCGGTCTGTATATGCGCGTGTGTGTGGAAAACACTCTCGCGTTCAAACTATGGCACTTAATTACAAAAAGCTTTTCTCAGAAATTTGACATTCTTCTAAGCAGATTGTTATTAAAACTAATCACAATTGGTTTAATACAAGCAAATTTATAAACCAAAATTTAAGACAACCTGGAATAGATTTGAAGTATTACACATAATTGGTTTATCTTCAATATAATTAGTACTCAATCCACTCTTTTAGCAGCTATAATGACAGTCCATTTGCACTCTAGATAACCTGAGAATATTATGAAGTCAATAGACACCAATTGACCAATTGACTTCTCCTAGCATTACACTTATGAGTAAAAAGAAACAGAAATATATAAATTTAAAAAAAAATTTGACATTGATGAAAAATAATGTCACTATCAAACCCGAAGGAAGGTATACACAGCATGTGTGTATGTTCAATAGGGCGTCAATAATGAAACGAGTGTATGTTTCTTTACACATGAAGGGCATTTAAAATTCGACACTGACCAATATTTCCTATATAAATTTTTTATTTTTTTTGCTTTATCTGTACTAAGTATGTGTATGTATTTTTAATGTACCCTATTTATAGCTTAATCGAAGAGAAAATAAATATAAAACCACACACATTAAATAAGTCTGCTCAATAAAAATGTGTAGCTTAATGACAACAAAAAACTGATATAAGTACAGCCTAAATAGAAACCAAAAGTGATTTAATGTATAAAATAATGACATGTATTGAAGAACAATTAGTAAAAATTGTAGCAGGCCTCAAAAACTTTTAAGGCAGCAGACAAGGATAATATTGTGTAGGCTTTTACATGTCTAATTGATTTGAGGGTGGTATTATTATTATATATATTGGGAGACAAAAATATGTGGTATAAATTAAAAATATAGAAAAAAAAAAATAATAGAGAGCCAACAATCTATTTCAGTTCTAGTTCAGTTCTAGTTCAGTTCTACTTCAGTTCTAGTTCAGTTCTAGTTCAGTTCTAGTTCAGTTCTAGTTCAGTTCTAGTTCAGTTCTAGTTCAGTTCTAGTTCAGTTCTA
Source organism: Calliphora vomitoria (assembly GCA_942486065.2). Lineage (NCBI taxonomy): Eukaryota > Metazoa > Arthropoda > Insecta > Diptera > Calliphoridae > Calliphora > Calliphora vomitoria. Next base: position 8,975,844 of record OW818030.2, on the reverse strand, counting down.
GTTCAGTTCTAGTTCAGTTCTAGTTCAGTTCTAGTTCAGTTCTAGTTCAGTTCTAGTTCAGTTCTAGTTCAGTTCTAGTTCAGTTCTAGTTCAGTTCTAGTTCTAGTTCAGTTCTAGTTCAGTTCTAGTTCAGTTCTAGTTCAGTTCTAGTTCAGTTCTAGTTCAGTTCTAGTTCAGTTCTAGTTCAGTTCTAGTTCAGTTATAGTTCAGTTCTAGTTCAGTTCTAGTTCAGTTCTAGTTCAGTTCTAGTTCAATTCTAGTTCAGTTCTAGTTCAATTCTAGTTCAATTCTAGTTCAGTTCTAGTTCAGTTCTAGTTCGGTTCTAGTTCAGTTCTACTTCAGTTCTAGTTCAGTTCTAGTTCAGTTCTAGTTCAGTTCTAGTTCAGTTCTAGTTCAGTTCTAGTTCAGTTCTAGTTCAGTTCTAGTTCAGTTCTAGTTCAGTTCTAGTTCAGTTCTAGTTCAGTTCTAGTTCAGTTCTAGTTCAGTTCTAGTTCAGTTCTAGTTCAGTTCTAGTTCAGTTCTAGTTCAGTTCTAGTTCAGTTCTAGTTCAGTTCTAGTTCAGTTTTAGTTCAGTTCTAGTTCAGTTCTAGTTCTAGTTCTAGTTCAGTTCTAGTTCAGTTCTAGTTCAGTTCTAGTTCAGTTCTAGTTCAGTTCTAGTTCAGTTCTAGTTCAGTTCTAGTTCAGTTCTAGTTCACTTCTAGTTCAGTTCTAGTTCAGTTCTAGTTCAGTTCTAGTTCAGTTCTAGTTCAGTTCTAGTTCAGTTCTAGTTCAGTTCTAGTTCAGTTCTAGTTCAGTTCTAGTTCAGTTCTAGTTCAGTTCTAGTTCAGTTCTAGTTCAGTTCTAGTTCAGTTCTAGTTCAGTTCTAGTTCAGTTCTAGTTCAGTTCTAGTTCAGTTCTAGTTCAGTTCTAGTTCAGTTCTAGTTCAGTTCTAGTTCAGTTCTAGTTCAGTTCTAGTTCAGTTCTAGTTCAGTTCTAGTTCAGTTCTAGTTCAGTTCTAGTTCAGTTCTAGTTCAGTTCTAGTTCAGTTCTAGTTCAGTTCTAGTTCAGTTCTAGTTCAGTTCTAGTTCAGTTCTAGTTCAGTTCTAGTTCAGTTCTAGTTCAGTTCTAGTTCAGTTCTAGTTCAGTTCTAGTTCAGTTCTAGTTCAGTTCTAGTTCAGTTCTAGTTCAGTTCTAGTTCAGTTCTAGTTCAGTTCTAGTTCAGTTCTAGTTCAGTTCTAGTTCAGTTCTAGTTCAGTTCTAGTTCAGTTCTAGTTCAGTTCTAGTTCAGTTCTAGTTCAGTTCTAGTTCAGTTCTAGTTCAGTTCTAGTTCAGTTCTAGTTCAGTTCTAGTTCAGTTCTAGTTCAGTTCTAGTTCAGTTCTAGTTCAGTTCTAGTTCAGTTCTAGTTCAGTTCTAGTTCAGTTCTAGTTCAGTTCTAGTTCAGTTCTAGTTCAGTTCTAGTTCAGTTCTAGTTCAGTTCTAGTTCAGTTCTAGTTCAGTTCTAGTTCAGTTCTAGTTCAGTTCTAGTTCAGTTCTAGTTCAGTTCTAGTTCAGTTCTAGTTCAGTTCTAGTTAAGTTCTAGTTCAGTTCTAGTTCAGTTCTAGTTCAGTTCTAGTTCAGTTCTAGTTCAGTTCTAGTTCAGTTCTAGTTCAGTTCTAGTTCAGTTCTAGTTCAGTTCTAGTTCAGTTCTAGTTCAGTTCTAGTTCAGTTCTAGTTCAGTTCTAGTTCAGTTCTAGTTCAGTTCTAGTTCAGTTCTAGTTCAGTTCTAGTTCACTTCTAGTTCACTTCTAGTTCACTTCTAGTTCAGTCAGTTCTGTTTTGACATTTGTGTAGTAAACACAAGCGAAATACACGTTAATAAACAATGTTACGCTACACTGCTCCAGAATGCGGAATATTGCTGACTATTTATTTGACCAATAATCGGTCGGTGACTTTGGCACAACGTGAATTTCGTCGCAGATTTCCTGGCCGTCCAACGCCTACTGGTGAAACACTGCGACGTTTAGCCGCTCGCCTCGAAGAGACTGGCACAACATGAGATGCTGCCAGGCAGACCCCGGAGGAAGATGAAAACCACCAAGAGGAAGATGATTTTTCATCAAAAATAATCATGAGTGATGAGGCCCATTTCCACCTTATAGTGTACGTAAATAAGCAAAATTTACGCTTCTGGGGCACTGAAAATCCGGGTGTAACCCACGGAGAGCCATTACACCCGCTCAAAGTCACTGTATGGTGTGCTGTTTTCGCTGAAGGAGTCATCGGACCTTTTTTCTTCGAAGACGTCGCGGGCCAAACGGTTACTGTGAATGGTGAGCGCTACAGAGCAATGATCAACGAGTTCTTTTTGCCGCAACTTGATGAATTGGGATTGGAAAACATGTGGTTCCAACAGGACGGTGCAACGGCACACACTGCACGTGCCACAGCCGATATGCTGAAGGATGCATTTCCCGGGCGCCTAATCTCCCGTTTTGCCGATTTGCACTGGCCAGCAAGATCGCCTGATTTGTCCGCTCCAGACTTCTTTTTGTGGGGCTTTTTGAAGTCGCGGGTTTATGTCAACAAGCCTCAGACTCTTGCAGCTCTTAAAGACAATATCCGTCAAGAATGTGAGGAAATATCGCCGGAAGTTTTGGCCAAAGTGATGGAAAATGCCATAAAAAGGGCTCAAATGACAATCAACTGTGGCGGCGGCCATTTACATGACATCATATTCTCGACTTGATGTGAAAAAAATTAAAAGACCAAATAAAAATAATCCACAAGAAGAATCAAAGTTTTTCATTTTTTTTTTTTAATTACAGCCAAAAAACATCGGAAGTTTACTTTTGCGCCACCTTGTACAAACCAGAATCACCATCTGTAGTTAGCTGATATTCTCATTTCTTTCTTTTTATACCCTTGACTTTCGTGAATAAGTTTGTCATTCCGTTTGTAATTTCCACAATATAATTTTCCGACCCTATAAAGTATATATTCTGGTTTCTAATAGACAGCGGAGTCGATTAAGCCGTGTCCGTCTGTCTGTCTGTCTGTCTATATGTTGAAATCAACTTTCTGAAGACCCCAGATATCTTCGGGATCCAAATCTTCAATAATTCTGTCAGACATGCTTTCGAGAAGTTTCCTATTTTAAAGCAGCAACATCCGTCCATAAATAACGGAGATATGAGAAAAAATCCGAGACAACCTCTATTTTTGATCTATATCTCGATTACTTAATCATAAATATACACAATATTTATATCTGATAGATATTTCAAAGTTCTTTGAAATGATCTATATAAGGCTATAAGTAAGTTGGACCTACAATGGGTCAAAATCGGGAAATATATTTTTTTACTCGAATTTTTTTCACAAAAAACTTTTTTTTGTCATAAATTTCTTTAACTTATAAATTAAAAAAAAACATTTTAAACTAATGAAAAATTTTTAAAAAAATTTGAAAGAACTTTAAAAAAATTAAATTTTTTTTTTTAATTTTATTTTAAAGTATAAGTAAGCTCTCTTACTTGTTTAAATGTAGGATATCAATTTGAAAAAATAACTACAATCTTTTTCTAATATCTTGTATATTTTTATTTCATTCTAGGTAAATATCTGCAATTTTACACTTGACTTAAAATAGCATTATGTTTAGAAAGGTAAATATTATTAAATTTTAGTTTAATTTTTATTTTTCGAGAATATTCTAAAAATTTTTTTTGAAATTTGAGAATTTTGAAATCTAAAATAGTTATTTTTATTAAAATTTAAATTAAACCCTAAATCTTTCTAAATTCTTAATTCTTTTAAAATACGTTACAGATTAAATGCTTGTTATTTGGAAAAAAGGACAAACTATAAATTAATCTACTTATATTAAGATTTTTTCACAAGCAGCTTTAAAACAAATATAATTTTATATATAAAACTATGACCTTAACATAAATCAACTTCTGTGTGCTTTGAGACCAAAATCCTTTTAAGATTTTTATTTTAATTTATAGCATTTTAGATTTTGTTGCTTTTTTTTTTTGTTCTTAAAACTTTAAAAATAACAACAACAGCAACAGAAAACTTTTCTAACTAAATTTCTATAAATACAACTATGGGAAAAACTCATTACACAAGCAATTACACGTTTTATTGGTTAGAATTCGTTAGAGAGAATAATAGAAAGAAGCAACACAAAAATTACGACAATATCTAGAAGAGAAGCCATTATAATGACGAAAATACATACAAACACATTCAACATACATACGTAAATAAATACGCATTAATGCAACAACAAAATAAGTACACAACGAAAACTTAGACGTAAGCATAACAAGACAGACGAATAGACGGAAAGACATTCCTTGTTGCATACAACAATCAAATGCAGCAACATACACACATCAATTGTCTGAGAAGGAAATAAATACCAGGAGAAAGGGAAAGGGATAAATACAAAATAGTTGAAATGTATTGTTTTCTTTTCTTTTGGTTGTTGCACACTCTGCTGCTTGTTGCAAAATGCCATTTCCATGGAAATGATGATGCTGATGATGATAATGATGACGACGGTCGACGTTGACTAGGATGATAATGATGATGATGATGCTGATGATAAGGAGTTGATGATATGCCTTGAAGGGTTTCTTGTTCTATAAGATTTTCCTTTTCAAGTCAGGGTAGATGGATAGTGGAGTTTTGCTATTTGTAGCATGTTGTATTGGCTGCTGTAATGGAAGTTGCTGTTAAACTGTAAAACATTGTAATGCGTTGCCAAGATATTCTTACAACTTGCTGCATGTAGTAGGTTGAGGTATGTTGCTTATCATGTTGTTGTCTTTCTTCAAGATTTCTCCTGCTGCTGCCCTTGTGTAATGTCTGTTTTCATGTTTTGGGTTTATTTTCTAACTCATTCTCTTTCTAACTTCCAGCTTCTGAAACATTGTGGTAGATATACAGGGTAATTCGTTGCTAGAGGTTATTATATAAGTAGTATCAGGTCAAGAAAACTGTTAAGACTTTAGAAAAATTTATAAAAATAGTTTTCTGATCAGTGTTTCTATTAATATTTGAGGTACATACTTTGTTTTTTTAATAAAAGGTACTTTTATATTAAAAGGTGCTTTTAATTAAAAAGTACTTTTATATTAAAAGGTACTTTTATATTAAAAGGTACTTTTATATTAAAAGGTACTTTTATATTAAAAGGTACTTTTATATTAAAAGGTACTTTTATATTAAAAAGTACTTTTATATTAAAAAGTACTTTTATATTAAAAAGTACTTTTATATTAAAAGGTACTTTTATATTAAAAGGTACTTTTATATTAAAAGGTACTTTTATATTAAAAGGTACTTTTATATTAAAAGGTACTTTTATATTAAAAGGTACTTTTATATTAAAAGGTACTTTTATATTAAAAGGTACTTTTATATAAAAAGGTACTTTTATATTAAAAAGTACTTTTATATTAAAAAGTACTTTTATATTAAAAGGTACTTTTATATTAAAAGGTACTTTTATATTACAAGGTACTTTTATATTAAAAGGTACTTTTATATTAAAAGGTACTTTTATATTAAAAGGTACTTTTATATTAAAAAGTACTTTTATATTAAAAGGTACTTTTATATTAAAAGGTACTTTTATATTAAAAGGTACTTTTATATTAAAAGGTACTTTTATATTAAAAGGTACTTTTATATTAAAAGGTACTTTTATATTAAAAGGTACTTTTATATTAAAAGGTACTTTTATATTAAAAGGTACTTTTATATAAAAAGGTACTTTTATATTAAAAAGTACTTTTATATTAAAAAGTACTTTTATATTAAAAGGTACTTTTATATTAAAAGGTACTTTTATATTACAAGGTACTTTTATATTAAAAGGTACTTTTATATTAAAAGGTACTTTTATATTAAAAGGTACTTTTATATTAAAAAGTACTTTTATATTAAAAGGTACTTTTATATTAAAAGGTACTTTTATATTAAAAGGTACTTTTATATTAAAAGGTACTTTTATATTAAAAGGTACTTTTATATTAAAAGGTACTTTTATATTAAAAGGTACTTTTATATTAAAAGGTACTTTTATATTAAAAGGTACTTTTATATTAAAAGGTACTTTTATATTAAAAAGTACTTTTATATTAAAAGGTACTTTTATATTAAAAGGTACTTTTATATTAAAAGGTACTTTTATATTAAAAGGTACTTTTATATTAAAAGGTACTTTTATATTAAAAGGTACTTTTATATTAAAAGGTACTTTTATATTAAAAGGTACTTTTATATTAAAAGGTACTTTTATATTAAAAGGTACTTTTATATTAAAAAGTACTTTTATATTAAAAGGTACTTTTATATTAAAAGGTACTTTTATATTAAAAGGTACTTTTATATTAAAAGGTACTTTTATATTAAAAGGTACTTTTATATTAAAAGGTACTTTTATATTAAAAGGTACTTTTATATTAAAAGGTACTTTTATATAAAAAGGTACTTTTATATTAAAAGGTACTTTTATATTAAAAGGTACTTTTATATTAAAAGGTGCTTTTAATTAAAAAGTACTTTTATATTAAAAGGTACTTTTATATTAAAAGGTACTTTTATATTAAAAGGTACTTTTATATTAAAAGGTGCTTTTATATTAAAAGGTACTTTTATATTAAAAAGTACTTTTATATTAAAAGGTACTTTTATATTAAAAGGTACTTTTATATTAAAAGGTACTTTTATATAAAAAGGTACTTTTATATTAAAAAGTACTTTTATATTAAAAAGTACTTTTATATTAAAAGGTACTTTTATATTAAAAGGTACTTTTATATTACAAGGTACTTTTATATTAAAAGGTACTTTTATATTAAAAGGTACTTTTATATTAAAAGGTACTTTTATATTAAAAAGTACTTTTATATTAAAAGGTACTTTTATATTAAAAGGTACTTTTATATTAAAAGGTACTTTTATATTAAAAGGTACTTTTATATTAAAAGGTACTTTTATATTAAAAGGTACTTTTATATTAAAAGGTACTTTTATATTAAAAGGTACTTTTATATAAAAAGGTACTTTTATATTAAAAGGTACTTTTATATTAAAAGGTACTTTTATATTAAAAGGTGCTTTTAATTAAAAAGTACTTTTATATTAAAAGGTACTTTTATATTAAAAGGTACTTTTATATTAAAAGGTACTTTTATATTAAAAGGTACTTTTATATTAAAAGGTACTTTTATATTAAAAAGTACTTTTATATTAAAAAGTACTTTTATATTAAAAAGTACTTTTATATTAAAAGGTACTTTTATATTAAAAGGTACTTTTATATTAAAAGGTACTTTTATATTAAAAGGTACTTTTATATTAAAAGGTACTTTTATATTAAAAGGTACTTTTATATTAAAAGGTACTTTTATATAAAAAGGTACTTTTATATTAAAAAGTACTTTTATATTAAAAAGTACTTTTATATTAAAAGGTACTTTTATATTAAAAGGTACTTTTATATTACAAGGTACTTTTATATTAAAAGGTACTTTTATATTAAAAGGTACTTTTATATTAAAAGGTACTTTTATATTAAAAAGTACTTTTATATTAAAAGGTACTTTTATATTAAAAGGTACTTTTATATTAAAAGGTACTTTTATATTAAAAGGTACTTTTATATTAAAAGGTACTTTTATATTAAAAGGTACTTTTATATTAAAAGGTACTTTTATATTAAAAGGTACTTTTATATTAAAAGGTACTTTTATATAAAAAGGTACTTTTATATTAAAAAGTACTTTTATATTAAAAAGTACTTTTATATTAAAAGGTACTTTTATATTAAAAGGTACTTTTATATTACAAGGTACTTTTATATTAAAAGGTACTTTTATATTAAAAGGTACTTTTATATTAAAAGGTACTTTTATATTAAAAAGTACTTTTATATTAAAAGGTACTTTTATATTAAAAGGTACTTTTATATTAAAAGGTACTTTTATATTAAAAGGTACTTTTATATTAAAAGGTACTTTTATATTAAAAGGTACTTTTATATAAAAAGGTACTTTTATATTAAAAAGTACTTTTATATTAAAAGGTACTTTTATATTAAAAGGTACTTTTATATTAAAGGTAATTTTATATTAAAAGGTACTTTTATATTAAAAGCTACTTTTATATTAAAAGGTACTTTTATATTAAAAGGTACTTTTATATTAAAAGGTACTTTTATATTAAAAGGTACTTTTATATTAAAAGGTACTTTTATATTAAAAGGTACTTTTATATTAAAAGGTACTTTTATATTAAAAGGTACTTTTATATTAAAAGGTACTTTTATATTAAAAGGTACTTTTATATTAAAATTTACTTTTATATTAAAAGGTACTTTTATATTAAAAGGTACTTTTATATTAAAAGGTACTTTTATATTAAAAGGTACTTTTATATTAAAAGGTACTTTTATATTAAAAAGTACTTTTATATTAAAAAGTACTTTTATATTAAAGGTACTTTTATATAAAAAGGTACTTTTATATTAAAAGGTACCTTTTATTTTAAAAGGTACTTTTATATTAAAAGGTACCTTTTTTGTAACTATTTTTTAAAAAAGTACCTTTTTGCTCAAATAAACACATCGTTTTTGTATTCCTCCTAAAATACATATCTAAACTATTTTATAATTTATTTGTTTTTGTAAATTTATCTCCTAAATAGTATTTATTTGTGCATTTATTGTTTGTTGGTCTTTGCTTTAGTGCAGACATATAAACGTTCTGCTATTTCAATAATAGAACATAATACAAATTTCAAAAACGTCCTTTAGATAAATGTCCCTTAAATGTGATCTGTACTTTTTACTAGCTTCAAGTTTCCAAGTGTATATAACATTACAAATGTCCTTTCCTAGTATGTTTATGTATTTTATTATATTAATGCATGTGTAATAAACATTTGGATCATTTGATATTAGATATTTTAAAAATTTCCTTTACATTTGGCTGTGCACTGCAAAAACTGCTCAAGATGGCCAAATATTTAAGAGATTTTTAAGTAATGTTAAAGAAGGTCTCTGTAGAAACATAGTCAAAATAACCATACTATGCGTAGCTCTGCCCTAGAGCCATATTTTCAAGCTTGGTTGCAAATATAAGCCACTTGGTGATTTTTTTATTTTCTGTTTTAGAAGTTTTATATTTATTTCCATTCAATTTCCAATTGTCCCCATTATGTTGTAGCACTCTTCAATTTTATAATGTTTTAAAGTTTTGTTATTATTGTTTGGTTTTGAAGTTCTATTTCTAGTAATAGTTTTTCAACTATTAGTCCACTTTTTGTTGTTAACTTTTATTGAGTTGTACCCGTATTGTGTTTCGTTGGTTAGTACAACTTTTGTATTTCTTTATGTCCCCAAACATTAGCCAATGTTGTTGCTGCCACTCTACTACATAAATACATACATAGATATATAAGAGTATTTGCTCTGGAGTAGCTGTGTAGACGTCTGTCTCCGTGTGAGTGTATGAGTAAGTGTGTTTGTTTGTGTGCGTATAAATAATTTGTAAAATAACAAAATGATGCAGTATGTGTCTGTAGTGCCATAAAAATCACTTAAATATAAATTTATTGACAAAGATTGCAACATTATTTATATAATGAAAATAATTGAAGGAAAATTGAAAATTTGCTTCTTTTCCTCTCTTTTTCGTTTTTTTTTATTTTTTTATTTGCTGATGTTTTTGGTTGTTGTTGCTGTTCAAACTAAGCTTCTTAAAATAGCAAATGGGAAAAATTTTTGAGTGCTTTAAAAGCAAGGATGGAAATTTAAGTTTATTTTGAATTTTGAATTATAATTCGTTCCGGGGAAAATCCAAATTCCGAATATTTTATGATTTTAGCTCTTTTTTATAAATAATTCAAACAGTAAAAGATAAAATATTCTCTTTTACTTTGAAATAATCAAATTCAAGAAATTTTGTTAAAAAAATTGAATTCCCAATTTCCTATTAAAAATCACTAAACTTGGGATGTGCTTAAAATAATTTTAGATTTAGTAGCAGTTGGCATTAAGTAAGTAAGTTCCTGGTAGTTTTAAAGAATTTTAGAGGAATTAATGAAAAAATTTTAAATTCCCAAAATTTTCATAAAAATGTCCCCGTTGGTGGAAATGAAAACCCCTTTTTACATTTGTAATTTAGAAATTTGTCTTAGTTATACCCTTTTAACTATTTTTTTAAATGCGAATGATTTGCCAAAAAAAAAAATTTTATTCCCAAAATTTAAAAAAAAAAAATTTCCTAATCGGGGAAAATTCAAATTTCCCTTAACTTATGACTTTAGATAATGTTAATTGTTATTAATCAAAAGACATTGTTTATAGCAAAAAAAAAAAAAAGATTTTTTTTTAAATTCCCAAAATTTTCAATAAAATTTCTTTCCCGGTAAAAATTTAAAACCCCTTTTACATTTGGAAATCGCATCTTTGTTTCAGTAGAGTTTATTTTAAATAACACTTTCTAAATGTAAATTGTTTCCCAGGATAAAAAATTAATTCCTAAATTTTTTTAAAAAATGAAGACACTGTTTATAACATAAAAAATATTTATAGATTTTTTTAAATTCCCAAAATTTTCATAAAATTTCCTTTCCCGATAAAAATTTAAAACCCCTTTTTACATTTGGAAATCGCATCCTTGCTTCAGTAGAGTTAGTTTAACTAACGTTTTCTAAACGCTAATTGTATCCCGAAAAAAAAATAATTCCTAAATTTTTTTTAAAAATCTCCTGTACGGGGAAAATTAAAAATTTCCTTATTTTAAGAATTTAGATTATTTTAATTATTATTAATCAAAAGACACTATTTATAGAAAAAAAAAGATTTTTTTTTAAATTCCAAGAAATTTTCAATAAAATTTCCTTTCGCGGTAAAAACTTAAAACCCCTTTCTACATTTGGAATTCCCATATTTGCTTCAATAAAGTTATTTTAAATAACGCTTTCTAAATGTAAATTGTTTCCCAGGAAAAAACAAATAATTCCTAAATTTGTTTAAAAAATCTCCTGTTCGGGAAAATTCAAATTTTCTTATTTAATGAATTTATCTTATTTAATTATTATTAATCAAAAGACACTGTTTATAACATAAAAAATATTTATAGATATATTAAAATTCCCAAACATTTTCAATAAAATTTCCTTTCCCGGTAAAAACTTAAAACCCCTTTTTTACATATGTAATTGGCATATTTGCTTCAGTAAAGTTATTTCAACTAAACAAAAATTTTATACCAAGAAAAATAAATAAATAATTCCTAAATTTGTTTAAAAAATCTCCTGTTCGGGGAAAATTCAAATTTGTCTTATTTAATGAATTTAGCTTATTTAATTATTATTAATCAAAAACGCTAATTGTTTCCCGAGATAAAAAAAAATTAATTCCTATATTTGTTACAAAAAATCTTCTAACCGGGGAAAATCCAAAAATTCCCGTAATTTATAAATTTAGATTATTTTACTTATTATTAATCAAAAGGCACTGTTAATAGCAAAAAACAAAGGTTTTTTAAAATTCCCAAAATTTTCATAAAATTTCCTTTCCCTTAAATACTTAAAATCCCTTTCTACATTTGGAAATCGCATATTTGGTTCAGTAAAGTTGTATTAACTAACGTTTTCAAAACAAAAATTGTTTCTCGAGATAAAAAAAATAATTCCTAAATTTGTTTAAAAATTTCTTGTTCGGGGAAAATTCCAATTTTTCTTATTTAATTTCCAAAAAAAATTTAGAACTTATTTTTTACATTTGGAATTCACAAATTTAGTTTACTAATGTTATTATAACTTTTTTTATATTATAAATTTTAAACGTAAAGTATATCCCAATAAAAATATTTTATTCCCAAATTGTTAAGAAAAAATTTCCTGTCCGGGGAAAATTTCAAATCCGCATATTTTATGATTTTACTTTTTTTTTGTCATTGTTAATCGTATTAATGAAAAAAAACAAAAAAAAAAATCTATTTTTTTTAAATTCCCAAAATTTTCAACAAAATCTCCACAAATTAAAACCACTTTTTTACTCAGGGAATCTGAAAATTCGTCTTAATTAAGCCATTTTAACTAAACATTTTTTAACCCAGCTGATTTCCCAAAAAAAAAAAAAAAAAATAATTCAAAATATTTATTCATAAAATATGGCAAAATGACCCTATATATAATTTGTCATATCTATGGGAGGTGACATGTCCACTTTTTCTAGTTTGCCAATTTTGGGCCAAAATTAGTAATTCATACAAAGTTTCAAGGCTTTACATATTACAATTATACAAATATATATGAATTTTATTATTTAGTTTGTATGAGAGGTGCCACGCCCACTATTTATAGTCAGCCCATTCATGCTTTTATTACTAATATTGATGGTAGAATTACCCGTACAAAATTTATGGACTCTATCTCTTAAAGTATACTATATATTGGAATTTTTTAATTTACTTTATATGGGAGGTGCCACGCCCACTATCAATATTTATACAAACGGTGAAATTGCTCATGTAAAATTTGAGGACTATAGTTTTTTTTTATTTCCTACATATTTGATTTTTAAAATTCATTTTGTATGTGAGGTACCACGCCCACTTTAAATTTCAAAACAAAAAGTTGCCTATAGTTCCTTACAGACACACGGGAACATACTGTAAATAAAAATCGAGTCAGCTGTTTAGCCGTCTATGGACTTCAAATAAATAAATATTTTTTTTTTTAAATAATTCATTTGAATTTAAATAATTAGAGAATCTATTATCTATCAATTGTACTGCTTGTACAATTTTTTAATTTTTTTTTTTTTTTTGATTTGCAAAATTCTCTGCCTTTTGATTTTCAAATCATCTTTTATATTTCCATCTTTGAAAATATAAATTTTCCATGCCTGCCTCTGTGTTTGATGTGTGTGTGTAAGTGTTTGAGTAATATTTATTTATTGTTATGAACACAAGCAATAAGGATTTATTTTAAAAAATATAAGAGGATTTTTTTATTTGATAAAAAAAGCAGCAAATTATTAAAAAAAATCTTTAAATTTTAAATTTGACACACACAAACAGCTCTTTTAAAGCATTCGTCAGTGTTTAAGTACTTGAAAATACTTACTAAAAATATTAAAAACTATTTGCAGATATTTTTTTTCAGAACAAAAATTTGCTTATATCTCAGGCATTTGTGGGCATATTTTCTGGATTGCAAATAGTTTTCTAAATTGCACTATAGCAGATATATTGATGTATCAATCATTTATGTAAGTTGTTGGCTTCGGAAAGTCGATTTCAACATATAGACGGACAGGCGGACATAGCTTTATCGGCTCAGCTATCTCTAACGTTCCAAAAGATATACTTATATACTTTATGGAGGCGCAAATGAAAAATGTGGAAATTACAAACTTAATGACAAGCTTATAAAATATACGAAACGGTTAACTATAAAACAAGCTGCCATACTGCGCTCACTTTTTGTCATTTACGATCAGTATACTCTGGCAAATCCTCATGAATAGATTGACGTTTGAACAACGCTACCAAATTATCCAAATTTACTTTAAAAATCAGTCATCGATTTGCACAACTTATAGACTGTTTTAACGCAAAATTATGTTCAGAAAAGAAAAACACACTCTTTTTCTCTTTAACACTGCAAATTTCTCTTATATAAATAGTGTTGCCTATTTTAAGGCTTTTTATATAATATTACGTGCTATAAGTTATTTGATAAAATAACATTTAAATCTATTAGTTTTACCTGTTATTTTATGACATTTTGTTGCAGCTGTTTTATGCAATAGCTTTTCCCTTAAAAACTTATTCAACCATTAAAAAGGTAAGTCTAGTTTTAGGCTACAATTTTGCTTTTTTTTTTTTGTTATGCTTCATTATATTACATGAAACATACAATTAACAAAGTTTTAATTATTTTACACAGTCTAAGTTTAGTTCAATACAACTCAAAGCAAAACAAAAAAAAAAAAAAAAAAAACAATTTATTTAATTTTCTATTATCACTAACTAATACTTACTTACATTGTTACTAAAATTGTTTCAACTTTGTTAAGCGTAAGTCCGCCATTTCCTTATTACCCCTGCTCCAAAATAGGTTTGTAAATGGACAATTTCTTATGGTTACATTTAAACTAAAGTGCTTATTAATTTATTGAACATTTTACTAAAACACAGACTTATACATACATATGCATGTATGTAGTTGTAAGTGTATTTAAATGTATAAACTATTTGAGTATGAGTGTGTGTGTCGAGAGCAATAGCAAGTCACTTACATTCATTCCACATACAACATGTGGACGGAAGGAAGTTTGCAAAAGCAAATTACCCACTATTATAATAGTATAATGAAATTTAATAACTTCTATTATACCAAGATGGTTACAAGACTTGGGGTGCAATTTGCAAAAAAATAAAATATATATATATATAAAATGTTGGAAAAAAAAAGCTCAAAACTTTTAAAAGAAACTATAAAAGTCCTGCGGTAAGCAGAGAAGGGAGGCAAGTAGAGCAAGAAAGTTGTTTTGTAATACAAGTTGTTTTCCTTTTTTTTTTTCTCCATAAGGTTTTGTCGAGTATAAATTTCATTTTACTTATGCCAAAGGGTCTCTTTGTAAATTAAATGTAGAAGAAAAGTGCAAAAAAAAAAAAGAAAATTTTAAAAAGCATATTAATTTATTTGCTTGAATTAAATATAAAGTTCTTTGTGGTTTAAAAAAAAAGGAATGATTTTAATCAAACTATTTATGCAAGTTTTAAAAAAAATATCCTTAAAGTATGCTTTACTTTTTAGATATTAATGAGAAAAGCCTTGTATGTGTTTTACTGTTTGATTATGGCATTTTTTTGAAGTTGGGGATATCGGGATGTAATGGGGATATTTATTGAGTTATGGGGATTTTTAAGTCAATTTCAAAAATACATATATATATCTACATACAGTGCAACTTCGATACTCCTCAATAATGCCGTTGTTTTACCGTTTTTACCTCGAGTATTTGTTATTCACACTTTTATTCATATTTTGCACTGTCATTACTATCAAATGCCATTAAATAATAAACAAAACATAAAATACTAACTTTAAAGGAAAAGTGTGATATTTTGCAAAGTAGAAAAATTCTATGTTCCCTATTCTATTTGTGATTAAAAAAATATGGAGAAGGTAAAGTAATTTATTTCTATACTCCGGACAACTCGATTATTCGACAGAGCCTAAAACTATACGTGTTCGGATTGTCGAAGTTGCACTGTATATGTATTTTTCTGACTCCATTCATTTTAGGAATTTCTTATAAATTTTTTTTAGAAATAAATTAATTTTTATACACGTCACCTTCGTGAGAAGGGTATAACTATATAAGTTTGTCATTCCGTTTATAATTTCCACAATATAATTTTCCGACCCTATAAAGTATATATATTCTGGATCCTTATATATAGTGGAGTCGATTAAGGCATGTCCGTCTGTCTGTCTGTTGAAATCAATTTTCTGAGGACCCCAAATAATTTACAAACTTGATTCATACATCAATATATCGAGAATTCTTCCGGCTCGGTTGCTATTTAAAATCGAGAAAATTGGCCGACAAGTGTCTGAGATATAAGGAAAAAACTGGGCCAACCTAAATTTTTTATCTATATCTGGATATAGATATCTAATGATAGATATTTTAAAGTCCATTGCAACGATCTATATAAGGCTATAGTAATTTGGAGCTACAATGGGTCAAAATCGAAAAAAAAAATTTTTAACCCGAATTTTTTTTTACCTAAAACAATTTTTGGTCATAAATTTAAAAAATTATTGAAAAAAATGAAAAAAAAATTTTTTTTTTTTTAAAAAATATTGAAAAAAATTATTATTTTTTAAATTTTGAAAAAACTAAAAATATTTAAAATGTTTATTTTTATAGTATAATTTTTAAATTAAATTTTTTTTTTTTTTTGGAAAAAAAATTCAAAATAATTGATCTAAAATTTTTTCCTTGGAAATCGTTTACGATTAAAAAATTTTAGTTTAAATGGCTTAATAAGCGAATTTAACAAATTCCAAATATATTGGGTGAATCACTTAAAAATGTGGGATTTACAATAGATGGCGTATCTTTTGAACGCAGTATTTATTTTTAATAACTTATATGTCATTTTGAAGGTACATATCTCTGATTTATTCTCACTTAGTTATTGAAACAACAGATTTTTTATTTTTTGCTTCGAAAATGTAGAATTGTCTACCAGCAAAGCGTCATATGTGGGAATCTTTACTTGCGATGAAAAATTGCTCCATTGCGATAACCCGAATCGACACCAAAGCCAAATATCCATGACGCTAAGGTAATGCTTTGAATTTGAGTTGCTGAAGTCTGACCAGACCATCACAGGGTACCTGTACTGAACGCAACTGATTCGTTTGAAGAGAGACATGAACATGACAACGCTCGGCTACATGTTGCAATACCTGTTAAAAAGTATTTATAATGAAGTGGTTGGGAAGTTTTGCCTCACCAGCCTTATAGTCCAGACCTTGCCCCGTCCGACTACTATTTGGAAAGTATCCGTTCTTGGCCTCAAAAGATAAGTAGTTCTTTTAGCTCGGAATCCATATGTTGCCAGAATGATCGGAGAATTTCATAGCTAGTAATGGCCAATACATTGAATAAATGTATATTGGTACAAATGTTTCAAAATAAAAACTAAAAATGTGAAAAAATCCCGATTTTTTAAGTAATACAATCAATAAACGAGTAAGAGAGCTATATTCGGATGTGCCAAATCTTTTATATCCTTCACCAAATTATACTTTAAAATAAAACTTTTAAATAATTTTTTAAAAAAAACTTTTTTTTAATTTTTTTCCAAATTTTTTTTTTTAATTTAAAAACAAAAACATATGTGAAAAAAAATGTATGACAAAAAAATAGTTTGGTAAAAAAAATCGGGTTAAAAAATATTTTTCCCGATTTTGACCCATTGTAGGTCGAAATTACTCATATACATCGTTGCAATGGACTTTGAAATATCTATCGTCAAATATCTATATTGTCTATATTAATGACTTAGTAACCCAGATATAGATAAAAAAAAGCCAAAAATCGAGGATGTCCTGGTTTTTTTTCCTTATATCTCAGCCATTTATGGGCCGATTTTCTCGATTTTAAATACCGAGCGAGCCGGAATATTGATGTATCAATTATGTTTGTAAGTTATTTGGGGGCTACGGAAAGTTGATTTCAACATACAGACGGATATACAGACATGGCTATATCGACTTCGCTATCTATAACGATCTAGAATATATATACTTTGTTGAGTCGCAAATGAAAAATGTAGAAATTACAAACGGAATGACAAACTTACATATACCCTTGCCACTCATGGTGAAGGGTATAAAAAGAGTTTTTGTTCCTTGTTGAAAATTTTGGGAATTTTTTACGACCAGGAAATATCCCATGCTGAAATATAATTGTTTCACAGGCTGTATGGCATGTGACATCATCTTGGTGTTTAAAATATTTCTTTTGTTAAAACTACTACAATTAAAGTATTCATTTTACTTGAAATTACTTTAAATCACAATTTCCAATGAACTTAATACAATCATTTATTTACCTTGAAAAACTCAGGCTTATTTGCCTACATTATTGTTATAACAAGCTCTTTGGAAATGCTCCTCTTAATGATAATAATGCATAACGGATATTACATTATTTTTATATTGGAAACTTCCTTTCCTGAGTGAATTGTTTAATCTGCATTTAATTTTAATTGCTAAACAAAAGAGCTTTTGATTTTATTTAATATTTAAGTAAAACTCTACAAGCATATCTCGTAATAATTTAAAGTTAACCTTTTATTTGCTCTTGCAGTTCCCTGTGTATTGTTTGTTGTGTTTATAAAACAATAAGCAATAATTCTCTTTTTTGTAATAGATAACAGCAGCAATGAGAAATATAAATTTATGTGTGTGTATACATATATTCAAAGGAATTTCCGGTTGGAAGTGTGTGTGTGTATTTTTCATATTCTGCCAACACAAACAAATGATTTTTTATGTTAGACTTCCGTTAGCCATACCTCAAACATTACCTAGAGTACAAACATACAGAGAGATGTACGTACACATGCATACAGGGAAATATACATGCTGTGACAAAAACCACATATACAAAAACAATTGTATATGTATGTAGGTATGTACTTACCCAGTAGTTCATGGGACTTTTAGCGGGCTATTCAGTTTAAAAGTTAATCTATTGGTCACTAGTAATGTGACGAGCTACTTTTACATATTGCTAACCTACGAGACAATTAGATAACATATGTAACATATGGAAAGTTATTTCACTAGTTAAAAGTAATAAGTTTATCTACAATACATGGGGACAGCAAGGTGTCATTTGACCGCACAATGAAAGACTTTGAGTCGCTCTTTGTAAAAGGTACTGGCGGGTTGAATTCATACTTGCAAAAACATAGTTTTTTTTTTTGTTGAAAATCTACCAATACTTGTGTCTACATGTGTATGTTGCTGTATTTATTGTGGTGAAATTGGAAAAAAATCTTACACATATACAATACAGACATAAAGGTTGCCAAACGGAAATTCAGCCATATACAAAACATGACATAACACTCATATATTCAAACACATACCGGCTCTCATATTCATATACAAATAAATACACATTTAAGTGTCATAGTGGGAAATAGTTGTAGCAACAACAATAAGTAAAGTGTATAAAAAATAATAATAAATATATAAATTGTAATACTATAGCAAGAGGCTGGAAACAGAAGTTTTTACTTCTTTGAAATACTGTTATCAACAATAGTTATAAACTTAGTTTAAACTTTATCTAATCTTATGTTAGTTTTGAAAGTTGATTTAGAGTATAAATTAAAGACCGAATAGCTGCATAAAGTTTCAAGGCTTAAACTTAGATTCAACAGGTTTAAGCTTAGTTTAAGTAGGGAAAAATCATGTCATGCTTGCTTTGTTGGTGCAAATGTTAGTGTTTAAAACAATTTTAAATTGTAAATTAAAACCCGAGCAGTTGCACTACATTTCAAGGCTTAAACTTAGATTCAACAGGTTTAAACTTAGTTTAACTAAGGAAAAATAAAGTTTTTTAGTTAAGTTGGTGCTAGTGTTACAGTTGCAGAAACTTTCAAGTCTTAAACTTAGAATTAACAGGTTTAAGCTTTGTTTAACTACGAAAAAATTATGTCATGTTTGTTTTGTTGGTGGTAGTGTTACTGTTTAAAACAATTTTAAATTACAAATTAAAGCCCGAGCAGTTGCACTACATTTCAAGGCTTAAACTTAGATTCAACAGGTTTAAACTTAGCTTAACTAGGGGAAAATCATGTTTTTTAGTTTAGTTAGTGCTAGTGTTATAGTTGCAGAAACTTTCAAGTCTTAAACTTAGATTTAACAGGTTTAAGCTTAGTTTAACTAGGGAAAAACCATGTAATGTTTGTTAAGTTGTTGCTAATGTTAGCGCTGAAAATAAATATTAAATTATAAATTAAAGCGTGAGCAGTTTCACAAAATTTCAAGGCTTAAACTTAGATTCAACAGGTTTAAACATAGTTTAACTAGGCAAAAATCATGTTTTTTTAGTTTAGTTAGTGCTAATGTTACAGTTGCAGAAACTTCAAGTCTTAAACTTAGATTCAACAGGTTTAAGCTTAGTTTAACTAGGGAAAAATCATGTCATGTTTGTTTTGTTGCTGCTAATATTAGTGTTGAAAATAGTTTAAAATTACAAAATAAAACTTGAGCAGTTGCACAAAGTGTCAATGCTTAAACTAAGATTTAACAGGTTTAAGCTAAGTTTAACTAGGGAAAAATTATGTTTTTTAGTTTAGTTATTGCCAATGTTACAGTTGCATAAACACTCAAGGCTTAAACTTAGATTCAGCAGGTTTAAACTTAGTTTAACTGGGGAAAAATCATGGATTTTAGTTTAGTTAGTGCTAATGTTACTGTTGCATAAACATTCAAAGCTTAAACTTAGATTCAACAGGTTTAAGCTTAGTTTAACTAGGGAAAAATCATGTCATATATGATTGGTTGTCATATTTGTTTTGTTGGTGGTAATGTTAGTGTTGAAAACAGTTTTAAATTATATATTAAATCACCAACAGTTGCAAGACTTAAACTTAGAATTAAAATGTTTAAGCTCAGTTTAAATAGGGATAAATAATGTTAAACTTTGTTTGGTTTTGAAAATCATTTTTAATTAAAGCCCGAAAAGTTGCACAAAGTTTTGTGGCTTAAACTTAGATTTATCTAGTTTAAGATTGGTTTAACTACGAAAAATAATGTTTAGTTGAGCCTTTAAATAATTGCTTGGACGAAAATTTAAAATTCATAGAGTTTAATTAGGTTTTGCGTGTTAATTTATATGAAACATAATTATCTTAGTTTAGACAAGAAAAATTCAAGTTTAAATTATTATTTTCATTTGTAGACTTATGTATATTTATTTTATAAACTTAAATAGCTATACGAAGTATCAGGGGCTAATCTTTAACAAACTCAGTTTAAGCTCGGTTTAACTGACTCCATAACTTTTTTTAGTTTTAAAAATATTATTAAAAATTCCAAATTTTATCTTTTTATATTAAATAGGGTGTGTCAATGTATCCATTGTGAAAATGTATCTTAGTTTTTCAAATATTTTTAGATGCTAAATTAAAGTTCGAATAGTTTCAACCACTTTCTATGCTTTAACTTAGAATCATCAGGTTTAAGCTTAGTTTAACTAAGGAAAAATAAAGCTTAATAAAGTAATTTTGCTTAGACTTAGAATCATAAGGTTTAAACTTGGTTTAACTAGAAAAAAATCAAGTTTAAAGTTTTAATTTTCGTTTTCAACATTTATTGCTTTGAAACTTTAAACTCAAATAGATTATTTCAGTTTCAAGACTCAGTTTTATATAAAATAGGGTTTAAAGTTGGTTTTACTAGAAAAAAAATCAAGTTTAAAGTTTTCAATTTGGTTGTCAATATTTATTGCGATGTAAACTTTATACACAAATTAATCATTTGGGTTTCAGAGCTCAGTTTTATATAAAATAATGTTAAACTTAGTTTAACTGAACAAAACCAAAGCTAAACATATGAATATAAATTAATAAACTAATTCTAAACTTAGTTTGTTTCGAATATTTATTTATTTATTAGTTTTGAATGAATTTTAAGATTTTAAAGTGGAAAAGTCTTAAACATAACTAGTTGAAAACTCCTTAACTAACCCTCGCTGCTCACATACAAATTGTATTGTATTGAATAACACCATATTTCATATACAAAAATAACAGCAGCAGCAAATAAATACAACACAAATTATATTTATCATTTTTTTTTTTATAAATTTTCCTTGTCTCCTCATCGTATTTATTTGTTTATTTAATAAACCAATGAAAAAGGAATTCATATAAACATAAATCTCAAATAAAGCATAAAAAAAAAGCAAAACGAAAAACATTTAATAACAACAGACTATAGGAATAAAATTGATTGTCAAACCCTGAAAGTGGTTAAAAATGAAAGACTTAAATGAAAGCAAAATAAAATAAAATTTGCCAGGTAAATAAATAAATTGTATAATCAAACGCAATGCTAAAGAAAATCTGCTCAGACACTATGCCACCAGAAATTTTGGCCTCCAATATACATACGTAGCTAACGAATCAATAAGAAAAAAATAAAGCACATAATTTACGTATGAAAAATATTTCATGAATAAAACATATCATTCATATTATGACATGATGAATGTGAAAAATATGGTGCTAAGATAATCAAAATTTCTAAATTGAATTTAGTTTGAAATCAAGAACAGTAATTTCCATTTTGTATACCAAAATGTAACAATATCAATTGAGTGTCAATAGTAGAGAGAAGTTGTGGTGTGAAATCCCTTAAATATTTTTACTATGAACTTTATTTGATTTAACAGATATCTGAGCAAATATAAAACAAATCTAGAACTCAAACTGGTTATAAATATTAACTAAATGTTTTTAAAAAAATATGTGACAAATTGGTAGTTTCGATTTGCTACTCTTAGACATTAAACTTCATTTTACTAAGTTTAAACTAAGTTTAACCTAGGAAGAATACAGTTTAGGGAAATTAATTAAATTTGTAATAATTATTTGATAGATCAATTAAACCTGTTTAAAGATACGTTAAGCTTAACTAAAAATAAATTTTAGAATTAAACTTAGTTTAGCTTCACAATACATCAGTTTAATAACTAATTTAATAATTTAAGCACATATTGCATTTGAAGTTAAATTTAAATTGTAACTGCTAAAATTATAATCGATACTAAATCCCTCATAAACACATTTCAAGGATTAAGCTTAGATTCATCAGGTTTAAGCTTGGTTTAACTAAGAAAAACTTTTCAGTTAATACAATGTTTTGGCTTTATAAAGAGTTTTAGATTATAAATTAAAACAAGTAAGTGCGCTATATTCGGCTGTGCCGAATCTTATATACCCTTTGAGAAAAAGATTAAAAACAATATTGGTGAAAACAATTTTGTTAAAAAAAATTTTTGTGAAAAAAATTTAAACAAAAAATTGGGTGAAAAAATTGAGAGAGTGGCGGTTTATGCTTATATCTCAGCCATTTGCTATCTAAGTTGGACTACAGCGGATATATTGATATATCAATCATGTTTGTAAGTTATTTATATTATGGTGGCTTTGGAAAGTTGTTTTCAATATAGAGACAGACATGACTATATCGAATATATATATTTATTTATAAGATCGCAAATGAAAAATGTGTAACTTACAAACGGAATGAAAGACTTATATATACCCTTGCCACTCATGGTATATAATTGACACAGTTTAACCAAGTTTTAAGGCTTAAACTTAGATTCAAACGGTTTAAGCTTGGTTTAACTAGGGAAATTATTGAGTTTAGTTTAGCTTGCAATACTTATTTGCGCAAAAGCAATAAATTAAAACTACTTACATGATTAAACTTAATTTTACTGAGAAAAAACTTCAAGATATATTTAAATTTGAACTACTGAATTTAGTATCGGCTTGGTAGCGACTTTATCAGTTTCAAGCAGAGACAGAAAATAACTGGTCCACTTTAATTTCAATGACAAATTCACTGTTTTAATAATTTATGTTATGTTACATCATTTAAAAAAAAAATTTTTAATTTACAAAAAAAAAAAAATTTTTTTAAAATTCATAGATTTTTTTAAAAAGTGTGCAGAAAATATTTTTTTTTTTTAAATTCAACAATTTTTCGAAATAGTATAAAAAGGTTTATACCAGAATTTAAAAAAAAAAAAATGCTAAATTCTGTTACTTCATCATATTCTTTTTATAATTTGTTAAAATTTACTAAAAATATGTAATTGTATGTAAATAAAAAAAACTTAAATTCATCTGGTTTAATCTTAGTTTTACTAAAGTAATCTCAAGATTAAAGTTAATCAGCACTTTTATTAAGATAACAAATAAAAGTTGAAACAACTGAATGAATTTTCAGGGCTTAAACTTAGATTCATCTAAATTAATCTTAGTTTTACTAATGTAAACTCAAGATTAAAATTTTTATTTTAGTTGTAAATATTTATTGCTTTGACAAATTTATTCTCAAATGGCTCTACATGGTTAAAGGTTATCATTTTAGATAAAACTGAGTTAAACTTAGTTTAACTGTACAAAAATTAAGTTTAGCGGCTTGTTTTAATTTCCAGAGATTTATTCTGACGCTAAATTAAAATTTTAAGTTGTACCTAGACCTAAACCCTTAAACTTAAACCTTAAACTTTGATTAACTACAGTAACATTTTTTTTTAGTTTTGATAGGATTCTACGATTATGAAATAAATTTGAAACTGCTTAATTAAGTTTGAAATGTTTAACTCAGATTCTTCTTTTTCTAAGGAAAACAATTACTATTGTTAAATAATCTGAAAACTGTTTAATTAAGTTTGAAAGTTTAAACTTAAATTCTTCAAGTTTAAGCTTAGTTTAACTAAGGAAAAATCAAGATTAACGATTTTATTTTAGTTGTAAACATTGATAGCTATGAATACTTTGTTTTATGTGTCAGTTTAAGATAAAACAGTTTAACTGCACACAAATTAAGAAGATTTTTTTTAGATTACAACTTAAAATTTTAAAATAGTATCAAGTTTTAAACCTTTAAAAACTGTATATAAACTTTATGTTATTAAAAAAAAAATGTTTTTAGTTTTGAAGAAATTTTAATGAAAAATTAACTTATCAGATGAATTAAGCTTAAGATTAACTGGGAAAATCAATTTTAATGATTTTATTTCAGTTTTTTAACTATAACAGCTTTATTTAGTTTCAAGGCTTAAACTTAGGGTTAAATCTCAATTTAATTAAAAACAAATTAAGTTTATTTGTTTATTATTATTTTCGGTATTTACTAGGCAACATAAATAATCTTAAAGCTTAAACTAAGATTAACCAGGTTTGAACTTAGTTAAAATTTAAAAAACTGGGAAATTATTATCTCTTGTTTCAGAAAATTCAACACCAAAATCTTAATTCAAAACTGTGTGTTGTTTCCATGAATACAAATACTGCAAACAATTGTATACATTCTAATTTAACCTGAGATAATTATTTTTAAGCTTAAACTTAGATTAAGTAATTTTAAACTTAGTTTAACTATGCTATAAACTGTTTTTCTTATCTTTTTCGAAATTTTTTAACAAAATATGTCGCTACAAAATTGTACACATTCTAGTTGAACCTAATAGAAATTATCTGGTAAATGAACTATATTCATATAACGTTTGGTGTTGCTTAGATTTTATCCTAGTACACATAGCAGTTGTTATTAAAAAACATATTAATTTTAAATAAATATTTGTTTTATTGAAAAACCACTTAAATTTAACTCTCATTAAACCTTATAATATGCAAAACTGTTAAACATTTTCATAAATCTGTGTTCATGCCCGTATTTATATTCAATTTATGTAAATTTTATTTTTTTTTCCTGTTAATACAAAACTATTTATCACCATTAATATGTTTAACTACAGCCAATATAAAAACCGTATACATTCAAATAGTTATGTATAACAAATGTTATAAATTTATAAAAATATATATAAATAAAAAAAACAAGTAAGAGAGCTATATTCGGTTGAGCCGAATGTTATATAGCCTTCACCAAATTATAGTTTAAAATAAAAATTTTAAATATTATAAAATTTTTTTCAAAAATAAATTTAAAAAAAATTTTCTGAAAAAAATGTTAAAAAAAGACACAATTTTTTTTCTCTAATAAATTAAAAAAAAAAAATAAATTTTTTTTAAATTTTGTTTAAAAAAAAAAAAAAATTTATTTGTATGGAAACTTTTTTTAACATTTTTTTTTTCAAAAAAATTTTTTTAAATTTATTTTTTCCAAAAATTTTTTTTAAATTTATTTTTGAAAAAAATGTAAAAAAATTTTTTTTTTGTTCAAAAAAAAATTCGGGGTAAAAATTATTTTTCCCGGTTTTGACCAATTGTAGGTGCTACCTACTTTGGCTTTATATACGCCGTTGCAAAGGTCTTTGAAGTATCAATTATTGCATATCCATATTGTCTATATTAATGACTTAATTATCCAGATATATATCAAAAATAATTCAAAAAATCGAGGTTGTCCTGGTATTTTCCTTATATCTCAGCCATTTGTGGGCCGATTGTCTCGGTTTTAAATAACAATCTAAGTTGGATTATGGCGGAGATATTGATGTATCAATCATGTATGTATGTTATTTGGGGGCTATGGAAAGATGATTTCAACATACAGACGGACATGACTATATATACTCCTCTATCAATAACGATTTAAAACATAAATGAAAAATGTAGAAATTACCAACGGAATGACAAACATATTTACATACCCTTGCCATTTATGGTGAAGGGTATACAAAATTGTAATATTTTTGTTTACAATAAACAACTATTGTTTCATACAAGTTTTTTTATTTTTTTCATTTTGCATTGCAATTTCCAAACAAATATAATAACTTGAAAAATGAAAACAAAAAAAATTAAACTACACACCCCAACCCCAACAATTGCAATAAATAAAATATAAAATATATAAATTCCAATTCAAATATAAATGTATAAATATGAGAGAGCAAACAAGAATAAAAATAAAATATAAAAACAACAAATTGTATAAAATCATATGAATAATTTTGCATATTTTCAATTTAAAACATGAAAACAAATTTATCACTAACAAAAGCGACATAACCAGGTTATCAAATGTAAAACTACCAAAAAAATAAAAAATACCAGCAGAAAAAAATTTCGAAAAAAAAAAACTTTGAAAGCCAGCAAAACAAAAGAATAATTGTAATCATGCCACCGAATGTAGACAAAGTTCAACAATGTTGCAGCTATGAAAGAACATGGTTATTGCAGCCAGTTTTTGGAATGTATATGTTTGTTAAGTTAGAGAAATATATATATATATATGGATGCTTGTACCAACGAGCTCAGGTTGCAATTTAAAATTTTTATTTCAACAAAACATGCAACAATCATTGTTATTAACAAAACAACAAAAAAATATATTGTATATAACAAAAATTGTCAAAAAAAATCCTAGTAAAAATGCATGCATGTTCTTCAAAATAATAAAATGCCAACAAACAAAAAAAAAAACTGAATTGAAATGAAGAAATATATGAAAAGTGACAGGTACCGAGATTACGCTTTTATAGCTATATATACAAAATCATATTAAAAAAAATATATATAAATAAATATCACTATAACAATGTCAAATCATAAAGCAAATGTCATTTACAATGAAAACACGAATACAGCCATGCAGGAAGACAAGTTGCAAGTCTTATAATTCTCATTTGGTTGCTTGGTTGTTTGGTAATAAATATTTTATAAACATGCTTAAAGTATTAGTATGATGGTGGCATAAAATCATAAGTTTAATGCAGCTATATGTCTAGCTTATTTAAAATTTACACTGAAATGTCAATTTATATTTATCATATTATAAATTATTTGGCAAATTGTATATAACTTAGCATTTACTTACTTTTTCATACAAAAATTATTTCAAATTATTTTCTCAGCGCTAATTAATTGAAGTTAAATCAGTTAAACCAAGTTTCAAAGCTTAAACTTAGTTTCTTTAAGTTTAAGCTTGGTTTAAGTAAAGTTTAACTTTTTGTTTTGGTTTTCAATCTCTATTTTCTTGATCTTTAAGGCATAAACTTAGATAGAGCTGTTTTAAATATGGGTTAAGAAAGGAAAGTTATCCAGCTTAGTTATATATAAGATATGGAAATATAGTTGTTAATTAACCAGTTTTAAATCTTTCCCAGCCACTGTCAAACAACAACATTACTTTATGATAATTATTTGATTACTAATAACTAGTATTTATCACCAAACCCTCCTAATGACTATAAAATTGCTCGAATAATATGCCTACTCATCACATAAGGCACCGTAATCTGTACTAATAACAAACATAACGCGTAAGTAAAGTTTAACTTTTTGTTTTGGTTTGCAATCTCTATTTACGTGACCTTTAAGGCATAAACTTAGATAGAGCTGGTTTAAACATAGGTTAAGACAGGAAAGTTATCAAGCTTAGTTGTATATGAGATATCGAAAAGTTGTTCATATCAACAACATTACCTGCCAATCAACAACATTACTTTATGATAATTATTTGATTATTAATAACTAGTATTTATCACCGCACCCTCCTAGTGACTATAAAATAGCTCGAATAATATGCCTACTCATAACATAAGGCGCATAACGAGTAATTACAGAGCTGTTAAACAAAAAGTTTTTTCCCCCTTTCACCTCATTTTCTTCTATTCCCTTGCTAAAGAAAGTCAAATTATTAATATATAGGCATTAATTGCCTGACTGTTACTTCACTTTAAAAAAAAAAACTAAGCTTTAAAACAAATTTCAGGGGTTAAACTTAGTTTAATCAATTTTAAACTGTGTTTAACTGGAGAAATATAAAGTTTAACAACTAATTTTAGTTAAAATGTGTATACTTCAGTAATAACATAGAATGCAAATCGCTTAGCTTGGTTTCAAGGCTAACGTAAAACAAAGTTAAACTTATTTTAACTAGAAATTCAAGTTTAACTGTTAGTTTTAGCATTTTTAAGATTTACTAAATAAAATGGCAATTCATATTTAATTCCAAAGTTTTGTTCTTAGTAAACTAGGTTTAAACCTTGGTTAGTTAGAACAAATTTCTAGCTTAATAAAATTTTTTTCTTATATTTCCATTGAAAATTAAAATATAAGCAGCCTTAATCAATTTGTAGGGCTTAAACCTTAATTAATATAGTTTAAACTTAGTTTAACTGGACAAAAATTAAGTTTAACAGTTCATTTTATTTTAAAATATTTTCTTCAGTGCAAACATTAAATTTAAAGTGCTTAATTTGGTTTTATGTCTTAGCTTAAATAGAGTTAAACTTAGTTTAACTAGGTTTAATTTTTCCATTGTAAATGAAAATACAAGGAGCCTTAAGCAATTGGTTGGGCTTAAACTTAAATTAATATATTTTAAACTTAGTTTAACTGGACCAAAATCAATTTTAACAGTTAATTTTATTTTAAGATATTTAATTCTCTGAAAACCTTAAATTTAAAGTTTCCTAACTTGGTATTATGATTTAGATTAAGTGGAGCTTAATGAAATATTTTTTCATATTTCCATTGTAAATGAAAATATAAGCAGCCTTAGTCAATTTGTAGGACTTAAATCTTAACTAATATAGTTTAAACTTAGTTTAACTGGACAAAAATTAAGTTTAACAGTTCATTTTATTTTAAAATATTTACTTTTGTGGAAACATTAAAATTAAAGTGTTTAGCTTAAATGAAGTTAAGCTCAGTTTAACTAGGTTAGTTAGAACAACTTTCTAGCTTAATAAAATATTTTGTTCTATTTCCATTGTAAATGAAAATATAAGCAGCCTCAATCAATTTGTAGGGCTTAAACCTTAATTAATATAGTTTAAACTTAGTTTAACTAGGCAAAAATCAATATTAACAGTTCATTTTATTTTAAGATATTTCCTTCAGTGAAAAAATTTAATTTAAAGCACTTTAATTTGGTTTTATGCCCTAGCTTAAATGGAGTTAAACTTAGTTTAACTTGGTTAGTTGGAATAACTTTTTGGCTTAGTAAAATATTTGTTTATATTTTCATTGTAAATGAGAATATAAGCAGCCCCAATCAATTTGTAGGGCTTAAACCTTAATTAATATAGTTTAAACTTAGTTTAACTAGACAAAAATTAAGATCAACAGTTAATTTTATTTTAAAATACTTACTTTTGTGAAAACATTAACTTTAAAGTGCTTAACTTTGTGTTATGGCTTAGATTAAATGGAGTTAAACTTAGTTTAACTAGGTTAGTTAAAATAACTTTTTAGCTTAGTAAAATATATTTTTATATTTCCATTGTAAATAAATATATAAGCAGTTTCAATTAATATATTAGACTTAAACCTAAATTAATATAGTTTAAACTTAGTTTAACTGGGCAAATATCAAGTTTAACAGTTAATTTTATTTTAAAATATTTTCTTCAGTGAAAACATAAAATTTAAAGTGTTTATTTATCTGTTATGGTTTAGCTTGAATGTAGTTAAACTTAGTTTAACTAGAGAAAAATTCAGTTTAACAATTTCTGTTATTTTTTTTAAAGATATATTAAATAAAATTACAACTGCTGTACTTACATGCAATGCTTAGTAATTTCTAAACTAGGTTTAAGGAATAATTTTTTTATATTATGTTCGTAAAAGGCTTAATTGAAGCCTCTTTGAACTTAGTTTAACTGTGGAAAAATCAGGTCTAACTAATAATTTAAGATTTTATAATTAATTCACTAAAAACTTTAATTTTAAAGAGCCTAATTTGGTTTCAGGATTTAGTTTAAACCAATTTAAACTTAGTTTAACTAAGGAAAACTTAAGCTTAAGAGTTTATTTTATGTTCTAAAGATATACAAAATAAAATCAAAACTGTTATGCTTAGCATCAAAGCTTAGTTCTTTATAAAGTAGTTTTAAACTTTGTTTAATTATAACAACATCATATTTAACAAATTATCAAGTTTATATGGATTATATGATAAATGGAAGTCTCAACGATTTTTACCTAATTTGTTTGATTAAGTAATAAACATTGCTTAACTCGAATAAAGGAAAGTTAAACAGTTAATTTTAGTTTACAAATTTTACTTTAGTGAAAACATCATATATAAAGTCCAAAGTTAAACTTAGTTTAACTAAAGTAGATTAATGCTTAATATAACAATGTGAATAGCAAGTGTTACGGCTTATTCATGTTTTTAAAATAGTTTAGCGAAATGTTTTAATTTTTTCTTAGTTCCAGAGCTTAAACTTACATAAAACAGGTTTAAAATTTATTTATTTTGAAGTATTTTAGTGTCGTTTAGTTTAACTAAGATATTTTACGGTACTTATTTCCATGAGAAATTTTAATTTATTTATTTATTGTAAATAAAATTTCAAGCTCTAACTTTCAAGTCTTTAACTTAAACACGACATGGTTAAACTTAGCTTAACTAGCTATATATCAAGTTAAATTGTTTAATTTTGTTTTTTGTATTTACATGGATAGTAAATTTACATTAAACTGCAATTTGTCAGGGTAAAACTTGGTTTAACTATGATAAAATTCATGTTTCCTAGTTAAACTAAGGTTAAACTCGATGAAACTAAGTTTAAGCTTTAAAACTAGCTTGAGATGCTCACTTCGATCTGTTATGTTTCCTAACTAAAATAAACCGTTGGATTTGGACCTCACTTAACACAGTATAAACTTTTTTTAATTGCTATAGTACAAAATTCAGTTAATAAAAAAAATAAATTTAAAAATTTTTTTTTTTTTTTTTCAAGGTTAAACTAAGTTTAGTTATATTTTATGTAGGTTTAAGTCTTGCAACTTAGTTTAAAATTTAGGCTATAAATTTTTCAGAAAAATAATATAATATTAAATAGTTAAACCCAGCTTAAACCTGATTAAATTAAGTTTAACACTTTAAAACTAGTTAAGATAATCTAAATGATTTATTTCTAAAAGAAAAAGTATATCTAAACTGTTTCTAACTCACTCCCTACTAACTCCAACTATTGTAGCTGCTAGCAACAGCTGTTGCTTATACAACTTTTAATCAAAATTGCCATATAATTTTCCAATATAATTTAGTTCAACAAGTAAATATTCTATAGATTAGTTTGTAGTTGTATGTGTCTGTATAATAAAGTGGCATGACTTTAATATGTTTCTAACCCCCAGAAGTATGTAACTGTTAGAATTCTAACCATATGTATGTATGTAGCCTTGTTGGTGTATTATTTTAATAGTAAGACAAACATTTTTATATTAAATTACTAGTAATTTGCATATAAAAGTAAAATAGTGATCGAATATTAAACATACAAGCAAAATTCCTTACACTAACACAAACAAAAAAAACACATACAAAAACTATTTCTTTCAAACGGACTGGCGAGCTTTATAATATTGATATAGTAAATTACAGTAATTTTCAAAATGAATTGACATCATACAATCAAGGGGACGAACAGACTGACAGACACCGGGATGGATATACTACATACATATGAGTTAGAACAACATGTAAATGTGAATAAGGGAAAAAAGCAAAAAAAAAAAAACATAGAACGTAATTATCTATAAAAACTTGTAGCAGCAAAAATCCTTGTTTGCTTGTATGAACTGGAAAGAAACGGACATGCAATCCTGTTAAACTCAGCAATGACATGTCGGTTATTTGATTATTATTTGATGGTTTTGGTATTTGGTTTACTTATTTTTCTATGTGTAAAAGTGTGTCCTGTGGTCTGTGTAAGTGTCCTGAAAGTCTTTGTAAATAACTTGATGCATTATTGAAACAATAAAATTAATGTTGTTTAAGGTTTGTTGTTTTTCGTTCTCAGGAAATAGAATAATATATAGCGTTAGCTAAAACGTTAAAGAGCCTAAGTATAAAATAGACCGTGTATTATGTTAAGCTCTTTATTTCTCGGCTGTAATCTAATATCCAACCATGAATATATGTCTAATTGCTTCAGTTTTCAGATATATTTCAGTTTGAGTCTTTCAGTAAACTAAGGTTAAACTTGATGAAACTGAGTTTAAGCCTTAAACACAGTTTAAACTTTGTTTATAGCTATACCACAAAAGTTAATACCCAACTGCTCACAGAAAGCTAAACTTTCCTTTGAACAGTCAGTAAATACTTCAATTGCTTCAAAGTTATGATACAAAGACTTCTATTATTGCTTGTTATATATCATATTGCTGGGTTTTCCCTTTATATAATTACTTTCTTCTCCATGAGTAACCTGTTTGACCGTGTTACCTAGACAAAATGTTTTCTGTAATTTGTTTTATTTTGCAAAATTAAAAATTCTAAAATTGCTATTGCTTGGTGCAGTCAGTCGTATTGGAAATCTAAAAGTACTTATTTTCAAACGTTTACCATATTTTCTTCAACCCAATCTCCACGGTAATTTATCATTTTGCATTTAGTTTTAGTAAGTGTGCTTGTAAATGTACAAGAGTGAGTATGTTTGAATGTGTTTGTGTTTGAATATCCTTCGTGAGCCTTAACATTTGTTGCACAAGTGCTAAAATAATGAGTTACACCAGAAGGGTGGAGCTGTAGACAAATGACGCGTTAATGTTTAATGTTAAACACATGCAAATATACAATCATTTTTATGACCCGGGTACTTAAAAACTATATCGAAAAGCGTACTATAGGTTGGTTAGGAGGAAAGGAAATCAACTAGAATCAGTTGTTAAAGAAAA
This sequence comes from Calliphora vomitoria, assembly GCA_942486065.2. Lineage (NCBI taxonomy): Eukaryota > Metazoa > Arthropoda > Insecta > Diptera > Calliphoridae > Calliphora > Calliphora vomitoria. The sequence continues at coordinate 8,942,895 of OW818030.2, read as the reverse complement.
TTTATACTTAAACCTGTTTTAATAAAACAAGTTTAGGCCTTATTGTCCTAATAAGTAATTAAAAATAAAATATATAACAAGTAAGCCACTAATCTCAACATTTACTTAGTTAAACTAAGTTTAACCTTGGGATCTATGTTTCAGTTTTGAAAAAAAGTTAAGTTTGTTTTTAAACTTGAATTTTTTCTTAATTAAACTAGGTTTAAACCGGTTTAAGTAATGTTTAAGTCTTGAATTTATATAAATTAATCAATATATGTATTTATATATAAAATAAATTAAAAATAAGCCCTTAAACTCAAATGTTCCGAAGTTGAACTAAGTTTAAGCCTGCATTAATTAAGATTAAGTTTTTACAACATATGAATTTTGTTATATATGCTTAGATAAACTAAGTTTAGCCTTAGCTTAACTAATTTATATAAATTAATCAATATAAGTATTTATATACAAAATAAATTAAAAATAAGCCATTAAACTCAAATGATCCGTAGTTAAACTGAGTTTAAGCATGCTTAAATTAAGATTAAGTTTTTACATCATATGAATTTTTTGCATTTGCTTAGTTAAACTAAGTTTAACCCAGTTTGATCTACGTTTCAGTTTTTAAACTTGATTATTTTCTTAGCTAATCTTACCTTAACCTTGTTTTATTAAAGCTTAAGTCTTAGATTTATATAAATTGATCAAAATAATGATTTATAAATAAAATAAATGCAAAGCAAACCATTAAACTCAAATGTTCCATAGCTAAACTAAGTTTAAGCTTGCTTAAATGAAGATTAAGTTTTTAAAACATGAATTTTGTTAATTTTTATTTAGAAAAGTATTGAAGTATAAAAGATAATTTTAAACTCAATTTATATCTTAGCTAAACTAGTTTTAATCAAGTTTAAGCTTTGAATTTCTTTTTTTTGTTAATATTCATAAATAAAATAGAAAAAATTAATCTTAAAATTTCCTTAGTTTAAAAATGGATAAACTTGATTTAGTTTATCCATTTTTAAACAAAGGCCATGTCTAAAAATAAGTTAGGGCTCTTAAATTTTATTTAGAAAAGATTTAAGTTAATAAAGCTATGTTTTTTCTTGGCTAAACTAAGTTTAACTCTTTTATAAGTAAATTTAGAATTTAAATTTGTATCTAGTGTATTTAAAGGTTATTAAACTAGTCTATTTCACAGTTAAACCTTGTTTAATCCTGTTTAAGCTTAAATTAAGTTTAAGCTAAGTTTAACGGTTAGCTTAAATATACATTATAAGTAATTGCTTATATACCCACTTTGAATTATCTTAAGGATTAGCTTAAGTTTACCTTGAATTTACCTTGTTCCTTGAATCTGAGAGAATAATTTGAGTCAATCTTTTGTATTGTTAATATATATCTAAACTTACGAAAACGAAGTTTAAGCACTAAGAGTATTATTTGAATCTAAATGTATTACAGAAATAAATCTTATAAGCAAAAAATCACTTAAACTTAAGTTTTCTATATTTAACCTAAGTTTAACCCAAGAATTCTGCGTTAAGCAGCTAAATTTAGCAGTTTAAATTTAAGTATAGCATTTAAGTCAAACGCCTAAACAAAAAATAGCTTAAACTAGAGTTTGTTGCTGTTAATCTAAGTTTAAACCAAAGTAAAATTTTTTTATTTCTATGGCAATACAAATGAAATATTTCCAAATAAACTAAAATGTTTAAATTAAGTTTTTCCATAGTTAAACTGAGTTTAAATCTTAATCAACTAAGTTTAAGCATTAAGATGCAATTCTGATGCAATCTGGGAAACAAAAAAATACTTAAACTTAGAATGTCCTTAGTTTAAACTTAATGAATCTAAGTTTAGCCACCAAGTTTAGCAGTTCTAATAAAAATGTGATATCTGTAACAATTTCCCTTTTTAAACAATTTCTTAAACTTAGGTTTTCCAAACCTAACAGTTATGTTCAAGTTAATTAAAGTTTAAACCCAAATGTAACCATTTTTATTTTAAGTTTAAACTTGGTGTGATATTCTGAATAAAAAATTTGTCTAACCAAGCCAAATAAAAGGTATTGTTTTAAACTGAAACTGTATAACTTGAGTTTTCTATAGCTAATCCAAGCTTTAACTTCATAAATCGTAGTTTAAGCATTTATTTTAGCAATTAGTAGTCACATGTTTATTTACATTTATGTTTAAAGCAAAAAAATAGCTTAAACTTAAGCATTCAATTGTCAACCCAAGTTTAAACTTAAAAATTCTAAGTTTAAGCATTAATTTTTGCAAATTCATAAAGTTCTCAATAGTTAACACAAGTTTAAATATGTAAAGTAAAAGTTTAAGCATTAGTTTTAGCAATTCATAGCTATATGTTTCATATAAATCTAAAGGTAAAACAATAAAATTACTTAGTCTTAAGTTTTCAATAGTTAAACCAAGTTTAAAGTTAAAAAATCTATGATTAAACATTAATTTTAGCAATTCGTAGCTTTATGATTTATTTACATCCACCTTTAAAACAAACAAATTGCTAGACTTAAGTTTTCAATAGTTAACCCAAGTTTAAAGTTAAAAAATCTAAGTTTATGCATTCATTTTAGCAATTCGTTGCTATATGATTTATTTGCATCTATCTTTAAAACAAACAAATAGCTTAGAATGAAGATTTCAACAGTTAACCCAAGTTAAACTTAAAAATTATAAGTTTAAGCATTAATTTAAGCAATACGTAGATATATGTTTCACTTATATGTATCTCTAAAACAAAATAATTGCTTAAACTTAAGTTTTCAATAGTTAACCCAAGTTTAAACTTAAAAATTCTAAGTTTAAGCATTAATTTAAGCAATTCGTAGCTTATGTTTTATTTACATATATCTTTAAAACAAACAATAGCTTAGTTAAACCAAGTTTAATGTTAAAAATCTAAGGTTAAGCATTAACTTAAGCTATATGATTTATTTACATCCATCTTTACAACAAACAAATTGCTAGACTTAAGTTTTCAATAGTTAACTTAAGTTTAAACCTAACAAATCTATGTTAAAGCTAAATTTTGTTTGCATTTCAAAGTATACATAGCATATACGCCAATTTTTAAAACAACAAATGGTTTTAACTTAATTTATCTATAGTTAAACTAAGTTTAAACCTAACAAATTTAAGCTTAAGCAATTATATTTGCAATTCGAAGGATGCACAACATATACGTCAAACTTTAAAACAAAAAAATGGCTTAATCTTAATTTTTCTATAGTTAAACTATGTTTAAACCTAACAAATCTAAGCTTAAGCAATTATATTTGCAATTCGAAGGATGCACAACATATACGTCAATCTTTTAAACAAAAAAATGGCTTAATCTTAATTTTTCTATAGTTAAACTAAGTTTAAACCTAAAAAATCTAAGTTTAAGTAACAATATTTGCTTAATCTTGGCTTAAATTCAATTTTTCTTAAACACTTTGCATAGAATTATAGGAAGTGAATAAATTTGTCAAAAAATGTTTAACATTTCTTTAGTTAACCACAGTTTAAACTTTATAAATATGAGTTTAAGATATATGTTTGGCAGTTCACATCTTATTTTTACATATTCAAATAAATAATTTGTGGGAACTGTTTAGTTTTTCAAAAATAATATATTTTCTTGGGCAAGTGTAGAGCTAACTGTAATCACCTTTAGCTACAACAAAAGCAAATCCCTTCATTACATTCATAACATTTAGAAATTTGTTTCCTCTAATTCACTTTTACATACTAGTACACACATATTTGACCACTAGTTGTGGTCTCCTATATTCCTCTCTACCCATGAAAGGGGCTTTGTGCTCGTACTTTCATGGTGCCAAACTAAAATATTCATTATAAATTACAAATTACTCCAATATATTCATACATATGAAGAGTACGTGTGCAAGTTAGAAATCTACAATAAAATGTTTAACTATAATTTGTTTTGTCCACTATCATATTGAAATAATTGCATAATACACATTTAAGTGTAATAAATTTTATAAATTGCAGCCAAAAATAAAAACGGACAAGGGAAACGAAATAGAGACACAACAAAATTGTGGAAATTCTTTTACACAAACAGGTGTTAAATAAGTTTTATATACTCACACTTTAATACTTAGGAGTTGCAAATGAAATAAACTTTTTATAACAGAAATAATGGTAGTAAATAATAAATTTATGAGAAAAGTAGTGCCTACTTTAAGGCATGCTAAATAAAATATTTAAATATTTTCTTTAGCTTAATTTCAGTCTAACTTTACATTAATGTTATACTAATTTTTGCTTAAATTAATCAGAAATTTATATTTCTTAGAAGTAGCTTAAAGTATTCAACAATTTTTTTTATTAAATTCTTTAAGTTAGTTAACTATTCTTTTTATTTACATTTCTCTGCTATAAATATAACTCATAAGAAATTTTATGTGTCTGTTGTGAAAATGAATTTCTTGTAAATTGAATTTCTTTGTAAAACTCTGGCATTTGGCATGTTTTACTGTACGATTATTTGCTCGCACTAGTTTATTTTTAATTTCACTTGTTTTTACAGGGTTCTTTTTTTTATAATTCGGGAGGTTATTGAATGCAATCCAATCGAATTTTCATGTACATTTTAGCCATTCACTTTTCTTTAGTTGTTTCTTGCTGCTAAAGAGCATGGAAAAAATATAACAAGAACTGGAAAAAAATTAATTAAAATCCCAAAAACATGAACAAAACGTAACACGAAAAAAATGACAAGACTCTGTAGCATAATTTTTTTTTTTGCTCTTCTTATAGTTGTAGAGCAGAAGCACTTTAATAAAGATTGTATGCGTAGGGATTTTAATTATTTAAACGTTTTATAACAAGAAAGAACGACTGCAAGAACAGTAGAAGATGCTGATGATGAAACAGCAGCAGCAGTGGCAGTAGAAGAACTTTTTAATATAATTTTCCTTGTGAGGATTTAATTTACTTGCCAAGGATAATGTTACCAAAGCAACGACTGACTATGTTTAAAAAGTATTTCATGTTTATTTGGGGGAAGTGCAAAGACGATGTTTCAAACAAAAAAAGAGCTGAATTGAAACTAAACTCTGTTTTTTTTTTGTAGAAATAAGCAGTTGGTTATTATAAGAAATCAATTAAGTTTCTTTCTTGCTTTTCTTTACCATTTGCCTGTGACTTTTTTGTTGTGCAAGAAACTGTATTTTCATTTAATTAAGTCTTTTGTTTGATTATAAATGTTACTTAAATATTGTCTTGATCTTTTACATTTTGATTAAGACAAGTGGAATATATTTTCTTTCATTTTAATATTGATTAAATTTTTGTTTTTCTTGCAGATAAATTCTTAAGGAATTGGTTGCTTTTTAATGGTAAGTCAATAGAAAATACTTCAATAAATTGATTTAGAATATTTCTCTGATATTTTATATGGTCTTAATTAAGTTATATAAAGAAAACTTAAACATAAATGTTTAACAAACTTGAGCATGTTTGAAATTAAGCAAAGTTTGTTGAAAACTAATTCTAAATCTATTTTTTAAACAAATACTCAAAGTTCTACTTGATTATATTTGCACATAAGCAATTTAATGTTAAATTAATAAAGCCTACTTCAGGGTTATTAAATAAAATCACAGACATTGCCTACTTTAAGGCTCATTTATAATAAACAGTAAAGATGAGTCAACATAAGTTTTCTATAAAAATACCGAAATTATATTTTTTCTTTAAAAATATGGCATAAAGTTTCTGTTGAAAAATTATCTCACAGATATATGAGAAAATTTTTAACAAAAATTTCTGTCTTATTGTGAAGATTAAGATTGAGTGAGAAAATATAAAGTCTAAACTTTTTTAAACGATCCAATAAATTTATTAAAATCATATTATATTTAAAATTATTAATTCAGAGTTTATGCATAGATTTCATAAGTTTAAACTTAGGTTAACTCTAGAAAAACTAAGTTTAAGCATTATTTTGTTCAACAGATTATTAAAAATAATACATATTGAATCAATATGCTAAAATTAATGCTTAAACTTAAATTTATTGGGTTTAAACTTGGGTTAATTAGGAAAAACTAACATTTAAGAATTTTAGTTTAGTTCAGATTTCTTTATGTATTTGGCTTAACTATATAATTTGAAGTCAAAATTTAAACAGAAAGTTATAAAAATGTTAATTTAAGCGTTGGTTAACTGTATGAAAGATGTACGATTGATTTGAATGATACATTTAGATCAGAAATTAAAAACTTTATGCTTAAACTTAGATTTATTAATTTTAGTCACATGTTAGATATGGAAAACCCACTATGATGATACATGAATGATACATTTGAATCAGAAATAAAAAAATGTATACTTAAACTTAGATTTACTAGGTTTAGTCACATGTTAAATATAGAAAACCTAAGTTTAAGCATTTTTTTAATACCACTATTGATTCAAATGTTACATTTATATTGTAACTATTAAACTTGGAGCTTAAACTCAGGTTTATTAAATTTAAACTTGGTTTATCTATGGAAGAACAAAGTTTAAGCATTGGTTTTATTCTAAACATTGATGTTATAGTACATATAGATATAAATTTCTTAAACGAATTCTTTATCTTATATTTATAAGGATTAAACTTGGTTTAACTAAAAAAAACTTAAACTTAAATGTTTTAATTTAGTTCAGGATATTTTATTTGACGTGAGTAAATAAATTTATGAATTTGAACTGAACTTAAAACTTATACTTAAAATAAACCCGTTTACATTTTTATTTAAACCTTAGTTACATATGTGAATTTTAAGTTTAAAGCTAAACACAGTGTTTAACCACAGTTTAACATTGGCAAACTTAAGTTAAAGGATTTTTTTATTCGAACATTGATTCGAATGTTATGTTTAGATGGCAACTGCTAAACTTACAGCTCAAAGTTTGTTTTATTAAGTTTAAACTAAGATTAAATATCGAAAAATTAAGTTTCTCAATTAATTTATATTAAAGATTGTGGTAAATAATACATTTTAACTCGATTTAGTTAAACTAATTCTTAAACTTGGATTTATTAAGTTTAAACTTGGTTTAACTAGGGAAAACTTAAGTTTAAGCCATTTAATTGGTATCAAGATAATTTATTTGGTTTGGACATGTGAATTTATAAATTTGAATGTAATTAAAAGCTCACATATAATGATGTTTAAATTATATTTAAACTTTGATTAACTGTATGAAGCTTAAGTTTAAGAGATTTTTTACTTGTAAGATTAATTATAATGAAACATTTGAATCTATAATGTTATACTTAATGCCTAAACTTAGATTTATTAGGTTTAATCACAGTTTAACAATGGAAAACTTAGGTTTAAATATTTTGTTTAATTCGAGGAGTGATTCAAGTCTGACATTTAGATTGGAACTTTGTATCTTTGTACTTGAACTTAGTTTTATTAGGTTTAAACCGTTTAAATTAAACCATTTCATTTAGTTAGATGAGTTGAAAGCATTGAATTTAGCTAAAACTTAAACTTTGGCTTAAACTTAGGTGAACTGAAAAAAAACTTAAAGTACAGTAGTTTTAGTTGTAGACTATTTATTCTGTAATTCATTTAGACCGGGTAACTTATCACAATTTCAAACAGAGTAAAGGCTTAAAGCTTTGGGTTAAACCCAGTTGAAACTTGATTTAAGCCTAATATAACTGCTTATTTCCGGTTTTAAACTAATATAAAACCTATTTCAAATTAAGCTCAAACCAGGTTTAAAGTCAGTTGTAACTTAGATTAACCCAAGGCCTGATATTTTCTAGCTAATTTAGAATTCTTATCCTACGTTTAAGCCTAATTTAACTGCTTATTTCCGGTTTTAACTTAGTTTAACCCAAGGCCAGATATTTTCTACCAAGTTTAGTATTATTTTATTTGCGGTTTAAGCCAAGTTAAAGCTAAGTTTAACCTACGTTTAAGCATAGTTTAACTGCTTATTTCCGGGCTTAAACTACATAATATAAAACCTATTTCAAATTAAACTCAAACCAGGTTCAAAACCAGTTTTAACATAGTTTAACCCAGGGCCTTATATTTTCTAGCTAGTTTAGAATTCTTATCCTACGTTTAAGCCTAATTTAACTGCTTATTTCTGGTTTTAACTTAGTTTAAACCAAGGCCTGATATTTTCTACCTAGTTTAGAATTATTTTATTTGCGGTTTTAACCAAGTTAAAGCTATGTTTAACCTACGTTTAAGCCTAATTTAACTGCTTATTTCCGGGTTTAAACTAATATAAAACCTATTTCAAATTAAGGTCAAACCAGGTTTAAAGCCAGTTTTAACTTAGTTTAACCCAAGGCCTGATATTTTCTACCTAGTTTAGAATTCTCTTATTTGAGGTTTAAACCAAGCTAAAGGTAAATTTAACCTACGTTAAACCTTAGTATAACCTACGTTTAAACCTTAGTTTTGACCTACGTTTAAACCTTAGTTTTGACCTACGTTTAAACTTTAGTATAACCTACGTTTAAATCTTAGTTTAACCTACGTTTAAACCTTAGTTTAACTATGTTTAAACATAGTGGGGTGATGTAAACAGTTTTAAACATGAAAACATAAGTTAGAAAATCAATTGCCTACTTTTAGGCAACTTCATTTATTAAACTGTCTATGAAACGTGAAATAAATTTTATTTCAACAAAATTTAATTTTTAAATTTTATAATTGTTCAATATAAAGTGACCTTAAGCTCAATAAATTATAAAATTTAAAAATTAATAAAAAAGGTCGAAAAAATTGAATTAAAATATAATTTTCTTTAGCTGATATACAAAGAATATTGTTAATAATATTTCTTATGAAAAGTATTTAGACATTAAAGCCTTAAAGCCTATTTTGTCTTTCAAATTATTTATTTATTCTGCCGCACTTTCTTCATCTTTCTATTTTCCAAATATTTATTGTCTCGACTCATCTAAAGTTATTAACTTTAGGCATTTATTGTCAGTTATATTTTTCATTTTCTTCTCAAACCCAAGAAAACGACGTACTCCATATCAAATTCCCCAATGAACTAAGTTTATTTCTAAAATTTATATGTTCATTTATGAGAAATAAAATAAAACTACGAAAAAAAAATATTATAGGAAAACCATATCAAATCCTGAACAAACAAAATTACAGAAAATAAAGTCATAAATCTCTCCTGTTGTGTTCTTTTGTTTTTATGATGTAAAAACTAAACGTGTGAAAAACTTCGTTTATTTGTACTCTATGATCTTATATTCCTCACAATGTTGCAGTAATAGAAGTTGGCAAAAGATGAGTTAGAACAACAACAGAATTATGTTGTAAAATTTGTGGAATAAGCTAGAAATAAAACATTACAAATTTTTTTTTATTTCATTTAAAAAAATATATTGTAGTTCCTAAAATAAATAAATAAGGTTCTTAATTGTTACAGGTAATTGTAAATTATTAAAATTTTTTTATAATAAGTTTATACTGTACAGCCTAAAAATAGGCAAACAATTATTTACTTAACATTTACTTTAAAGTAGGCAACATTTGTATATTGTAAGCATGAAGTATTTCTCTTCCCATTGTCTCTATGCTTCCACATAAGTATGCGAACGTTTGTGTATAAATTTCTTCATATTATATTTGTGCCGCCATGTTATGTCTTCATTTTCTAGTGAAAACACGCCAACAAAAATTATAACTACAAAAAGAATTTGTTTCCAGTCAAAACAAAAAAAAAAAAAAAAATTTTTCAAAACCTTCTTTTCTTATATGCCCTGTCAGTTAGTTTTCCAGCATAAATATCTTTTCCCTGTTACTTCTAGAAAAGTAGATTATTTATGAGCCTGGGCCATCATCTCTCATATTTTTCTGTTTCAAATCATACATGTGTGCATAAGAGAAGAAAAACTACTGCAACAGTTTTGGAAGTTGCACAAAACATAATTTTAAAACTTTAACTGGAAGTTTAGGTAGCGTTTAAATGCAGCGAAGAAACTATAAGATTATGTATGTTTGTATCTATACATTTTTAGCTTTTATTGTGTAGTTTAATATTAAGCCAGAGATTTATATTGAAAACAATTTTGTAGACAAATTATCCCATCAGTTAGACAAGTTTCTATAGAAAATTTCTCACATTATTGAGACAATTTTCTATAGAAAATTTCTCACATTTTTGAGACAATTTTCTATAGAAAATTTCTCACATTTTTGAGACAATTTTCTATAGAAAATTTCTCATACAATTGAGACAATTTTCTATAGAAAATTTCTCACATTTTTGAGACAATTTTCTATAGAAAATTTCTCACACAATTGAGACAATTTTTTATAGAAAATTTCTCACACAATTGAGACAATTTTCTATAGAACATTTCTCACACAATTGAGACAATTTTCTAAAGAAAAGTCTTCCTCCAACACAGTGCACGATTTCCTATATTATTCCTTAAATTCTTTCTTATAAGTATTTCCTCTATACATAATTTAATCTTATTTAAACAAAATCTCTTTGTATTTTGCTTGACTAATAAATTTCTACAAATTGCTTGAAAAATCTCTGCACGAAAAATCACCATAAAAATTTAACTTCGTTTCGAGCATTAAGAAAATTTATATAAATATTCCTTTTTTTTTTTGGTGTTTAAGTGAAAGAAAATCTTAAAGAGTTAATGGAAAAAATGCGGTGAATAAAATGTTATAAAAAGTGTCATTTATATTTGTGCTGCAACTCAAACACACACACATTCCATACACATTCATTGCATCCCCTAGAAGTGTACAAGAAAATGAAAAAAAAAAAAAAAAAAACAACATAAAAATATTGTATGAAAAAGTGTGTGTTGAACAAACAATTCATGCAACATACTACTACACGTACTCGAGCACGAGTAGCAGCAACCAAAATGCATTTCATAATATTGCCAAGATTTATGCATTGCGTTCTGCAGTCGTGCATAAAATTTTGCGATTAATTTAAAACGACAATCACAGTGGCATAATGCAAATTCTGGTGCTGCAACATCAACTCTTATGACTGACTGCTGCATACAATATTGCAGTCACAGCAGCAGCGATTCATGACGAGGTAGATGACGGTGTGGATGGTGATGGTGATGGCTGGTTATTTGGCCGGGGTGACGACAACAACACATTTGCAACAGCAATTTGTTGTTGTGTAATATTATTTTTCGTACATGTTTCCTACATTGTTTAGGGAATTGTCGCTCTCTCCTTGGTGGTGATGGTGTGCTGGTGACATGTATATCTACTTATGGATTGTATTTTTTTTTTTTATACTTTCATTATTTTTTCATGTTTTTTTTATGGTTTTGTATAGATTTCTGTTTGCTGCAAAATTTCAAGTACATAATGCATTTGCATTTTGTGTTGCACTTAGTTTTTAGAGAGATTGTATGTTTGTGTTTGCCTCAAGCCGGAAGTTTATTTGTGTAGGTTTCTCACAAATAAACATACATGTATTAGGAAAAAAAAATATTGAAAAAAACTGAAAAAAGCTTTTAGTGTTGGTTGCATTGTGTTAACTGAGCAGAGTTTCAGATAATAACTAGAGAATGATATATAGAAAATGCCAAAAATAGGCTATAGTCCAGTTAGTAGTCCACTCTGTAATCCGGCATATAGTCCATTATATTGTCAAGTCTATAGCCCAGTATAGTCCAGTATATACTGTAGCCTATAGTCCATTCTATAGTCCAGTCTATATTCCAGTCTTTAGTGCAGTCGATAGTATATTCTATAGTCAGGTCTATAGCAATTCTATAGACAAGTCTAAAATTAAAATCTATAGTCAAGTCTACACTGTAGACTCTACAGTCAAGTCTATGTCAGTTATATCTATGTATATTCAAGTCTATTCTCAAGTATTTAGCCAAGTCTAAAGTCAAGTGTTAATCAAGTCTATAGTCCAGTCTATAGTCAAGTATATAATCAAGTCTAAAGTTAAATCTTTATTTAAGTCTATAGTCAAATCTTTAGTCAAGTCTATAATCCTGTCTATAGTCCTGACTATAGTCAAGGCTATAGTCAAATATTTAGTCAAGTCTATAATCAAGTTTTAATCAAGTCTATAGTCCAGTCTATAGTCCTGTCCATAGTCAAGTCTATAATCATGTCTGTAGTCAAGTCTATAGTCAAGTCTATAGTCAAGTCTATAGTCAACTCTATAGTCAAGTCTATAGTCAAGTCTATAGTCCAGTCTATAGTCCTGTCCATAGTCAAGCCTATACTCAAGTCTATAGTCAAGTCTATAGTCAAATCTTTAGTCAAGTCTATAATCAAGTCTATAGTCAAGTCTATAGTCAAGTCTATAATCAAGTCTATAGTCCAGTCTATAGTTCAGTCCATAGTCAAGTCTATAGTCATGTCTATAGTCAACTCTATAGTCAAGTCTATAGTCAAGTCTATAGTCAAGTCTATAATCAAGTCTATAGTCAAGTCTATAGTCATGTCTATAGTCAAATCTTTAGTCGAGTCTATAATCAAGTTTTAATCAATAGTTGCTTTAATCTGTAGTTCTGTCCATAGTCAAGTCTATAGTCATGTCTATAGCCAAGTCTATAATTACGTCTATAGTCAAATCTATAATCAAGTCTATGATCAAGTTTTAATCAAGTCTATAGTCAAGTCTATAGTCAAGTCTATAGTCAAGTCTATAGTCAAGTCTATAATCAAGTCTATAGTCAAGTCTATAGTCATTTCTATAGTCAAATCTTTAGTCGAGTCTATAATCAAGTTTTAATCAATAGTTGCTTTAATCTGTAGTTCTGTCCATAGTCAAGTCTATAGTCATGTCTATAGCCAAGTCTATAATTACGTCTATAGTCAAGTCTATAATCAAGTTTTAATCAAGTCTATAGTCCAGTCTATAGTCAAGTCTATAGTCGAGACTATAGTCAACTCTATGATCAAGTTTTAATCAAGTATATAGTCAAGTCTATAATCAAGTCTATAGTCAAGTTTATAGTCAGGTCTATAGTCAAGTCTATAATCAAGTTTTAATCAAGTCTATAGTCAAGTCTATAGTCCTGTCTATAGTCAAGTCTATAGTCATGTTTATAGTCAAGTCTATAGTCCAGTCTTTAGTCCATTCTATAGTGAGGTCTATACCCAAATCTATAGTCAAGCCTATATTCATATAGTCAATTCTACACTATCTCCACTATAGTCTGGTTTATTGTCTGGTCTATAGTGTCGCCTATAGTTTCGTCTATAGTGTCGGCAATAATCTAGTCCATGTCTGTCTCTAGTCTGGTTCTATATTCTTTAATCTCGTATCTAGTCACGTCTCTAATTTAGTCTTTTGTCTCGTCTATAATCTCGTCTGTAGTTTCGCTATTTGTCTCTTCTCTAATCTCACCTCTAGTCTCATCTGAATATCCCTCTTTTAGAGTAGAGACCCATCTATATATATAAAAGAGTAACGTTACTGACTGACTGACTGACTGACTGACTGATTCATCATCGCACAGCCCAAACGACTGAAGCTAGAATCATGAAATTTTAACTGTGGGTTCCTCCCTCCCCAAAACGATCCGATAAGAAGGGATTTTTGGAAATTCGAACGTTTAGGGGGTAAAAAAGGGTAAAAACGGGTAAATTCGGTAACCTTATATCTTCAAAACTAATAAAGATACAAAAAAACTTACAATATCATGTTACTCCATTTAAAAAATAAGCTGACAGGTGTCTGGTACTTTTTCAAAATTCGGACTTTTTAGGGGAGAAAACGGGTAAAAACTGTATTTTGGTACTTTTTTGGCACCATACGTATCTTTTAAACCAATAAACATACAAACAAATTTTAAATCATATTCTTTACTTATAAAAAAATAACAAATATAAGTTTGGTACTTTTTGGAAATTCGAACCCTTAAGGGATAAAAATTGTGTTTATTTTTGGTACTTTTTTCATAAACTATGTTTATCTACAAATTGAAATAGACATATAAATATTTTTTTATAAGCTCCCACCATGATACAGAAATTTATTTGAATACAATTTTAACACCGCAATGGGGATAAAAAAGGTACCGAAAAGGGGGTAAAACGGAAAAATACATTTTATTTAACATTTTTAGCCAATTTTGATAAATTTATAACATTGGTTCCTGGATTCATGCAAAAATTAACTAACAGAGTGCTATTTGGAACTCGACTGCCAAACTGTATATTGGGCCAAACCGGGAAAAGAGTTTGGTACTTTTTTTAAAACTTATTTTTCTTGAGCACATTAACACAGATTTTAATCGTTTGAGGCATGTTTTAAGCAGAAACAATTTTGGCAAAATGGAATATTTTTAAATTTCAAACTTGAGGGGTGTTCAAGGAGGAAAGGGGATTTGGTACTTTTTGTCCTAATGGTACTTTTTTTAATATTTTAAATTATTTCACTTATCGACATTAAAGTTAGCTGATATGTATCTGAGTGAAGTTAGAGTTAGGAGTAGGGGATAATATTTAGGTACCAAAATGTGAGAACTGAACTATAAGTACTTTTTTTGTTCTTCTAATGGTACTTTTTGAATTTTCTTTAATAATGGGCCTAGAAACGTGAAATTAAGCATGTATGGTAATAAGTGAGTGAGAATTTTAGGGGGAGACTTTATTGCAATTTTTCTTTATTAGAGTGGTACTTATGGTACTTTTTCTTTATTCTAATGGTACTTTTTGAATTTTCTATAATAATGGACCTAGAAACATGAAATTAAGCACATATGGCAATAAGTGAGTTAGGGTAGACTTTTTGGTACTTTTTCTTTATTCGAATGGTACTTTTTGTAATTTCTTCACCAATGAACCTATAAACATGAAATAAAGGTTATATGGACCGAATAAGTGGGAAACCACAAGTGGGGGCTTTTCGGTACTTTTTCTATATTCTAATGGTACTTTTTGATTTTTTTGTAATAATGGACATAGAAATACGAAATTAAGCGTATATGGTCCTAAGTGAGCAAAAATTCAATTGGATACTTCATGGTACTTTTTCTTTATTCTAATGGTACTTTTTTGAATTTTCTGTAGCAATGGACTTAGAAACATGAAATTAATCATATATGGTCTTAAGTGAGTGAGAATTCTAGGGGGAGACTTTTTGGTACCTTTTCTTTAATCGAATGGTACTTTTTGGAATTTCTTCAACAAAGAACCTAGAATCATGAAATAAAGCCTATATGGACCCGAGTGAATGGGAATTCACAAGTGGCTGCCTTTTGGTACTTTTTCTTTATTCTAATAGTACTTTTTTGAATTTTCTATAGCAATGGACTTAGAAACATGAAATTAACCATATATGGTCCTAAGTGAGTGAGAATTCTAGGGGGAGACTTTTTGGTACTTTTTCGTTATTCGAATGGTACTTTTTGTAATTTCTTCAACAACGAACCTAGAAACATGAAATAAAGGTTATATGGACCCGAATGGAAACAACAAGTGGTTTTTGGTACTTTTTCTATATTCTAATGGTACTTTTTGATTTTTTTGTAATAATGGATATAGAAATACGAAATTAGGCGTATATAGGTCTAAGTGAGCAAAAATTAATCCACAAGTGGCTGCCTTTTTGGTACTTTTTCTATATTCTAATGGTACTTTTTGATTTTTTTGTAATAATGGACATAGAAACACGAAATTAATTGTATATGATTCTAAGTTAGTGAAAATTCAAGCGGACATTTCATGGTACTTTTTCTATATTCTAATGGTCCTTTTTTAACTTTTCTATAGCAATGGACTTAGAAACATGAAATTTAGTATATGTGGTCCTAAGTGAGTGAGAATTCTAGGGGGAGACTTTTTGGTACCTTTTCTTTAATCGAATGGTACTTTTTGTAAATTATTCAACAATGAACCTATAAACATGAAATAAAGTTTATATGGAACCGAGTGAGTGGGAAACCACAAGTGGGGGCTTTTCGGTACTTTTTCTATATTCTAATGGTACTTTTTGATTTTTTTGTAATAATGGATATAGAAGTACGATATTATGAGTATATGGTAATAAGTGAGTGAAAATTCAAGCGGACACTTCATGGTACTTTTTCTTTATTCTAATGGTACTTTTTTGACTTTTCTATAGCAATTAACTTAGAAACATGGAATTAAGCATATATGGTCCTAGGTGAGTGAGAATTCTAGGGAGAGACTTTTTTGTACTTTTTCTTTATTCGAATGGTACTTTTTGTAATTTCTTTACCAATGAACCTAGAAACATGAAATAAAGCTTATATGGACCCGAGTGAGTGGGAATCCACAAGTGGCTGCCTTTTGGTACTTTTTCTGTTTTCTAATGGTATTTTTTGAATTTTCTGTAATAATGGACATATAAATATGAAATTAAGCGTATATGGTACTAAGTAAGTGAAAAATCAAGGAGATACTTTATTATAATGGTACTTTTTTAAATTTCCTAAGTGAATGATAATTCTAGGGGGAGACTTTTTGCTACTTTTTCGTACTTTATTCGAATGGTGCTTTTTGTATTTTCTTCACCAATGAACATGATATAACGTTTATATAGACCTAAGCGAAAGAAAATCTACAAGTGGGGACATAATGGTACTTTTTAAATTTTCTATAATAATGGACCTAGCAACATAAAATTAAACATATATGGTCATAAGGGAGTGAGAATTTAAGGGGGAGTCTTTATGGTACTTTTTCTATATTCGAATAGTACTTTTTGTATCTTCTTCACCAATGAACTTAGAATTGTGAAATAAATGATCCCGACCGGTTGGGAATCCACAAGTGGGGGCTTTATGCTACTTTTTCTATATTATAAAGGTACTTTTTGAATTTTCTCTAATAATGGATTAAGAAATACCAAATTAACTGCATATTGTTCTAAGTGACTGAAAATTCAAAGAGAATACTTAATACTTTTTCTTTATTCTAATGGTACTTTTTAAATTGTCTTTAATAAATCTAGAAACATGAACACAATATTATATGGACTCGAGCGAGTAGGATTCTATAACTGGGAACATTATGGCGCTTTTTAATTATTCTAATGGTATATTTTGAATTTTCTATAATAATGG
Organism: Calliphora vomitoria; assembly: GCA_942486065.2. Classification (NCBI taxonomy): domain Eukaryota; kingdom Metazoa; phylum Arthropoda; class Insecta; order Diptera; family Calliphoridae; genus Calliphora; species Calliphora vomitoria. Next base: position 8,925,837 of record OW818030.2, on the reverse strand, counting down.
ACCTAGAAATATAAAATATATGCTCCTCAGTGAGTAAAAATTAAATTGGAGACATTATGGTACATTTTCTTTGTTGTAATATTACTTTTTAAATACATTTATAGTAGAGTTTCCAAAAAGAATTTCAAGAAGAATTTCAAAACCGCGGTTTCGGTCTTAAAAAATTTAAAACCGATGGGTTTCGGTTCGGTTTTGTGATAATTTATTAAATATTAAGTGTTATAGAAACAAAATCAGTTGATAATATAGGAAATGTTATACAAATTTTAAATTCAGACTTAACGGGTGTTCAAGAGGATAAAGGAAAATTTGTACTTTTTCTTTTAATGGTACTTTTTTAATATATTAAATTAGTTAGCTTAAATACATTATGGTAGGCTAATATACTTCTCACTAAAGAAATATGCAAGAATAGGGTGCTCAATTGTATTATGATACCAAAAATTGTGAACTAAACCAAACTAAGAAGTATTTTTTCGTTCTCCAAATAGTACTTTTTGAATTTTCTAATATATTGAACTTAGAATAAGGAAATTACTTTGATTTAAAACTTGATGGTGGTTGAAGTGTGGAAAATTGGTACTTTTTCTTCTAATGATACTTTTTATTATATTAAATTATTTTACTGATATGCTTCTGAGTAAAGAAAGAAAGTTACTAAGCCATCTATATGTCATTGAGGATACAAAAATAATTTGTATTTTTTCGTTCTTCGAATGGTATGTGATCCTGACCGAACAAGAATCTAAAAAAGGGACTCACAGGTACTTTTTTCCAACTAATAATATTTTTTTACTATTTTATAAAATTAAACCTAAAAATTCAAAATTAGGCACACATGATTCGGAATGAGTTAGAATTCACAAAAGGTGACTTTAGTGGTACATTTCTTTAGCATTTTCTATAAAAATGATCATGTGTGGGCATATAAAATGTGGGTCTAAATGGTACTTTTTTATTATAATAATACGTTTCGAATGTGCTAGAAGCCACAATACAATGATTCAATAAACATGAATCTAGAGACATGTTATTCTGAATTAGCTTTAATTCACAAAGGGAGTCTTAATAGTACTATTTCTTTCATCCAATTGGGGTGGCGAAGCGCACCGGGTTTAATGCTAGTTTATAATGAAACTATTGAACACCTTTGGGAATTGTAATTTGTATTAACATCTAAAACCCAAATTTTTTTTAACGCATAATCGTTGTAATGTATTTTGTTGGAAGCCATGTACTATTAATGTTAAAAAAACTGTACAGAATTATTGGTGTTGATTCAAGTGTATCCTTATGTAAGCAAGACAATATCGTGCAAATAATATTTTATGTTAAATAAATACGGTTGTATTTTTGTAAATAACTGAGAAAATTTCATCTGAAAGTATATAAGCTGGAATTTAGGCGGATTTATTCAAATCAAATATTCATAAGGGCTGTTGTTGTGTGAAACGAATTAAAGAGGATAATTCTGGGCAATAAATCATTGTTATCACAGTAGCTGACTTTTTTTTAAAATTAATTTGTATAGGAAGCCTAAAAGTATTCTTTTGTGTTGCTATGTTACATAAATTGTGCTGTTTTGTAACATAATACACTTAATGTTTGAATGAAATATACAAGTGTGTTTGTATTGTATATATTTTTGTTAGTTTTAAATCACTTGAATATTGTTGCATACCTTTAGGATATATTGTGTCTGTTACATAATGCGTTATAAAATGTAAATAAATTTTGATTAAAATGTTTGTGTAAAATAATTTGTTTTTATCATATTTGTTTGCTTCTAACAATTTGTTTTATAATGAAACTTGTAAATTTCTGACTTTGACTGCCAGTTTTTCCAAGAATTAATATCTGATTGTGAAAGTTAAGTTTGAAGCACATTTATAAATATTTTAGCTTAGCAAAAGGTAAATATGAAGACTCTCTAGCTTTAGGATTTCTCCTGCTACAGTAGTTTTGAGATCATAACCTCATTAATAATATTAATCATACGTACAGTATGACATTATGAATACTGCCAAATTTGTATAATATTCAATATGTTTTCCAATTAAGAAACTCAAACCATACTAACAGCAATTATGTTTGCAGATGAAAGTTATTGAAAATCTGAATTTTCAGTTTTCATTGGTTGTTTGTATGTTCCTGCAAGAGTATTTCGGTCCTCATGTCACATCATAATAAATTAAAAGATCTCAGTCTGCTTTTTGTTTTTGTGGTTTCAAGGAAGTTTTGTTCATATGTATGTGTTTGTATTATGAGGTTTGGAATCGCTCGTTTGGCTAGATGTACATTTGAGGTTATTGAAGCTTTAATTACCATAACATGTTTGGCATTTTTGGTGAACATGTAACTCTTTTATATTTGTCTTGTCTTGTTTCGATTTTTTTTTTTATTTTGCTGTCCCATCTTGCTGTTCTGTTATACATATGCTTGTCCTGTGTTTTAACCCTCAATCCTCAAAAGTTGTCATTTTTATTTCCTTTGGCTATGAAAAGTACAAAAATTTACACTTATTTTTTTTCTCAGAAAGGTATAAAACAAGCTAGCACAAACCAAACAAGGGAATATTGAAAAAAATTAAAGAAACAGTAACGGAGAAAGAAAAGGAATGTCATAAAACAAGAAAAAATCCTGCTTTGGGAGTCTAGCTATACGGCAGTACAAGTTTTTTTTTTTTTTGTCGTTGTGTTCTACTTCCTACTCTATTCGATGCCAGTCGTGGTTCAAGGTGTGGGTTATAAAATGCAAATGGTTTTGTGCTTTTTTAATTGGCAAGTTGTGCTGTGGCATACAAATGCGGTTTTAATTGCAATGAAACTTAAGGTGGAAAGCAAGTCGTGTACACAACACATCACAAACAAACGAAAAAAAACCTTATAACGATTCAGAAAAATAAAAATAAAACTCAATTTTATTTGTTGAATTGTAATCAACAAAAAATATGGTAAATAAGGTTTGTTGTAAATATTTGCAAAAACAGAATGCAAAAAAAAAAACAAAAATTGTTACATTTAAATGCAATTAAGGATTTTTGGGAAGCAAACAGAAATACTTTGGTATTTGGGGGGTGACAGGACACACAAGCAAACAAGGAGAAACTTTCCAAATCAACACATATGCCAAGGAATTTATAAAAAACAAAATATTTGACACAAGCTAAATTCCGCATAGCAAAAGTTTGAAATAACTGCATAAATTTACTGTTGAACTAGAACTGAACTGAACTAGAACCTGAACTAGAACCTGAACTAGAACCTGAACTAGAACCTGAACTAGAACTGAAACTAGAACTGAACTAGAACTGAACTAGAACTGAACTAGAACTGAACTAGAACTGAACTAGAACTAGAACTAGAACTGAACTAGAACTGAACTAGAACTGAACTAGAACTGAACTAGAACTGAACTAGAACTGAACTAGAACTGAACTAGAACTGAACTAGAACTGAACTAGAACTGAACTAGAACTGAACTAGAACTGAACTAGAACTGAACTAGAACTGAACTAGAACTGAACTAGAACTGAACTAGAACTGAACTAGAACTGAACTAGAACTGAACTAGAACTGAACTAGAACTGAACTAGAACTGAACTAGAACTGAACTAGAACTGAGCTAGAACTGAACTGAACTAGAACTGAACTAGAACTGAACTATAACTGAACTAGAACTTAACTAGAACCTGAACTAGAACCTGAACTAGAACCTGAACTACAAGGTGGCGCAAAAGTAAACTTCCGATGTTTTTTGGCTGTAATTAAAAAAAAAAAAAAATGAAAAACTTTGATTCTTCTTGTGGATTATTTTTATTTGGTCTTTTTATTTTTTTTACATCAAGTCGAGAATATGTAAATGGCCGCCGCCACAGTTGATTGTCATTTGAGCCCTTTTTATAGCATTTTCCATCACTTTGGCCAAAACTTCCGGCGATAGGTCCTCACATTCTTGACGGATATTGTCTTTAAGAGCTGCAAGAGTCTGAGGCTTGTTGACATAAACCCGCGACTTCAAAAAGCCCCTCAAAAAGAAGTCTGTAGCGGTCAAATCAGGCGATCTTGCTGGCCAGTGCAAATCGCCAAAACGGGAGATTAGGCGCCCGGGAAATGCATCCTTCAGCATATCGGTTATGGCACGTGCAGTGTGTGCCGTTGCACTGTCCTGTTGGAACCACATGTTTTCCAATCCCAATTCATCAAGTTGCGGCAAAAAGAACTCGTTGATCATTGCTCTGTAGCGCTCACCATTCACAGTAACCGTTTGGCCCGCGACGTCTTCGAAGAAAAAAGGTCAGATGACTTCTCCAGCGAAAACAGCACACCATACAGTGACTTTGAGCGAGTGTAATGGCTCTTCGTGGGTTACACGCGGATTTTCAGTGCCCAAGAAGCTTACATTTTGCTTATTTACGTACCCGCTAAGATGTAAATTGGCCTCATCACTCATGATTACTTTTGATGAAAAATCATCTTCCTCTTGGTGGGGATTAAGGATGGCTTGAGCGTATGTTAGACGCGATTGGCGGTCAGCAGCTAACAGCAGATGCATCGTATGGACTTTGTAAGGAAACATCTTCAAATCATGTACCACAATTCGCTGTAAAGACCGTCGACTGATACCCATTTGCGTGGCACGTCGTCTGGTCGATGTCGACGGCTCTTCCATGATATCCTCGGCTACAGCAGCAATATTCTCTGCAGAACGGCTACTCCGAGGTCTGCTACGCCTGGCAGCATCTCGTGTTGTGCCAGTCTCTTCGAGTGTTCACCAGTAGGCGTTGGACGGCCAGGAAATCTGCGACGAAATTCATGTTGTGCCAAAGTCACCGACCGATTATTGGCCAAATAAATAGTCAGCAATATTCCGCGTTCTTGAGCAGTGTAGCGTAACATTGTTTATTAACGTGTATTTCGCATGTATTTACTACACAAATGTCAAAACAGAAGTGACATTAGGGACCAATCGCAAAATTTATAGCATTTTCTGATAGGAGGATTACTTTTGCGCCACCTTGTAGAACCTGAACTAGAACCTGAACTAGAACCTGAACTAGAACCTGAACTAGAACCTGAACTAGAACTGAACTAGAACCTGAACTAGAACCTGAACTAGAACTGAACTAGAACCTGAACTAGAACCTAAACTAGAACCTGAATTAGAACTTGAACTAGAACCTGAACTAGAACATGAACTTGAAGCTGAACTGAAATAGTTCAGAAATAAAACTACTAATTTATTGCATTAAATTTATAAAATTTGAAGTCTGCTCGCGTTTTCCACATTATAAATACTTCGAGTACATTATATTGCTCACAAATATTTACCTTTAAATATAAGCTAAAGTAGTAAAAACATTTCAGAAAACATAATAAAATATAAAAATCATTCTTGGCATTATTTGCCCAAGTGCTCAGGTTACTTTTTGCTCCAACAAAGTATTAATGTATTCGAACTCATACACCCATAGACATAAGAGTTTGTGTATATTTTTGGTTTAAAAAAAAATTACTTTTGCTGAAAAATGCTTTTAATTTTTTACATGAGTGCTTACTTTGTGCAGCATAATGTGTAAATACAAATGCTCAATATAATTTTCCTTCCTTCGTGTTTTTTTTTTTTTTGTGTTCATACATTTTCTTCAAGTATAATTCATACATACATATTTATTTTCTTTATTCTTTCAAATATTTCTTTTTAGATCGATTTTCTAATTTTGCTGGCAATTTGAAACGAAAGTACAAACACATTCAGTATATTTATAAAAAAACACGCCAAAAAGTATGCAATATAAAAATAATTTAACAGTAAAATTGTTTATATAACCTTGAAATCTTTAGCAGATAATGTAGAACATTTTTATGTTTTTTCTATTTTTTATTTAACAAAAAATATTCCGTTTGATAAACCGGAAATAGAAACCGAAAATTATGAAAAAGTGAAGAGGGTGGGGGGAATATGGCGAAACATTAATGGCAAAAAGTGTAAACATAGAGATAACGAGTGCCTAAGTTAAGGTTAGTTGGGGAAAATTAGTAGAAAAGAGAAATATAAATAAAGTTATCGATGACTTGTATAGCAACGAGAAGTTATCGATAAGTAAAGTTATCACTAACTTTTCTATAGAAAAGTAAAGTTATCACTAACTTTTCTATAGAAAAGTAAAGTTATCACTAACTTTTCTATAGAAAAGTAAAGTTATCACTAACTTTTCTATAGAAAAGTAAAGTTATCACTAACTTTTCTATAGAAAAGTAAAGTTATCACTAACGTTTCTATAGAAAAGTAAAGTTATCACTAGCTTTTCTATAGAAAAGTAAAGTTATCACTAACTTTTCTATAGAAAAGTAAAGTTATCACTAACTTTTCTATAGAAAAGTAAAGTTATCACTAACTTTTCTATAGAAAAGTAAAGTTATCACTAACTTTTCTATAGAAAAGTAAAGTTATCACTAACTTTTCTATAGAAAAGTAAAGTTATCACTAACTTTTCTATAGAAAAGTAAAGTTATCACTAACTTTTCTATAGAAAAGTAAAGTTATCACTAACTTTTCTATAGAAAAGTAAAGTTATCACTAACTTTTCTATAGAAAAGTAAAGTTATCACTAACTTTTCTATAGAAAAGTAAAGTTATCACTAACTTTTCTATAGAAAAGTAAAGTTATCACTAACTTTTCTATAGAAAAGTAAAGTTATCACTAACTTTTCTATAGAAAAGTAAAGTATAGAAAAGTAAAGTTATCACTAACTTTTCTATAGAAAAGTAAAGTTATCACCAACTTTTCTATAGAAAAGTAAAGTTATCACTAACTTTTCTATAGAAAAGTAAAGTTATCACTAACTTTTCTATAGAAAAGTAAAGTTATCACTAACTTTTCTATAGAAAAGTAAAGTTATTACCAACTTTTCTATAGAAAAGTAAAGTTATCACTAACTTTTCTATAGAAAAGTAAAGTTATCACTAACTTTTCTATAGAAAAGTAAAGTTATCACTAACTTTTCTATAGAAAAGTAAAGTTATCACTAACTTTTCTATAGAAAAGTAAAGTTATCACTAACTTTTCTATAGAAAAGTAAAGTTATCACTAACTTTTCTATAAACAAGTAAAGTTATCACTAACTTTTCTATAAAAAAGTAAAGTTATCACTAACTTTTCTATAGAAAAGTAAAGTTATCACTAACTTTTCTATAGAAAAGTAAAGTTATCACCAACTTTTCTATAGAAAAGTAAAGTATAGAAAAGTAAAGTTATCACTAACTTTTCTATAGAAAAGTAAAGTTATCACCAACTTTTCTATAGAAAAGTAAAGTTATCACTAACTTTTCTATAGAAAAGTAAAGTTATCACTAACTTTTCTATAGAAAAGTAAAGTTATCACTAACTTTTCTATAGAAAAGTAAAGTTATCACTAACTTTTCTATAGAAAAGTAAAGTTATCACTAACTTTTCTATAGAAAAGTAAAGTTATCACCAACTTTTCTATAGAAAAGTAAAGTTATCACCAACTTTTCTATAGAAAAGTAAAGTTATCACTAACTTTTCTATACAAAAGTAAAGTTATCACTAACTTTTCTATACAAAAGTAAAGTTATCACTAACTTTTCTATAGAAAAGTAAAGTTATCACTAACTTTTCTATAAAAAAGTAAAGTTATCACTAACTTTTCTATAAAAAAGTAAAGTTATCACTAACTTTTCTATAGAAAAGTAAAGTTATCACTAACTTTTCTATAGAAAAGTAAAGTTATCACTAACTTTTCTATAGAAAAGTAAAGTTATCACTAACTTTTCTATAGAAAAGTAAAGTTATCACCAACTTTTCTATAGAAAAGTAAAGTATAGAAAAGTAAAGTTATCACTAACTTTTCTATAGAAAAGTAAAGTTATCACCAACTTTTCTATAGAAAAGTAAAGTTATCACTAACTTTTCTATAGAAAAGTAAAGTTATCACTAACTTTTCTATAGAAAAGTAAAGTTATCACTAACTTTTCTATAGAAAAGTAAAGTTATCACTAACTTTTCTATAGAAAAGTAAAGTTATCACCAACTTTTCTATAGAAAAGTAAAGTTATCACCAACTTTTCTATAGAAAAGTAAAGTTATCACTAACTTTTCTATACAAAAGTAAAGTTATCACTAACTTTTCTATACAAAAGTAAAGTTATCACTAACTTTTCTATAGAAAAGTAAAGTTATCACTAACTTTTCTATAGAAAAGTAAAGTTATCACTAACTTTTCTATAGAAAAGTAAAGTTATCACTAACTTTTATATAGAAAAGTAAAGTTATCACTAACTTTTCTATAGAAAAGTAAAGTTATTACCAACTTTTCTATAGAAAAGTAAAGTTATCACCAACTTTTCTATAGAAAAGTAAAGTTATTACCAACTTTTCTATAGAAAAGTAAAGTTATCACTAACTTTTCTATAGAAAAGTAAAGTTATCACTAACTTTTCTATAGAAAAGTAAAGTTATCACTAACTTTTCTATAGAAAAGTAAAGTTATCACTAACTTTTCTATAGAAAAGTAAAGTTATCACTAACTTTTCTATAGAAAAGTAAAGTTATCACTAACTTTTCTATAGAAAAGTAAAGTTATCACTAACTTTTCTATAGAAAAGTAAAGTTATCACTAACTTTTCTATAAAAAAGTAAAGTTATCACTAACTTTTCTATAAAAAAGTAAAGTTATCACTAACTTTTCTATAGAAAAGTAAAGTTATCACTAACTTTTCTATAGAAAAGTAAAGTTATCACTAACTTTTCTATAGAAAAGTAAAGTTATCACTAACTTTTCTATAGAAAAGTAAAGTTATCACTAACTTTTCTATAGAAAAGTAAAGTTATCACTAACTTTTCTATAGAAAAGTAAAGTTATCACTAACTTTTCTATAGAAAAGTAAAGTTATCACTAACTTTTCTATAGAAAAGTAAAGTTATCACTAACTTTTCTATAGAAAAGTAAAGTTATCACTAACTTTTCTATAGAAAAGTAAAGTTATCTCTAAGTTTTCTATAGAAAAGTAAAGTTATCACTAACTTTTCTATAGAAAAGTAAAGTTATCACTAACTTTTCTATAGAAAAGTAAAGTTATCACTAACTTTTCTATAGAAAAGTAAAGTTATCACTAACTTTTCTATAGAAAAATTACTTTATCTATACATTTTCTTCAGACAATTCTTGTGTAACGTTTTCTCCTCCCTAACATTCTAATTTTGTTGCATACGTAGATTTCTGTTTTTTTCTAAGCTTACCAAAAATAATAATAAATTTCTTTTTTCTTTTTGATGTAGAAAACACTTTGAAGCAGATACTTAAATGTTAGCAAAAACAACAAAATCATTTTTTTTTTAACATATGAAGCACACAGTTACCCAAAATTTGTTTTTGTTGTTTTTTTTTTTTTCATTTTTCGCTGTGTCTGTGCGTCGTAAAAGACAAAGTTTTTTTGCTCGTGCAGCATACAAAAGTTGTGTTCAAGTACTTGTAGTTGTAGTAGCAGTTATAAACGATTACACATATAAATGTACATGGCACACATACGTGTGCGAATCCAAAAAAAGTAAAAACATCCTTTTGACGTCATCTCTATTACATTATACTACCTCAACTACTTTGTACTTCAATTACAGAATGAAATGAAACCAAAAAAAAAAAATTAGAAAGAAACGGAAAAATAAAAATACACACCAACGCTTTAACATACATATGAACTTTTAAGCAAAAACACATAATAAAGGAGGCAATCCGAAAAGTATGTTGTATATTGATTGATGTTTTTTTTTTTTAATATGATCTACTTTACATTGATGCCCTTGATATTGACTACCCGCCCTTAAGAAAACACGATGGGCATTTCTCAGTTTTTAAAAGAATTTCTAAAATTGCTCTCGCAGCTGTACTTGTCCCGATTTACATCAAGCTGTATGATAAACAGACAATGTTACCGACTAAAGTAAACAAATTTAACAAACTTTGTTTGAGCTGTACAAGTGACGACTGTGTGCAAATACTACTCTCGATCTGCTCCACAAAACCCCCAAAATTGTGGGAGTGTGTCGCCGATACAGAGAAAGAGATAAAAATAGTTTAGTTTTGCTGATGTTTGGTAATAAAAATCGATTGATTTTGATTGCCATCTTTCAAATGTTCAACGTCTGTCTATTCAATGAAAATACATTTATCCATATGTGCAGTGCATATGGCTATGTGTGTGTGTCTTTACTAATAAACCTTGCATACTTTTAGGTAATAATATACGAAATAATGATGATGGTGTTTCTTTGAAATAGAAAAATTTCTACAAAGAGTAAAGAAGCTGACTTGAATTGCTCACACACATAGAAAACATGTTTTGGCAAAATCGAACGACTGATAGTTATAGAGTGCTGGTAACAAGACGGGGAGTGTGAGGTAGAATAGATGTTTTAGTCTTAGTGTTGAAATTTATGTTGCTGACGTTAGTGGTGTTATTTTAATAGATGTCTGCCAGCACATACTCATATAAAAAATACTTTTATTACCACTAGCAACTACTACAACTACCACATATCTCAATACGTTTTGAATGCTAACAACGAATTGTATAGATTTGAGGTTTATTTGTATTTTCAATGATTAAAGAATGTTTGGCTTTCCTCTGCACTGATTTGATTTTTGTATTTTTGGGGATAAGAAATTTGACTTTGATGTTAAAATAATTAAATTTAAATAAAGTTTCTATAGGAAATTTAACACAGTGATAAATCCATATATGAAATACATTGCTGTGTAAGATATATCTCCTATAGAAAACTGTACAATGGTATCTTCAGGAAACTTAACACACTAAAAAACTTTACTATTCTCGAGAAATGTTAACGATAACTTTACTTTTCTATAAAAAAGATATCGATAACTTTACTTTTCTATAGAAAAGATATCGATAACTTTACTTTTCTAGAGAAAAGTTATCGATAACTTTACTTTTCTATAGAAAAGTTATCGATAACTTTACTTTTCTATAGAAAAGTTATCGATAACTTTACTTTTCTATAGAAAAGTTATCGATAACTTTACTTTTCTATAGAAAAGTTATCGATAACTTTACTTTTCTATAGAAAAGTTATCGATAACTTTACTTTTCTATAGAAAAGTTATCGATAACTTTACTTTTCTATAGAAAAGTTATCGATAACTTTACTTTTCTATAGAAAAGTTATCGATAACTTTACTTTTCTATAGAAAAGTTATCGATAACTTTACTTTTCTATAGAAAAGTTATCGATAACTTTATTTTTCTATAGAAAAGTTATCGATAACTTTACTTTTCTATAGAAAAGTTATCGATAACTTTACTTTTCTATAGAAAAGTTATCGATAACTTTTGTTTTCTATAGAAAAGTTATCGATAACTTTTGTTTTCCATAGAAAAGTTATCGATAACTTTTGTTTTCTATAGAAAAGTTATCGATAACTTTTGTTTTCCATAGAAAAGTTATCGATAACTTTTGTTTTCTATAGAAAAGTTATCGATAACTTTACTTTTCTATAGAAAAGTTATCGATAACTTTTGTTTTCTATAGAAAAGTTATCGATAACTTTTGTTTTCTATAGAAAAGTTATCGATAACTTTTGTTTTCTATAGAAAAGTTATCGATAACTTTTGTTTTCTATAGAAAAGTTATCGATAACTTTACTGTGCCAAATTTCTTATACCAAATGTAACGTTGTGTTATATATTCTGCGTAAAGTTTTTAAAGTTCTACTACCCCAACCATTTCTTACGCATACAATTTCATTGTTTATTTTATTATTAAAAGCTCTTTGAGGCAGCAGAAGTGAGAGAAAATACACTGACAGAGAGGAAATTAAAATACCGGAAGTCAGGTTGAATATTGGTTGGTTAGTGGCATTACATTTGGTTGGTTTGCTTGGTTGGTTGGTTGCCTGTTCTATTCTGGTTTTGTTTACTTTAGATTAAAGTAACATTTCCGACACAAGACGCCACAAAGTCTGCTGGTTGAAATTTTGATTTACGATTTGTAGATTTAACACTTTTTTTACACTCGTTTGTGTATTTACAGTTAAAGAAATTTTTGTTTGTTACATTTAGCAAAGAATTTTTGCTAAGAAAAATAATAATAATAAAAACCCAGCGAGCGATAATGGAAAACTATATAGAAAATTGCAAAAAAAAAAAAAGAACTTAAAACGATGACTTTTTATTTGGTATAAATTTTTGTGTACATGTTCGTTTGTAAGTTCTTTTGGTAACATTCTGGTTTTTTTGTTTTTTGTTTAATGGCTCTTCCTTTTGTTGTGATTTCCGTGAATTAGGCGACAAAACTATTTGCTTAATTTGCACAAAAGTTATTTCAGATATGAAATGTTGGTATTTGCTTGTTTTTCTTGCCATTGTTTTTATATTATAACGTTTCATTTCATTGAATTTTAATGGAAAATAAACCCAAAGATTATGGTTAAGTAATTGGTTTTTAAATGGGCAAACAAAAAAAATCTTTCGCACATTTGCAAAAATACAAGAAATTATTTGATATTATAATAAGTCTAAAAGGGGGTAAAATGCTTTTAAGAATGTCAAAAACATAAATGATTTATGATAATGGAGAAATGTTTATTATAAAACTTAGAGATTAAATTGAAAATAAGAAGAAATGGAAATGATTTTTTTTTTTTTTTTTTGCTTAATTTAAATATTATGAATATAATAGTTAAGTTGTCTAAGCATGATTAACACATTCAATTAATTTATAAATGTTGCATAGTTTAAGGAGGGGAAATCAAATGCTATTTGTTTATACTAATTTTAAATCAATAAGTGTGACAAATTATCACTATTCTCACAGTATTTAATAGGAAAATTATCACTGTGTAACATTTCCTCAAGATAAATAAAAAATTAGTCCTTGATCGAAATATATTATAAAATATTTATCGCTAACATTTTGTGTAAAATGTGTATCGTAATTTCGTATAACAAATTTGAAATATCAATAATCGAAAATCTACAGAAGATGTATCACTGCTTATTCTTTTCTTTAAAAGTCTTGTCAGTGATTAAATTTGCTATTAAAATATTTTGGCTGGAACAACAATTCACTTTAGATGATTTAATTATTTATTCCCTTATGTTTAAAAACGTTGCCTATTTTAGGGCTTGTGTAAATTGTTGGTCAAAAATTCAGCATAATTTCCATTGTTTTCTTTATAAAGACGTAAAAGTGCTATATTCTGCTGTTCCGAATCTGATATACTCTTCACCAAGTATACTTTAAGCAAACATTAAAAAAAATTTTTGTTGAACAAAATTTTGGTTAAAACAATTTCGTGAAGAAAAATGTTGTTAAAAAACTGTTGGTAAAAAATATTTTAAAAGAAAAAAATAGTTTAACAAAAATTGATCAATAATCGAAAATCTACAGAAGATGTATCACTCTTTATTCTTTTCTTTAAAAGACTTGTCAGTGATTTATAAACAAGAAAAAGTGCTATATTCGGCTGTGCAGAATCTTATATACCCTCCACCAAGTATTCGTTAAGCTAACTTAAAAAAATTTGTGATGAACAAAATTTCGTTTAAAAAAATTTTTGGTGAAAAAAAATTTGTGAAAAATATTTTGATGAAATAAAATTTTGGGAAAAAAAATTGTTGAAAGAAAAAAATTGTTTAACAAAAATTTATCAATAATCGAAAATCTACAGAAGAGGTAACACTGTTTATTCTTTTTTTGCCAGTGATCAAATTTGCTATTAAAATATTTTGGCTGGAACAACTGTTTACTTTAGATTATTTATTCGCTTATGTTAAAAAACGTTGCCTATTTTAGGGCTTATGTAAATTGTTGGTCAAAAATTTACTTTAATTTCCATTGTTTTCTTTATAAAGAAGTAAGAGTGCTATATTCGGCTGTGCAGTATCTTCTATACCCTTCAGCAAGTATACTTTAAGATAATATTTAAAAAAATTTTGGTGAATAAAATTTATGCTAAAAAAATTTTGTGAAAAAAATTTTGTTAAAAATGTAGGTGAGAAATATTTTACTGAAAAAAAAAAAATTTCCGAAAAAAAATTTTGTTGAAAGAAAAAAGTTGTTTAACAAAAATTTATCAATAATCGAAAATCTACAGAAGATGTAACACTGTTTATTCTTATCACTAAAAGACTTGTCAGTGATCAAATTTTCTATTTAAATATGTTGCCTCTTACTTTACTTTAAATGATTTATTCCTTTATGTTTAAAAACATTGCCTATTTTAGGGCTTGTGTATACTGTTGATCAAAAATTCACTTTAATTTTCTTTGCTTCCTTTAGAAACAAGTAAGAGTGCTATATTCGGCTGTGCAGAATCTTATATACCCTTCTCCAAATATACTTTAAGATAATATTCAAAACAATTTTTGGTTAAATAAAATTTTGCGAAAAAAAAATTTTGTTGAAAGAAAAAAATTGTTTAACAAAAATTTATCAATAATAGAAAATCTACAGAAGAGGTAACACTGTTTATTTTTTTCTTGCCAGGATCAAATTTTATATTAAAATATTTTTGCTGGAACAACTGATTACTTTAGATGATTTATTCGCTTATGGTGAAAAACGTTGCCTATTTTAGGGCGTTGCTTATTTTAGGGTTTGCTTTCTTTATATACAAGTCAAAGTGCTATATTCGGCTGTGCTGAAAATTATATGCCCTTCTCCAGGTATACTTTAAGATAATATTAAACAAATTTACGGTGAAAGAAAATGTTGGTGAGAAAAAATGTTGGAGAAAAAAAATTGTGAAATAAAAAATTAGTGAAAACTTTTTTTTTTTTTTTAAATTTTGGTGAGTAAAAATGTTGGAGAAAACAAAAGTTTTGAAAAAAAATTAGTGAACATTTTTTTTTTTTAATAATTTCAAAACATTTTTATGAAAAAAATTTTGTTGAAAAAAAATTTGGTACAAAAAATGTTCAGCCATTTATGGGCCGATTTTCTATTGCGAACTTTGAGGTATCAATCATGTATGTAAGTTATTTGGAAGCTTCGGATAGTTGATTTCAACAGACAGACGGACATGGCTATATCGCTTTCGCTTTCTATAACAATCCAGAATATATATACTTATACTAATGAATGAGAAACTTATATATACCCTTGCCACTCATCGTGTAGGGTATACAAATTTCCATCATAAGCCCAGCAAATAGAAAAATAATAATAAAATATTAAACTATGTTCGACAATTTTTTGCTACATTTGCCAAAAAGTCATAAACACACACACACCAATCTATTATAACCAAATATTATTATGAATGTTCTAACAGCAGGAATTAGACACAAGTAGTGGCAGACAGCAGCATCTGCATCAGTATCACTAGCAGTATCACAACAAAACAGTGTAGGACATTATAGCAAATGGCCAGGCAGGCAGGAGCAGGAGCAGGACATTATTGCAACAACAATCCTTACTGACATACCAATTGTGATATTGTGGTAAATTGAAAATTATTACATATAATGCCATCTGTCATGAAGCTTTGACAGCAGATGCTGTGTTAGCTTTCTCTCGCTCTTTTATATATTTTTTTTAAAGCCCTTTATGTTGCACACAAAACCATTGTTATGTTTATAGAGACAGCCACGTTTTAATGGTTTTTGAGCCCTTCTATGAACCAAAAACAGACTTTAGCAAAGATTTATTTAGAAAAACTTGGCATCGAGTAGCTTTTTGGTTTAATTTCTTCGTTTCTTTTTTCCATTTCAAGAGCTAGAGAATATATAAAATATAAAAATAAATAAAGGATCATTAAAATAAAGCCATAAAAAAGCAGTGCTAGAAAAAAAAATTGTTAACAAATAATGACAAATAGCTAAACAGAGCTATATAAGTATAAAGAATATAGTGGCAATTGTATCACACTTTGCAAAACTATTAAGTAATATATTTTGTGTGAAATTTAGAGTGTAATAACAGAAAAAAAAGTTAATTTATTTCACCAACAAAAACAGTTTTATGGCCTTCAATTGCCAACAGTTTAAAGCATACAAAACACTATAATTATACGCTTTACTGACCTATTGCCAGGGGACATGTTAAAATAACAATAATAAAATGCAAAAAGGAATATTTAATGCAGTAGAGCAAAACAAAAAATAACACTGTTGCATATTGTATTAACAGTCAAAGGACAAAGGAAAGTGGAATATTTAATAATAAAATAGAATTTATATAAAAAAAATTTAAATTAAACTAAACTTTTAAGGACTCCTAAAAACAGGCAATGATTTTTGATTAATTACAAACCTAAAATTGTGCTGTGAAAGTTATATTTAATATAGATTCAAATTTCAAACTGTTATGAAACCTATAAGTAGGCAACATTTTTCGTGTAAATTTGTGCTTATGTATTTGTTTATTACACAATTTTAAATTCAATAGTTGCCTCTCACCATAGCTTTTATTGCGAATTCCTTTCAATTGCATTAGTTTGGTATATTTTATAAACTATTTTAATAAAACGATATGTTAAATTCGGGCTTTTTTTATTGAAACAGTATTGAAAAAAGAAATGTGGAAAATATTATAAAAATAATTAAATGAATTTTTAATTAATGACCTCTAAAAGTAGGCTACGGATTGTGCTTAATTACAAATCTAGTATTGTTTTTAAATTAGACCCCTAATTGCAGGCAATAAATGTCGTATAAAATTGTTGTTAAAGTGGGGAAATATATTTGTTTATTTAAAATATCTAAATTAAACTCCGATAGTTGCCTCTGGCTAGAGATTTGTTTAAACAATTCAAACAATTGCACTACTTTGTTAATAAACAAATAAAAATTGGGCAACATTTTTGATTCAAACAATAGTAAAAGAGAAAAGTGGAAAATAAAAATCTGTCAAAATCAATTACCTTAAAAAGTAGGCAATGATTTCTGTTTAATTATAAACCTATTGGTGTATAAATTAAAAATGCGGGATTTTTTCAAAATTTCTAGCTTCTATTTTGAAACATTTGAACAATATAAATTTATCTAAAGTATTGGCTATTATAAGCTATGACCTTTCTTATAATAGCAACATATGTATTCCGAGCCAAAAGAACTGCTCATCTTTTGAGACCAAGAACGAATCAAGCCAATATCGTATAATCTGTTGAAAAGTGAATAGTATCCCAGAGAGAGCGTTCTACAGCGATCGAAACAAATAGCAGTCGGAAGGAGCAAGGCAAAACTTCCCAACCAAACTATTCTAAATACTTTTTAACAGGTATTGCAATATGTGGCCTAGAGTTGTCATGATGGAATATTACGGTTTCATGTCTGACCACATATGCTGGGTATTTTTCGGCTAATGCTTGTTTCAAATGAATCAGTTGCGTTCGGTACAGGTTCCCTGTGATAGTCTGGCCAGATTTCAGCAGCTGATAATAGACTCTTTCGTTCCCACCAAATACAGAACATTACCTTGGCACAATGGATATTTGGCTTTGGTGGCGATTCAGCTGGTTGGTTGGCCTTCACATGGGATCTCTTACGCTTCGGGTTATCGTAATGGATCAGTTTTCATCGCAAATAATAATTCGGTGCAAAAATTATTTTCTTTTATAGCTTTCAAGCATCATTACGGACATGAAAAATCTTCTTTCAAGGTCTCTGGGCTTTAATTCATATGATTTTTTTTTTGATGAATCCTGCTGCTCGCAAACGTTTTGAAATTGCTGCTTGAGTAGTTCGTAATGATTTTGCAAGCTCTTGTTGAGTTTGACAACATTCTTCATGGAGTAATGCAATACTTGGTCTTCAAACATTTTTGGCTGGCCTGGGCGATCTTTGTCTTCCGTGTTAAAATCACCACTTCTGAACTGCACAAACCGTCTCATGTACGTTGAAGCCGATGCAACATGTTAACCATAAGCTTTGAGGAGTATTGGTGTGTTTCAGCGCCACTTTTTATACCCTTCACCTTTGTAAGAAGGGTATATATAAGTTTGTCATTCCGTTTGTAATTTCCACAATATAAGTTTCCGACTCTATAAAGTGTATATATTCTGGATTATTGTAGATAGCGGAGTTGATTTAGCCATATCTGTCTGTCTGTTGAAATAAATTTTCTGAAGACCCCAGATATCTTCCGGATCCAAATCTTCAATAATTCTGTCAGACATGCTTTCGAGAAGTTTTCTATTTAAAATCAGCAAAATCCGTCCATAACTAACGGAGATATGAGCAAAAATCCGGGAAAACCTCTATTTTTTGCCTATTTTTGATCTATATCTTGATTACTAAGTCATTAATATAGACAATATGGATATCTAATGATAGATATTTCAAAGTCCATTGCGATGTATATAAGGCTGTAGTAAGTTGGATTACAATGGGTCAAAATCGGGAAAACTGTTTTTTAAACCGAGTTTTTTTTTCACAAAAAACTTTTTTGTCGTAAGTTTTTTTTCACTAATAAATTAAAAAAAAAGAAATTTAAATAAAAAAAATTTTTTAAAAAAAAATTGGAAAAAATTTGAAAATCAATTTCGAAAAAAAATTTTTAAATTTTATTTTAAAGTATAATTTGATGAAGGGTATATAACAATATAGCTCTCTTACTTGTTTCAAATTAAAGAAGAATAGCTAAACTTCCCGCATATGACGTTTTGTTGGTACAAAATTCAACATTTCCGAAGCAAAAAAAAAAACTTTTTTGTTTACAATATAATGTTCAATAACTAAGTGGGAATAAATGACAGATATGTACTATTCAAAATTACATACAAGCTATTAAAAACAAAGACCGCGTTCAAAAGATACGTTATATGTTGTTTCGTTATACACCCAATAGAATTATGCTGATATAATACATATATTTGAAAATAGACCCCTAATTGTAGGCAATAATTTCCTTGTAAAATTGCTGCTTGGTTCAAAAATTCTAAATATGACTAGGATATTTGCATTTTGTAAAATTGCTCTCTGCTTTGGTATTATTCATGATGAATTTTAATAAAGCTTTAAGCCATAGAGAATTATACATAGAGACGAGTTACTCCGATTTGTCTTACATATTATTAAAAATATTGATTTTATAATATATTTCTAAGCATTGCTAGAATTTTCTATTTCATTTTTTGTTTTAAACTTTAGTTGAAACAGAAAAAATTCTATTGAAAAAAGAAAAAAAAAAAAATGCAAAAGAAAATAGAAACCAAATCCTTGACACTGAATGATTAATGATATGATCATTTAAGAAAACAATTTTCCAAACAGTTCAACATTTTTGTTGTGATTGTTTTTCTAACACTTCTAACACACACTCTCACATACTTATAAATTCCCTTCCCACACACCCGCAAAATTCTTTTGACTACAGCTACCAGAGTTACTTTTCTGTGTTAAAGAAAAACTTAGCAACCAACCAACAAAAATCAGCAACAATAATTTAAGACCAACATTATTTAAAAAAAAAAAACGAAAAGCAAAAAAAAAAATACTACAAAAACTTTTTTCTATGAGGAAAGTGTACTTTATAAGTAAAAGAAAATACCATAAGAAACTTAAAAAGCTTCAATGAGTGTAAATGATGCCTTTTGATGATGATGGAACTGATGATGATGATACTGATGATATTTGTTTAGTTTTATATTACTAAACACACATAGAGGGACAGACAGATGGACGGACGGACGGACGCAAGAACAGATATCTGACAATTCGATTTGTACAGAGTTAAGCAAAATATTTACAATTTGTGTTCGTCCATCATCATCATCACAATACTAAAACTTTACTCACTTCTGCTTTTCCCCCATTAGCACATTATCATGCTTTGTATTTGCCACTTTCCTTTGTTAGCTTTAGATTTCATTGCTTGCTATTTTAGCACATCACACAAACATTACAAAACTTTTTCAAGTATTTTTGACTTTTAATTGAAATTGTTAGACTTAAAGGGAAATCCATCTAAGAGAAAAATACAAAATTAATGACAAATAAGCTAGGGTTTTTTAGCAAAATTATAAAGAATTGTTTAAATAACCAGGTAAGAGTTACAACTACATTCCTGGTATTGCTATTTCCAATAAATTTCTTTTGAATACTGCAAACAATTGTTTTAATTATCATAATTAATTAGCTTTAAAATAAATGTTGTGTTGATAATTATGTTAGCCTAATAATAGGCATTATTTTCAAGCTTAATTAAAGTTTACACAAAAATTCAGCCTAGTTGTAGGCCTTTGTTTTTAGAAAAAATATAACAAACACACTTGTTTTGTAGGGAATAGCAACATTGAACAATTTTAATTATAAGCCTAATTATAGGCAATATTTTATAAAGTTTTACCTCTTAGCATTTAAGCAAACAATGTAATTAAAAATTCAAATTAAATTCAAAGCACAAGTGCACGAAAAGTTAGAAAATTAATTAGATAAAAAACAAGTAAGAGAACTTATATAACCTTCACCAATTTGTACTTTTAAATACAAATTTTAAATAGTTTTAGGTAAACAAAATTAAAAAAAAAATTATTTTTTTCAAAATTTTTTTTTTCGAAATTCAATTTTCCAATTTTTTTTTTTTTTAATTTATTAGTCAAAAATATATTTAATATTTTTAGGTAAAAAAAATTCTTTTTTTTTTAAAAAATTTTTTTTTTTCTCGAAATTTGTTTTTTCAATTTTTTTTAAATTTTTTTCCAATTTTTTTTTTTAAATCTATTAGTGAAGAAAAAGTATGACAAAAATATTTTTTTTGTTAAAAAAAAATTCGGGTTTAAAAATATTTTTTCCGATCTTGACCCATTGTAGGTCCAAATTATTATAGCCTTATATACATCGTTGCAATGGACTTTGAAATATATATCATTACATATCCATATTGTCTATATTAACGACTTAGTACTCCAGATATGAATCAAAAATAGGCCAAAAATCGAAGTTGTCCCGGTTTTTTCCTTATATCTCAGTCATTTGTTGGCCGATTTTCTCGATATTAAATAGCACCGAATTGAAAGAATTCACGATATATTGATATATCAATCATGTTTGTAAGTTATTTGGAGGCTACGGAAAGTTGATTTCAACATACAGACGAACAGATGGACATGGCTGCATCGACTTCGCTACCTATAACGATCCAGAAGATATGTACTTTACAAACGGAATGACAAACTTATATATAACCTTGCCGCTCATGGTGAAGGGTATAAAAAGAAGTGCTGATTTTGACATGGAAAACAAAGATCACCCAGGCCAGCCAAATAAAAGTTTGAAGACCAAGAATTGGAGGCATTACACCATGAATATTGTTGTCAAACTCAACAAGAGTGTGCAAAATCGTTGGGAGCTCCTCAGTCAGCAATTTCAAAGCGTTTGCGAGCAGCAAGATTCATTTAAAAGCACGGAAATTGGATACAATACGGATTGTATCCCAGAGACCTTGTAAGACGATTTTGCATCCTCGAAATGCTACTGGAACGCTATAAAAGAAAACCAGTTTTGCTCGGAATCATTACTTGCGATCAAAAACTGATACATTACAATGACCCGAAGCGTAACAGATCGTATGTAAGTCCGGCCAACCAGCCGAATCGACACCAAAGCCAAATATCTATGGCGCTATGGTAATGCTCTGAGCGGCTAAAATATGGCCAGACCTTCATAGGGAACCTGTACCGAATACAGCTGATTCGTTTGAAGCGAGCATTGGCGCAGAATATGCGGCCAGACATGAAATTGTAATATTCCATCATGAGAGCATTCGGCCAAATGTTGCAATACCTGCTAAAAACTATTTATAATCTAGTTGTTGGAAACTTTTGCCTCACCCGCTTTACAGTCCAGACCTTATTCCATCGGACTACTATTTGCATCGATGGATGTAGAACGCTCTCTGGGATACTCTTCACTTTGGAACAGAGTATTCGAAATTGGCTTGATTCGTTCTTGGCCTCAAAAGATGAGCAGTTCTTTTGGCTCAGAAGCCATATGTTGCCAGAAAGATGGAAAAAGGTAACTATGTCCAATACTTTGAATAAATTTGTATTGTACAAATGTTTCAACAAAAAAGCCAAATATTTGAAAAGTCACGCATTTTTAGAACCTTAAATAAAGCAATATTTGAAGGCACTAAGACCAACATCTCAAAGAACTATGAATTAAAGGCGTAAGTGAAGATTTGGACTGTAAAATGTTGTTCAAATGTTTCAAAACAAAAGCCAAATACTTGAAAAATCCCGCAATTTTTGATCCTTAAATGAAGCAATATTTGGAGTATAAAAGGCACTAAGACCAACATCTCAAAGAGATAAGATTAAAGGCCCAAATGAAGGATAATTTGGACTGTGAAAGGAACTATGATTAGGGTTTAAAATGAACCACAATTGAGACAATAAAAAACCTACGATAAGAGTCTTAAAGGAAGCAAAATTTGGACTATATTTGGACAACGATGGACAATTTGTACAATAAACTGAAGTCTGTAATAAGTCACAATTTGGTCTATAAAAGTAACTCCGACTAGAGTTGTCATGAACAGGAACTTTGACTATGAAATGAACTACTATTGAGGTCTTAAATGACACGTTAAGAGTCTTAAATGATGCCCAGTTCAAACTGTAAAAGACACTTCGATTAGAGTCTTAAATGAAGCGGAATTTGGGCTTTTACTTAACTACGGTTACATTCTTAAATGAGGTACAATTTGAACTATAAAAGGAACTACGATTGAACTATAAATGGAACTACGATTAGAGTCTTAAATGAAGCAAAATTTGAACTATAAAAGGAACTACGATTGAACTACGATTAAAATCTTAAATGAGGTACATTTTGAACTATAAAATAAACTACGATCAGAGTCTTAAATGAAGCACAATTTGAACTATAAAAGGAACTACGATTAGAATCTTAAGTGAGCTGCAATTTGAACTATAAAAGGAACTACGATTGGAGTCTTAAATGAAGCACAATTTGAACCATAAAAGGAACTACGATTGAACTATAAATAGAACTACGATTAGAGTCTTAAATGAAGCAAAATTTGAACTAAAAAAGGAACTACGACTGAACTACGATTAGAATCTCAAATGAAGCAAAATTTGAACCATAAAAGGAACTACGATTATAGTTTTAAATGAAGCACAATTTGAACTATAAAAGGAACTAAGGTTAGGGTCGCAAATCAAACACAATTTGAACTAAGTATAACAAAGGAACTACGATTAGAGTCGTAAAAGAAGCAAAATTTTAACTGTAAAATTAACAAGGACTACAGCCTTAAATGAAGCAGTATTTGAGCCATAAAATAAACTACGATTATGGTCGTAACTGAAGCACAATTTAGACTATAAAAGGTACTACAATTAGAGTCATCAATAAAACACAGTATTTAATATAAAAGGAACTACGTTTAGAGTCTTAAATGAAGCACAATTTGAACCACCGAGTCTTAAATGAATCACTGATTGGACCATAAGAAAAACTACTATTAAAGTCTTAAATTTAGCACATTTATTTGCTTTAAACGATTAAAGAAAAAGCCTACTTTTGGAGCCACTGGGAGTTTGTTAATATCTTCTACAAAACTAATCATGTTAAAAGGACAATAAATAATTATTAAAGCTAATATATGTAGACTTTTCAAAAGAAAATTTATAACATTTTGTTAAACACGTTCGCAAAAGCAGAAAAACCAGCAACTCTTTGTTAAGAAAGACATATTTGCTTAAGTTTAAAATACGGGCTGTGTGTGTGTGACATTATTTAGAAGTTTTAATTTATCTAATAATATTTTCATTTGGCAAATTAATCACTGGCTTGTAATCTTCCAAAAATATGGCAAATAGAAGCACATAAATTATCATTTATGTCATCATTTACAAAATACACAGAGTTTATTACAAAAGATTATATAAAATACACACATTAAGGAACAAAAAAAAAAACAACACTACTATACAGAAACAGGGACAGAAAAACAAATTACATTACAAAGACATCAAGTTTTATGTCACATTAAAAATATGAACAACAAAATGTAAAACAAAAAAGAAATACGAATCCAAATTAACATAAAAATATATTAAACACTTCAACTGGCATATAAAAGAGCAAACATAAACTCAAACATACAAAAATATTTTGTTAATATTTTCACGCAAAAATAATATGAACATATATACAACATCTACACCAAAAAGTACCAGGAATTCACACAAAGTACCAAACAAAGAAAAACGAACAAACTTAAAAAAATAACAGAAATAACCCAAAATAACAAATGTCATGAATTTTTATTGTCATTATAGTCACAAAACAAAAAGAAACGAAATATGAAAAAGAAATATTCTGAAAAATATTGCGACAGTTAAAAACGCATACAGACATATGGCCATGTATTTTTAGCGTAAAATGCCACAGAAAACAACAGCAACAGTAGCAGCGAAACAATGCTACTGCTGAAGTAATAAATGTTACATATTTCATTTCGATGACTTAATATTTATTAAAAGGCAACAACAAAAAAATATAAAAAAGAAACATGAAGTAAAACGGAAAAAATAACATAAAATGTTAATCATACGCAGAGGTGTGTTATTTATGTAGTTACAATGCCTAAAGTTATGCTTTGAATTTGCATTGTAATAAATGTATGCAATAGTTATTGTGGCAAAAGCAGATGATTGATGTGCTTTTTAAGCATAATAGTAAAAAAAATTTAAATGTTTGTGAGTGAAATCTTTAAATATATTTAAAAGGTAAAATATTATATATGACAGGAGTTTTTTTTTAATATTTTTACACAATTTAAACTCGAACTTCCTGTTTAAGTGAGAACTAAACTATTTCAGTTTATTAACTACATTTTTCCCTTAACACTAAACTCCTTTTTAAATATACGGCGTATGTGCGAATTTTTGCCTTTTTATTTGGAATGCTGCTGCAGCCTAAATATATAAACTTAAAACCTCAAACATTTGAACTGCATTTTATATGTATTTAAACCTAGCAACCAGTCAGTCAGTTAACCGAAATGAGAAGAAAGCCTATTTTCAGTTTTTTTTTTTTTTTTGTTACACAAAATTTACTAAATACTACAGTAACTAAAATAGTTGAAGGAAAATAAAGTTGGTGGTTGATGGTTCTGGTTGTGAAATTTTTATGGCCAACAAAAGCGAAACAAAATTATACAGAACACTAAAGTTATAAGGAAGAGAAATCTGTTAATATTAAACAAATTTAATATTACTTAAATAAAAATAAAAAATATTCTTAAAGACTAAATAAAAATAAATTCTAGTTCATTTCTAGTTCAGTTCTAGTTTAGTTCTAGTTCAGTTCTAGTTCAGTTCTAGTTCAGGTTCTAGTTCAGTTCTAGTTCAGTTCTAGTTCAGTTCTAGTTCAGTTCTAGTTCAGTTCTAGTTCAGTTCTAGTTCAGTTCTAGTTCAGTTCTAGTTCAGTTCTAGTTCAGTTCTAGTTCAGTTCTAGTTCAGTTGTAGTTCAGTTCTAGTTCAGTTCTAGTTCAGTTCTAGTTCAGTTCTAGTTCAGTTCTAGTTCAGTTCTAGTTCAGTTCTAGTTCAGTTCTAGTTCAGTTCTAGTTCAGTTCTAGTTCAGTTCTAGTTCAGTTCTAGTTCAGTTCTAGTTCAGTTCTAGTTCAGTTCTAGTTCAGTTCTAGTTCAGTTCTAGTTCAGTTCTAGTTCAGTTCTAGTTCAGTTCTAGTTCAGTTCTAGTTCAGTTCTAGTTCAGTTCTAGTTCAGTTCTAGTTCAGTTCTAGTTCAGTTCTAATTCAGTTCTAGTTCAGTTCTAGTTCAGTTCTAGTTCAGTTCTAGCTCTAGTTCAGTTCTAGTTCAGGTTCTAGTTCAGTTCTAGTTCAGTTCTAGTTCAGTTCTAGTTCAGCTCTAGTTCAGTTCTAGTTCTAGTTCAGTTCTAGTTCAGGTTCTAGTTCAGGTTTTACTCCTGGTTCTAGTTCAGGTTTTAGTTCAGCTTATAGTTCAGGTTCTAGTTGAGGTTCTAGTTTAGGTTTTAGTTCAGGTTGTATTTCAGGTTCTAGATGAGGTTTTAGTTCAGGCTCTAGTTCAGGCTCTAGTTCAGGTTCTGATTTAGGTTCTAGTTCACGTTCTATTTCAGGTTCTAGTTCAGGTTCCAGTTCAGGTTCTAGTTCATGTTCTAGTTCAGTTCTAGTTCAGTTCTAGTTCAGGTCTAGTGCAGTTCTAGTTCAGTTCTAGTTCAGTTCTAGTTCAGTTCTAGTTCAGTTCTAGTTCAGTTCTAGTTCAGTTCTAGTTCAGTTCTAGTTCAGTTCTAGTTCAGTTCTAGTTCAGTTCTAGTTCAGTTCTAGTTCAGTTCTAGTTCAGTTCTAGTTCAGTTCTAGTTCAGTTCTAGTTCAGTTCTAGTTCTAGTTCAGTTCTAGTTCAGTTCTAGTTCAGTTCTAGTTCAGTTCTAGTTCAGTTCTAGTTCAGTTCTAGTTCAGTTCTAGTTCAGTTCTAGTTCAGTTCTAGTTCAGTTCTAGTTCAGTTCTAGTTCAGTTCTAGTTCAGTTCTAGTTCAGTTCTAGTTCAGTTCTAGTTCAGTTCTAGTTCAGTTCTAGTTCAGTTCTAGTTCAGTTCTAGTTCAGTTCTAGTTCAGTTCTAGTTCAGTTCTAGTTCAGTTCTAGTTCAGTTCTAGTTCAGTTCTAGTTCAGTTCTAGTTCAGTTCTAGTTCAGTTCTAGTTCAGTTCTAGTTCAGTTCTAGTTCAGTTCTAGTTCAGTTCTAATTCAGTTCTAGTTCAGTTCTAGTTCAGTTCTAGTTCAGTTCTAGTTCAGTTCTAGTTCAGTTCTAGTTCAGTTCTAGTTCAGTTCTAGTTCAGTTCTAGTTCAGTTCTAGTTCAGTTCTAGTTCAGTTCTAGTTCAGTTCTAGTTCAGTTCTAGTTCAGTTCTAGTTCAGTTATAGTTCAGTTCTAGTTCAGGTTCTAGTTCCAGTTCTAGTTCAGGTTCTAGTTCAGGTTCTAATTCAGGTTCAGGTTCTGGTTCAGGTTCTAGTTCAGGTTCTAGTTCAGGTTCTAGTTCAGGTTCTAATTCAGGTTCTAATTCAGGTTCTAATTCAGGTTCTGGTTCATGTTCTAGTTCAGGGTCTAGTTCAGGTTCTAGTTCAGGTTCTAATTCAGGTTCTAATTCAGGTTCTAGTTCAGGTTCTAGTTCAGGTTCTAATTCAGATTCTGGTTCAGGTTCTAGTTCAGGTTCTAGTTCAGGTTCTAGTACAGGTTCTAGTTCAGGTTCTAGTTCAGGTTCTAGTTCAAGTTCTAGTTCAGGTTCTAGTTCACGTTCTAGTTCAGGTTCTAGTTCAGGTTCTAGTTCAGGTTCTAATTCAGATTCTGGTTCAGGTTCTAGTTCAGGTTCTAGTTCAGGTTCTAGTTCAGGTTCTAGTTCAGGTTCTAATTCAGGTTCTAGTTCAGGTTCTAGTACAGGTTCTAGTTCAGGTTCTAGTTCAGGTTCTAATTTAGGTTCTAGTTCAGGTTCTAATTCAGGTTCTGGTTCAGGTTCTAGTTCAGGTTCTAATTTAGGTTCTAGTTCAGGTTCTAATTTAGGTTCTAGTTCAGGTTCTAATTCAGGTTCTAATTGAGGTTCTGGTTCTAGTTTAGGTTCTAGTTCAGTTCTAGTAAATTAAAATTAGATAATTAGTTTAAAATCGTTTTGACATTTTTTAATATTTTTGTTTTTCTTTTATTTCAGCTAATATTTGGGCTCATATCGAAATCAAACTGTATAAAGGTAAGTGCAAAAATATTTTTAGTTTGATTGTTTTAAGATGTTATTTTTTTCATATAATACATATAACGGAATCAAGTGTTATAATAGCGAAGTTTGTCTTCAATTAATTATAAATCTCAATTATTTAATTTTGAACATTAAAAAAGTTAATTCAATAAAAAATTCAATAAATATTTTTTCACATCTTATGCTTTCAAAAATATTTATTAAAACATTGCCTATCTTAAGGCTCTTAACATAAATTTTTATTAAAACTGTAATTTATTTACGAAAAAATGCATACATTTATTTTATTTAAATCTTAATAGGATTTCATACAATCCCTCTTCAATCTACTCAGAATCATACACAAATACACCTACCTAGATACACTTGTATATAGTATGTATATGTCTGCAAGTACCTACAAGTAAAAAAAATGAAAAAAATAAAATAAGATGAAATTGAAAACCGAAAACACTCTTCATAATTTACATAAAAACTTAAAATAAATATATACTTGTATTGCCTGTCTGCCTACAAGTAAATCATACGAAATAATGATAACATAGAGTGAAAGATATACACATAAAAATTGAAATGTCTGTGTGTGTTCACATACTCACATGAACAAATACCTACTTATACATATACATAATTCTACCGACATGCACCCACACATTTACGAATTATTTACTTATGTACTTGTGTAAGAAGGAAAACTGAAAAGGTTTTTCAAATATAATCGATTTTGTTTTTTGAAATTGTTTCGCACCATCATCTACAAATTTTACGTCTGTTTTATAATTTCTGCAACTTAACCCAAACGAAGAAATTGGTCTACATAGATAAGAGAAAGAAGGTGAACTGAAAAAAGAAATTTCTTTTGAGCAGCACCAAAAATATCACCTTAATTGCCTTTAAAAACCTTCTCAGTCTTCCCTGGTACGATTATTAATGACATCTGCCCACACATTTATAAATTACTTGCAAATTCATCCATGCATATGCATTCGTACGCACACACATGATTATGTATAAATATAGTAAATATATATTAAAATGAATATGTCTGTATATAATATGCTTATAATTAAAAGCACAATCGCTTAGTGCCACTTAACGTTATCATAGAGCCACTATATATACACAAATGTAATTTTTACATTTACTTACGCACTCTCCTTGACAGCTACATACATCCATACACATAAACTGAAACTTACTCATACTTATGAATTCACTGATACTTGTGTAAGTTTATTTGTAATTTTTAAAATATGGCAAAACGTGTGAGCATAACATGGATTTAAAGTCAATGGTCTTAAAGTAAGGAACGATTTGAATTAAAACTGAACTAGAATTGAACTAAAGTAAAACTAGAACTGAACTATAACTAGAACTGAACTAGAACTGAACTAGAACTGAACTAGAACTGAACTAGAACTGAACTAGAACTGAACTAGAACTGAACTAGAACTGAACTAGAACTGAACTAGAACTGAACTAGAACTGAACTAGAACTGAACTAGAACTGAACTAGAACTGAACTAGAACTGAACTAGAACTGAACTAGAACTGAACTAGAACTGAACTAGAACTGAACTAGAACTGAACTGAACTAGAACTGAACTAGAACTGAACTAGAACTGAACTAGAACTGAACTAGAACTGAACTAGAACTGAACTAGAACTGAACTAGAACTGAACTAGAACTGAACTAGAACTGAACTAGAACTGAACTAGAACTGAACTAGAACTGAACTAGAACTGAACTAGAACTGAACTAGAACTGAACTAGAACTGAACTAGAACTGAACTAGAACTGAACTGAACTAGAATGAACTAGAACTGAAGTGGAACTGAACTGGTCACATGTTCAAAAATATATAATCTGTACATGAGACCAGAAACTTTTGAATCCATATTATTATTTATATGTATATTTTATCTGTTTGGGGAGATTTTATTTGAGAGGTGAGCTACATTATTATTTTTATTTTAAATATGAATATTTTATTTCACAGTATTTATGGATAATTTATAGGTTAAAAAAGGGTTAGTTGAAAAAATGTGTTATTTGGATTTTTGAGTGTTAAAATATCCCGTCTTTTTCATTGAGCAGGAATTGGTCCAGGTAAAGTAAAGGTGTTTCTTAAAGTCATTTCAAACACAAGAGCAACTTTTAGTTTATTATTTCACTGTTCATTTGTTACTTACACTTTGTTTATGAAAACCCTTTTTCATCCCTATTTATATTCATATAGAGTAAGTGGTAGAATTTTATTATTTTTTTCAGTTTAAATTTAAAGAAAAAAAATTGTTTATAATTTTTTTGTTGATCTACGTGATGCGTAATTGTTAATAAATATTTAAATTAAGCAGAATAAAACCATCATCAACTTGCTACACGTATATCTGTACATCACAGAAAATGTTTAACAATTGTATATGAAACACAATATATAAAAATGTATTTGTAAATTGTCTGTAGTTTTTGTTGTTATAATTATAGTGGTGGAGGAATAAGTAGCAGAGCTGGAGAAACTCTTGCGATAATTAGATGAGAAATGAAAAATTGAGTTAAAAAAAGTAAGGGAGTTATATTGAGCTGTACCGAATCTTATAAACCCTTCAACAAAGTATTTTTTTTTTTTTTGAAATTTTGCTGAAAAAGTTTTATAAATGATAAAAATATGGGTAAAAAAAAAATTTTTTTTTGGAAAAAAAAAACTATGGCGCTAAGGTATTGCTCTGTATTTGGTTGGGAAGTTTTCCCTCACCCTCGTTATAGTCCAGACCTTGCCCCATCCGACTACTATTTGTTTCGAATGATACGGAACGGTCTCTCTGGGACAGAGAACAGAGTATCTGAGTTTGTCTTGATTCGTTCTTGGCCTTAAAATATGAGCAGTTCTTCTGGGAATAGATTTATATTGTGCAAATGTTTCAAAATGAAAGCTGGGACACTTTTTGTATACTGGGCATTTCTTAAATGTGCTGTTTTTCTTTTCCATACTGTTATAACTGTTACTTGTATTCCGTATTTTATTCTTTGTTAATTATTTCCTTTTTTTTCCAATAAAAAAGAAAGAAAAATATTTAATAATCCCCTTCAACGTAATGTGAATATTGTGCAGAACACTTAATTTGTTTGTGTGGAATGTTTGCTCTTCTGTAAACTGACATTGACATTTATGAATTTTAATTGAAAATTATACAATTAAAGGCCTTTAATTCCAAATAAATCAGAATATGTAAGAGGTAAGCCACACAATGTGGAGGTATACATTATTATAAATTTGTTTGGTTTGGTTATTGAAAAAAGTACTTAAAGGACTGATTCAGTGCAACGATTATGAAGCAATTGAATAGGAAATTTTGAAAGATGTTATGAATATTATGAATATTGTTACATTTTAACCTTTTTTAAAACGTTGGTGTTGGGGTGAGGAATCCGCCTCGCTAATGATTTCCACTGGATTTTGAATAAAGAGACACTGGTTTAAATCTTAATACAAATTTATTGTTCCAATGTTTCTTATATTAAAATTCCTATAAAAATACATATTTATTTAGGAAATTTATAAAAATTAATTTTGCTTCAAGTTAAGAACTCACTTTTTGGTATGGAAACCACTAGAGTTTTTCTTATTAATAATTTTAAAACAATCTTCCGCAAGAAGACTTATCACCACGCTAGCCAACTAAGTACAAATTTAATAAATTGAAATAAAATGGAGTTGTATCTAGCGCGGGAAGCATTTACTCCGAAAATATAAAAAATGACATTTAAAAAAGTAAAAGATTGTTTTAGTAAATAGTTTACACAATCAAGAAATTATATTATTTTTGGCAGTTTTCGCCAGTGGCGGTAACATTCCCCCCCTCAGTGTGGCAAGAAGGGTCTTCGTCGGCATACTCTTTTTGGGAAGCCACGTCCAAAACTGCAAGCTTTGCTACAGGCCTTTCTAGGATGCCATGTGTTGTAAGTACCTTCGCACTTCTCACCTGTCCATCTTTTGCCAATCTCGTTTCAAGAATTTTTCCTCGTAGCCAAACGTTTCGGGGAAGAGAAGGGTCAACAATAATTACTAAGTCCCCCTGACATATGTTTTTTTGTTTTTCAAACCATTTAGACCTACACGTTAATGAAGGCAAATATTCTGCCAGCCATTTTTTCCAGAAAATGTTCGCATATTGTTGCGAAATGAGCCAATTTTGTTTTAAGACCACACCGCTGTCATTACAAGTGGACATCGGTTTTAAGCCACTAGAGCTACCCACTAGAAAGTGATTAGGTGTCACTGCCTCATCATTTTCATCAGTAACTGGTACATAGGCAAGGGGTCTAGAATTAATAATATTCTCAACTTCTATCATCATACTCAGAAGAAGTTCTTCACACGGTTCCCTCGTTGGCATTATTTTATATAAAACATTTTTTATCGAACGAACTAGCCGTTCCCAAGCCCCTCCCATATGGGGCGAAGCAGGCGGGTTAAAATTCCATTTTGTTGTTGTACTTGTGAACGTTTTGATTAATTCATTCTGGTTGACGTCTGCAAGAGCTTCTCGTAGTTCTCGTTCCGCCCCAATGAAATTAGTGCCATTGTCACTAAAAAATTCGCGTGGAATTCCTCTTCGGGCCATAAAATTTCGAATGGCTAATATACACGAACTTGTGGTAAGTGAATGTGCAATTTCTATGTGAACTGCCCTCACTGTCAAACATGTAAATAAACAACCATACCGCTTCTCTTTGTGTCGATTTATTGTAACCATTATAGGGCCGAAGAAGTCCATGCCTGTATAAGTAAACGGAGCGTTAAACGATGCGAGTCTAGCTCGAGGTAACTTCGCCATTTGAGGCACTTGTGGTTCCACCATATATACTTTACACCATTGACATTTCCTAGTAACAGACTTAAATACAGCACGTAGTTTTGAAATTGAATATTTTTGTCGAATTTCATTAATTACTGTTTCGTGGTTAATATGGTAAAATTTTGAATGATAATAAAGAATAATTAGGGTAGTTATATAACTTGACTTGGGCAATATGATAGGACGTTTTTGGTCTTCAGGAACGGTTGCATTATCGATTCTGCCATCTACTCTTAAAACTCCTAATTCATCCATGTAGGGGGATTTTGTATAGAGTTCACTTGACTTTGGAATTTTTGTTTGAGCTTTTATTAAAGAAATTTCTGAAGCATATTTTTCAACCTGAGCTTGTTGAACTAAAAAATTTTCTGCCTTTATTAATTCTTCCAGAGTTAAGTCGCCTTTTAATTTAATTTTTGTTTTACAATTTTCTATAAAGCGAAAAATATAAGCTGTGGCACGAAGCAATCTATTCCACTTAGAAAAACGTTTTTCGTTTATTAAATTTTCTTTAAATGTTATTTTTAATGATCTATGTACCATCTCCTCAGTTGTAGACTCATCAAAGGCTATAGCCCCCGGAAAATCAATATGAAGTTGATGTAAAAATTCAGGGCCTTCAAACCACCTACTAGCTGCAGATATTTTTGGAATTCGGGTCCACTTTGTAGCTTCGTCTGCCACATTCTGTTTAGTTGGGGTCCATCGCCAATCACTAATTGAGCTCAAATCCAAAATTTCGGTTACCCGGAAGGCAACAAATTGATTATATTTTCGATGGTCTGAATTGATCCAACTTAAAACTGTTTTTGAATCTGACCAAAAAAATTTCTTTTTAATTGTAATTTTATGATTGTCACGAATAAATTTAGCGAAACGAGCACCTATTAATGCTGCCATAAGTTCAAGTCGGGGAACTGAAGTAATTTTCATTGGGGCAACTCTGGTTTTAGAACCAATTAGAGAGCAAAATATAGTTGTGTTTTTTATTAAACGTAAGTAGCACACGGCCGCGTATCCATCTTTACTGGCATCCACAAAAGTATGGAGTTCTACATCAACCCCTTCATAATTGGGTAAACTTTGCAGGTAGCAACGTGGAATTTTTATTTGTTGGATATTCGGCAAAACATCGATCCACCGCGTCCATTTATTCATTAGCTCATCTGAAATTTCCTGATCCCAATCTATTTTTGATCGCCAGACCTCTTGCAAGAGGATTTTAACATACATAATGACGTTACCAATAAGACCAAGAGGGTCATAAATCGACATGACTAAACGTAACATCTCACGTTTAGTTGGTATTTTTCGAGAGGAAAATATTTCATTATTAATAAGCCATGGGGCTATCTTAAATGTTATAACATCTTCATGGTGCTCCCAAAAGACACCGAGTACTTTTTCTATTTGTTTGTCTTCATTTAAATTTAAACATTTTTCATTAGCAGCACAGCAATTTGAAATTGAGTTCATGACATCTTTATTATTTGAAATCCAATTTCGTATATTAAATCCACCGTGTTGATGAATAAATTTTATTTCAGATACTAAATTAACAGCCTCTTCTGGCGTATCAAACGATTCCAAAAAGTCGTCGACATAATGGTTTTCTTTAATTAATTTAACAGCCTTAGCAAATTTGCCCTCAAATTGGGACGCATTTAAATTTTTAATATATTGCGAAATACTAGGAGCACACGTAGCTCCAAATATCATTACGTCCATGACATAAACATCAGGCTCTTTATATTGGTTACAATCGCGCCATAAAAAACGTTGCACATCTCTGTCCTCAGGCCTTATAAAAATTTGGTGGAACATTTCTTCAATGTCTCCACAGACAGCAATAGATTTTAGGCGAAATGAAAATAAAATAGTTGGTAAAGAAGCCAACATATCAGGCCCCTTCAATAGAAATGAGTTCAGGGAGACTCCACTTGATTTTGCTGCTGCATCCCACACGACACGGGATTTACCTGCTTTATTTTTATTAAAAACTGCAAATATTGGCAGATACCACTCTTTACCACCACTTTGTTTTATTTCTTCACGATTTAGTTTTCGTATGTACCCCTTGGAGGAGTATTTTTCAATAATATTTGTAAAAACATTTAAAAGTTCATTATTTTGTTTTAATTTGCGCTCAAGACACAATAGGCGTTTCATCGCCATTTCATAACTGCTAGGTAAATTTAACACATCACACTTCCACAATAAAGGAACCTCAAAGTGTCCGTCTTTTCTTTGTTTGGTGTATCTTTCTAAAAGACTAAGGGCACGCTTATCATCTTTACCTATTAGTGGGTCTTTACAACAAATCCCTACACTGTCCAGGGAATAAAAACTTTTCACTAATTCTTCTAACCTTTCATCACCTTTTGTACATTCACAAATATGGAAATTAAAATTCTTACTTGGTTCTGAATTTTCAGCAACAGCTCCATAAATCATCCATCCAATATTTGTGCACACGGCAACTGGTTCATGGGGACCACCTTGTCGTATTTTTGTAGAAATTCCCAAATTGAAATGGTTAAGACCAATAAGTATTTTTGGTACAGCATCACAATAACTTTTAATTGGCAAATTTCTTAAATGAGGAAACCTTTTAGCCAAATTTTCATAATCCAAAGACTGTGTTGGTAAATTTATTTCACTCACAGTACAAACATTTATTGGCACCTTCTTCTTATTACCACCTGAAATGTGAATAGTTAATTTTTGGGAATTATTTTCACACCTTTCAATACCTCCCGTCCATTTCAAGCACAAAGGGTTGGCTGTTCCATAAATTTCAAGTTCTTCCATTAAAATATTGTCCATTAAACTTATGGAAGATCCCTCATCAATAAAGGCGTATGTTTTTATCATTTTATTTTTTCCGTACACTGTTATAGGAATTATTTTAAATAATATTTGCATCACTTCTGTTCTATGTGTATTAATAACTTCACTGTTGTTTAACATATTTGTATTGTTTACATTTTCGACCGTATTGTTGTTGTTGTTTGTATTATTAGTAGAATTGTTTGTCTCTTCATGCGAATAACGATGTAAAGAAGAATGATGATAATATTGACAACCATCCACACCGCATTGAACTTTTTTCTTACATTCGCCGTTATGTTTACACAAACAAATTCTACATAATTTATTTCTTCTCACCACATTCCATTTATCTCCACGATTAAGAGAAAGAAATTTTTGGCAAGTTGCAATTCTTTTGCAGTTGTTGTTGTTACACACAAAACATTTTCGATCTTCGTTGTGAGTATGTATGTAAGCTTTTTTACTGCTGTTATTAACATTGTGTGTTTTTTCTCTTTTGTTTTGGGAAGAGTTTTCAACTGTTATACAAGTAGCAGAGATTCCTATGTTAAAGATCCAATTACAGAATTCGTACATATTGGGATATTTATTTTGGTTCAACAGCTGTAATTTTTGGGCACCCCATTGTAATTGATAACAAGGTGGTAATTTTTGTATTAATTCTTGAAGAAGTGAAGAGTTATTTAATTCATTATTTAAATTGGATGCTTCTATTGTTGCAATTAAACTTTTTACATTAATTGCAAAGGTAGTGAATGATGGTAAGTTATTCTCATCAACAGGAGGAGTTGATTTTATTCGATTTTTAATGGAATTTACAATTTTTTCAGGTTGGCCATATAGAAGTTTTAAAATTGACATAACCCAATTTATGTTTGATGGATGTACCAGCATATGTTGTACCTTTTGTAAGGCATCTCCACATAGAGATTTTTGTAGCCTAATGAGGTTTTCAGCATCAGTAAATTTGCATATTTCGGTGGACCATTCAAAGGTGGATGAAAAAAGTGGCCATTCTTCTGGTTGGCCGGAGAAGGGTGGTAGTTCTTTTGGCAAAGAATGGCGAGCTTGTAGCTGCCCTTGTGTCAAACGCGGATTGTAGATTAAACTATGAGGAGGAGCATTTGAATTATTTGTGGTAGCGTTTGGCTGATTCAAATTTTGACGAGTGGAGTGACTGTTAGGGGCAGGCATATTTTGATAAGAATTAAATGAGTTAACGTTAGAAGTATTTTGT
Source organism: Calliphora vomitoria (assembly GCA_942486065.2). Classification (NCBI taxonomy): domain Eukaryota; kingdom Metazoa; phylum Arthropoda; class Insecta; order Diptera; family Calliphoridae; genus Calliphora; species Calliphora vomitoria. Next base: position 8,889,172 of record OW818030.2, on the reverse strand, counting down.
GGATTATTTGTGGCCGGCTGTGTTGTTGTTGAGACTTGAGGTACAAAAGAGACCGATTGACTATGAGGCTGCAGTCGTTGTTGGAAGCCACTGGTGGTGGCAAGACCTGAAGTAAATGTTGATACTACGGGTGCAGAATACGATGCTATAGCAGCATTTGTACTAATCGGCGGATTGTAAGAACAATAATAGTTTTGCGGCATATCATAAATTCCACATGAATTATTAACGTGATTTGTATTTGTCAAATATGGTGGCATACTTAAATAAATATTCTCATCGGGCAGCTGAGCTGCTTGTAGGGTTGTTTCATTTGTATTTTCAGGTGCTGCCTTGGGGTCAGACGGAACTTGCTCTACAGAATCAGGTGGATTTGGAACTTCTTTTAACCAGTTTCGAACGGACAAAGAGTTGTTACTGGAAGTGTCGCTTAGGCGATCACGTTCATGCTGATTGATTATTTTATATTTTTTGGAAATAAATTCCATAGAAACGGCACGCTCTTCTTCTAATCTTTTTAGTTTTAATTGAACGAATTTATCTTCTGATTTATTCGAACAGCTACTCGAGGTGCTTCTAATAGATTCTGCCGGCGTTGTTTTACAAGAGGGACATTTGTAAGTTAGGGAAGATATTTGGTCTGAAGTGGCATTTGTGCACGACGTATGATAACTTTTTTGGCATTTTGAGCAATTTATCATATTTTGGTCAGGGGGATTTAAACATATTGGACACTTTGGACTATTTTGTTGACCTTCTAATTCCATTTGTACTTACTGTGAGATTGGCAATATAGGGCGCAATTAGGTGATCCTTTAGCTTCGTACGTTGACGTTGTAGGAAACGTTTGAACACAAAAAGAATTTTAAAATGTTGGGGTGAGGAATCCGCCTCGCTAATGATTTCCACTGGATTTTGAATAAAGAGACACTGGTTTAAATCTTAATACAAATTTATTGTTCCAATGTTTCTTATATTAAAATTCCTATAAAAATACATATTTATTTAGGAAATTTATAAAAATTAATTTTGCTTCAAGTTAAGAACTCACTTTTTGGTATGGAAACCACTAGAGTTTTTCTTATTAATAATTTTAAAACAATCTTCCGCAAGAAGACTTATCACCACGCTAGCCAACTAAGTACAAATTTAATAAATTGAAATAAAATGGAGTTGTATCTAGCGCGGGAAGCATTTACTCCGAAAATATAAAAAATGACATTTAAAAAAGTAAAAGATTGTTTTAGTAAATAGTTTACACAATCAAGAAATTATATTATTTTTGGCAGTTTTCGCCAGTGGCGGTAACAGTTGGTTTATTTTCTTTAAATAAACCGGATACTTTTGATTAAAATTTGTAACAACTTTTTATTTATTTAAAATGTACAACAACAACAGTTCAAATAGTCACTCAGTGTCTTTATATACGTTTATCAATTCGCAGAAATGCATATACATTTTATAATGTACAAACTTAAATGTACAAGACTGTTGATGTTAACTCTAACAACGCCTATCATCAACTCAACTCACGACTGCCACCTCTGCCACTATTTATACACACGCTATCTTTCGGGAATCTTCTACAATGCTCTTAACGGACAAACTAATATGTTCGAATTCTAGAGCTTTCGATGTCAATGTTAGCAGCTTAAACATTTAGTGTTGCCACTTGCTATCAACATTGTTGATAAGTAGAAGATTCTACTGATGGACATTTTTATAAACATGATGAATGCTGCATGCAGTCGTTACAGACCGTTAAATTGCAATTTTGTAACAATATTATCTCAAGAGAGTATTTTTCACAGAAAATTTGAAAATTTATTCAAATCCCTCAAAAATTATGCGAAAACTGACGGATTTTCATAAAAAAATTTACAATAAATTTTCTGTCTAATACATGGAATTTCATCTAAATTCAAAATTTTTAAATTTCTTTTTGATTTTATGCTGAAGGTTATTAAGTTTTTCTGCTTTACGTGTTATAATTTGTTGTTACTTTTTGTTTGTTTAATTAATTCACATTTAACGCCTTGAAATCTTATTACTGCAGTTATTTAATAAAAGAAAACTTAATTTGCAATGAAATGTAAGAAAAAAATTATAATTAATCATGCGCTTCATTTGAAAATAAAGCTGCTATCTGTAAATTTTAACGACTTTTTGTAGTTACAACTGCAGAGTTTTTTACAAAACACACACATATGCATTAGGGTTGCCCTAATATAGAGCATTTTCGATTTCTGGTGCTACCAAAAACTGAAATTGTTCTCTGTCATCTAAAGATGAAGTTCAGTAAAGTTGAACAAAATCGTGTAACGTTTAGATGTTTCACATATTATTTGAAGTTGTTGAATGTACCAATAATTTCGAAAAAATTTTAGAAATTAAATTTTGAACAAAAATTCAAATTAAATTTTGAAAAAAATTCAAATTAAATTTTGAAAAAAATTCAAATTAAATTTTGAAAAAAATTCAAATTAAATTTTGAAAAAAATTTAAATTAAATTTTGAAAAAAATTCAAATTGAATTGAAAAAAATTCAAATTAAATTTTGAAAAAATTAAAAATAGTTTTAGGCATTCCTTTACCAATCGATATTTAAATATAAACTAAAATTTTCTTGTGACAATTTTGAACAAAAATTCAAATTAAATTTTGAAAAAAATTCAAATTAAATTTTGAAAAAAATTCAAATTAAATTTTTACAAAAATTCAAATTAAATTTTAAAAAAAATTCAAATTAAATTTTGAAAAAAATTCAAATTAAATTTTGAAAAAAATTCAAATTAAATTTTGAAAAAAATTCAAATTAAATTTTGAAAAAAATTCAAATTAAATTTTGAAAAAATTAAAAATAGTTTTAGTAATTCTATTACCCATCGATATTTAAATATAAAATAAAATTTTCTTGTGACATCGTTTATCCATAAAAATTTCAAATTGAATTCAAAGAGTTCAATATAAGCGCCATCCTAATACACACATAAAAAGAGTATAAAGAGTGTAGGCATGCGAGTAAGAAAAACTACAAAACTTTTGTTTAAACTGATGAAACAAAACTGATAAACATCTTAATTACAAGTAAATATGTAATAAAAACAACAGCAACAACAACAACTGAAAGAACTAAAACAATAATAATGACTTTGGGCTCATGTGTGAGTATATGTGCCTTAAAGTAGGCAAAACTTTTTTAAACAAAAGTTGTACGTTTCTTCTTTCTTATTTAAAAAAAGAAGAAAACAAAACATTTTCCAACTATAGTATTTTTTACAAAAGAAAGTTAACATTTTCTTACTACAAACTAAGGGAATTTTTCTAAAGGAATGAGTTTTTTTTAGAAACAAAAAAAAAAAACTTCCCCCTCCATTATCGCTTTAATAAAAGAGAATGGGCTAGAGAATATTTGCAATTGTTTTTAAATGAGTAGTAATCAGCTGGATCACAAAGTTTTCAAATATAGCACTAGATCAGAGCTAGGCTGTATAGCTACCAGGGTCTGAACATGTTCATTTAATTACTTGCAAATCATATCCACGACAACGAAGTTCTTAAAAATAATTCTTACTTATTTCTAAAATACTTAATTTTAAAAAAGTATTGCTAAACAAATGTTTTTAACTATTGTACCAGTTTAGAACATTTTAAAAGTTTTCTGTTTTTTTTTTTTTTTTTGATTTCTTTTTTGCCATTGTAGTTATAGCTGCTTTTTTGTAATATCCACCACAAAAACCACTTTATCAACTTAAGCAAATGTTACGAACTTTTCGGGGTCCCTCTACCACTTCAAACTAAACTGAATTTAATACTATTACTAGGAATCTAAAGAGCATTAAAGACCCTCTACCACCCTCAGCCATTGCAGCGACCGCCGCTACCATGCAGCATGTATATCATTTGCGTTGTGGTGCACAACAAAATGGCAATTAATTTAAAATTGTAAATGTGCAACTTTATTATTGTTGTTGCGATGTTTTTGTGCACAAAAATTACAAACATTAGTAGTTATTTTTTGGATTGAGGGGGAGGAACGGAAACTGAGGGTAAAATGCCACAAAAGCCACAATTTTGTTTGGGTCCACATGGAAGAAGATGATTTGCTTAGAGTATTTACATGAAGATATTAGAAACAGAAGCGCCAGCCTCAAAGGAAATAAAGGGTAACCCAAAATTTACCCAGGATTTAAATTACATAGAAAACACAAGTCTTATCTTTACATTATTATTATTATTTTTTTTTTTTAATCACGAAGTGAGACCAATTCCCCTTTTCAAACCCCGACCCTGCTTTTTTATTAACCACCTTGCATCGTGAGTATTTATGGCATAAAACATAGCTACAGATTTAAGCGTTTTCCTGTAAATAATACAACATTCAAACACAATACAGCTTTACTTGATTTTCGCATACAGCTGTGACTGCTACTTAAACGCGGAGCCAGACTAAAACAGCAGAAGATTAATAGAAAATCCAAAAGGTCTTAGCCAGATTAAGAGTGCGTTTTGTTTATTTAGTGGTGGCGCAAGGTATTTTAGCGCAAATGTTTCAAAAATTCATTATAGTTTGTGGTTTCTATTTGTTTTATGGACTAAACTTAAAATAATAATAATAAACAACAGCATTCCTAAAGTTGGCACTTAATTTAAAACACTTTCAAAAACACCATGGCCTTGCTGTTGTGTGACTTAACAAAGTTATTAAACAAAGATTTTTGAATTTGAGGTTAATTTTTGTGTAGGTGTTAAAAGTTAACAATTTTTTCTCTTGAACTTTAAAATATGTTATTATAAAAAAAAAAATATAATATTTCTTCCTAATAACAAATTTTCTATTTTCTGAAAGAAGATTTTTTGAGTATAATGCAACATTTTATGTTAAATGTGAAATTTTGTTAAAATGACTCTTTGTGTAAAATTACACTTTTTGTGTAAAATGGGTAATTTTTCGTAAAATCTAACATTTTCAATAAAATGAGACATTTTGTATAAAATTAGAATTTTTGTGTAAAATGAGTATAAAGTCTTTTTTGGCGTAAAAAGGAACAGTTTGTGTAAAATGAGATTTTTTGTGTTAAATAAAACTTTTTATGTAAAATAAAACTTTTTGTGTAACATAACACATTTTGTAAAATTACACTGTTTTTGTAAATTGGGATTTTTTGTGCAAAAAAAAAAAACACTTTTTGTGTAAAATAACTTATTTTATGTAAAATTAAAGTTTTTCTGTAGAATGGGACTTTTCCGTAAAATTTAACTTTTTGTGTAAAATGGATTTTTTGTGTAAATAACACATTTTGAGACATTTTGTATAAAATGAGTCATTTCATTGTAAAATAAACCATTTTGTGTTAAATTACACTTTTTGTGTCAATTGGGACTTTTGGTGTAAAATTATGTTTTTGTGTAAAATTACACTTTTTGTTTAAAATAACATATTTTCTGTAAAATTACACCTTTTATGTAAAATAACATATTTGTGTTAAATAACACATTATGTGCAAAAAACAAAACGCTTTTATGTAAAATAACATATTTTGTGTAAAATTACAGTTTTTGTGTAGGATGGGAATTTTTCCGTAACATTTAACGTTTTGTGTAAAATAGACTTTTTGTGTAAATAACACATTTTGTGTAAAATGAATAATTTTGTAGTAAAATAAATAATTTTTTGTTAGATTACACTTTTTGTGTCAAACAACACATTTTGTGTAAAATTACACTTCTTGTGTAAATTGGTCTTTTTGGGTAAAATGGGACTTTTTTTTGTAAATTGAGACATTTTGTATAAAATAAGACATTTTATGTAAAATAACCCATGTTGTGCAAAAGAATAACACTTTTTGTGTAAAATTACAGTTGTTGTGTAGAATGTAACATAAATCATTTTATGTTAAATTACACTTTTTGTGTCCATTGGGACTTTTTGTGTAAAATTACACTTTTTGTGGAAAATTACACTTTTTGTGTAAAATAAATCATTTTGTGTAAAATTACACCTTTTTGTAAAATAAAACATTTTGTGTAATATTACACCTTTTGTGAAAATTGTGAATTTTTGTGTTAAATGGGACTTTTGTTTAAGGCATTTTGTGTAAGATGAGACATTTTGTATAAAATTACACATTTTGTGTTAAAATAACACATTGTGTGCAAAAAAAAACAGTTCTTGTGTAAACATATTTTGTGTAAAATTACAGTTTTTGTGTAGAATGGGACTTTTTCCGTAAAATTTTACTTTTTGTGTCAATAACACATTTTGTAAAAAGTGAGCCATTTTGTAGTAAAATAAATCATTTAGTGTTAAATTACACTTTTTGTGTAAAATTTTGTGTAAAATTACACTTTTTGTGTAAAATTACACTTTGTGTAAACTCCAGTTTTTGTGTAAAATGAACTTTTTCTGTGTAATAAGACTTTTTCTGTAAAATTTAACGTTGTGTGTAAAATGTGAATAGGGAGATTTTATTTCAAATGGGTCATTTTGTGTAAAAATCTCATTAATTTTTTTTCTTAATGAGATTTTTAGAGTAAAATTACACTTTTTGTGCCACTTGGGACTTTTTGTGTAAAATTACACATTTTGCGTAAAATAACACTTTTGTGTAAAATTACACCTTTTGTGTAAATTGGGACTTATTTTGTAAATTGATACATTTTGTGTAAAATAAGACATTTTGTTTATTAAACTACACTTGTTATGTCAATTGGGACTTTTAGTGTAAAATGAAACTTTTTGTCTAAAATAACACTTTTTGTATAAAATTATAGTTTTAGTGTAAAATACAGTTTTTGTGTAAAATGAACATTTTCTGTATAATAAGAATTTTTCTGTAAAATTTTACTTTTTGTGTAAAATGTAAATTGGGAGATTTTATGTAAAATGGGTAATTTTGTGTATAATGGAAAATTTTGTGTAAAATGCGATTTATTTCGTAATGAGATTTTTAGTGGAAAAAGCTACATTTTGTGTAAAATGGGACTTTTGTGTAAAAAGTACATTTCTGTATAAATAAGACTTTTTGTGTAATATGGAACATTTTGTGTATAACGGGACATTTTAATGTAAATGGAGAATTTTTGTGTAAAGGATATTTTGTGTAAAATGTATATTTTTTTGTAAAAATGGGCTTTTTTTGCGTAAAAAGTTACTTTTTGTGTAAAATGAGATTTTTTTTTTGGAGTAAAAAGTGTAATTATGCCCAAACAATTTTTTTTCAGGCACTGAATTGAGATATACTCCTGAATATGCCTAACTGTTTATATATCAGATTATATACCAAACATTACTTAACTACTTCTTAGTAATGTATGCGATGTGTTGTATTGTTTGTTAATTAGTAATGGCATATTTTGATAAAATTTGTTTAGTTTTGTTAAATTTAATTATAAAGGAATTATATTTTATAGTTTTCTATATTCCTTTTTTAATTTCAATATCTTTTACAATTCTGTATGCCTTTTAGAATGCTGTTTAATTTTCTCTAACTTTTTTTTTGTTAAGATCCTTTAATTTTTGCTCTGTGAAACGGAAATCAATTTCATATTCTACATTGCAATAATAATGACAGTATAATCCCTTAGCATGGAAAATGTAGCAACTATTTTTGAAATAAATTTATTTTCTCTTCTTTTTTATCTCACTCTAATAATGTCTTCAAATCCTTTTCCTGCTAGTTCTTAAGAATTTTGTTAGATATCAACTTCCTTTTCTTTCAAGATTCGTTTTTTTTCTATAATTCTTTAATATTTCAAGTAAAATATACTTATATATTATACGAGTAAGAAAAAAAAAGAATATCTTTTAAAATGAACATTTTATTTCAATATACAAGCAGGAATTGTTGCGAAAATAAATTATTATTGTTAAAATATACTCGAGTCGATCTTTTTTTTTTTTTTGTGTATTTAAAGGCCAGTTATTGCTAACTTATTTTATGTTTCATTTATTCTTTTCCTCTTTTTTATTGGAGCTGAGAAGAAAAGCTTTAACTATGTAAGAATGAAAATGGAATCCTATTTTGTGTTATTTTGTGTATAATAATAACGGAAATGAAGTAAAAATAAATACTGGGTATTATAACAAACAATAAGATAAACAAAAAAATTCTATAACCAATATACGAAAAAAAAGACGCAACAAAATATACAGCTAAAAAAACTCTCATAGAATTTAAGCTAAATCAACAGTAAAAAACAAAATTCAGGGGACAGGACATTGGGTTTTGTAATAACAGAACAAGAAAAGATTTTAGTGTAAAGTGGGACTTTTTTTTTGTACGATGGGATTTTTTGTGTAAACTGGAACTTTTTGTGTAAATTGGGACTTTTTGTAAAAAATTGGGCTCATTGTATGAAAGTGCAAATTGAGACTTTTTGTGTAATATAGGACTATCTGTGTAAAATTAAACTTTTGGTACTTTTTGCAAAATGGAAATTTTTTTGTAAAAAGTAACTTTTTGTTGTTTAAAGTACAAAATAGAATTTTCTGTTTAAAATATGGCTATGTGTGTAAATGGGCATTCGTATGTAGAAAAGGGACATTTTATGTAAGAAGTGTATTTTTTGCGTAAATTTTTTTTTTTTAAATGAGACTTTTAAAATGGTACATTTTGTGTAAAATTTTAATTTTTGTGTAAAATTACACTTTTTATGTAAAATGTTTATTTTTGTGTGAAATAGAAATTTTTGTATTTTGGTAACAATTAGTGTGCTGAATTCCCAGTTATTGATTAATTCACTGACATTTATTGTTGGGGGATAAGCTAGTTCCTATGCCTATTTCACTGGCTGCTTAGACCAGATCATCAGAAAACCTTTTCCCAAATAAAACTATAGAGTGAATGAGAATTACAGGCACTTAAGCTTTATTTGTAAAAATATAAATTTTTGTGTTTGTGTAAAATTGTACTTTTTATGTAAAAAAAAAAAATACTTTCTGTGTAAAATTACACTTTTTATGTAAAATGGTCTGAAATAGAAATTTTGGTGTAAAATGGGATATTTTATGTTAATTGTATTTTTTATGTAAAAAAATAATTTTTGTGTAAAATTACACTTTTTATGTAAAATTGCACTTTAATGTGAAATGGGAATTTTTGTCTTTTGTGGGTATTTTTTCTGCAAAATGTGTATGTTTATGTAAATAAGACTTTTGTTTAAAATATATATTTTTTCTTAAAATGGGACTCATTGTGGAACTTCTTGTGTAAAATTAAATTTTTTGGGTAAAAAGTAAATATTTGTGTTAAATGTGTTTTTTGTGTAAAATTTTATATCAAAATAAAATGGTACATTTTTTGTAAAATGAAACATTTATTGTAAAATTACACTTTTTATGTAAAATGGGGCTAGTTAGGAAAAAACACTATATTTGCGCAGAATTATACTTGTTACGTTAAATGGTACTTTTTGTTTGAAAGGCGAATTTTTGTGTAAAGTGTAACATTTTATGTTAAATTGTACTTTTTATGTAAAAAAGACTTTCTGCGTAAAATTACACTTTATGTGAGAAATGGGAATTTTTGTCTTTTGTGTGTCTTTCTTGGGCAAAATGTCTCTTTTTGTTTATAAGAAGAATTTTTAAGTTAAATTGTGTAGGTATAATGATAGTTTTTGGGTAAAAAGTGAATATTTGTGTAAAATGTCTTTTTTTTACATGGTATACATGTATAAAATGATAGATTTTATGTAAAATAATACATTTTGTGTAAAATTGTAACTTTTGTGTAAAATTACACTTTTTATGTAAAATGTGGCTTTTTATGTAAAAATACACTATTTGCGTAAATTTACACTTTTTACGTAAAATGGTACTTTTTGTGTAAAGTGGGACATTTTATGCTAAATTGTACTTTTTATGTAAAAAAAGACTTTCTGCGTAAAATTACACTTTATGTGTAAAATGGGAACTGTTGTCTTTCGTGGGTCTTTTTTGAGCAAAATGTGTCTGTTTATGTAAATACGACTTTTCTTTAAAAAATTAATATTTGTATAAAATGTGATTTTTTTGGTGTAAAATGGGACTTTTGATATAAAATGCTACATTTTGTGTAAAATAATAAATTTTTCGTTAAATGATAAATTTTTTAAAAAACTGTAATTTTTGGGTAAAACTACACTTTTTATGTAAAATGGGGCTTGTTAGGTAAAAATACACTATTTGCGTGAAATTACACTTTTTATGTAAAATGGTACTTTCTGTGTAAAGTGGAACATTTTGGGTCTTTTTCAGAAAAATGTATATGTTTATGTAAATAAGACCTTTTGTTTAAAAAATTAATATTTGTGTAAAAGGTGTTTTTTTCTTTTGGTGTAAAATAGGATTTTTGATATAAAATGCTACATTTTGTGTAAAATTACACTTTTATGTAAACTGGGACTTGTTATGTAAAAATACACTATTTGCGTAAAATTACACTTTTTGTGTAAAATTTTTGTGTCAAGTGGGATAAAGTGGGGTAAAGTGTTAAATTGTACTGTTTATGTAAAAAAGACTTTCTGCGTAAAATAACACTTTATGTGTAAAATGAGAATTTTTGTCTTTTGTGGGTCTTTTTGAGCAAAATGTGTCTGTTAATGTAAATAAGACTTTTTGTTTAAAAAGTGAATATTTGTGTAATTTTTTTTTTTTTTTGTAAAATGGGACTTTTGATATAAAATGGTACATTTTGTGAAAAATAATAAATTTAGTGTAAAACTGTAATTTTTGTGTAAAATTACACTTTTTATGTAAAACGGCGATTGTTATGTAAAAATACACTATTTGAGTAAAATTACACTTTATATGTAAAATTTTATTTTTTGTGTAAAATATAACTTTTTGTTGAGTTTTGTTTTGGCGAAAAACTAATTTTTGTTTTCCTTAAAATATTTTTCTTTTAATAGCCAACTGTTTCTTAACTTTTGTTGCTCGCTGTTAAGCCTTCAGTAATACCCAGTATTGTTTTGTGTAGTCTTAAAATCATTATAGTTATTTTTATGCTATTTTGTACGCTTTTTTATTATTGTTGTAAGACAATAATGATAAAAATCATAAAATACAATGATAATAGTTATTTAAGTAATAAGTAGTAAACAACTATTTATTTAACATATTTTTTGGTTTATCTTAATATTACTTGGGAGACTAGCTGGTATTAAGGCGACATAAAAGATTTTAAATGAAACATACTTTTTGGGGTAATTAGTTATTGATTTCTTAAAACTGTAATAAAGAAAAGAAATAAAAAGTTAGTTTGAAATTTCAGATTTACATCGTTCTGGGAAACAACATGTTTATTGCAATTCAAGGAAATCTAATGCAGGCAACTACAGCAGTTGCTTACTTAACAAAAAAATAATAAGCTTTATGCAGCCATAGTAAAAAATAGTTTAAAAACTATAGTCTACTTTCAGGGTGGACTATTGCAATAATGCTTTAACTGGGGAAAAAATGCAATATAATCTTTACAAGAATTTGTTAGAGACTCTAGTGAAGTCAAGTCAGTCAGGTTAACTTTACAATGTTATTGAATTCATTGATGCTCTATACGCATCATTGCAACAGTAGAAAGTCTCGCTACGATTCTCCTTCTTTAAACGAGAAATTGATGAAAAACTGATGATTATGAAAAACTAGAAAATATAGTAGGTAGTGCATGATGAATTACTTGCCATTTGTGCTCATAAGCTTAACAACTAGTTGTTGTTTAGCTTTTGCTGTTGGTCTCGATTTAAAAATACCTTTTGCATTGCATATTTGGAATTTAGTTTAGGGGGATGTTACTTGTTATATATAAGTTTGTCATTCCGTTTGTAATTTCTCAATAATGTACTTAGGTTACTTTTTAAATTCGGGAAAATCGGCCTACAAATGGCAGCTACCTGGAGTTTGTCCCTCTATTTTATCTATATCTGGATTACAAGTCATTACCATAGATAATATGGATATGTAATGAGAGATATTTTAAATACCTTTTCAGAGACGTATGGGTCAAAATCGGGAAAAATTGCATTTAACCGGAATTTCTTTCTTCCATCTATTTTACTATTTTACCACAAAAATTTTGTTCAATAAAAATTGCTTTCAATCTTTATCTTAATTTGTTGAATATCTACAATAACAGGCAGGAAAAAAAATTCTAGTTATAAAAACAAATTTCAAATATTAATCTGCTGTTCTCAAATTAAGAACCAAAATCAAGTAAAACAAAGTAAATACTCTTTTGCTAAAGAACTTTAAGCCTGAGGGCTTAATCAAATAAACAAAAATAACTTTGAAACACTTCAATCTAAGTTAGTTTTATATTTGTTTCTTTTTCTTGCAAAGTTTTAATCAAAAATTACAAAAAGTAAAAGAATAAAAAATGCCTAGTCATGTCTGGCATAAAATATTGGACAAAAAACGTCTAAGTGTTCAATAAAAAAAACCAGCTTTAACCTTAAATAAATATGGAAGTTATTAACAAATATCTCTTTAAAATATAACTTGGCAATAGGTATTTCAAAAAAATAAAAAATAAATTTAAATATCATGCTGTTATAATAGATAGATTGAAAGATGGATAGAAAGATGGATGTATAGATAAATTGGTAGCAAAGTAGGAATAAAAAAACCCGTTTGTCTGTTCGTATATATTTACGATTCGTTTCATTTCATTGACGTGTTAAAAGCCACTTAACTTGTGCCGCCACCGCTTTATTAAATTGTCTAACAGAAATCGCAAAAAAAAAAGAACAGCTCCATTTACATTGTATTCTGGAGGCTCTTATGGCTTGAAATTGTCTATTTGTATTTATGCACACAGAGCAACAGCACTCTCTGGTTATCGCTGCTGGCATTCAAATTGAATTTTTACACTAGTTTCAATATAATGTTGCTAAATTTTTTTTTTTTTTTTTTGAGATTTTTAGATTGCCATTCGAGACGTAAATAAATTGAATTTTTGCAAATTAAGCTAATCAAAGCAAAAAAATAAAAAATAAACAGCATAGCGATGGTAGATTAAACATGTATCAACCAAATTTATAATAGAATTTTCAAAATAAAATCAAATTTGAAGCCCACACAACAAGCTGTTTTTGTATGCTAATTTAAGTTTTTTTTTTTTTTAAATATTTTTCCTTTTATAAAACAATTATTAAATCCTTAACTTTTACATTGATTTTCCTTGTCTTTCTTTTCGTCTTTTAACCAGCTTTAAAATTAATTTTCTTTCTTAACTTTTGTTTCGTTGTGCGCTGCTACTTATGGCCAACTTAACGATTTTCTTCAAAACTTTTCATTTTGCTTGCACCCTCCAAACTTCTTCTGTCTTTCTCTCCTTGTTATTATTTCTGCTAAATACTTCACCTAACTTACAGACATTTTTCCTTGTGTCTTAGATATTTCTATATACATTTAGCCACAATTGTTTATTTTTCCCCATTTTCTTTATATTTTGCTTTTCTTGAAAAAGAGCTTAAACTTTTGTACTGATTTCTGGTCATCTAAACTGGGTATTAAAACGAAATGTCCTGGCAGCTACTGTTGGGTGTGTGTGTGTGTGTTTTTTTTGCGTTTGTTTGCTTGTGCTTAAGGAAACTTAGCAGGATTATTAAAATGAAAAGCGTACTTCCTTTTCTTATATTTGCCATTTCAGCGTGTCTTTAAGCTAAAATTCAAATATCATACAGCCAAAGAGGAGATAAAGAAAATATGGCAACTGTTGGTTGCAAAGTGATTTGCATGCACAAAATATACTTATTTGCATTATTTTATAAACAATTTAAGACAAAAATATATTTAAAAGAAAATCTACAGAAAATTTCAAGAAAATTCAGTTTTCCTAAAGAAATTTTTAATATCGTAAATGTTTCTATAGAAAACTTCAGTATAGTAAAGTATTCTGTAGAAAATTTCAATATCGTTAAGTTTTCTGTAGTAAAAGTTTAACATCGTAAATCTGTATGTAGGAAATGTTAAATATCGTTGCAATAGCGATTGGGAATTTAACAGTCTGAAACGACTGCCTGCAAAATTCATCATGTTTATAAACACGTCCATCAGTAGAAGCTTCTTTCTACTTATCAACAATATTGATATCATGCTGTTATTAGCATTGTTTATAAGTATGGCAACACCTGATGTTTATGCTGCTGACATTGACATCGGAAGCTCTAGAATTCGAATGCAATAGTTTGTCCGTTAAGAGCATTGTAGAAGATTCCCGAAAGATGGCGTGTGTATAAATAGTGGCAGAGGTTGCAGTCGTGAGTTGAGTTTATCATAGGCGCTATTAGAGTTAACATCAACTGTCGTGTACATTTGAGTCTAATTTGAAGCATCGTTAAGTAAAGACATCAACTGCATTGCCAGTGAATATTTGTACATTATAAAGTGTGTGTGTGTGCATTACTGCGAATGGAAAACGTGTATAAAGACACTGAGTGTGACTATTTAGGCTGTTGTTGTTGTACATTTTAAATAAATAATGAGTTGTTACAATTTTAAACTACTAAAACTGCTTTTATTTGCAATCCAAAGTATTCGGTTTATTTAAAGGAAATAAACCCCCACTTTTAAAAGGTAAAAACGTAACAATATTGCTATTGGGTGTATGACTTAAAAATGCAGGATTGATTTAATTTTGTAGCTTTTATTTTGAAACATTTGTACAATATAAATTTATTCAAAGTATTAGTCATTGTTAGCTCGGAACTTTTCCCATCTTTCTGGAAACATATGGATTCCGAGGCAAATAAATTGCTCATCAAGCCAATATCGGATTCTCTGTTACAAAGTGAAGCGTCTACCAGAGAGAGCGTTCTGTATCGATCGAAATAAATAGTAGTCGGATGGGGCAAGAACTGGACCCATCCGTGGTGTTGAACGCTATATCCGTTCATGGTGGTGAATAAATTATAGCCAATTCGACAGATGTAGCAACAATATGGCCACTTATAAAGTTCGAATGTCCCTACTGGAAGTCCCTTTTCTTTTGTTGTTCACCTTGAAATGATCTATAATTGAGACAATAATTAAGAAAGTGGAAGATATCAGTTCTTCAAAATATGATATCAAAAAGTAACAAAATCACACTTACACTGACTGCAAAAGTTTTTTAACCCGATTTCACACACTTACATTGACTACAAAAGTTTTTTAACTCGATTTTTTTTTTTTTTCACCAAAAAATTTTTTTTGTAATTTTTTTTTCGCTAATACATTGAAAAAAAATTTTAAAATTTTGAAAAAAAATTTTTAGAAAAAAAAAATTTTTAGAAAAAAAAAAAATTAAAAAAAAAATTTTTTAAAAAAAAATTTAAAAACTATTTTTTTTAATTTTGTTTACCTAAAAATTTTTTAAAATTTTGTTTTAAAGTATAATTTGCTGAAGGGTATTTAAGAGTCGGCACAGCCGAATATAGCTCTCTTACTTGTTTCCATTACTTCTTTTATTAAGTACAAAATTTAAATAAATTTCTAGTCTTGTTTTCAATAACAACATATGCTACATACATTTTTTTGTAACTACTAACTAGAAAAGAAATATCTCTTATACATATTGCCTTAAATAATTGTATGCATTAAAGTAACTTTTGAACAAACAAAACTTAATGATGCATTAAATATTTGCTACAAAACAATTTAAGCATACATAATGAAACCCTTAAAATATGCTTCATTTTACATACAGCACAGCAAGCAGCAATGAAAACAAGTACAAAAAATTCAAAATTACCCACAACAACATTTCAAGTAAATAAAAAGAATATAAACTTCGAAATAAGAAATTTTTGAAGTCCTTTTGGAAAAAACCAGAAAAAAGCTACATTTAACGAGGGGACTACAAAACTAAACTGAACTAAACAATAATATAATAAACTTATTGAAGCAAATCAAACAAACATTTGGCAGCAACCACAACTAAATAGAAATATATTTATATATATATAAAAAAAGTATTAAGAAAATAAAAATAATAACAAAATGAAATAAAAACAGCATTATATAAAATAAAACTCACACATACATATGAACAAATATATGTATATGTTTATAGAAGTGTACGCCTTTGTGTATGCTATAGCTTAAAAATATTTAACCAAATAAATATGTATACAAAATACTCTCCACATATTCTTGAAAATTAAAGAAAAAAATTATATATAAACCTCTTTATTTGTATTTATATAGTAAAGTAAATAAAATATTTTCTGAAAATAAATATATAACCCACAAAAAAAAAAAAAAAAAAAAAAAAAAAAAAAAACCCAAAACGAGCTGAAACATGGAGGCAAACTGTGAATAAACAAGTAAGAGTGTTATATTCGGCTGTGCCGAATCTTGTATACCATCCATCAATATGAGATAATAAAATATTTTTCTGATATGGTGGCTATATAAGGAGTAGGATCAGTTATGGACCGATCCTCACAAAAGTTGGTAGATCATGGACCGATTTCGTCTATTTTCAATACCAAACAAACCTTGTCAATAGATAGTATTTGTGGAAAACAGCCAGCTAGCTTCTTTCGTTTGGCCATATCGTGTTTTCAACAGATGGACACAGCTAATCGTCTAAGAATCTTTTGAGGACCCAGAATATATATATGTGTTACAAATGGAATAACAAAATCAATATAGTCCCCATCTTTTTTCATGATGGGTATAAAAAATGTTTAACAATACAAAATGCATTTAAGTATAACAAAATATTTGAGAGTGTTAATACACCAATTGCCAAATATTTGTTAAGGCATAACAGCACACACATTTACTCATAAACATCCAACCACACAAATGTACTCACACACACACACTCACACTAATAATATTGAAAAAAAAAAAAAACAAAAAACAAATATATATGTATATGACAACAAAAATAAATATCATAAATATTTGAAAATAAATTCGAGCATAAAAAAAAGAAAATTGTGATTCACTCTCTGTATGCCAGCAAAACAAATAAAAACTTAAACGGTTTAAATAAAATTTAAAGTATACTTTTATGGTTGTACTAAAAAAAAGAAAAAAAAATACAAAATTAAAGCATACATTTTGGAGAAAATAATAAAAACAAGCAAAAAACATTAAAAGTTTTTATATTAACAATGACAAAAATGTCATAAATTCATAAAATGGAATGTGATTCATTACAAAAAAGGATTTAAGGATTCAATTCAATTCAATTTAAATTATGAAAAGAAAACAAAAAATAAATAAAGCAAACTCTATTCGACTGTGTCAAATCATATATACTCTTCACCAAAGTATACTTTAAGATAAAGATTAAAACAATTTTTGGTGAAAAAGATGTGTAGCTGCAAAATAATTTTGGTTAAACAAAATTCACCAACTTTATCCATTTTCGGCGTTATAAACGTGTTTGCTAAGGTGTTTAAAATGTCTTTCATTTGATAACCATATTGTCTATTAGGTGTATTAGTAATCGAAATACTGGTAAAAATCGCCAATAAATTGCTGAGATATAGCCGTTTATGAACTAATTTTCCCGATTTCAAATAGAAACCAAACCAGTACCATTGCTAACATATTGATGTATCAATCATATAAGTAAGTTATTTGGGTGCTAAAATTGATTTCAACAGACAGACTGACATGGGCCGCAAATGAAATAATAAAAATAAATTATTACCAAAATAGTTGTTAATAGAAAATTTCAATAATATTAAGTTTTAATACCCTTCACCATGAGTGATATAAAATTGTCCTTCCGTAGTATAAGTATACATATTCTGGATTGTTAAAGATACCGGAGTTGATATATCCATGTCAGTCTGTATGTTGAAATCAACTTTCCGAAGCCACCAAACAACTTACATACATGATTGATGCATCGCACAGTGGTCCAAATGCTCAATCTAGCCGGAAGAAAGTCATAACTCGCTTTTGAGAAGCCGTTCTGAAAAAATGCATGAATGTGTGTTTTTTATGAAAATTTTTTCTTTGTGAGTTTGTTTGAACCCTATAGACGCCGAAACGGCTGGACCGATTTTCCTGAAATTTTCACAACGTCTTTCTGTATGTGTGGAAGGAATTTCATTAAAAAATTTGAAGTGAATTTTTTTTTTAACAAAAAAAAATTTGTTTTACTAATAAATTAAAAAAAAAAAATTAAATTTAAATTTTGAAAAACAATTTTGAAGAAAAAAAATTAATTTTGTTTACCTAAAAATATTTAAAAATTGTATTTTAAAGAATAATTTCTCTTACTTGTTCATTAAAAATTTGTTTTCATAAAAATTATTTTTATTTTCAAAAATTTTTTGAAGGTATATAAGATTCAGCACAGTCAAATACAGCACTCTTACTTTTTCTATAAAAGCATCGTAATATTTCTTCAATATAGAAAAATTTCTCTATAAAGTTTTAAATATCGAAATAATGTTCAAAGAAAACATTATTGTAAAATGTTTGAATAAAAATTGCAGATTTTTAAGATGTTTAAATTTTTATGGAAAAATTTTACGATATTGAAGTTTTCTATAAAATTTTAAGATATTGAAATTTTCTCTAGGAAAAATGTAGGACATTGAAATTCTATTTAGAAAATATTTACGATATTGAAATTTTCTGTAGAAAAATTTCACGATATTGAAATTTTCTCCCGAACAATTTAGGATACTGAAATGTAGCTATAGAAAAATTTACGATATTGAAACTTTGCTATAGAAATATTCAAAGATTTACTATAAACAAGTTGAAGATATTGAAGTTATGCTACAGAAAAATTTACGACATTGATGTTCTGCGATAGAAAAAATGCGATACATATGTATTTAAATTTTCTATGGAAAACTTAACGATATTGAAATTTCCTGTAGAAAATTTTACGATATTGAAATCGAATATTGAAATTCTCTATATTGAAATTTTCTTTAGAAAACTTAACGACATTGAAAATCTTCTAGAGAACTTAACAATATTGAAATTTTCTTTAGAAAACATTTACGATATATGACAATTTGCCTATATGACAATTTACGAAAATGAAATTTTCTCTAGGCAAAATTTAGGAAATTGAAATATCCTTTGGAAAAAATTTACGTTGTTGAAGTTTTTATTAGAACATTTACGATATTGATATTGCCTATATGAAAATTTACGTTACTGAAATTTTCTTTGGGAACAATTTACGATATTGAAATATTCTTTGGGAAAAATTTACGATATTGAAGTTCTATCTAGGAAAAATTTACGATATTAAATCTTTCTATAGAAAACTTAACGATATTAAAATATTCTACAGAAAACATTTCGATATTGAAATTCTCTATAGAGCACTTTATGATATTGAAAGTTTCAATAGAGAATTTTACGATATTGAAATGTTCTATTGAAAACTTAACTATATTTTAAATTATCCATAGAAAACTTCGATATTTTATATAGTTCAGAAACTTAGCGCTATTGAAACTTTCTATAGAATTTACGAATTTCTGTATACAACTTAACAATACTGAAATTTTTCTTAGAAAACTTAACCACATTAATAGTTTTCTATAGAGAACTTAACAATATTGAAATTTTCTTTAGAAAACATTTACGATATTGAAATTGTCTATATGAAAATTTATGATATTGGAAAGAAAAAATATTCTATAGAAAATATTTCGATATTGAGAACTTTATGATATTGAAGATTCAATAGAGAATTTTACGATATTGAAATTTTCTATAGAAAACTTAACTATATGTATTTTAAATTATCTATAGAAAACTCCGATATTTTATTTACTACAGAAACTTAGCGATATTGAAACTTTCTATAGAATATACGAATTTATGTAGAGAACTTAACAATATTGAAATTTTCCTTAGAAAACTTAACCACATTGAAAGTTTTCTATAGAGAACTCAACAATATTGAAATTTTCTTTAGAAAACATTTACGATATTGAAATTGTCTATGTGAAATTTTCTTTGGAAAAATGTACGATATAGAAATATTCTTTGGGAAACAATTTACGATATTGAAATTTTCGTTAGGAAAAATTTACGACATTAAAATTTTCTTTAAAAAGCTTTTACGATATTGAAATTTTCCCTAAAAACTCGCACGGTATTGAAGTTTTTTTCTAGGAAAATTTACGATATTTAAATTTTGTAAGTATGTATTATAATTGCCCCTAAAGAAATTTTGCGAAATTACAACTTTCTCTAAAAACTTTACATAGGAAAAAATTTTACGATATACAAATTGATATAAATTAATTATTTTAAAAATTGTCTATAGAGAACTTAACAATATTAAAATTTTCTTTAGAAACCATTTACGATATTGAAATTTTTTTTAGGAAACATTTACGATATTGAAATTGTCTATATGAAAATTTACGATGTTGAAATTTTCGTTGGGAAAATTTTACGATATCAAGTTTTTTTTTTAAAAACTTACGATATTGAAATTTTTGCCTAAAAAATTTTACGGTATTGAAGTTTTAAAGTTTTACCTAAAGAAATTTTTCGAAATAACAATTTTCTCTAACAATTTTACAATGTTGAAGATATCTATAGGAACAAATTTTACGATATACAAATTTATATAATTTAATTGTGTTAAAATTGTCTATAGAGAACTTAACAATATTGAAATATTAAAAACATTTACGATATTGAAATTTTCTTTGAAAAATGTTTACGGTATTGAAATTTTCCTCAGGAAAAATTAACGATATTGAAATTTTCCGTGGACGAATTTACGATATTAAAATTTTCTTGAAAAATTTTTCGAAATAACAATTTTCTCTAATAATTTTACAATGTTGAAGAAACAAATTTTACAAAATACAAATTTATTTAAATTAATTGTGTTAAAATTTTTTATAGAGAACTTAACAATATTGAAATTTACGATATTGAAATTTTCTTTGGGAAAAATTTAAATTTTCGTTGAGAAATACTTACGATATCAAAATTTTCTTTAAAAAACTTTTACGATGTTAAAATTTTCCCTCAAAAATTATACGGTAATGAAGTTTTTGTAGGAAAATTTACGATATTGGAATTTTGTATTATTAAAATCATATCTAGAGAAATTTTGCGAAATTACAATTTCTCTAAAAAATGAATACAAAATATTAACAAATTTTACGATATACAAATTTATATAAATTAATTGTGTTAAAATTGTCTATTGAATAATGTTGAAGATATCTATGGGAACAAATTTTACGATATACAAAATTGATATAAATTAATTGTGTTGAAATTATCTATAGAATAATTGCTCAACAGAAACTCTACTTACCTAAAAAGCCAGCAATTAATATTGGAGCCAAGTGATAACTGCTTATTATTTGATTGAAATACTAGTTATTTTTGAAAAAATTCATGCGTCTCGCTTACAAAAGTATGTGGCTAAAAAAGAGTAGAAAAAAATATTCTTTGTGTGGGAATCGAACCGGCATGCTGATTGTTGGTTTGTGTTTGAAAGTCTAGTTGTAATCTAACAAGAGTTTTAACAGAAACATACACATTAATATAATATGAACAAAAACAGGCAAGAGAGCTATATTCGGCTGTGACGAATCTTATATACCCTTCACGAAATTATACTTTAAAATAAAATTTAAACAATTTTTTTTTTGTTCGAAATTGTTTTTTAAAAGTTTTTTAAAAATTTTTTTTTTTAAATTGTTTAAGTTTAAAATTTATTTTTTTTTAATTTATTAGTGAAAAAAATTTATGACAAAAACATTTTCTTTGTGAAAGAAAATTCGGGTTGAAAAATATTTTTCTGATTTTGACCCATTGTAGGTCGACATTACTATAGCCTTATATACATCGTTGCAATGGACTTTGAAATATCTATCATTAGATATCCATATTGTATATATTTATGATTTAGTAATCGAGATATAGATTAAAAATAGGCCAAAAATATAGGTTGTGTCGGATTTTTGCTCATATCTCCGTTATTTATGGATGGATTTTGCTGATTTTAAATAGGAAACTTCTCGAAAGCATGCTTGACAGAATTATTGAAGATTTGGATCCCGAAGATATCTGGGGTCTTCAGAAAATTAATTTCAACAGACTAAATCGAATCCGCTATCTATAAGGATTGAGAATATATATACTTTATAGGGTCGGAAAACTATATTGTGGAAATTATAAACGGAATGACAATCTTATATATACCCTTCTCACGAAGGTGAAGGGTATAAAAATGAATGGCTTCGACTGGTGTTGACCACTAACGTCTCGATTTTCATGCAAACATTCAAGAAAGCAGTTGAAATGCACAAAATGTTCCCTGGGTGTATTACCAAATTATACAGGTATGCTGTTCTAGAAGAATTAAATGTTATAATTATATTGTACATTTATTAATTTAAAAGAAGATTTTCTTTTTTTTTTTTCTTCATTATTGTTAATATTTTCTCATATGTATTCAAGCAACATTGTAATTTCCTTAGCTCATTATACATTTGCCTTTAATTTTTGTTTTGTAAGTTATTTATATTTTCTACTTTTAATTATGTTTGTACGCCCTTTTACAAAACAAAGCAGAAAAGCCAAAGGAATCAGCTTGATATTTGTTATGTTTTATGTAACATCCTGTGTTTTCCTTGAGCTTTGAAGTGAATAAAGATGTAAATTTTAATATTATAGATACTCAGGGGAGCACATATGTAATTGAAGTTATTTTTGAGGGGGAGAAAGCTAAACTACATCTAGGACTGGTTTAAATAGGCTCTAAATTGAGAAAATTTGTATATGATTCTAAGGCCGTTAAACAAGTCTGAAATGTAATTTTTACCTCAGTTTATAGATATTTTAAACTTTTTTTTTTTTTTTTTTTTTTGTTAGCAGCAGCAAAACTATGTGTTTAAGTAACATATGTTTTATATTACAAATATGTTACACATATGTATGAGTTTATAACTTTAGTCTACAAATTTAATGAAAATAAGTTTTTTCTTTACACCTCCCCTTTTAGAAGTAGAAGTATTTTATGAAATACCTTCTTAATAAAATCCAATATGTGCTCCTGTTGTTTGCTGTTGTTGCTCCTATTAGTCATATTGTTAAAGTCATTAGTAAAGAGTTGTGCACATTTGAAGGTAAATTATGGTAGAAAAAAAAGCAAAAGAAAAACTTAATGAGAAACTTCATGTTGCAATCTATGATACTTATGTTGCATATAATTAAGTACATATATGTATGTATATGTTTAAGTTTGTATATTAAGTCTTAATGAAGTACATACATATATATATATGAGATTAAAGTAAATTCTAGGAATTTACTTTTTGTGTAACTTGAGCATAACTACACATTTAGTAATTTTGACTTATTTATATACATACATAGATGATAAGAGTTCGCCTAGCAAAAGGTTTTCCAATTAATCCTTCTCACTCCTTTATTCTCTGTCAGTCTTAAGTAAACTATTTGAATTCTTATTTAAGTAACAATTTCCATTTACTTACATTTTTTTATCACTTCTTTTTATTAAATTAATCTTACCTGCGTGTAACTACAAGACAAATCATCATTTTATTTAATTTTTTCCCTAGCATACTTTTAGTTGTACGAGTGTTTAAAAGAAATCACCAGACAACTTACATACATACATTCTCGTATGTACTCGTACATGTTCTAGCCAACTTGTGCAACAATAATTTTCTTTTAATTTAAAATCAACAATAAATTTGCGTGTTAAAATGTCAACTGTAACCTGGAATAGTCCACAAACAAATGACAGCTATAAAGAGTTTGCTAGAGAGAGAGAGAGTTTGTATGATATGTTTTTTTCGTTGTTCCTTGTTGTTGTTTTTCGGAATAACAAATGCATGCATGTTTGCATAATTGAGTGCAGAGCATTTTAGACATTAATCATACACATACACTGGCAAAGAAAGAGTTTAGTAGCAAAACCGCAGATGAATGTAGGAATACATTTGAATCTAAGTCAGGGATCACCAAACACAGGCAACTTTAAAGTGTTGAGAGAAAGTTAGAGATAGTGAGAGAAATAAAACCACCAAGGAAACTTGAAATTATACCCTTATTGATCGATGACTGATCTTGAGTCAAACATACATACTGATCTTAGTATTTGGCTGAATGCTAAGCTGAACTTCATAGTAAATGAGCAATGAAGGAGTCAGCTGCTCTAATGGGGACCTGGACTACGACAATGGGTAGCACGGTTTAGCGTATCTATCGAGGATGGATATAGGAAAATGGATTCGATTATTCGTGCGCCGGCTTGGTTCGGCATCGAAACCTTTTTCGATATGTGAAGGACTTTTTGAGGACCTGAACATAATCCTTTAGGTTATCACAAAGGGATCAAGGCATCATGACCCCAAGTGACCTGGTAAAACTGGCTGGCTTTTAACCTAGATCCTCAAAATATAGCAAAGGGTATAGAAAAAAGATTCAATATGTTTCAATATCTTCACAATAGTTCTTGGAGTTTCTGGATATAATTCGGCTCACATACAGCTCAGTATATTTGATAGGGAAGGGCATAGCGATGAAGATGGCAATTTGTGAAAATAACTTGGATCATGGGTACTATAGATAATGAATCATCGCTTCACAGTAGTGTTAATCGTCTGTATGAACCTGATATAGTCATGGGAATATCTTACACCTTTCACCACATGCTTGAGTTTTACTCTAGCAATCTTAGACTAAAGAGTCTCAAAATATTTGGATCAAACGATTTTCTAAATAGTTACTCATTTTTGTAAAGAAAAATCAACTCCAATTCAAAGACCTCATACAGAGTGAAACTAATACTTGTTTTAGATTTACACAAAATATAAAGGACATTTCTTAAATGCCACGCAATTTGCTATAACAAACATTTACATACTCATAGAGACATACAACAAACACTTGCATAAAAACACAGGACACATACAGTGGACATAGTTCATGCAAAATCCTGTCACTCAGTCAATATGCACTGCATTTTATGTTTCCAAATTTATATAAATGTAAAGGACTACACATATGAGTAAATATGTAATAGTGTTTGTTTCCTTCCATTGTTTATGTGTGTTTGCTTGTTAGTAAGTATGTAAATCAGTCAACATCATCATCTGGTATTCAAGAATATTTTATGTGGTCATGCAAAAGGAAATACAATTTTTGTTATACATACGTTCGTACATTTTGCATTTGTAGTGAGTTCGCTAGTGTTTCAGCTGTTTGGTTAGTTTGTTTGCCAGTGTTTAAGCATGCAACAACATGCGTCATAAAACTATTAATTTTATTTATAAAACATAAAAATGAACTAAAAAAAATAGAAACTAAACTAAATTCCATAAAAAATATATTAATAGTCACACATGCATGCAGCTAAGGGCAAAATAATAGAAAATTAATTTTTTTTAAAAAATCCGAGACAATCTCTGAAAATTTCATCAAAAAAAGACAATTTATTGCACGCTTTGACAAAAAAGCAACAAAACGTATGTTTGGATGTGTGTTAGTTTCATTGCTTTGCACATTTTTTTTTTGTTTTGTGTTTGCAACAATGTATATAAAGCTATAGTAAGTTGGACCTACAATGGGTCAAAATCGGGAAAGATATTTTTAACCCAAATTTTTTTTTACAAAAAAAAAAAAAAAAAAATTTAAGAAAAATTTTTAAAAAAACTTAAAAAAAAAAAATAAAAAACAATTTCGAAAAAAAATGTTGAAAAAATTAAAAAAAAAGTGAAAAAATTTATTTTAAATTTTATTATAAAGTATAATTTCGTGAAGGATATATAAGATTCTTACTTGTTTTTTCATTAAAAATTTCAATATCGTCAAAATTTTCAAAGTTATAAATTTGGCAATACCGTAAAATTTTTCAAATAACATCTCAATATTTTAAGATTGTTCTAAGATGGTTAAATTTGTGTATACGAATTCCAACAGTAAATGTTTTCTAAAACATTCTCAAAATCGCAAAATTTTTCAAAACAAAATCACAATTAAGTACATATTTACAATATTCGAAAATGTTTCTAAACAAAATTTTGATATCGTAAACGTTTTCAATAGAAGATTTAATGTTTTTTTTTTAGATAAAATTTCAATATGGTAAATTTTTTTAGAAATTTCAATGTTCTAGAAAAATTCTCATAAATCTGTATATAGAAAATTATAATATCGTAAAATTTTTTCTAGAAAATTTTACCATCGTTACATGTAATTAGATTGCATTTACATATTAATGCTTTGAATTATATTTGTATGCCCTCTTGTAAAACAAAGCAGAAAATACCAATGTTTTGTTACAAAAATCTCAATATCGCAAAATTGTTCGAAATAAAATCTCAATATTTTTAGATAAAATTTCAATATCGACAATTTTTTTAGATAAAATTTCAATATAGTAAATTTTTTTTAGGTAAAATGAATTTTCTAAGAAAATTTCAATATCGTAAGATTTTTCTGAAGAAAATTTCAAAATCGTAAAATCAATAGAAAATCTTAATACATATCGCAAAATGATTCATTAAAAAATTTCAATATCGCAATTTTTTTTTAGATATAATTTCATTATGGTGAATTTTCGAAGATAATTTCAATATTGAATACTTTTTTTGAAGAAAATTTCAAAATTTAAAATTTATAGAAAATTTTAATATCGTAAAATCTTACTTTAAACAGTTTCAATATGGTAATTATTTCAACAGAAAATGTCAATATCGTAAAACTTTTTTAAGATAAAATTTCAATATCGTAAATATTGAAAAAAAAAATTAAATATCTTAAAATTTTTCTAATAAAATTTCAAATCTATAAAATCTATTTATAGAAAATTTTAATGTCATACAATTTTTTATAGAAAATTTCAATATCGTAATATATTTCCATCGAAAATTTTAATATCGTAAAATTTTTTTTATAGAATATTTTCAAATTGTACAATTTTTCTATAAAAAATTTCAATATTGAAAATTATTCAAGCAATATTAACAATATAAAATTTCACTATCATAAAATATGTCTAATGAAAATTTTAATATCGAAAAATTGTTCATATAAAAATTAAATATCGTAAAATTTTACTTTAAAAAACTTAATTTTTTTCAAACTTTTTTAAGATAAAATTTCAATATCGTAAATATTCTAAAAAAAATTAAATATCGTAAAATTTTTATATATATAAAATTTTAATATCGTAAAATTTTTTTATAGAAAATTTCAATATCGTAATATATTTCTATCGAAATATTTAATATCGTACATTTTTTATAGAAAATTTCAATATCGTTCAAAAATTTCTATCGAAAATTTTAATATCATAAAATTTTTCTATAAAAAATTTCAATATTGATAATCATTCATGAAACATTAAAAAGTAAACTTAAATTTTTCTAAAGAATATTTCAATATCGTAAAATTGTTCATATAAAAATTAAATATCGTAAATCTTTTCCTAGAAAATTCCAATATCATAATATTTTTCAAAACAGATTCTCATTATCTTGTAATTTTTTAAACAGAATTTCGATATTGTCGAAGTTTTGGAAAAAATTTCAATATCGTAAAAAAATTAAAAAAAAATTTTAACATCGTAAAATTTAGCTAAAAGAAAACTCAATATCGGAAAATTGTTCTAAAAAAACTCTCAATATCGAAATTTATATCGAAGAAAATTTCAATATCGTAAAGTTTGTGCATCAAAAATTTGAATTTGCTAAATTTTTCTAGAAAATCTCATTGTCTTACAATTTTATAGGAAAAGCGAAATATCGTAAAATGTTTAAAGAACATTTCAATAGCTTAAAATTTTACCAAGGATAATATATGATGTTTTCTATGGAAAACATATCTTAAAATTTGTCTAAAGAAGATTTTTAAAGTCATATCTCAAATACATATTTCTTAAACAATTTCTTGTCATAAAGTGTTTTCTTAGATATGAAATATCGTAAAATGTTGTCTTTATACAATTCTAATATCGTACAATATGGAAATTTTTAATTCTGTTTTTAATATTATTAATTTTCATTTCAATTATAGTTCTCTTTATTTGTCCATATCTGTACCTCATCCAACACCATTCACAACCGTCTAAACAAAAATTTATATTCATTTTCTAGTCATGGTGGCTAGAAACTAAAAAGAATAAGAATTAAAAAAAAAAAAACATTTTAAACTGAAATATGAGCGGAAAAAAATTGTCGCTTCTAAGTAGCATGTGTGTGTTTCGTGTGTGAATTTATGTGAATAAACGTTTGAGTTCGTCGTTGTGGTCGTTTATTATAAATAATTGCGTGAATTATTTTTATTTAACATGAAATCTATGGTTAAAATAATATTAAAAATAATAAAGTGTTAGTTTTTTTTTCTTCTCCCAGTTGCCGCACACAAGTCAAGGCTTAACGCAGTTAGTAACAACAAGAAAATATAGCAACGAAATATGTACATATGTATATGGAATATCATTTTTATTAGGTGACATTTTAATTGAGCTTGGGGACAAAAACAATAGTTTTTTAAACATGTTTTGTGTATGAAAATTCTTTAGATATTAATTAAGATTAAATGTTTAAAAAGGAAATGCCATGTTTTTTTTTTTAGATTTTCTTTGGTTAGATATAAAAACAACATGAATTAGTCATTGCACGTATGAGTAATATTTATTTAAATGTACTGTGAACGAATGATTAATAGGGATTTGTTTAGGAAATTTTTATTAAGCATACGCATGGTTAATGTTAAAATATGGGAGGGTTAAGGTATAATTTAAATACTATAGAAAGAAAATTCTGAGAATGTTTTTTATTTTAATATTTTTTAAACTTATGGAGAGCATTTTTAACGTAGTAGTACTTTTTATATAATTTTTAGACTTTTTTTTTTTGAATTTAATTTATGATGCAAAATTTGTTTTTAGTTTCTTACTCTATCTAAAACTTTATATAACAAAGTGTATATATAAGTTAGCTGTGTTTTTTTTTTTAAGAAAAAACTACGTGTTTGTTATTTTTTTTACATTTTTTTCCAAACAAAATGTTTTTTTTTTTTTTTCTGTTAATTTTTTACAAGGTTACTTGATGTTTGAATGCTGTAAACTTAAGAATGTATGCAACTGTAAGAATGTTGGAATGAGAGCCTGACTCTTCTATGAGTGAGTGTAGAAGTTTATGCACTTTTTTTTCGCAAAAGATTTATGACGCCTGCATAATACACACAAACTCTCACACACTCACGTACACTGACATACACACATAAAGAGGAAAAGTGTAAGAAAAAAAACTAAAAAGTAAAACTAAAACAAACAACTAAACATTGTCGTAGTCGTACTTGTAGTTGTAGTTATAGAACTGATAGTATATAGTAGTCGTTCTCGTACAACTATCAAAAAGGTTAAAGTTTATTCAACATTAAATAATTTACATTTGAAAAGAATGTCGACTATAACAAAAGCAATAGAAAAATGAAACAGCAAATGGCTGTAAATAACATCTAAAAGTCATAGAAGAACAATAGAAAAAGTAACTGAAAGCTGTGTGAGCAAATTTAAATTCAGGGCTGCAGCAAAGAGTAAAGAATTTTATAAGAGCAAAATTTAATCATTTGACAATGAAGTACAATAGGAACTATCAGAGTCTTTAACAAAACTCAGTTTAGACTATAGCAAAATTTGGACTAAAAACATCAATAAAATTAGAGTCTTATGAAGCAAAATTTGGACTAAAAAAGGGACCACGATTACAGTCTTAAAGCTGGCACAATGTGGATTATAAAGGGAACTACTATTAGATTCTTAAATGCAGCGCAATTTGTAATGCAAGAGGAACTAAAACCAGAGTTTTCAATGAAGCATAATTTGGACTATAAAAGGAACAACGATTAGAGTCTTAAAAGAAGTGCAAAAGGAACTACAAATAGAGTCTTAAATTGGACTTTAAAAATAACTACACAGAGAAAACAGATTCCTAGTAGCAACCGAATTCGTTGTCAATCGAATGCAAACATAGAAATTGTCGGTTCTATCAACAGAAAATCAGTTGATATAGAAGAATTACGGTTAAAGCAACCCAACTTTTGTTACTCTTTCTAAAATTTTGTAAACACAATTTTTAAATTCGGTCACTAAGGCAGAAGCATTCGATTGGCTACAAATTCGGTTGCTACTACTAATCTGTTTTCTCTGTGTACGATTAGAGACTGATATGAAGCTTAAAATGGACTATAAAAGTAACTACTATTAGAGTCATATAAGCAAAATATGGATTACGGATGAGACCTGTTAACTCATTGATGAGATAGGACTATTGAGGAATAATATTAATGCGACATGATCACGATTATCCAAAACACGCTAGCTCATCCTATATTCGTCTATGAACCGCATGGTTAAACGCAGTGCTCCGTGAGATAAGCAATCTTGGGTGGAAAATATGGCAGCAGCCGCTCAAGCTGTGGCGAATACGCACAGAACTAAGGTTCTATATAGATTGGCAAAGGAGATCTCTGGTAACAACCGATCCACAACTTATCCCTTGAAGGACCCGATGGCTGTTATTACTTCATTTGTGGACCGGCAATTGAAAATAGGTTCCGACTACTTCGCCAACATATTATTAATACCAGAACCCACCACATCGCTGCAATGACAATGTGTAACTCCACATGCTACAGCTGACATAAATGTCCAGAAGAAGCAGAAATATACATATATCAAAACTGAAACCCACCACAACGCTGCAATGTCAATGTGTAACTCCACATGCTACAGTTTACATAAAAACGACCTGTCCAGAAGAGGCGAAAATGGTTAATGCTATAAAAGCACTCAAGAATGGTAAAACAACAGGCGTGGACAACATCAACCCAGAACTGCTTAAAGTCGATCCTCATCTTGTTGCTAGGATAATACTATCCATTATCCAAAACTTCTGGACTTCACATGCACTTCCCCCTTTATACTGCAATTCATGTTGTATGGTGCTATATGAACGCAATCTGGGAAGATTATTTAGAGTTAACGGAGGTCTATGACAAGGCTATAATTTATCTCCATTTCTATTTAATATACTACATGACCCATCAATTGAGGCCTAATTGGACGTCTCGAAGATCTCGATTATGCCGACGACATATGTCTCCTAGCCCACACATTCAACGATATGGCAGACAAACTAGGGGAAATACAGACCACGGCAAGTGATACTGGTTTACATGTTAATACAGCAAGGTCTTGTATTTAAATACAACCAACTCTCAAAAGTTCCAAATAGACAACTTAGATCTTTTAAGATGTCCAATAGTTTATATATCTGGTTCCAAATAGACAACATAGATCTTGAAGATATTCAATCGTTTATATATCTGGGTGGTGGCATAGCAGCAGCAGGCGGCTCGCGAGACGATATTACAAATCACATCAATAAGGCAAAACCACGCACTTAGGGCACCGCAAATAGTATGGAAATCACCAAAAATTCATCTGAAAACCAAGCTCCACCTAGTGTGCGTTTCGTCCTTTTGTATGGCTGTAAATCCTGCAACACCACAGCTAGCGAATTGCAATCCTTGCAGGTTTTCAATAATCCCTCGTTACGAAAACAGCTCAAGATACTTTGGCCGAATATTACATCAAATAGAGACCTGTGGAAAAGAGCAGGTGAAAAAGCAATTGGTATCCAAATCATTAATCGTAAATGAAGTAGAATTGGCCATGTTCTCAGGCGCACCAGCCGAGATGGCAATTGAGTGAAACCCTCAAGGCAGTAGAAGGAGAGGCAGAAGGAGGAGACAACTCAAAACTGAAACAAACTTAACTGGAACGTCCTGGGCCGAAGTGAAGCTGATAGCTTAGGAAAGATCACTACGAAATAACTTTTGTGAGGCCATTCGTTCCACCTTGAAGCGATATGAATCAATATATTAGAGTCCTATGTGAAGCACTGTTTGTACTATAAAAACCACTACAATTAGATTCTTAAATAAAGCGCTTTTTAAACTATAAAATGAACTAGTCCCTAATCAAGCTTAACTATAAAAAGAACACAGTTAGAGTTTTAAATGAAGCACAATTTGGTCTATAAAAACGACAAAGATTAGAGTCTTAAATGAAGCAAAATTTGGACTATAAAAAGAACTACGATTAGAGTCTAGTATTGACTATTAAATAAAATGCGATTAGAATATTAAATTGACAATTAAAGGAACTACGGTTAGATGCTAAAGTTTACTATAAAAGAAACTACGATTAGATTCTTATATGGACAATAAAATGAACTACGGTTATAGTCTTAATATGACTATAAAAGAATCTACGATTAGAGTCTTACATGGAGTATTAAAATGAACTATGATTAGAGTCCTAAATTGGAAATATATTCTTATTCGGACTATAAAATGAATTACCAGTACAGTCTTAAATTGATTTTAAAAGGAACTACGATTGGAGTCTTTAATGAACTATAAAAGGAACTAAGATTGGAGTCTTTAATCAACTACGATTACAGTCTTAAACTGACTATAAAAATAACTAAGATTGGAGTCTTTAATGAACTACGATTACAATCTTAGATCGACTATAAAAGGAACTAAGATTTGAGTCTTTAATGAACTAAGATTACAGTCTTAAATTGACTCTAGAAGGAACTACGATTGGAGTCATTAATGAACTACGATTACAGTCTTAAATTTACTATAAAAGGAACTACGATTGGAGTCTTTAATGAACTAAGATTACAGTCTTAAATTGACTTTAAAGAGAACTACGATTGGAGTCTTTAATGAACTAAGATTACAGTCTTAAATTGACTATAACAGGAACTACGAATGGAGTCTTTAATAAACTACGATTACAGTCTTAAATTGTCTATAAAAGGAACTACGATTGGAGTCTTTATTGAACTACGATTGCAGTCTTAAATTGACTATAAAAGGGACTAATGTTGGAGTCTTTATTGAACTACGATTGCAGTCTTAAAATGACTATGAAAGGAAATACAATTGGAGTCTTTAATGAAGTACGATTACAATCTTAAATTGACCATAAAAGGAACTAAGATTGGAGTCTTTAATAAACTGCGTGTAGAGTATTAAATTGACAATACAAGGAACTACGATTGGAGTCTTTAATGAACTACGATTACAGTCTTAAATTGACTATAAAAGGAACTAATATTGGAGTCTTTAATGAACTACGATTATTGTCTTAAATTGACCATAAAAGGAACTAAGATTGGAGTCTTTATTGAACTACGATTACAGTCTTAAATTGACTATGAAAGGAAATACGATTGGAGTCTTTAATGAACTGCGATTATAGTCTTAAATTAAGTATAAAATGTACTACGATTGGGGTCTTTAATGAACTACGATTAGAGTATTTAATGAACTACGATTATTGTCTTAAATTGACTATAAAAGGAACTCCGATTGTAGTCTTTAATGAACTACGATTACGGACTTAAATTGATTATAAAAGGAACTACGATTGGAGTCTTTAATGAACTACGATTATAGTTTTAAATTGACTAAAAACTGACCTACGATTACAGCTTTACATGGACTATAAAAGGAACTACGATTGGAGTTTTTAATGAACTGCGATTATAGTCTTAAATTGTCTATAAACGGACCTACGATTACAGCTATACATGGACTATAAAATAACCTACGATTAGAAACTAAAATGAAGCTCAAATTGGACTATAAAATAAACTTCGATTGGAGACTAAAATGGAACACAATTTGGACTATATAAAGAACTATAATTAGATAAAAAGAACTGTGGTTAGAGTCTTAAATGAAGCAACATTTATAGAGCAACTACGATTAGAGTTTTAACAGCATGAAAAGTTGGACCACGAAATACTTAAAATGGAGTCTTAAATTAATCGCAATTTGGAGAGTAAAAGGAACTTATTGAATCACAATATGGACTAGAAATGTTGATATGGTAACGATATTAAATGAGGCACAATTTGGACTATAAAAGAAACTACGATTGGAGTCTAAAAATTAAGCATAATTTTACTATAAAATAAGCTGCGATTAGAGTCCCAAATGAAGAAATTTTAACTATAAAAGGAACAACTCTTAGAGTCTTACATGTAGCACGATTTGGTCTTTAAAATAAACTACGATAATAGTCTTAAATGAAAACTAGTTTCTAATATACTAGTAATTCCGATTAGAGTTTTTATCATTCTTGTAATTTTTACTTTACGATTCAAATTTAATATCTTTCAAAATGTTTCTCAATTCCACTTTATTTCATTTTATAGACTTTCATTTAAAATCACAATTTCCTGTTGTTTTTTATCTCATTATTCCATCAATTCAACTTGTATTTGTAAATACAAAAAAAAATAAAAAAAAAAATTACAGCAAACGACAAAAAATCACTTAAATTTTTAATATTCTTTTATAATAAATTCATTTTGTGTTATTATTTATTTTCGGCAGACATATTTAACGGAAATGCTCAAGGGATTAGTAGACTTTTTATTTCGTTTATAAAAGAAGCAGCACAAACAAATACTTGTTTAAGAAATTTCTAAAGAATATAAATAAATTATAATGTATTTTTGTTATTTTGTTTAGCTTTTTTGACCAGTAAAGAAATTATGTATATTTTATTAAATTGTTTTTCACATATATACAAGTCATGCTTAGACATTTTATGTAAGACAATAATAATATGCAAGACATTGATGGTCATGTTGGTACGTGCACGTGCATGAATTTACATACAAATTGTCGTTGAACCAATGCTACTGCTGCTTCTGTTTCAACTAACCAAAGTCTATTATCAAATAATTGAATTTTATTTTCATTCTTCTGAGTTTTTATTAGTCTGCTTTGGAGATTGTCAATATTGAAGAGTGTTTGTTTTATTTTTGTTAAACAATGGTTTGGATTTTTTTTAGATTTTTTGTTGGGTTTCGTTGGCTTTCAATAATTTTTTCTCAGGTTGACATTTTTAAACACTTCTTCTCTTTTACAGTTACACACAATTTTTTTGTTTATTTTTAAACAATAAACTTGATCAACATTTTCACCATTCTAATAAATTGATTATTTAAGAATTCTTTACTTTTTTTGTAGTTTGTGAATTTGCATATATTTTCTTAAGAATTACAATGAAAAGACCGTCCTTTTTTCTCACACCTTCAACAGAAAAGATTGCATAGACATAAAACGAAACATGAATGTCCCAAAAAAAGGACTTAGTCCTTAATAATATTATGTATATTGTCACTGGCAGAAAAAAGTTACAATTTCGTGTCTTAATCTTCTTTAGTTTTGTTGTTTTCATACATAATTAGCTTTTATTTAGTCTAAATTTTTATGGTTGAAGGTCAATGTTGTTGTAAGCAAATGTTAAGGATATTGACAGGAAGCAGTTGGAGGAAAGGACTTTTGTTTGTCTGGCTTAATGTAATCATGTACCTTTTCTTACTATGGTATCATTAATTTTGGTAGTTTTTTTGATAACAATATAGAGACTTAAATGAAGGACAATTTGAACTATAAAAGGAACTACGATTGAACTATAAAAAAAACTGTAATTAGAGTCTTAAGTGAAGTACAATTTGGATTATAAACGAAACTACGAATGAACTATTAAAAGAAACTTCGATTAGAGTCTTAAATGAAGCACAATTTGAACTATAAAGGCAACGACGATTATAGTCTTGAATGAATCGCAAGTTGAACTATAAATGCAACTATGATTAGCGTCTTAAATGAAGAACAATTAGAACTATAAAGGGAACTACGATTGAACTACAAAAGGGACTACGATTAGAGTCTTAAATGAAGCACATTTTGAGCTATAAACGGAACTGCGATTTGAGTCTTAAATGAAGCACAATTTGAACAATAAAAGGAACTACGATTAGACTCTTAAATAAAGCTCACTTTGAACTATAAAAGGAACTATTATTAGAGTCTTAAATGAAGCACAATTTGAACTACAAAATGAATTACGATTAGAGTCTTAAATGAAGCACAATTGGAACTATAAAAGGAACTACGATTTCGGTAGGTCCTTGCTTCCGTATTCCCTTTAGCGAGGAGTTTGATTTGAGTTATGATGATGAACAATATAACCTTGAAGTTTCGGGTCGAATAATAAATTTAATATAAAGGGTCTTCCATTAGAGAATTTCGAACTTTGACAGTTGATAGGGGCCATATTGTTGAAGCTACACCTGCCGATTTGGCTGTCATTATACCCTTCGCCATGAATAGCAAGATAGCGTTATAGATAGCGAAGTCGATATAGCCATGACCGTCTGTATGTTGAAATCAACTTTCCGTAGCCCCCAAATAACTTACAAACATAATTGATACATCAATACATCGGGAATTCTTCCGGCTATTTAAAATCGCGAAAATCGACCCATAAATGGTAGAGAACAACAACAAACCGGGACAACCTCGTTTTTTGGCCTATTTTTGATCTATATCTGGATTACTAAGTCATTTATATAAACAATATAAACAATGATAGATATTTCAAAGTACATTGCAGCAATGTATATAAGGCTATAGTAATTTGGACCTACAATGGGTCAAAATCGGGAAAAAATCCCCGAATTTTTTGTCATACATTTTTTCTACTAATAATTTGAAATTTTTTGTTATTTAAAAAAAAAAAATTTTTTTGAAAAAAATTTAAAAAATAATTTGGAAAAAAAAAAAAATTTTGAAAAACTATTTTGAAAAAATTTATTTTTTTTTAATTCTAAAAAACAATTAAAAAAAAAAAAAAAAAATATTTTTTTTACCTAAAAATATCTAAAATTTTTATTTTAAAGTATAGTTTGGTGAAGTGTATATAAGAATATAGCTCTCTTACTTGTTTTTATTTATATAGCTTTCAACAACACGTGATAATGTTCTGTTCGGGAACCGTTCCGTGCGCTTCTCTCATTTTACGCGATGAGGCTCTTCAAAAAAATCGTCGAATTTGGTACGAAATCAATTCACATGATATCCAATAACGTCCAATGCATCCCGAAAAAGTCAGGTGTGTATTTTGGGTTGACGGCGTCATCGGTGAATAATTATTTGAGAACGACGTTGGCCAGGCCATCACCGACAACGGCGAGTGCTATATGTCTATGATTACCAACTTCTTTCGGCTTAGATTTGAAGATATGGACACCTTCGCCATGTGATTTCTTCAGGACGTTGCTACGTGCCATACATCTCATGCCACATTGGACATTTTGCACGAGTGATATGAGGGCGTTGTCATGTCACGTGGACGGGAAGTGAACTGTCCACCGAGATCGTGCGATTTGACTCAGTAAGACTTTTTGTAGGTTTTGGGGTTTTTTTAAGTCACAGATCTACGCAAATAAGCCACAAACCACAGGGGCTCTCAAAACCAAATTCGTATTCAACTTGATTTATGCGCCAGTGTCATGGAAATTTGGGCATGTCGAAACCTCACTTTTGAACGAATCCTTGGTGGACATTAGCACAATGTTATATTCAATACATAATAGCGGTGTTTTTTTTTCTTCTCTCCATTATTCCTCTTGGGAACATATGGCTTCCACAAATCATCTCCATCCTACACGATTTGTTGTAATTGTTTTCGCTTCTTCCCATGTAAGATTGCTCTGTCGTAGTTCTTGGAGTATCGTGCGTTTCCATGTACGATGTTGTCATAAGATCCAGTCTATCGTTATTTTGCCTTGTATCAGTATCGTTAATCGGTTGCTGTGCCAGCTAAGTAGATGATTGGTCTGCTGTAGCAGGTCTTAGGATAATGGGGCTGTTATCTGTCGTTGCCTAGAAACAACGCCCATCTGTGTATTTGGTGTAGTGGTGGGGAACCTTATTAATCTTAGTTTCCTACCTTTTTCCCCAGGTATTGGATTTTCAAACGAATAAAAAATGTTGATGACACCTCACTCACAGTTTGTCTTATTTAAATTTAAAGATAGGAAGCGCTTCGTGAAATAGAATTTAAAAAAAAAATACACTGAAAATATTAAAAATACTAAAAAAAAGACGTATGATTAATTTAATTTTTCATAAACAAAATTAATATTAATCATACGTACTGATATGCAATAATGGCGATTTTAAAATATACAGTATAAAATAAAAACTAACGGTCTGATTTCTACGCATTTCGGATATTACATAGAGAATAAGTTAAGCTTTCATAAAAATACTAACGGTGACAACAAGCTTATAAACTGTTAAGACCACAGTTAGACGAAGTTGAACTTATTAGTAATATGGAAATTAAATGGTAACTTTATCAGAACTAATCAATTTTGTAAACCGTGTCAAACCAAACTTGCTATAAATATAAAGAAGGTATTAATTTTTCAGGGAAATACTTAAAAAACTCGCAAGCATCAATACAGGAGCCAGCCTGGTTGCCACAAAGATGAACAGTTAGCTTAAGAAGGTCATAAATCTCTTCTTATAAACAACTGCATTTAAAAGTAGTTTCATAAGGATTTACCAATAAATAAATATCTCAATGTATTTTATTGTAATGAAAGAAATCCTACATTAGGTGCCCCGTTATTCTACACAATAGTGTGTTGGACTATCAATCTGAGGGTTGTGGGTTCGATTCCCGCCAAAGGGAATGTGTATCTGCAGACAAGCCAAAAGTCTTCGCAGTTTGTGTTTGTTTAGTATTAAAAAAGTTATAAAATAGCTTTAAGAAGTAGATTTTAGAGAAGGAATATTCGTAAACAAGAGGTGATCAAGGCTTTTCTGCTTTATACAAGCCATTTATAAATGGAATATGCAGAATTTTAACAGCAAAACTCTCGAAAAAATAGCTTAACAATGTATTAAATATGTATATAGGATATCTGTGAGCATCCAAAATCAGATTTCAACTATATCTGGAAAACATATTTTTATTAAATTTTGAATTGTGAATCTATCTAAGATCTTTATGACATCTAGCTATATTCTATGTAAGTCTTAGAGACACATGTTTATATAAAATTAGTTAATACCAAAAGATTTACATTTAAGTAATTCAAACCTTTTCAATATTACACATTAAATAATTTCAAATTTTCCCTATTGTATTAGTTTTATAGTTACTGTTGTTGTCGTTGTACTAGTAGTTACTTATTTATTTATTTGCATAAAGTATTAAATAAATTGTAGTTGTTTTGTTTTATTGTCAATTTCCTCACCATTTAACTTTTGAAAACAAGCTGCCATTTAAATCCATATAATCCCAACTTAGTTTATAAAATACAAGAAATTGTAATTTGCACATATAAAATACAAACACAAATACTTAACCAAAAATACACACTAACACCAGCATACACAGATACACACACTTACATACATACAAACACTTATAAACGCATACACTTGAATAAATTTAACAAACAAAATTTTCTAAGTTTGAATTTGAATTAGGGTGGCTCCAAAAAAAAAGATGTGAATGTTTCCACTAAGGAAGTGTATGAAATATTGGTATCATGTGAAAGAACAACACTGTTTCAAAACAAGCTAAACTTCCATTTTAGTTCAGAACATAGACACCTTATTTTATTCCCCACAAACCAGGCCAACCTACTGTGTATGAGTAAATATAATTGAGAGTGTAGGTATAAATGTATTAGTATTTGTTAGTGTGTGTGTTTGAGTGCTTGTAAATACATAAGAAAATTCCCTTGAAGCATAAAATATTTATTAGTGTTGTTAACATAAAGTATGTATGTCTGTATTGTTATTTCTCTTAGTGTTAAAGTTTTTGTTTTTTCTTTTTGATTATTTGATGTTGTTGAATTTCACCAAAGCAATAGATGTGTTAAATTTACTTAATCACAAACTTGACATTTACAACAAAAACTGGTAACCAAAAACCTTAACACTTTTAGCAAAATAGTAGACAACAACAACAACAAAATATCGGTGTATAAACTAATAAAATATGGATTCAAATGTATCTATAAATAAACTTATATGCGTAGAGAATAAACATGAAAACACTTAGAAAGACATGGACTTAAATTGCAGTTACACACTCCCATGCTCCAATTGCAATTTCAGATACGAATAACTGTAGATATATGGGAGTGTTTATTTATTCTTAAATACATATGTACAAAATATTTGTAAACATATATATACAATCAAACATTTTATTATGTATTAAGTTTATTTAAACAAATATGAACAGTGTGATATCAAAAGAACTAGAACAGAACTAGAACAGAACTAGAACCTGAACTAGAACCTGAACTAGAACCTGAACTAGAACCTGAACTAGAACCTGAACTAGATCCTGAACTAGAACCTGAACTAGAACCTGAACTAGAACCTGAACTTGAACCTGAACTAGAACCTGAACTAGAACTAGAACCTGAACTAGAACCTGAACTAGAACCTGAACTAGAACCTGAACTAGAACCTGAACTAGAACCTGAACTAGAACCTGAACTAGAACCTGAACTAGAACCTGAACTAGAACCTGAACTAGAACCTGAACTAGAACCTGAACTAGAACCTGAACTAGAACCTGAACTAGAACCTGAACTAGAACCTGAACTAGAACCTGAATTAGAACCTGAAGTAGAACCTGAACAATATCCTGAACCAGAACCTGAATTAGAACCTGAATTAGAACCTGAACTAGAACCTGAACAATATCCTGAACTAGAACCTGAACATGAACTAGAACCTGAACTAGAACTAGAACCTGAACTACAACCTGAACTAGAATCTGAACTAGAACCTGAACTAGAACCTGAACTACAACCTGAACTAGAATCTGAACTAGAACCTAAACTAGAACTTGATCTAGAACCTGAACTAGAACCTGAACTACAACCTGAACTAGAACCTGAACTAGAATCTGAACTAGAACCTGAACTAGAACTTGATCTAGAACCTGAACTAGAACCTGAACTAGAACCTGAACTAGAACCTGAACTAGAACCTGAACTAGAACCTGAACTAGAACCTGAACTAGAACCTGAAGTAGAACCTGAACTAGAACCTGAAGTAGAACCTGAACAATATCCTGAACTAGAACCTGAACTAGAACCTGAATTAGAACCTGAACTAGAACCTGAACAATATCCTGAACTAGAACCTGAACATGAACTAGAACCTGAACTAGAACTAGAACCTGAACTACAACCTGAACTAGAATCTGAACTAGAACCTGAACTAGAACCTAAACTAGAACTTGATCTAGAACCTGAACTAGAACCTGAACTAGAACCTGAACTAGAACCTGAACTAGAACCTGAACTAGAACCTGAACTAGAACCTGAAGTAGAACCTGAACTAGAACCTGAAGTAGAACCTGAACAATATCCTGAACTAGAACCTGAACTAGAACCTGAATTAGAACCTGAACTAGAACCTGAACAATATCCTGAACTAGAACCTGAACATGAACTAGAACCTGAACTAGAACCTGAACTACAACCTGAACTAGAATCTGAACTAGAATCTGAACTAGAACCTAAACTAGAACTTGATCTAGAACCTGAACTAGAACCTGAACTAAAACATGAACTAGAACCTGAACTAGAACCTGAACTAGAACCTGAACTAGAACCTGAACTAGAACCTGAACTGGAACCTGAACTAGAATCTGAACTAGAACCTGAACTGAGCGGGGACTGAACAATTCATTATGACATTGTATCTTAATATATAGGCAAACATTTCTAAAGTTTCTTGTAAATATGTTTAGTAAAGGCTTAATATACATATATGTGTAAATACTCTTAAAACACCCATTAAAATGGTGTGAAAATCTCTATGAGTTTCTTCCTCTTTACTTATATATAAGAAAATTTTAGTGCTTTTGTACGTTGCTCACATAAGTATTGGAGTGTACAAAAATATGTGTGGAATTTTTACTGTACGAATCTAGATGTTTTCCATACAATTCATTGAGAGTTTTCTTATGTTGCTGCTGCTGTATTTAGTTGTTGTGAGTTTTTATTTGTTTGCTTTAATGTTGTTTTTATTATTGCTACTTTTTTGTTGGTGTTTTGTTGTTATATTGAAATCATTTTCATGTTACGACTACAATACTCTCTAATGGATTTTGGCTTATTGTGTGGTAATCAACAAAATGTTATTATAAACCGTAAATATACAGACTCATACAGAAAGAAGTATAAACATTTTGTTTATTTTTTAACAAAACTATAAACATTATATAATGTTTCTTTTTTTTTATAACTTTGCCATACTTTGTGCTTGTTTGCATATGCAGAACACATATTAAGCCATATAAGCAAAAAAAATAAAATTAAATATATTGAAGAAAATTATAATAAAATTACATATGAATGTATTTGATTTCTGGTTGCCAAGAAACTTTTATGTTTTTAAGGAAAATTATGAATTTTTGTAAAATGTTGCACAAGTTGTGAGAAGTAGAAGAT
Source organism: Calliphora vomitoria (assembly GCA_942486065.2). Taxonomy (NCBI): domain Eukaryota; kingdom Metazoa; phylum Arthropoda; class Insecta; order Diptera; family Calliphoridae; genus Calliphora; species Calliphora vomitoria. The sequence continues at coordinate 8,846,818 of OW818030.2, read as the reverse complement.
TACATTTATGCAATGTTATTAATGAAACGTGATTGAGTTTTTGATATTCTGAGTTGAGTTACTCTTAATAAAGTTATAAAAAATATAACAATTATATGTTGGTTGAATGCTAAATGAGGACTATTAAATTTGTTGTTAAGTTTTTTTTTTCAGAACAACGTCAGTTCAAGTTCGGGTTCTAGTTCAGGTTCTAGCTCATGTTCAAGTTCAGGTTCTAGTTCAGGTTCTAGTTCAGGTTCTGGTTCTAGTTCAGGTTCTAGCTCATGTTCAAGTTCAGCTTCTAGTTCAGGTTCAAGTTCTAGTTCAGGTTCTAGTACAGGTTCCAGTTCAGGTTCAGGTTCTAGTTCAGGTTCTAGTTCTGGTTCTAGTTCAGGTTCTAGTTCAGGTTCTAGTTCAGGTTCTAGTACAGGTTCCAGTTCAGGTTCAGGTTCTAGTTCAGGTTCTAGTTCAGGTTCTATTTCAGGTTCTAGTTCAGGTTCTAGTTCTGGCTCCAGTTCAGGTTCTAGTTATAGTTCAGGTTCTAGTTCAGGTTCTAGTTCAGGTTCAGGTTCTAGTTCTAGTTCAGGTTCTAGTGCAGGTTCTAGTTCAGGTTCTTGTTCAGGTTCAAGTTCTGATTCAGGTTTTAGTTCAGGTTCTGGGTCAGGTTCTGGTACAGGTTCTAGTTCAGGTTCTAGTTCAGGTCCTAGTTCAGGTTCTAGTTCAGGTTCTAGTTTAGGGTCTAATTTTATTTCTAGTGTAAAATTCAGGTTCTAGTTCAGTTTCTAGTTGACTTCTAGTTCAATAGTTCTTGTGTCAGTTCTTTTGTTAGTTCTATCGTCATTTATGTTGTCAGTTCTAGTTCAGTTATTTTTCTCTTTAAATCTTTTCCAATTTTAGTTTATTTTATTCACTTGACTTTGTTACTAAGCTGATATATAAGATCTTAGTCCTTTAGTTGTTAACGTCAAATAAAATTTGCAAGAATAGTTTAATTGTTTCTACATTCGTTTCATGTCCTTCTCTGATAGTCCAGGAGAACCATAAAGTGTTTCGAGTATTATTTTCACTTGGTCTACCACAAGTGACGCCATTTAATTTTACAAAAAATTAAAGTGCTGGGACTTTTATTTTTTTTTTAGTTTTATTTTGACATTTTTCTTTTGTGTTCATTTAATTAAAAAAGGTTTAAAATTCACATCTTTTGTGTGCTAAAATTGTTAAAAAAAATAACATACGAATTTTCAAAAGAGGAGACATGTAAACGCATGCAATATTAAATGACTGCAATTTTAAGCCAAACCGTGTTTGCATTGAAAACCATGTGATGCTGGTTATATCTGCTCTGTTTCGTTTTTTATGGTTTTTAGCCATTTCATTGGTACAAAAAGCGAAGAAGAATAAATGCTATAAAAAGAAGGTTGACGTTTTAAAGAGCCTGATGTAAAAAAAGAAACAAGTGAAAACGTTAAATGCAGAAGGGCCAGAGAATTTATAAAAAACTGCGTTTAGCTCCTAAAAGTATGCATTTTTTAAAACGTGTCAATTTAGAGCTTCATATAACCCATTTCTTGTTAGTTCATTCATGTGTTGAAACGTTTACTTTTGCCCTTTTGTTTGTGCGTTGTTTCTAATCATGGTGTGAGTGTGAGTGTTCGTTTTCGCCTGTCTTCGTTATCGTAAACTTAATAAAGATTTTTTCATCTATATTTTTATTTCTTTCATTCTAAAAAAACGGGAAAATTTTAGGTATTTTTTTTTTACAGAATTTTTTATACAAATTTTTGTTGTTTTGCTGACTGCTTCTCTATTTGCTTATGCATAAATGTATGTGTGTTCATATCCAGCTTTCGCTTGGTTTCATTTTGTTCTATTTCGTTTGGGTAATAAAGTTTAAATGCCCAAAACCATAAAATTTTATGTGTAAAAATGTAACAATTTTTAGCAATTCTAAACGCAATTATTTCTGGCTTATAGACAATAAAAAAACGAATTTATTCAATTATATTTTAATACGAATTATTTGAATTTCATAAAAGAAAAGAATTATTTAAATTCACAACATAAAATATAAATTAATTTTAAGTATTTTTTCATAAATTTTTCACGAATCTTTTATTTTCCAAAAGATTAGTCTCTTTGCCTTAAAATCTCTTTTGATTTCTGTTTTCCAATTGTAATTTTCTTTTCTTACAGTCTTAGAAGTCATTTCTTTCTTTATTTGTGAATAAACCACAAGTACACACTTTAAAGTACTACTATTTTCATTCCTTTTTAAAAAAAGTAAATTCTCAAAGTAAACATTATTTTCAATTACAACCATACCCTAAAAATATGCAATTAATCTGAATACTTTAATATAAAAACATAATTTCTTTTCATGCTTTATAACATGCCGTCATAAACTAAAGTTTTTTTTTTTTTTTTTTTTTTTTTTGTATTTGTATTTGTACACTTTTAACTTTTTCCTTTTACATTTTTTAATACTTGCAGATCTGCTCAAAGCACACAACAGCAAACAGGAAACATTTAGAGTTAACATCCTAAAAGTATGCAATTTAATAGAGTTTCCTTGTTGGTTTGCTTTATATTGCAATGTTACAGAGAAATGCTTAAAATTAACGACTAAATCGAAATGGAATTTTTAAAAATAAAACGAAACAGCAAAAACAATAACAACAGAAGTTGGCCACAAAAACTACAAAAAGCTATTTATACAACTTAAACCAAACACTAAAGCAATTGAAATTTACTACAACTAGTATTTTACAACTACAAAAGCCAGCAACCGCCCATATACTGCTGGCTGCAGCTCTTGTTGTGTAGTAACTGCTTTCATTTTGGCCCATGTGTACTTAAAAGCAAAAAAGTCTCGTTAAAAAAATACGGATTTTAAAAATCATTTTAATTCAAAGCAATTTATAGAACGCACAAATCCTTCAACAATATTTTTTATTTCAAATAGAAAAAAAAAAGAAATCAACAAACAACGATAACATTTACAACATTATTAATTGCAATATCCACCAGCTGTAATAACTTTACTACAACAGATATTAAAAGGTAAGTTGTTCAAATACTAGTACTTTTTTGGTATTTAAGAGAGTGCTTTTTTTTTTTGCAAAAGCCAATAAATATATACAATAAATAATAAACATTTTATAAAAACAAGTTTTTTTTTGCTCAAAACATAATATGAACTGCTCTATTATAGCAAAATAAGTACCATAAGCGTATTTCGTATGTATAATAAAATTATTAAAATATATGTGGTCAATTCACAAAGAGTCCTGTCATGTCATAATGTTCTAATATTTCACGACCTGGCGGCACGGCTTAACCGACTCTAAGGCATTCGGCGCAGGTCTCTGCTGGTTGGCTATGATAACACAATGAACATAGCAGACAGAGTAGTATTATTTTAGGACATTTTGAGCTTGAAACATTTTCAAGCTATTATAAAATATTAGAATATTATGAAAATATGACATGATAGGAGACCTTGTAAATTGCCCAATGGTATAATTATCTGTTTATGAGAAGCAATCAGAAATATTGGTTTAAAAAAGGAGACATTTGCATGCAAGAATCCTCAAACCGTTCCAGCAGCATTAGGAGACTGTCCCGAACTAGTGGGTTTATCTAGCATGTCCTAAGGTGGGGTTAAGTTCACCCTTTTGGATTGCTATGAGATTGTCTTATAGCTGATCCAAAGTAGTCAACGCCTGGGATTCACAAACCGGTAACGTAGAGTCAGTAACCTTACTAGCTACCTAACAGCTTACTGGATCAACTACATAACTACACGCAGAGAAAAAATATAGTTGCGCATGTTTACAGTAATCATTTCCATATTTTTAAAAGTATTTTAACAATATTATAGTCACAGTCGCTGTTTACATGATTGTGGTAACCATAATATTTTTAACTTACAATTCTCATGATTGTATCAATCACATATATGGTTACAGTAAACAAGTATATGTTTGTGGTTGAATACCAAATGAGGACTATTATATTTGTTATTAAGTTTTTTTTTTAGAGCAACATCAGTTGAGTTTCAGGTTCTGGTTCTAGTTCAGGTTCTAGTTCTGGTTCTTGTTCAGGTTCAAGTTCTGGTTTTAGTTCTGGTTCAGGTTCAAGTTCAGGTTCTAGTTCAGGTTCTAGTTCAGGTTCTAGTTCAGGTTCTAGTTCAGGTTCTAGTTCAGGTTCTAGTTCAGTTTCTAGTTCAGGTTCTAGTTCAGGTTCTAGTTCAGGTTCTAGTTCAGGTTCTAGTTCAGGTTCTAGTTCAGGTTCTAGTTCTAGTTCAGGTTCTTGTTAAGGTTCAGGTTCTAGTTCAGTTTCTAGTTCAGGTTCTAGGTTAGGTTCTAGTTCAGTTTCTAGTTCTAGTTCAGGTTTTAGTTCAGGTTCTGGGTCAGGTTCTAGTTCACGTTCTAGCTCAGGTTCTAGTTCAGGTTCTTGTTAAGGTTCAGGTTCTAGTTCAGGTTCTAGTTCAGTTTCTAGTTCTAGTTCAGGTTCTAGTTCTAGTTCAGGTTCTAGTTCAGGTTCTAGTTCAGGTTCTAGTTCAGATTCTAGTTCTGGTTCTAGTTCAGGTTCTAGTTCAGGTTCTAGTTCAGGTTCTAGTTCAGGTTCTTCTTAAGGTTCAGGTTCTTCTTAAGGTTCAGGTTCTAGTTCAGTTTCTAGTTCAGGTTCTAGTTCAGGTTCTAGTTCAGTTTCTAGTTCTAGTTCAGGTTCTGGGTCAGGTTCTAGTTCAGGTTCTAGTTCAGGTTCTTGTTAAGGTTCAGGTTCTAGTTCAGGTTCTAGTTCAGTTTCTAGTTCAGTTTCTAGTTCAGGTTCTAGTTCAGGTTCTAGTTCAGTTTCTAGTTCTAGTTCAGGTTCTAGTTCAGGTTCTAGTTCAGTTTCTAGTTCAGGTTCTAGTTCAGGTTCTAGTTCAGGTTCTAGTTCTAGTTCAGGTTTTAGTTCAGGTTCTAGTTCTGGTTCAGGTTCTAGTTCTGGTTCAGGTTCTGGTTCAGTTTCTAGTTCAGGTTCTAGTTCAAGTTCTAGTTCAGGTTCAGGTTCTAGTTCAGGTTCTAGCTCAGGTTCTAGTTCTGCTTCAGATTCTAGTTCAGTTTCTAGTTCAGGTTCTAGTTCAGGTTCTAGTTCAGTTTCTAGTTCAGGTTCTAGTTCAGGTTCTAGTTCAGGTTCTAGTTCTAGTTCAGGTTTTAGTTCAGGTTCTGGGTCAGGTTCTAGTTCACGTTCTAGTTCAGGTTCAGGTTCTAGTTCAGGTTCTAGCTCAGGTTCTAGTTCTGGTTCAGGTTCTAGTTCTGGTTCAGGTTCTGGTTCAGTTTCTAGTTCAGGTTCTAGTTCAAGTTCTAGTTCAGGTTCAGGTTCTAGTTCAGGTTCTAGCTCAGGTTCTAGTTCTGCTTCAGATTCTAGTTCAGTTTCTAGTTCAGGTTCTAGTTCAGGTTCTAGTTCAGTTTCTAGTTCAGGTTCTAGTTCAGGTTCTAGTTCAGGTTCTAGTTCTAGTTCAGGTTTTAGTTCAGGTTCTGGGTCAGGTTCTAGTTCACGTTCTAGTTCAGGTTCAGGTTCAGGTTCTAGTTCAGGTTCTAGCTCAGGTTCTAGTTCTGGTTCAGGTTCTAGTTCTGGTTCAGGTTCTGGTTCAGTTTCTAGTTCAGGTTCTAGTTCAAGTTCTAGTTCAGGTTCAGGTTCTAGTTCAGGTTCTAGCTCAGGTTCTAGTTCTGCTTCAGATTCTAGTTCAGGATCTAGTTCAGCTTCTAGCTCAGGTTCTAGTTCAGTTTCTAGTTCTAGTTCAGGTTCTAGTTCAGTTTCTAGTTCAGGTTCTAGTTCAGGTTCTAGTTCAGGTTCTAGTTCAGGTTCTAGTTCTAGTTCAGGTTTTAGTTCAGGTTCTGGGTCAGGTTCTAGTTCACGTTCTAGTTCAGGTTCAGGTTCTAGTTCAGGTTCTAGCTCAGGTTCTAGTTCTGGTTCTAGTTCTGGTTCTAGTTCTGGTTCAGGTTCTAGTTCAGGTTCTGGTTCAGTTTCTAGTTCAGGTTCTAGTTCAAGTTCTAGTTCAGGTTCAGGTTCTAGTTCAGGTTCTAGCTCAGGTTCTAGTTCTGCTTCAGATTCTAGTTCAGGATCTAGTTCAGGTTCTAGCTCAGGTTCTAGTTCTGCTTCAGATTCTAGTTCAGGTTCTAGCTCAGGTTCTAGTTCAGGTTCTAGCTCAGGTTCTAGTTCAGGTTCTAGTTCAGGTTCTAGTTCAGGTTCTAGTTCTGCTTCAGATTCTAGTTCAGGCTCTAGTTCAGGTTCTAGTTCAGGTTCTAGGTCAGGTTCTAGTTCTAGTTCAGTTTCAGGTTCTAGTTCTAGTTCTAGTTCAGGTTCAGGTTCTAGTTCTGTTTCTAGTTCAGGTTCTAGCTCAGGTTCTAGTTCAGGTTCTAGTTCAGGTTCTAGTTCTGTTTCTAGTTCTGTTTCTAGTTCAGGTTCAGGTTCTAGTTCAAGTTCTAGTTCAGGTTCTAGTTCAGTTTCTAGTTCAGGTTCTAGTTCAGGTTCTAGTTCAGGTTCTAGTTCTAGTTCAGGTTTTAGTTCAGGTTCTGGGTCAGGTTCTAGTTCAGGTTCAGGTTCTGGTTCAGGTTCTAGCTCAGGTTCTAGTTCTGGTTCAGGTTCTAGTTCTGGTTCAGGTTCTAGTTCAGGTTCTGGTTCAGTTTCTAGTTCAGGTTCTAGTTCAAGTTCTAGTTCAGGTTCAGGTTCTAGTTCAGGTTCTAGCTCAGGTTCTAGTTCTGCTTCAGATTCTAGTTCAGGATCTAGTTCAGGTTCTAGCTCAGGTTCTAGTTCTGCTTCAGATTCTAGTTCAGGTTCTAGCTCAGGTTCTAGTTCAGGTTCTAGCTCAGGTTCTAGTTCAGGTTCTAGTTCAGGTTCTAGTTCAGGTTCTAGTTCAGGTTCTAGTTCTGCTTCAGATTCTAGTTCAGGTTCTAGTTCAGGTTCTAGTTCAGGTTCTAGTTCAGGTTCTAGGTCAGGTTCTAGTTCTAGTTCAGTTTCAGGTTCTAGTTCTAGTTCAGGTTCAGGTTCTAGTTCTGTTTCTAGTTCAGGTTCTAGCTCAGGTTCTAGTTCAGGTTCTAGTTCAGGTTCTAGTTCTGTTTCTAGTTCTGTTTCTAGTTCAGGTTCAGGTTCTAGTTCAAGTTCTAGTTCAAGTTCTAGTTCAGGTTCTAGTTCAGGTTCTAGTTCAGGTTCAGGTTCTAGTTCAGGTTCTAGTTCTGTTTCTAGTTCTGTTTCTAGTTCTGTTTCTAGTTCAGGCTCTAGTTCAGGTTCTAGCTCAGGTTCTAGTTCTGGTTCTAGTTCAGGCTCTAGTTCAGGTTCTAGTTCAGGTTTTACATCAGGTTGTAGTTTTATTTCTAGTGCAAAATTCAGGTTCTAGTTCAGTTTCTATTTTACTTCTAGTTCAATAGTTCTTGTGTCAGTTCTTTTGTTAGTTCTATGGTCATTTATATTGTCTGTTTTAGTTCAATTATTTTTGTTTTTGAATCTTTTACAATTTTAGTTTATATTATTCACATGGCTTTTTTACTAAGCTGATATATAAGATCTTAGTCTTTTAGATGTTAACGTCAAAAAAAATTGCAAGAACAGTTTATGTGTTTCTACTCTCCTTTCATGCCATTCTCTGTAGACCAGAACAACCATAAAGTGTTTCGAGTATTATTTTCAAATTTATTTGTTATTTTGGGTAAAATAACTACTTTCTAAAGTGAAATACAAAATATATCTTTAAATTGACTACACCCTAGGTTAGATAGAGACACGTAAGTGACAATTGACTTCAAGGTAGGTTATATGTGATGTCAGTATACTTAAACAAAAATTAAATAAACTTTATGAGAATTATGTCAACACAATTTGTATAAAACCAGTTTTAACGAATTTCTCACAAAAAAGTACAGTACAAAATAAGCGTTTAAAGTGACTACACTCTAGACTACTTAGAGACACTTGACGTCACGCTAGATTACATGGGATGTTTAAAGTAACCAATTGACTTAAGTAGAATCCACCTTAGATTGCTATTTAAAATCGGATTATACATGACTTAGATATAGGCAAACAACCACGACTACCTTGATGTTGTTTATTTTCCTCCATTTTCCTGATATTCTTAAAATTTCCATCTAGAACTTTGAGTTTGGGTTCACATTTAACCTGCATGATGATATCTGGATATGTTGTATCTCCATGATCTTTAATAATAAGGACAACTAGTCTAATTGGTTTCTTTCTTTATTTCTAGTCCCTCGAAGCTTGTAGCTAAAAGCTTTTCCCAAAGTTTGAAGTTTAAATTTTACGACTTTAGAGCTTTTCATGCTTATCAGTAATTCTAGTTATAATTTCATTGCTGGTCACCGTCATCTCTCTATCTTTAAATATATACTATTTACATAATATTTATTCATTCATTCATTATTATTTACATGTAACTGCATAAGTGTTTTGCATGCATCTGTATTAATCCCTGAATGTATGCTTCGTATGTGTTCATTCTTTATTACCTGGCTTTATGCAAACATGTGGATGCATATAATTATTTGTTGTTGCCTGAAAGTATGCTGTGATTAATGAGCATTCACTGCTAGTAATGTTGCAAGTGTGCTGCTGGTTATGTTTCCCAGCAAACTACCTCAATTATGTTGCAGTAAATTTATGGACAACAAAGTTGTCTGTAGCATTTTGCAGCGGTTGTATAATTTTACATCTGTTTGCATAATACTTACTCACTGGCTTTATGCGGAAAATATTAATATGTTTTCCCTATTTTTATATATGAGAAGATCTATTTTTTCAGAGTTATTTTTTTTGTTATTACTGTGGTTGTATAAGCATTTGTCTATTTTTGTGTTTTATTTTTTAATCTTTTGGTTTTTATTTTGTTTAATTTATGTAGTATTTTTTTTTAGTTTTTTGTTTCGTTTTAGTGGGGGAAATATATTACAAAATTATAATCTCTAGCTAGAGGGTATAAATTTCAGGCAAAACTAATATTTATTTAGTAGTTTAATAAATAAATGTATGCTTAAGGTTTAAGAGTTTCAAATTATAATAATTTTAAATACAAGTATGATAGTTTGAAGTGAAATATTTTTAAACAAATATATGTATAACAATAATTATGCTTGAAATTAAAAACTGCATAATTTAGTTAGTAAATATTTATGCAGATGCATTATTGGGGCGTTTTTTTGTTACTCATTATAGTAAAGCAGGAAATATATGAAATGTATAGCATATTTTTGGGGTGCACATTAAGGTGGACCTATTTTGAGCTTTCTGGATTTTCAATGCTCTCAAGGTGTAATGTTGATCTCTGTAGACAAACTTTTCTATAGAAAAGTCTGTAGACAAACTTTTCTATAGAAAAGCCTCTTGAGAAACCGAACTTTTCTATAGAAAGGATCAGTCCATAATTGACCCTATCGTTTAGCTAAATTCTCTGCGAGATGTTAAGTTTTCCCTAATTAATTTGCCACGTAAAAGCATAAGGTAGACATGTTGTATATCAATGGAGAGGTAATTTTGTTTATTTTTCAAAAATGTACATAACTTTTGGCAATTAAAAAGATCATTGAAGTTTTTTAAAAAAATATGGAAAAAAAATATTTTGATTGAGTTTTTGCAAAGATAGACATTTTTCAATTTGAAATTAAATTTTTATTTAATAATATTTTTTAATGAAATTATAAAGTTATATAGATTTGTCTATTGAAAATAAAAAAATAAAAATTTTTAAATTTTTTATCAGGAATCCTGAAATTCCAAAAAAAAGTTTTGAAAAATCCCAAAAATTAGATTGTTTTGTCTTTTGACTATAATATCCATGCCAGCAGCCGGGTTATCAGAATCCTTTACCACATAATTAAGAACATATTTTGCCATCTAAAATGGGTTACTATATTGTGAAATCGACTATGCTATTTGAGAATTTTTTTCCCTAAATTTAAATTTTACAGAAAAAATAAGCGTTTTTTGGATGGACCTGATCCACTCGGTATCAAAAATATTCAAATTATTTTTAATTTCAAATATTTGATGTAAAGTTAGCTTTTCAAAAAGTATAAACTCCTTATATGTCTTCTAAGAATATTTTTAGAAAACTTGAAAAGGAAAAAAGTTCTATACAAAAAACAAAAAAAAACTAGTGATAAATCGAATTTTTTAAATTTGTATACCCTTCACCTTCGTGAGAAGGGTATGTATCAGTTTGCCATTCCATTTGTAATTTCCATAATACAATTTTCCGACCCTATAAAGTATATATATTCTGGATCCTTATAGATAGCGGAGTCGATTAAGCCATGTCCGTCTGTTGAAATCAATTTTCTGAAGATCCCAGATATCTTCGGGATCCAAATCTTCAATAATTCTGTCAGACATGCTTTCTAGAAGTTTCCTATTTAAAATTAGCAAAATCCGTCCATAAATAATGGAAATATGTGCAAAAATCCGAGACAACCTCTGAAAATTTCATCAAAAAAAGACAATTTATTGCATGCTTTGACAAAAAAGCAACTAAACGTATGTTTGGATGTGTGTTGGTTTCATTGTTTTGCGTATTTTGTTTTTGTTTTTATACCCTTCGCCATGAGTGGCAAGGGTATATATAAAGAGAGAGTTGTTTATAATGAGTTCTCATATGAGCAACTCTACCACACATAAACACCTCACATACCCAACAACAACATTCTACAACAACATTCAAAAATCAAACACACGCATGCGTAATTTGTATGTTTCGTTTATTTTCATTTTTTATGTTGTATTTTAGTGCGTTTCGTTTATTTTAATTTTTTATGTTGTTTGTTGTTATTTTTTCAACATACAATTGTGTAAAATAATTGTTGTGTTCATTTGGTTAGTTATCAGTGAGCACTCAACGTGTGAATATGATTATCGGATGTTTTGCAATTGCATCTGATATGATATTATGATTTTTTCTTGTTGTTATTGCTATATGAACAGTTTTGCATGGATAAAGGCAATGTACGTAAATATGTATACTTTGGTGAAGGGTATATAAGATTTGGCACAGCCCAATTTAGCTCTGTTACTTGTTTAAATTCAAATGCATATAACTTTGGAGTTAGTCACGATTTCGAAACAATTCTTTAGTGCAATAAAAAAAGAATGGAGAAATGTTGATCCGCGGAACATAAACGAAGAAATAGTATCGTTAACATACCCGAAGTGTCCTACTTTGGGAACCACTGGCCGCACCCCAGGTTGGCCCATGAAGTCAAAACTTAAACTCGACTGCACTTCCTATTCGTGCATGTTAAATTTCGTTCAAATCGGACTAAGCGTTTAGAAGTTACAGATTTATTTCCCTCTTCTTTTTCTATACCACTAAGCAACTAAGGACTGAGATCGTAAAATTCTTAACACACGTTTTTCATTAAAACTTTTAACACAAGTATTATTTGTTTTTTTTTTATCAAGTTACCTTTGTAAATCATGTCAGTTATTATATTTAATGTCAATTATGTTCATTTGTTGTTAATCTGATTAAAATGAGTAACGAGAACAAAAGTGCGTACTAAAATTATTAAATATTTTGAACAAAATCCAACTTGGTCCTACAAAAAGTTGGCCAAACAATCAAAGGTCTGCCGTCAAAATGTTTCCAATGTTATTAAACAGTACCGGTTGAACTTGTCCGTTGATAGAAAACCTGGTTTAGGTACCATTCCACATGATGTTTCTAAAGCCAAAAAAATAGAAAGCATTTTCAAAAGAGCTCCCAACACATCCGGTAGGAAAGCAGCCCCGATAGCTCAGTGCTCGGACTATTTGGTACGAAAAGTTAAAGCCAATGCGGATTTAAAAGCATACACGGCTCAAACAGTTCCTGACAGGATCTCTGATACAAATTTTGAGGCCAAAGACATAGCACGTAAATTTAATGTTAAGAATTTTTCGATCTCAGTCCTTAGTATGTTTTCAGCTGCTCTAGAGCCCAATCGGTGAAATAGTTACGCATGTGATAGTCTCGTGGCTTTAATTCCTGCACCAGCTAGATCTTATAGGGGTGTAGATTAAGATCTTTGTGCGATCGACGACGAATCGATATATTTGGATCTTCTTGCACACTGTCGTTTACAGCGACGATATACTCTCTAGAACTCACATTCCTTCGACGTGTTGTATGCATCATTTAGAGAGTGTGTGGTATAACATCTATCCATAGTTCGAGGGATGGCTTGCTCAGATGGATGATTATGTGCGCCACTGTATTTTTCACTTTAGGTTATCACGGGTTATTGAAGTCCAAGTAAAATATACTATTATTCCCTCCACCTTTAATGGAAATGGTATATGTAAGTTTGACATTCCGTTTGTAATTTTCAAATTTTTCATTTGCGACCCCATAAATTGTATCTTCTGTCCGTCTGTATGTTGAAATCAACTTACCGAAGCCCCTAAAGAATTTTCATACACAATTGATACATCAATATATCCGCTATATTTCATCTTAGGTTACTATTTTAAAGCGGGAAAATACAACAAATCAATACCAATACCAAATACCACAAATCGCTTAGATATAAGCAAAAAAAGCGAAAAATAATGTTTTCTACAAAAATTATTTTTCACCAAATTTTCAAATTTTTTTTTTTTTTTTATTTCACAAAAAAAATTATTTTTCATATTTACCTTGAAGTATACTTTGTTAAAGGGTAAATAAGATTCGGCCCAGTCAAATATAACACTCTTTCTTATTTCAGATTTCTAGTTAAATTTCAAATTTTTTGGAGAAAATTTCAATCTTTTGTAAAAATCTACGGAATTTTTTACACTCATAATTTGTTCACAGGCTTCTTTATTTTTTTTAGCAATACCGTTTGTTTTGTCATATTTCCTGATTTGATTTTAATGTTTATGTCAAGTGATGTCCTTTTGTTTTAATTTATTTTAAATAGTTTTCAACACAATTAAGACTCATACACATTTCAACTTTAACTACTGACCGGCCGTGTAACTGCTGTAACTGCTATCAGCAGTGAAATACAAAAAGGAAACTTAAGGTTTTACATTTCATACATGAGTTCTAACATTTTAGAGTTTTCCTTGCTGGAATTTCTAAATCATTTTATGTAATTTGAAATAAATTTCTGTGCAATTTTTTGTTGCTACAAATTTTATTTAGTTTGTGTATTAAATGAAACTGTGTCTTTAAAAATGAAGCTAAAAAAAAACATTTTACAGACATTTCACAAATATACATACATATAGTTCTGGCATATAAATGTGGTTTTTCTGCAAGAGTGTGTTTTTAAGTTTAAGTGCAGCAGAGTAATCAGTATTGAGTTTAACCGCAAGCACATGTTTCATTTACGTTTTTACCATAATCTTTTATACAACTCTTTAGCTGAAATACATACAATTCAAATGCATTTGCAGACATGCATACTTTTTCACACGTATGTGTGTGTTTATTAGGGAGGCTTCAATATTTGCCAACAAATTAGCGATTTTAAATGTGGACAAGATTGCAACAACATTTTCAATTTAAAGTAAACAGCATGTACTTTTACTAGATCTTCTGCTAAAATCAGCAACAATTTAAATTTTTGTTTCATTTGTGGGATCCTCCTAATTAATATGCTTTCCTAAGTAGGAGCACAAAGTACATTTTACAGTAATTATCATTTAGTTGTGGTTTTTTGTTTAAGCTGCAGCACGAAAAAAAAGAGAAAAAACCGCAAGGAAAAGATTTTATTTATTTCGTAAATAGTATTTCGCAAAACATTGTGATTAATGAGCAATGTGAACGCAGCAAACTATGGCTGATAAATACAAATTTTAAAAATGCCACTTTAGTTCATGTAATTTTTTTAAAGAAAAGTAACAATTTTATTAAACCTGATTCATATCAGAAGAAATATCATATCAAAAGTTCTAGTTCAGTTCAAATTCAATATAGTATAAAACTAATTAATCTTGCAGTAATTATTATTTCTGACCCAATTGTTCGGTATTGGAAATACTTCTGTATTTAAAAAAAACTATGTATATTATGGTAATGAATAGAGAGATTTATTCATTAAATATTGATTGAGAAATGTATGTTTAAGAATCCTTTGAATTAACGCAATTTTCATTTAAATGTATGACCAGCATTACCATTGTAAATGCAGACACCAGCACAGAGTAGGGTTATAATAGCCGAAAGTGATTCAAAGGAATTGATTCATTGGATAGGAACAACTATATAATTACATTTCTGATACCTTTTTTAAAGACTAAACCGTTGTTATAAAATTTAAATCATTTAAATGTTTAAATCAATTAAACATAATATTAAATTAACATAATTTAATTCCTTTAAAACTCTGTTTGATGCAGCCCCAGCTCATGAGGACAATAATATCAAAAACAACAACAAGTATTGCTGATATTAGCCAGTGTACACATGATGACGTTGATAATAATGATGAGTTTTTCAGTTGTTGCTTTTGTTGTTGTTGCTGTCGTTGTAATAAAATGAATGTTCGAACGTTTATACAACAATGTAAATGTGTGGCGTACAATTACAAACACACACGCACGTTTACACATAGATAGTAACAAACAGACATACGTATAGTCAATTTACAATTGTTGTCATGTTCAGGCCAGCAAATTATAGCCAGGCTCTCTAGCAGGCTTTCTGTCATTCACTTATTCCGTCATTTAGGCAGTCAGGCATTCACTGAAATACTCTTTACAACAGTTTGAATGAATTACTTATTACACATGCATTATGTAAACACATACACGAGAACACAGATCAACACATGCATAAATACACACATTCACGCAGTGACACACGTGCACTCTCATGCAATTTCATAAATACTAACACACGCTGTGTTGTAAATGTAATATTAAAATTTTTTAGTTACATACAGATGTGTGAGTATGAAGGATGGACGATATGGAATGAGAGGAAAAGCAGAGGTGGACTAGAACTGGACTAGAACTGAACTAGAACAGAACTAGAACTGAACTAGAACTGAACTAGAACTGAACTAGAACTGAACTAGAACTGAACTAGAACTGAACTAGAACTGAACTAGAACTGAACTAGAACTGAACTAGAACTGAACTAGAACTGAACTAGAACTGAACTAGAACTGAACTAGAACTGAACTAGAACTGAACTAGAACTGAACTAGAACTGAACTAGAACTGAACTAGAACTGAACTAGAACTGAACTAGAACTGAACTAGAACTGAACTAGAACTGAACTAGAACTGAACTAGAACTGAACTAGAACTGTACTAGAACTGAACTAGAACTAGAACTGAACTAGAACTGAACTAGAACTGAACTAGAACTGAACTAAAACTGAACTAGAACTGAACTAGAACCTGAACTAGAACCTGAACAAGAACCTGAACAAGAACCTGAACTAGAACATGAACTAGAACCTGAACTAGAACCTGAACTAGAACCTGAACTAGAACTTGAACTAGAACATGAACTAGAACATGAACATGAACTAGAACATGAACTAGAACCTGAACTAGAACATGAACATGAACTAGAACCTGAACTAGAACCTGAGCTAGGACCTGAACTAGAACCTGAACTAGAACCTGAACTAGAACTAGAACCTGAACTAAAACCTGAACTAGAACTAGAACCTGAACTAGAACCTGAACTAGAACATGAACTAGAACCTGAACTAGAACCTGAACTAGAACCTGAACTAGAACATGAACCAGAACTGAACTAAAACCTGAACTAGAACCTGAACTAGAACCTGAACTAGAACCTGAACTAGAACCTGAACTAGAACATGAACTAGAACATGAACATGAACTAGAACCTGAACTAGAACCTGAACTAGAACTAGAACTAGAACCTGAACTAGAACCTGAACTAGAACTAAAACCTGAACTAGAACCTGAACATAAACTAGAACATGAACTAGAACATGAACTAGAACCTGAACTAGAACCTGAACTAGAACCTGAACTAGAACCTGAACTAGAACTGAACTAGAACTGAACTAGAACTGAACTAGAACTGAACTAGAACCTGAACTAGAACCTGAACCTGAACTAGAACTGAACTAGAACTGAACTAGGCCTAAACTAGAACTGAACTAGAACTGAACTAGAACTGAACTAGAACTGAACTAGAACTGAACTAGAACTGAACTAGAACTGAACTAGAACTGAACTAGAACTGAACTAGAACTGAACTAGAACTGAACTAGAACTGAACTAGAACTGAACTAGAACTGAACTAGAACTGAACTAGAACTGAACTAGAACTGAACTAGAACTGAACTAGAACTGAACTAGAACTGAACTAGAACTGAACTAGAACTAGAACTGAACTAGAACTGAACTAGAACTGAACTAGAACTGAACTAGAACTGAACTAGAACTGAACTAGAACTAGAACTGAACTAGAACTGAACTAGAACTGAACTAGAACTGAACTAGAACTGAACTAGAACTGAACTAGAACTGAACTAGAACTGAACTAGAACTGAACTAGAACTGAACTAGAACTGAACTAGAACTGAACTAGAACTGAACTAGAACTGAACTAGAACTGAACTAGAACTGAACTAGAACTGAACTAGAACTGAACTAAAACTGAACATGAACCAGAACTGAACTAAAACCTGAACTAGAACCTGAACTAGAACCTGAACTAGAACCTGAACTAGAACCTGAACTAGAACCTGAACTAGAACATGCACTAGAACATGAACTAGAACATGAACATGAACTAGAACCTGAACTAGAACCTGAACTAGAACTAGAACTAGAACCTGAACTAGAACCTGAACTAGAACTAAAACCTGAACTAGAACCTGAACATGAACTAGAACATGAACTAGAACATGAACTAGAACCTGAACTAGAACCTGAACTAGAACCTGAACTAGAACCTGAACTAGAACCTGAACTAGAACCTGAACTAGAACCTGAACTAGAACCTGAACTAGAACCTGAACGAGAACCTGAACTAGAACCTGAACTAGAACCTGAACTAGAACTGAACTAGAACTGAACTAGAACTGAACTAGAACTGAACTAGATCCTGAACTAGAACTGAACTAGACCTAAACTAGAACTGAACTAGAACTGAACTAGAACTGAACTAGAACCTGAACTAGAACTTGAACTAGAACCTGAACTAGATCCTGAACTAGAACCTAAACTAGAACCTGAACTAGAACCTGAACTAGAACCTGAACTAGAACCTGAACTAGAACCTGAACTAAAACCTGAACTAGAACCTGAACTAGAACCTGAACTAGAACCTGAACTAGAACGTGAACTAGAACCTGAACTAGAACCTGAACTAGAACCTGAACTAGAACGTGAACTAGAACCTGAACTAGAACCTGAACTAGAACCTGAACTAGAACTGAACTAGAACTGAACTAGAACTGAACTAGAACTGAACTAGAACTGAACTAGACCTAAACTAGAACTGAACTAGAACTGAACTAGAACTGAACTAGAACCTGAAGTAGAACCTTAACTAGATCCTGAACTAGAACTAAAACCTGAACTAGAACCTGAACATGAACTAGAACATGAACTAGAACTAGAACCTGAACTAGAACCTGAACTAGAACCTGAACTAGAACCTGAACTAGAACCTGAACTAGAACCTGAACTAGAACCTGAACTAGAACCTGAACTAGAACCTGAACTAGAACCTGAACTAGAACCTGAACTAGAACCTGAACTAGAACCTGAACTAGAACCTGAACTAGAACCTGAACTAGAACCTGAACTAGAACCTGAACTAGAACCTGAACTAGAACTGAACTAGAACTGAACTAGAACTGAACTAGAACTGAACTAGAACTGAACTAGAACCTGAACTAGAACCTGAACTAGAACCTGAACTAGATCCTGAACTAGAACCTGAACTAGAACCTAAACTAGAACCTGAAGTAGAACCTGAACTAGAACCTGAACTAGAACCTGAACTAGAACCTGAACTAGAACCTAAACTAGAACCTGAACTAGAACCTAAACTAGAACGTGAACTAGAACCTGAACTAGAACCTGAACTAGAACCTGAACTAGAACCTGAACTAGTACTAGAACCTGAAGTAGAACTTGAACTAGAACCTGAACTAGAACCTGAAGTAGAACCTGAACTAGAACTTGAACTAGAACCTGAACTAGAACTAGAACCTGAACTAGAACTAGAACCTGAACTAGAACCTGAATTAGAACCTGAACTAGAACTTGAACTAGAACCTGAACTAGAACTAGAACCTGAACTAGAACCTGAATTAGAACCTGAACTAGAACCTGAACTAGAACCTGAACTAGACCCTGAACTAGAACCTGAACTAGAACCTGAACTAGAACCTGAACTAGAACCTGAACTAGAACCTGAACTAGAACCTGAACTAGAACCTGAACTAGAACCTGAACTAGAACCTGAACTAGAACCTGAACTAGAACCTGAACTAGAACCTGAACTAGAACGTGAACTAGAACCTGAACTAGAACCTGAACTAGAACCTGAACTAGAACCTGAACTAGAACCTGAACTAGGACCTGAACTAGAACTAGAACCTGAACTAGAACCTGAACTTGAACCTGAACTAGTCCCTGAACTAGAACCTGAACTAGAACCTGAACTAGAACCCGAACTAGAACCTGAACTAGAACCTGAACTAGAACCTGAACTAGAACCTGAACTAGAACCTGAACTAGAACCTGAACTAGAACCTGAACTAGAACCTGAACTAGAACCTGAACTAGAACTGAACTAGAACTGAACTAGAACTGAACTAGAACTGAACTAGAACTGAACTAGAACTGAACTAGAACTGAACTAGAACTGAACTAGAACTGAACTAGAACCTGAACTAGAACCTGAACTAGAACCTGAACTAGAACTGAACTAGAACTGAACTAGAACTGAACTAGACCTAAACTAGAACTGAACTAGAACTGAACTAGAACTGAACTAGAACTGAACTAGAACTGAACTAGAACTGAACTAGAACTGAACTAGAACTGAACTAGAACTGAACTAGAACTGAACTAGAACTGAACTAGAACTGAACTAGAACTGAACTAGAACTGAACTAGAACTGAACTAGAACTGAACTAGAACTGAACTAGAACTGAACTAGAACTGAACTGAACTAGAACTGAACTAGAACTGAACTAGAACTGAACTAGAACTGAACTGAACTAGAACTGAACTAGAACTGAACTAGAACTGAACTAGAACTGAACTAGAACTAGAACTGAACTAGAACTGAACTAGAACTGAACTAGAACTGAACTAGAACTGAACTAGAACTGAACTAGAACTGAACTAGAACTGAACTAGAACTGAACTAGAACTGAACTAGAACTGAACTAGAACTGAACTGAACTAGAACTGAACTAGAACTGAACTAGAACTGAACTAGAACTGAACTAGAACTGAACTAGAACTGAACTAGAACTAAACTAGAACTAAACTAGAACTGAACTAGAACTGAACTAGAATTGAACTAGAACTGAACTAGAACTAAACTAGAACTAAACTAGAACTGAACTAGAACTGAACTAAAACTGCACTAAAACTAACACTAGAATAATATTTTGAACATCCCTCGTTTATATACTTAAGTTCCTGCATATGTTTGCATGCATGTTATGTTTTATTTGTGGTCATTGGTTGCAAATAATTATATTTGGTTTGGCTCTGGTCATACATGTCCCTTTGCAAGTATGACTCCATGTATGTATGTACGTATTTTTATGCAAATAACTATTGTTATAATTTATTTTATATTTGAAGTTGAGTTTTAAATGAATGATGTTTTTAATTTCTTGTTTTTTTCTTTCCCTTTTTTATTCACACTCACTTGTATGCAAAGTACTCACTCTTCTACTCTTTTATAATGAGAGGGTGTCTATGTACTGTTATGTTGTTTGTTTCCTGCATACTCTACTACCTTTTGTTATTGTTGATGTTGTAAAACCCGTTTATGTTATTCTTCATTAAATAATGGCTTTATGTGGTTGTTGTTTTTTTTTTTTTCTCTTTTTTGTTTGTTGTATTCCCTTATTATTTGTTTTTTTTTTCGCTCAACTATTTATTTACATGAACTGTTATTGTATTGAGTTGGTTTTATAATGATTGATCATTAAAACATCAATACTTAGCACATTAAGGGGACTAGAGAGTCAAGGCTGGAAGTTTTATGTATTATTTTATTATTTTTTTTTTAAGTATGAGTTTTATAGTTTGTATTAAGCAGGGCATTTAGTATTGTTGAAATTATGCTTAAATAGTTGTCATTTTTGCTATTTACATATTTTTGTAATATCAAATTAATTGGGTATTGCAGAGGTAATATTTCAAAATAATATTTTTTTTAAATATTTAATCATTGTGTTTAGTGGTTTTTGTGCAGAAAAAAAAACATCAATGTGAGTTATTTTTATGAACTAAAATATTTTTGTAACTGAATTAGCGGTTTTTTGGGGCGAAAACAAGGAATTTTAATAGACTGCAACGATTATTTAAAAAAAAATAACAAAATAAAATAATGTAGGGGGGTAAAATGTCATGGACATAAAATATGTATTTTACAAAAGCATAAGATAGAAAATTATATTAAACTCTATAACAAAAGTAAAGTTATCGGTAACTTTTCTATAGAAACGTAAAGTTATCGATAACTTTTCTATAGAAACGTAAAGTTATCGATAACTTTTCTGTAGAAAAGTAAAGTTATCGATAACTTTTCTATAGAAAAGTAAAGTTATCGATAACTTTTCTATAGAAAAGTAAAGTTATCGATAACTTTTCTATAGAAAAGTAAAGTTATCGATAACTTTTCTATGGAAAAGTAAAGTTATCGATAACTTTTCTATAGAAAAGCAAAGTTATCGATAACTTTTCTATAGAAAAGTAAAGTTATCGATAACTTTTCTATAGAAAAGTAAAGTTATCGATAACTTTTCTATAGAAATGTAAAGTTATCGATAACTTTTCTGTAGAAATGTAAAGTTATCGATAACTTTTCTGTAGAAAAGTAAAGTTATCGATAACTTTTCTATAGAAAAGTAAAGTTATCGATAACTTTTCTATAGAAAAGTAAAGTTATCGATAACTTTTCTATAGAAAAGTAAAGTTATCGATAACTTTTTTATAGAAAAGTAAAGTTATCGATAACTTTTCTATAGAAAAGTAAAGTTATCGATAACTTTTCTATAGAAAAGTTAAGTTATCGATAACTTTTCTATAGAAAAGTTAAGTTATCGATAACTTTTCTATAGAAAAGTTAAGTTATCGATAACTTTTCTATAGAAAAGTATAGTTATCGATAACTTTTCTATAGAAAAGTCAAGGTATCAATAGCTTTTCTATAGAATAGTCAAGTTAGCGATATTTTTTCTTTTCCTATTTCTATTTTTCTTCATTGGTTCTACGATTTTTGTATACGTATGATTAATTGTAATTGCAAAGTTAATTAAATATTACTCATACGTTTCTAAGTTAAGAAAAACTTTTTTTATCAAGGAAATCTTCATATTTTAAACAAATTCTTTTAAATTTTTGATAAAAAAATAATTATGTATACAAAGAAGTATTTACAATATTTTCTCCCCCAAAAAAGAGTAACACAAAACTTACCAAATTATTTCTACTATTATTTGTAAGACTTCTAATTAAAAACGAACACAAACAAACACAGTTTCTTTTTGATGAAAAATTTCCATTTATTCAGGCAGACACGCCAGACATATTTCCTAAAGGCCATACAAATGAACAACTAAAACAAAAAATATTTCTATCAAAAAAAGAAAAAAAAAATCCTTTTTAATTACATTCATATAATTAAATATTTTGGGGAAAAAGGCAAAAGAAAACTTAAATGGAAAATAAAGATTTTTGTGGTTTCTTATATTTGTTGTTGTAAACAAAATTAATAAAAATAAAATTATAAATTCAAACAACTTTTGTTTTGTTGAAAATATACAGACAAACTTACTGATTTTCTAAATAGAAATTTTGCATGTAAATGCCAAACACACATATTTAAATATTAGAAATTCATTATATAAACTGTAAGTTTTATATATTTTTCTATTTAAACTCCTTTTTGGGTCTTTATTTATTTTCATTATTTTTTTTGCCATTTGATTTCCTATAAAATATGCTTAATATATTTTGTGGTTTTTATTTGTTCAAACAAATAATAATGTTCTGTTTTCTTTTTTTTTTTTTTTTTTGTTCAATAAAAATAACATTTATTTCTTTTTTTGTCTTTTATTAAAAACAACAAGTAATGCTGGATATTTTATGCAATTATAAAAAGAAAAATAGTTTTGATACACAAAGAGTAGAAAGAAAAACCGATAAAAGTTTTGTAATAGTATTAGGAAATTGTTTTATTTTTCTTTTGGTAAATTGATAAAAATGCATAAAAGGAAATTTTAAATAGAATTCTTAATAAGGTTCGATAGGAAGTAGTTTTTCTTACATATAAACATAAATACTCTATTATATATAAAGCTTTTTAATTGAAAAAAAATGTCATATAATTTAAAATCTTTTATTTTTTATCTCTTTTCAGGTAAATTTTTTTAATTAAAACCTAAGGTTTTTAACTAAAGGTAAATTTGTTTTAGGTGTCACTAAAATATAACATACAAATATCTTTTGAATTAACCCAAAAGTCAGCCTAACATTTAATGTAATTTTTGTCAATGTCTTTTTTGTATTTAAAGCATTTCAACTCGTGTTTCCGCAGTTTTGCATTGAACTAATAATTTTGTTTCAAATTGAATAATATTATTCATGGCTATAATTTTGATGTTTATTTGCATTTAAACATTTTTTTTATTAAGCGACTATTTTGCTTGCATAATATATCGCATACAAACGTGCTAATGGACAAACAGGATGTTAGCAACGAAAATGGGACAAGAATTCATATGACATATGATTTATGTTAAGACAACTAACCCATTGGTAACAAAACATGTTTTTGGTAGAAAATGTAACAAACTTTAGAATTCTGAAGAAAATCTATCGATAACTTAACGTTTCTATAGAAAAGTTATCGATAACTTAACTTTTCTATAGAAAAGTTATCGATAACTTTACTTTTCTATAGGAAAGTTATCGATAACTTTACTTTTCTATAGAAAAGTTATCGATAACTTTACTTTTCTATAGAAAAGTTATCGATAACTTTACTTTTCTATAGAAAAGTTATCGATAACTTTTGTTTTCTATAGAAAAGTTATCGATAACTTTACTTTTCTATAGAAAATTTATCGATAACTTTTGTTTTCTATAGAAAAATTATCGATAACTTTTGTATCTATAGAAAAGTTATTGATAACTTTACTTTTCCATAGAAAAGTTATCGATAACTTTACTTTTCTATAGAAAAGTTATCGATAACTTTACTTTTCTATAGAAAAGTTATCGATAACTTTACTTTTCTATAGAAAAGTTATCGATAACTTTACTTTTCTATAGAAAAGTTATCGATAACTTTACTTTTCTATAGAAAAGTTATCGATAACTTTACTTTTCTATAGAAAAGTTATCGATAACTTTACTTTTCTCTAAAAAAGTTATCGATAACTTTACTTTTCTAAAGAAGAGTTATCGATAACTTTACTTTTCTATAGAAAAGTTATCGATATCTTTACTTTTCTATAGAAAAATTATCGATAACTTTACTTTTCTATAGAGAAGTTATCGATAACTTTACTTTTCTATAGAAAAGTTATCGATAACTTTACTTTTCTATTGAAAAGTTTTCAATAACTTTACTTTTCTATAGAAAAGTTATTAATAACTTAACTTTTTGACAAACAAGTTGCCGATAATAATATTTCTATACAGAAATGTTTTAGAATTAAGTTGTAGTCTCCCTGTTTATTGAAAAAAAAAATACTTCAAGGATTCATAAACATTTTAATACACGAATGAATAAAAATGGCTTTTGGTTGTGGTGATATTGGTATACATAAGTACACAAAAGGGTGGCCCTTAGTTTGCACTTTTAAGATTTTCGAATAATAAAACAATACTCAGTTTAACTTGGACATCTTTAACCAATATTCGTCCGATGTCAGGTATACTATAAATAATGTAAAATTATGTGCTTATGATTCAATTAAATTCCTAAACAATTTTTAGAATTTATAGCGAAAATACCAAAATTAACCCTTTCCGTGTTTTAAATGGTCCTAGAAATTTTAAATTACAAAATCATAGATAAGCAAACCAAGCAATTTCGCACAAATAGTCAGTCCAAAATATTATTAAACTCTAAGGAAATAAATAGGAATTTAAAATTTCAACAAAAAAAAAATTTAAAGAATAACAAAATTATTTGATTAAAGTTAAGCGATTAATCGGATAAAAATGGCATTAAACTATAGTGGAATGTGAAGTGAGCTAAAAATTAATTTTTTTTTAATTTCCTAAAATTTTAAAATTATTCGAATAATTTCATTAGTACGAATAAACTGAAAATGAAATATTCGAATACTCTTCGATCTTGGTAACCTTTTTTTTAATGTTACAAATCTTAAATTCAAAGGGATTAATAAATATTCGAAAAATGTTAAAGGATTTATCGGGTCAAATGTAATGAATTTACTTGAAATTGTCATTTATTCAAATTAAAACTGCAGCTAATAAAGAATTTTTCGAATTAAAAATGTATGACAAGATTTCTCAGGAATATTTATTTCAAAATATTGTTAAATCTTCATTTAAAAATTCAAATTTTAACAAAAATATTCAACGAATAAAAAATTATTCGAATAATATTGAGCGATTAATCGGATAAAAATGGCATTAAAATGTAGTAGAATGTAAAGTAGGCTAAAACTATATATTTTTTGTAATTTCCCGAAAATTTTCAAAATTATTCGAATAATTTCCCTAGTTCGTGACAATTTTAAAATTAAAATTTTAACAAAAATGTTCAACGAATAAAAAATTATTCGATTGATATTAATCGGTTAAAAATATCTTTAAACTCTACTGGTATATATTTATTAAAGAAATTTATGACCAAAAACTAAATTTCATCGAATTCCTCCAGTTTAAAATAAGACCCCATGCTAACCAAATTTAGCATTTATTAGAATCTAATGGTGTTTTCTTTTCTGGCATAAATGATGCCTTTATTCTGCCTTTTACCCTTCGTTGTGTTCTTTTCTGAAAAAATGTAGTTTGGTAAGGGTATAACGTGATTTTTTCCCAAATAATGTTACCCTTAAACCCGTGTTGCACTTTTTTTTGCTAAAAAGTGAGAAATAGGGGCCACCCTTCATTTCATAGATAGAGATAGTTGTTATATTGTAGTAGTTTTACCAGTGTAGTATTAGCATTTGTATGTGGTTGACAGTATTGTAATACATTAAGTAGAAATGGTTGTATGCATGTGTGTGTTTACATGAGCGTGTATGTGTGTCTATGTGGTATCCTGTCTAAAAGCACCATTGCTATACAAGTAGCAGTAGTAGTGGTTTTTAGTTTATTTTTTCCATTTACAATTAGTATTGTCATATATGTATGAAGTTGTTTGTAAATTAATTTGTATGGATTTTTAAAAAATTATTTTATCTGTACAAGTTTTTGTTGTCTTGTTGATTTTGCTTTGGTTTATTTTATTGTTTTGTTATTGTTGTTGTTAGTTTTTTTTTTTTCTTTCCTGAAGTATATTATTGTTATTATTATTTGTTGCAACTTGATACTCTTTCCCATTACCCTTTTACATTGTTTTTATTGTAGTAAATAGTTTAAGCGTTATGTTTATTTTAACTTTGTTTATTTTTTTTTTTTTGCTGCTTGCTGATAATGAATTTTAATATGTGAATTGGTTTTTGGTTGCCAACCACCAACTCTCTCGGCCATTGGAGTTGTTGTGGTTGTTATTGCAAAATGTGTGGTTTTAATTATTAAAATAGAATTTGTGTGTATTAAATGAGAGAAATGAAAAAGAAATACTAAATATGTATGTGAACAGGGTGAAATGTAATAAAGTGTACCTAGTTTAATAGAAATCAAAAATATGAAATTTTGTTGTCAAAATAACGTTTCTATAGAAATCTAAAGTTATCAATAACTTTTCTATATAAAATTAAAGTTTTCGATAACTTTTCTATAGAAAAGTAAAGTTATCGATAACTTTTCTATAGAAAAGTAAAGTTATCTATTACTTTTCTATAGAAAAGTAAATATGTGTGTAAACAGGGTGAAATGTAATAAAGTGTACCTAATTTAAGCGATATCAAAAATATGAAATTTTGTTGTCAAAATAACGTTTCTATAGAAATCTAAAGTTATCAATAACTTTTCTATATGAAAGTAAAGTTATCGATAACTTTTCTATGGAAAAGTAAAGTTATCGATAACTTTTCTATAGAAAAGTAAAGTTATCGATAACTTTTCTATAGAAAAGTAAAGTTATCGATAACTTTTCTATAGAAAAGTAAAGTTATCGATAACTTTACTATAGAAAAGTAAAGTTATCGATAACTTTTCTATAGAAAAGTAAAGTTATCGATAACTTTTCTATAGAAAAGTAAAGTTATCGATAACTTTTCTATAAAAAAATAAAGTTATCGATAACTTTTCTACAGAAGAGTAAAGAGTACATAATTGTTATAATTTTTTTTTTTTAGATATTTAAATTTATTTCATATTAATATTAATTCAAGAACTTTCGATTTAATCAAAAATTCCATTATCTTTTATTACAAACTTTTTGTATTCTCTCAAATATTATTTAGTTTTCATTAACCAAATTTTGTCTTATCATGTTCTTGAACACACTGCAACATTAAACCAAATCTTCAATTGTTATAATAAATCTTAAAATTTATTATAAAATTCTCCGAGAAACCTTATTTATTATTTATAACAAAAATCTCTGCTTAATATAGTAACTGTTATGCATAAAGATACATATATATTTTAATTATTGCCTAAAAGTATGCTGTACACTAAAATAACGGCCTTAATTCTGTGCTCGTACACATTACAAAACGAAATTACAGTTTCTGGGAAAATGTTCATTAACAAAGTGATTACATTTTGGAGATTAATTTAATTGTTGTTCTTGGAATCTATTAACAAGTAAAATTTGTTTTTTATATGGTGACTTTTAAGAAATGTCCAAAAGCATTGGCTAAAATTGTCAGTTTAGAAGGTAATTGAACTAATTAACAGACATTTATAGTATATTTGTAATCGATTCCATTTCGAATTATTTTATAGTTGTAGTCCTAAAAGTAGGCTACAGTTTTTGTGGGATAGCTTCAAGTAAAATATAAATTTATAACTTCTTATCTATTTTAAAGAATTTGAGGAGTTAAGCTTTCTTATAAATGTTTGACCCAATTTCAAGTCATATTGTACCAAATCAAACCTATACATTGAGAAGTGTGTAAAAATTTCGTCCTTGCCAAAACTATCTTACGTAAACTGAAAATCATTAACAAGTTTGGCAGCCAACACAGTTCACTTAGCATTGAAATTTGCTGAAAATAATTTAAAATTCAAATTGGCCAAACGTGTTTAAAACAGAATTTTAAAAGAGTTTTCTTGTTTGTCCTTTTAATGACTCAAAATTCAATTTCAAAATACTACGCACAATTATCCTGTAATAAACACAATTCGCAGAGAAGATTAAACACAGTACATTTAGATTCTTTGCCAATTACCACGAATTATAATGAATGAAGCTGTTTTATGGATTTTTGAAATGACTATTACTGTATTTTGCTTGCGTTGTTGTGTCATTTAAAAGGTTTTAATGATAGAAGTTAAATGAAGTAAATAAGCGGAATGGGAAACACTTAATAAAAAAAAATCAACAAAAACGAACATTTTTCGATAGAAAAGTAAAAAAGCTCTTGATAAAAA
Organism: Calliphora vomitoria; assembly: GCA_942486065.2. Classification (NCBI taxonomy): domain Eukaryota; kingdom Metazoa; phylum Arthropoda; class Insecta; order Diptera; family Calliphoridae; genus Calliphora; species Calliphora vomitoria. The sequence continues at coordinate 8,818,938 of OW818030.2, read as the reverse complement.
TATCCAGAGAAAGTTAAATTTATCGAAAAGTTTTCAATATAAAAGTTTACTTTTCCATGGAAAAGTGAACATATCGATAAATTTTCTAAAGAAAGCAAAAGTTATCGATAACTTTTCTATTGAAAACTAGAAATAAAAAGTTATCGATAACTTTTCTATAGAAAAGTGAAGTAATCGATAACTTTTCTATAGAAAAAGAAAGTTATCGATAACTTTTCTTAAGAAAAGTAAAGTTATTGATAACTTTTCTATAGAAAAGTAAAGTTATCGATAACTTTGCTGTAGAAAACAAAAGTTATCGATAACTTTTTTATAGAAAAGTAAAGTTATCGATAACTTTTCTATAGAAAAGTAAAGTTATCGATAACTTTTCTATAGAAAAGTAAAGTTATCGATAACTTTTCTATAGAAAAGTAAAGTTATCGATAACTTTTCTATAGAAAAGTAAAGTTATCGATAACTTTTCTATAGAAAAGTAAAGTTATCGATAACTTTTCTATAGAAAGGTAAAGTTATCGATAACTTTTCTATAGAAAAGTAAAGTTATCGATAACTTTTCTATAGAAAAGTAAAGTTATCGATAACTTTTCTATAGAAAAGTAAAGTTATCGATAACTTTTCTATAGAAAAGTAAAGTTATCGATAACTTTTCTATAGAAAAGTAAAGTTATCGATAACTTTTCTATAGAAAGGTAAAGTTATCGATAACTTTTCTATAGAAAAGTAAAGTTATCGATAACTTTTCTATAGAAAAGTAAAGTTATCGATAACTTTTCTATAGAAAAGTAAAGTTATCGATAACTTTTCTAAAGAAAAGTAAAGTTATCGATAACTTTTCTAAAGAAAAGTAAAGTTATCGATAACTTTTCTAAAGAAAAGTAAAGTTATCGATAACTTTTCTATAAAAAACAAAAGTTATCGATAAATTTTCTATAGAAAAGTAAAGTTGGCGGTTCTATAAAATTTAATTTACCCTATACATGTTGAATGTGTGTTTTTTATACACTGTCTTATCCTATGGTTTTTGTCTGTTTTGAGTTTTTCCTTCATCTCGTTTAAAGTTTGTATGTGTGATTTACATTTTTTAGCAGGTATCAAATCAACAAAGATTTTCAGCTTTTTCGTTTATTTGTTGCTACAACTAATTCTCGGTTTTTAGTTGTTAAACTCATTTTTGTAAATGTGTATGTGTGTGCGGAACAGTTGAGGTTATGCGGTTTTGCCAGCTTCTTTTTATTTTTTGTTTATTTCGGGCGTAATTACGAAATAATTGCTGCAAAGTCTGTAAATCTAAAGGATTTAATGGGTATTAAGCAGTTTTTTGCCAACCATGCTCACAAAGAAGAATGCTGTTGGTTTTTTACCAAAATTAGAATTTTGAAAAATAAAGCAAACTGTGGTAGTGCTCACGGAAATTTAATCGAAACTGATTTACACAAAAGAAGTAATTAGAGAAAATTACAATAAAATATTTATGATGATGTGGTTGTAACATTTGGAAAGATTAAAAAGTAATTTCATATTGTTTAGAAATCAAAAAGAATAAACAATGAAAAGCAGGCTTTACATTATTAACAACCGACAGCATAAAAATAGGCTATCAGTTTTTATATTTAGTTTAAATTTGTTTCTTAAATAAGAGCAAAGCATATGTTTATAATTTAATCTTAAAAATCTTAAACCTGTTTTTAAAAATTACAATTGTAATTGTTTCATGCCTTCAAATTGCATATAAGCTTAAACAATAATTACGAAACTAAACAAATGAACTCTCTGGAAACACATTTATAACAAAACGAACGAATAAAAGAAGAACAACTATAAAGTCAGGTTGTTAAACTATGTTTTTCATATAAATTATACTTAACCAAAAGAAACACCAGAAACCTTTAACAAAATAAAACTGTTCATATAATTGTATTAAAACAAAAAACGACAAAAAGACCTAAAAACATAAAGAAAAATGTTAGTATTTTTTTCGGGATTTTTTATTTTAATTGTGTTGCATTTCATAAACAATACAACTCGCCCAAAAAACTGTATTTAACAATGAGAGAAAAAAGTGTAGAATAAATAATAACTGTTGGAAATGTTGAGGTTTTTTTTTTTTTTTTTTGTAAAAAAAATGTTGTTAAAATTTGTAGCAATTAAGTTGTTGTTTTAATTTTCTTTAACGCAACATTGTAAGAAAAACAAAATTTTTTTTAGCTAAACCATAATTAAGTTCCTTTTTTTGAGAGGGGACCACCAAAAAACAAAATATGTTATATTTACGCTTTACTAATTACTAAAATTTTAATGGCATACAATTTTTTGTGTTGCATACATTTAAGCAAACATGCCGTGACTGCTGGATTTTTTTTTTGAGGACAAATTTTTTTTTAGGTAAATTTGGATTATGGCAACGAAAAGGGGTTACGTAGGTATAGGTATAAACGTAGATGTAGGAAAAAACCATACAAATTTTAAAAAAAATTTAACTCTTAATTTTTATGCAAAAAATAGACAGTATATAAACGTTATCGCTAACTTTACTTTTCTATAGAAATCGATAACTTTACTTTTCTATAGAAAAGTTATCGATAACTTTACTTTAATTTTCTAAAGAAAAGTTATCGATAACTTTACTTTACTTTTCTATAGAAAAGTTATCAATAACTTTACTTTACTTTTCTAAAGAAAAGTTATCAATAGCTTTACTTTTCCAAAGAAAAGTTATCGATAACTTTCGTTTTCTATAGAAAAGTTATCGATAAATTTACTTTTCTATAGAAAAGTTACCGAAAACTTTAGTTTTCTATAGAAAAGTTATCGATAACTTTTGTTTTCCAAAGAAAAGTTATCGATAACTTTTGTTTTCTATAAAAAAGTAATCGATAAATTTACTTTTCTATAGAAAAGTTATCGATAACTTTACTTTTCTAAAGAAAAGTTATCGATAACTTTGATATTCTATAGAAAAATTATCGATAACTTTACTTTTCTATAGAAAAGTCATCGATAACTTTTCTATAGAAAAGTTATCGATAACTTTACTTTTCTATAGAAAAGTTATCGATAACTTTACTTTTCTATAGAAAAGTTATCGATAACTTTACTTTTCTATAGAAAAGTTATCGATAACTTTACTTTTCTATAGAAAAGTAATCGATAACTTTACTTTTCTATAGAAAAGTTATCGATAACTTTACTTTTCTATAGAAAAGTAATCGATTACTTTACTTTTCTATAGAAAAGTTATCGATAACTTAACTTTTCTATAGAAAAGTTATCGATAACTTAACTTTTCTCTAGAAAAGTTACCGATAACTTAACTTTTCTCTAGAAAAGTTACGGATAACTTTTGTTTTCTATAAGAAAGTTACCGATAACTTTTGTTTTCTATAGAAAAGTTATCGATAACTTTACTTTTCTGTAGAAAAGTTATCGATAACTTTTGTTTTCTATAAAAAAGTTATCGATAACTTTTGTTTTCTACAGAAAAGTTATCGATAACTTTTGTTTTCTGTAGAAAAGTTATCGATAACTTTTGTTTTCTATAGAAACTTTACTTTTGTATAGAAAAGTTATCAATAACTTTGCTTTTCTATAGAAAAGTTATCGATAACTTTTGTTTTCTATAAAAAAGTTTTCGATAACTTTACTTTTCTATAGAAAAGTTATCGATAACTTTTGTTTTCTATAGAAAAATTATCGATAACTTTACATTTCTGTAGAAAAGTTATCGAATATATGTTTTTGATCTTTAGCTGATTTGAATTTTTGGGTCTTCTAGAAATATTTGCTCTAGTAGTTCTAAAATATTCTTGCCTAAAGTAGCGACATTCCATAAATTTCCTTTATTTTTTTATTATTTTTAGAACTTTATTTTTATTTCTTTACATGTATTAGCCTAACACGATTACTTTACGTTTATTACATATTATTAAAAGCTATAAACAAAAATGTCGTGCATACTTGCAGGCTTAAAAGAAATAAATTTTAAATAACCACATGTAAGTGTATTTATCTGGAAATTTTAACAAAAGAAAAATCTTTAATTACTATAATAAAAATAAACTTTGAAAAATGTCATAAAGGTGAAACTTTAAAATGTTACACTAGCTAGTAATCTCACAGTGTTGTAGTTTCTTAAATTAAAAGCTATACAAGTAATAATTTATAATAGTTAATTGTTTTAGGCATTACATAAGGCATGTTGGCTATATTTTCTAATATTTTTAAGTGTTTTGAAGGTAAATATAATAATTATTGGATTATAACACAAGTCTATTTTTAAATTTGACAAATACATAGCCTATCCTAAGGCTGTAAATAAATATGTTAATATATTTTCTTAATTTATATAAACTTTAATGTTATTAACGTAATTTTATTTTTAATATTAAACTTCAAATAAATTTGTTGCCATGTAAAACTCATTTTCTATAGACAGAGTTTAATGTTATCCATGCTTTTATTGTATTATGTGCATAAAACACCTCTATAGAAATCACATATCTATCAGCTTATATGAAAAGCAAAAATTGATTATAATGTGAAACACATAAATTACAAGTCGTTTTATTATAAACTCATCAACGACGTTATAATAATAAATTGAGTTCGATTACATGTGAGTTAGAGTACATAAATACAATATACAAGACATCCTACATACATTATTCTGTGAAATATAATATGATATAAAAAGTCATTAACAGCGTCATCCTTGTAGCTTTTACCGTTTTGTTATATAATGATGGCTGCTTTTGATAATAGAGTCAACAAGAAAGAAATAATGAGAAAAAACTGATTACAGGTTTAATATGAATGAAAGCTAACAAAAAAATCAAAGATAAAACAATCATAGAAATAATTAAAGGTTTTTGTGTTAGGAAATTTCTAATAAATAAGTAAGATAATGAAAGGAATTTGTTAATGGAAACATATGAGTTATAAAATAATGTTTTAATTGAAGCCTTAAAGTAGGCAATAGATTTATAGAATAGAGAACAGATTGAGTTCCCTGTAGTATAAATGGGCCTGCGTTTGAAGCTAAAATTGGAGTATAAAAACACCTACGATTGAAATTAAAAATATAGAATAAAAAGACCAATGATTGAAGCAAAAATTGGAATATAAAAATACCTACGATTGAAGCTAAATCTGGAGTATAAACAGACCTACGATTGAAGATAAAAATATAGTATAAAAGGACCTTTTGAAGTTAAATTTGAAAGTTTAAAAAGTCTGCTCTTCCCCTTTGGAGCAAACCTCTAGGTATATAAAGATAACTAAAGTATTCTTAACTAAATGGGAATTATATTGATTCTCTTAATTGCCTGACTTTAGAATGTGTCTCAGATTTAGTAAAATCGAATTCCGTAAAATTATTGCTACAAAGATCACTTTAAAGTTTAAACTTATATTTTACCATTCAACTTATATTCTAAAGTTAGCTTTGACAAATTTTACAATTTGAGCAAAAATTCCCCTGAAATTCTCTTTTCCAAATCATAAATTCCATGTAATAGAAATCCCCACACATATTGACCCCCCCAAAAAACAATATTCACTATACATACCAACATATTTCTGGTGAAATTTATAATAAATATTTGCTATTACTAATGGTGGTTGGTGTTGTTGTTCTTTTGTGGTTTTACTCATTGCTGACACACACACACACACTTTGGGGATTATAAAATTGTTGAATGAAAAAAGAAAAATAATGCATCGCCTACCTTAAGGCTTTAATTAATTGAATTTTTTAATGAACGCTTTTAGGCTTAATAAAATATTTTAGCCATTAGTTTTACACTTAGTTAAAAGGGGTTTATTGTTGGGAAATTATATATTTGCAAATGGAATTTATATTAAAATTTGGCAATTGCAGTTAAATGAGGAAATTTCAAATGCAAATAGAGATTTTTTGTGGCAATTATATAAAAATATAATAACTAAAATTAAGAGGATTCTAAAATATTAAATATATTTGAATATAAAACAAACTATTTTTTTAAACAAAATTTTGGCATAAATTATTAAAATTTCTCAAAATAATTTAGATTTGTTCTACTTTTTTTAGAAATAACTTAAATTTTTCTTAAGTAGTACCTTTACAATTCGTTTTAACTGTTTTACAAAAAAATATCTTAATTGTTTTTTTTTTTTTTCTCAATCTCAGCATGATGTCATTTCTAATATGTCATGTATAATTTATTAATTTTTAATTATTTTCTATAGTACGTAAGCAAAAAATGAGTGGGCATATTTGCCATATATTAAAAATGTAATTACAAACAAGAATTATGCAAATGTATAATTAAATTTATGTTGTCATTTTAATTATAATGAAAATTTAACTTTTTAATAAATGAATTATATTAGTTGCTTTAAATAGAGTAATTAGCATAGACATAAAACTTTAATTGCAAAATAAGGTAAATATTTTATATAAAATTAAGCTATGGTTTGTCTTGGCACGTTTAAGAAACATTCACCATGACAATCGATTTTGTGAGCACATCAGGTGTCTTTCCACTTGGTTTTAACATTGGAGTTTCGGCCATCCCTGTTTCGCATTCCTACCGCTTATTGAAAAGTAGTAAAAATACTACTTTGTGAAAAGTATTAAAAATACTACTTTTTGAAAAGTAATAAAAATAATACATTTTAAAAAGTAGTAAATATACTACATTTTAAAAAGTAGTAAAAATACCACTTTGTGAAAAGTAGTAAAAATAATACTTTGTGAAAAGTAGTAAAAATACTACTTTTTGAAAAGTAGTAAAAATACTACTTTTTGAAAGTAGTAAAAATACAAATTTTTAAAAAGTAGTGAAAAAACTACTGTTTGAAAAATAGTAAAAATACTACTTTTTGAAAAGTAGGAAAAATAAAAATTTTTAAAAAGTAGTGAAAATACTACTGTTTGAAAAATAGTAAAAATACTACTTTTTGAAAAGTAGGAAAAATACTATTTTTTGAAAAGTAGTGAATATACTACTTTTTGAAAAGTAGTAAAAATACTGCTTTTTGAAAAGTAGTAAAAATACTACTTTTTGGAAAGAAGTAAAAATAATACTTTTGAAAACTAGTAAAATGTAGTAAAAAAGTAGTAAGAATTGAAAATACTACTTTTATAAAAATTAATTTTTTGAAAAATTATAAAAATACACTTAAAAAGTACACAAACTATGTTTTTTAAAAAGAATTATAAAAATGCTACTTTTTCAATAATTGTGCAAATAAAAATACTGCGTTTTTAAAAATTAACAAAAAATTTAATTTTTTAAAAAGTAAAACAAAAAAATTTTACATTTTTAAAAAGTACATTAAAAATACTACTTTTTTAAAAAGTAATAAAAATACTACCTTTCTAAAAAGTATTAAAAATACTACTTTTCTAAAAAGTATTAAAAATAGTACTTTTTTCAAAAAGTATTAAAAATACTACTTTTTCAAAAATTTACTTTTTCAGTATAACTTCATTATAAATTATCATATTTTACTACTTTTTTAAAAAGGGGCCAAAATAATACTTTTTTTAAATAGTACAAATGCTACTGTTTTAAAAAGTATTAAAATACTACTTTTTATAATAAGTATGTGTCTATGACTTAAAAATGCTGGGTTTACAATAAGTAGATGGCGAATCGTTTGAACGCGGTTTTTGTTTTTAATAACTTTTATGTAATTTTGAAGGGTGCAGATCTGTCATTTATTCTCACAGATTATAGTGGAACCAACAAAGTTTTTTTTTTTTTGCTTCGAAAGTGTCTAATTTGTGTCTACAAAGCGTCGTATGCGGGAAGTTTTGCTTTATTTCTTCAATTTGGAAAATAGTACCGTTGAAGCACACCGATTGCTCACCAATCCTTATGGAGAATGTGTTTCATCGGTTTCAACGTGCGAGAGATGGTTTGTTTGGTTCAGAAGTAGTGATTTTGACTCAGAAGACAAAGATCGCCCAGGCCCGCAAAAAAAGTTTGAAGACCAAGCATTTGAGGCATTACTCCATGAAGATTGTTGCAAAACTCAACAAGAGCTTGTTAAATCATTGGGAGCTACTCAAGCAGCAATTTCAAAACGTTTGCAAGCAGCAGGGTTTATTCAAAAGCAAGGAAATTAGGTACCATATTAATTGAAACTGAGAGACTTTGAGAGACAATATAAAAGAAAATCATTTTTGTACCGAATCATTACTTGCGATGAAAAATGGATCCTTTACGATAACCCTAAGCTTAAGAGATCTTCACGTAAGATCTCGTACAACCAGCCGAATCGACACCAAAGCCAAATATCTATGGCGCTAAGGCAATGCTCTTTATTTGGTGGGACCAAAAGTGTCTTATCTATTATGGGCTGCTGAAATCTGGCCAGACCATCACAGAAACTTGTACCGAACGCAACTGCTTCCAGGCATGAAGACGTAATATTCCATTGTGTCAACGCTAGGCCACATATTGCAATACCTAAAAGTATTTAGAAAGAAGTGATTGTTAAGTTTTGCCTCACCTGCTCTATAATCCACACCGTCCGACTACTACAATATTTGATTCGATTGATGCAGAACGCTCTCTCTGGGATACTCTGCACTTCAGAACAGATTATCCGAAATTGGCTTGATTCGTTCTTGGGCTCAAAAGATTAATAGGTTTTTTTTGGCTCTGAATCTAAATGTTGCCAGAAAAATTAGAAAAGATCATAGCTAACAATGATCAATACTTTGAATAAATTTATATTGTACAAATGTTTCAATTTAATAGCTAAAAATTCTATAAAATCTCGCATTATTAGGTCATAGTACATAAAAAGTATTAAAAATACTACTTTTTTAAAAAGTTGAAAAAACCGTAAAAATTTTCTTTTTTAATAACTTAGTGGTAAAATAATAATATTTTACTACTTTTTTAAAAAGGAGCAAAAGAATATTTTTTTTAATTAGTAAAATTACTACTGTTTTAAAAAGTAGTAAAAATAATTCTTTATATATAATAGTATTTTACTAATTTTTCTAAAAAGGAGCCAAAATAATATTATTTTTAAAATAGTAAAAATAAAAATTACTACTTTTTAAATGAGTATTAAAAATTTCACTTTTTGAAAAAGTAGTAAATATACATTCAAAAATAATCAAAGTTTTTTTAAAAAATTGTAAAAACTTACTTTTTGTATAAAAAATACTACTTTATAAATAATATATTCTATTTAACTAATTTTTCCAATAGGAGCCCAAATGATATTTTTTTACCAAATGTAAAAATTATACATTTTAAAAACTTAAAAATACTACCTTTTTAAAAATTAGTAAAAATTTACTTCCTTTAATAAAAGCAGCCTTTTAAAAAAGTTGCCAAAGTAATAGTTTTCAACAAGCAATAAAAATGCTACTTTTTTAAAAAGTAGTAAAAATACTACTTTTATTAAAAGTAATCAAAATATAAATTTTTTCATTTATAGTAAAGATAGTACATTTTATAAAATTGTAAAATACTACTTTTTTAAGCGTAGTAAAAATACTACTGTTTTATATAGTATTAAAAATATTATCTTTGTTAAAAGAGTAATAAAAATACTACTTTTTTAAAAGGTAGTAACAATACTTTCTTAAAAGTAATAAAACTACTACTTTTTTTAAATAGTAATCAAAATACAAATTTTTTAAATAGTATTAAATATACTACTTTTTTAAAAAATGGTAAAAATACTACTTAAATACTTAGAAATTGCTACTGTTTTAAATAGTATTAAAATTTTTTTTTTTTTTTTAATTGGTAAAAATACTCCTTTTTACGCCATTTCAACCAACCACTATAAATTAGTTTGACTTGATTTTTTTTTCAATTTGGAGTTGCAGTTTGCATTATTGTATTTATTTTCTTGCTATTTCTTTACTTTTGTTAATTACAACCTTATGCAGGGGGTCCACCTTTTGATCTGAAAACACCGACATTGTCTCTTGTCATGTTCACAACATCTGCTGTCAAATGGTAACTTTAGAATGAGTTTTTGTTTTTTGTATTTTTTCTGTTAAATTTTATATTCATATAAATATATTTATATGGAATATATGTATGTATAAGTATATGAATACATTTATTGCGGTTTTTATTTAATTACATATAACAATAACTTATTATGAATTTGAATTATTTCCATCTCATGGTAAATGTACGAGTATTATTATTGTTAATATATAGCTAGCAAACATACATTGATTGTACACACATTTAGTTTTAATGATATGCACATTTTTTGTGCGATTTTTTTTTTTTTTTTTGTTTTTTTGTTTTTTTAATTATTAATACAAAAGATGGAAATGTTGACAACGTAGTTTTTTTTTATTTAATGTTAATTAACAATTGAAAACCGCAAAATAGGGATTTTATTTTATATATATTTTTTTTTAATTTAAAATTATATAAATATTTATATTAAAAATTTAAATTTAACACAGTTAAGATAACAATTTGATTGTCACATAAATTAACCTGTACAAGTTTTCAAGGAAAATATGTAAAATTTTAAATTTGCTGCTTAGGTTTAGTAAAAAATGGAGTATTATAAGCTTAGTTGCACCTTGCTAACTTTAAAGTTTTGTTTTTTTGAAGATACACAGAACCCACATGTGATGGCAGAGAAACGCAGCTCGGAATGACATAAAATATAATCTAAAGTTTTTTATAATTTTTTCCATATTTTAAAGAATTTGAGGAAAATATAGATTCATAATGTGCTTAAGTGAAGATGAATAGCAAATTTTATATTATACAGTAATAAATTTCTTAATTGTATAGCTAGCTTAGAGTCTTGTTTATAATACGTGTAAATTTCTTTCAATTATCTTTAGTAGTTTCTAAGTTATTTAAGTTTTTATGTAAGAACCACTGAATTAATATTAATCATACGCTTAGGAGCACAAATTTATCAGTTTTTTTTTAATTTGGCCAAAACTACACAAATTCAAAAAGATTTTTTAAATAAATTTAATAGAAAACATTCCCATTTATAGCATTATATATCAGCACAAGCAAATACCAGTAAAATACTTAAGAACATACTAAAACTATGCTAGATTTTAGGAAAAAAAAAAATAAAAAAAAATTCTGATTTTAAAAACTTAACATTTTAGATTAATATTTTAGGTTAAATAACGATCACGCAACTGGGAATGACATAAAATATAATCTAAAGTTTCTTATAATTTTTTCCATATTTTAAAGAATTTGAGGAAAATATAGATTCATAATGTGCTTAAGTGAAGATGAATAGCAAATTTTATATTATACAGTAATAAATTTCTTAATTGTATAGCTAGCTTAGAGTCTTGTTTATAATATGTGTAAATTTCTTGCAATTATCTTTAGTAGCTTCTAAGTTATTTAAGTTTTTGTGTAAGAACCACTGAATTAATATTAATCATACGCTTAGGAGCACAAATTTATTAGTTTTTTTTAATTTTGCCAAAACTACATAAATTCAAAAAGATTTTTTAAATAAATTTAATAGAAAACATTCACATTTATAGCATTATATATCAGCACAAGCAAATACCAGTAAAATACTTAAGAACATACTAAAACTATGCTAGATTTTAGGAATAAAAAAACATAAAAAAAATTCTGATTTTAAAAACTTAATATTTTAGATTCTTAAATCTTTTGAGTAGTTCAAAATGTGGTCTAATACAAATATTTAAAATTTTGTTGTTGAATATCCAAAATATACTTGAATTGCTGCTTAAAAGCTCGAAGTTTCTTAATATTTTGTTTAACTACGAAGCCTTTATTTTCCCTAGATCATATATGATTGTTATTTAACCTTTTTTATCCTCGACATTTTTAACATATGCCCAGAGAGTTATATAAGAAATTAGCTTATTTTGCACAAACAAATAAGCAAGTCCTTGAACTTCTCCCTCGGGTACATAAGAAGGAAAGTCATTTTCATCAAATTTGAGGCCAGTTACAGTATAATTGAAATTCTGAAATTTAAGTAAAAAGAACCATAAAATATTGCAAAGATCAAAGAAACTAAAAAAGTTTTAAAAATATAAAAATCTTAAATATGCCACCAAAACATTTAATTTCTAAATAAATTTAAAAAAAAATCTATTGCTTGAATGTTTCTTGTTTAAATGGCTAAATATGTATGCATCTTAGCAAATTTAAATTTTCATATATTTGAAGATTTTTACCTTCATCAGAGGACACTTGAATTCCTTCACATTCATATACTTATTCAAAGTCTGGGTAAAAATACGAAAAAATGTCTGACGATGAACGATTTTCAAAAACTCACAACCATTTGTGCGTACATTTAATAAAGTCCAACGTCTCAAATTTTTGGGATAACAATTTATAATAATACGAATGTCGAAAGCATTTATCGGTTCATTGAATATGAAATAAGCATCAATCATATCTGTATGATTGAATGAGGAACGTAGAGAGCAACTGAATTCTTTAAATGCAACTGATGAATTGTGAGAACATTGCATGCGGCTGAAACCAAAATAATAGTTGCGCTGAAAAACGGTTTATATAGCTTTTAAATTTCAATTAAGAATAATAAATTTTAATACCTTTTGTTGTGTCTCCACTTCAATATGCTGCATTAATATAATTTCCAATATAAATATAATTTTCCAGTTAGACATATTTATAAGCAGGCTTGTTTAATGAGTGAAAATGTTTTGATATATTTTTTAGAGTTTGGTTTTATTATAATTTCCATTGATATAGGAAATTTTCGGTCATTTACATTTAAAACAATCAATCACTGAAATTATAAATACATTAAACAATAAATATGTTTAATTGTTTGTTTTATTATTATGTATTACATTTTTCAAATCAGATAATATTTAATTATCTCTTGTTTGTACATGAAAAATATTTATCACAACATTAACGCGCAAGAGTCCCTAAAGGCATGCATTACAAAACACCAAATATCGCAATAAGTAATTATATTTTTCTTTAAATTTAACGGTGGCGGATTTGTTACCATTTCCCTAGAAGATCGAAATGAATTCTCACTTGTAGTTTTCATTCTGTCAGCTGTTTTAGTACGTGAAATTTTGTGTGTGATTTTTTATTTTTTTATTTTATTCAAGTTTTACTAACTTTTAGTCGCGCGATCTATTCGAAATAACTATATATTTTTTTTAAATGTAAGATATTCTTCTTTCAGTCTATGAATTTGTAAATGTTAAACAATTAACAAAAAGTGTGTTGAGAACACAAAAGCTAAGGGGTGCCTCAGGGCACTGTTGCGGCTAAATTTATTGTTATATTATTTGTTATATAAAAAAAATGATAGTAATGGCAGATAGAGATTAAATTCTCCACCTTGACAAATGATCAGTTGGTACTCCACAAGAAAATCCACAGCCAGGAAGTTCAAAAGTTGGCGAAAAAGCAAAACATCCAATTAATAACGTCCGTTATGACAATATTGATCACTTTCTAATCTGGTTAGGTAAAAGAGATGATGCAAACTATGCAAAAATTCGGAAACACAGTAACGGCATTCACAATCTTGTGCATTTATATTGCAAATTTATGCAATGTTGTCTTTCTGTATATATTGTTAGTGTAAAGTAAAAATGCAATGCATATACAATGATGCAAGGCCATTTGAACAAGATTGTGAACTCCGCTATTTTCTTACTTTTTCATTAGTTTTTCAATAAAATCGTATCATAATTAATGTTTACATCTTATTGTTTATTACACCTAAGCTGTCAACAATGCCCTGAGGCACTCTTCACTCTTTTGCACCTGGTTCCTAAACTTAATTTGCAAATTATTGGGTCATAATTATCCCAAACAAAAATATTCGACAATTTTTTAAGCTTTTAAAAGTTTGCGCGTTAAATGACATTTGTTATCAAGACATAGATGCCCAAGCTGAAGCACTGACAATTTTATCATAACATGCAGCTATCTATCTTATATATAAGAGTAAAAGAGTAACATTACTGAGTGACTGACTGATTCAGCATCGCCCAGCCTAAATACCAAAAGGTAGATATGTAGATCTAGTAAGAAGAAATTCGAAGGTTTGGGGGTAAAAACGGATCCTGGTCAACAATTTTTTCTTTTTTTCCTTTTTGTACCCTTTACCATGAGCGGCAAGGGTATATAAGTTTGTTATTCCATTTTTAATTTCTACATTTTTGGAACGTTATAGATAGCGGAGTCGATATAGCTACGTCCGTCTGTCGGTTGAAATCAACTTTCCGTAGCCCCAAATAACTTACAAACATGATTAATATATTTATATATCGGGAATCCTTCCAATTCGGTTGCTATTTGAAATCGAGAAAATCGGCCAACAAATGGCTGAGATATAAGGAAAAAATCGGGACAACCTCGATTTTTGGCCTATTTTTGATCTATATCTGGATTATTATAGACAATATGGATATCTTATAAAAGATATTTCAAAGTCCAACGATGTGTATAAAGCTGTAGTAATTTCGACCTACAATTGGTCAAAGTCGGGAAAAAAATGTTTAACCCGAATTTTTTTTTAACAAAAAAATTTTTTTTTCATAATTTTTTTTTCTACTAATAAATTAAAAAAAAATTTGGGAAAAAATTAAAAAAAAAAATCGAAAAAAAGTTTTTAAAAATTTAAAAAAAAAAAAAAAAAATTAGTTTTGCTTACCTAAAAATATTAAAATTTTGTATGTTAAAATATAATTTTGTGAAGAGTATATAAGATTCGGTACAGCCGAATATAGCTCTCTTACTTGTTTGTATTAAAACTTTTCGGTTTTGGAGGGAAATTTCCTTTTTCACCCCACTGAACCGCGCGTGTATTCGGTAACCTTTTATCTTTAGAAATAATAAAGATACATTTAATATTTAAAGTACATCTTCATCGATTTAAAAAATTATCGGACAGCTGTTTGGTACTTATTTCAAATTTGAACCATTTAGTGGAGAAATCGCGAACAAAATGTATTTTTGTAGCATATGTACCTGTTAAACCAATAAATTGTCGATCGCACTTTTTACTACTAATAAAAATAATTTTTACTTTTTGTACTTTTTTCCTGAAATATGTTTTTCTATAAATGGTCATACATATGAATATTTTATTGTGAGCTCACACTACCATACTGAAATTTATTTAAATAAAATTTCCATCATCTCAATGAGGAACAAAAAGTACCAAAAAGGTGTAGAAACGGGAGAATATATTTTATTCAAAATTATTAAGTCAACAGGCTGTTATTTGAAACTCAAGTGCAAAGGTATACATTTTGCCAATTCCGGGCAAACAGTTTGGTACTTTTTTAAAACATATTTCTGCTTGAGCTTATGAACACAGATTTGAATTGTTTAAGAGTTGTCTTTGTCACAAAAAATTTCTCCACAATTGAGTATTTTGCAATATCCAACTTGAAAGATATTCAAAAGGGAAAAGATAAATTGGTGCTTTTTCTTCTAAAGGTACTTTTTAAATATTTTAAATTATTTGGCTAATAGACAAAAAAGTTGGCTGATATTCTACCAAAATGGGAGAACTAATGGTACTTTTTCGTTGTTCTAATAGTACCTTTTGAATGTTCTAAAATAATGGACCCAGAATCATGGAAATTGGACACATATGATCCCAACTACGTTAGAATCTACAATAAATAGATTAAGTGGTACTTTTTCTAATGGTACTTTTCAATTTTTCCATTACAATGAACCAATAAACATGAAATTTGAGACCTGTTATCCTGAAATTATGATAAGGGGAACTTAAAATATTTTTACTTTGTTCTAATGGCAAATTTCTGATTTTCTATATATTTGAACCTATATGATTAGTTATAGTGAAAGAATGTCTAATGAATCTAAAGTATTGTTCCTTTCTTTTAAAAACAAAAAATTTTAAAATTATTAAAAATTTCCCAGGCCATTAACGAGTCTCAGAACTAGAACAAGAAATATAGAAACAAAATTAACATATTTTGAGAAAAATTAAAATAAAAGCATATTTTTACTTAAAATATATTAATCTTTACTTGTATATGCGTTTTTGTCTTCGTAGGATACCGATAACCTATTCGCAGGGATGATTAAAAAATTTATTTTTTTTAACTGCAGTTTCAAAACTCCATTTTTAAATTTTTAAAAATTTTGTTAAACAAATTTCGGAATTTTTTTTATCATCACATTGAACTTTATTGAGAATATAGTAGGGAATAAATATATGAAGAAAGTATGACAATACCTCCTAAAGTTTTTCCGTACCTGCGATTTAAATTTTGCGATTTTCGAGAAAATTTAAAATTTGTATAAATAATCCATTACACTAGAGACAACATTTAAAACTTATGCCTATATTTTAAAAGTCTACATTCAATTATTAATATCATTTATATCCATCTCTTTATTTTCAGGTAAATATTCTAACAACTTTCTTCACCTTAATCAACTACCTAAGAAACACAGTAAAAGCTAAACATTGGTACATGTGCCTAAGGTAATGTTGATTTATTTGTTTACAATTTTTAAAATAACTATTATAACTATTTACAGAAAATTAAATAATTTAAAATGTGTATAGAATAACAAAATCTATATGACATATATATTTGATTCACCGCTCAAAGTTTACCTAGCGCTCAGTTGAGACCAGTTGGTCATATCTAAAAAACTTAATTTGTTTAATGTGATTTTGTTATTAATTTTATAAATTTCATCCAACTCTCTTCTACAGAGATTTTTATTTAAAGCAACATTTTCACCAATAAAATAAGGATAACAAGTAAGAAAGTATAGTCGGTCAAGCCTACTCTACACTGAGTATTTGAGCAACTAGTTTTTCTTTTAAAATTCAATAATTTTATTCATTTTCTCCCGTATATGGGATCTGTGGTGTGATTTCTTTGGATATGAATATTAATTTTGTTAAATTTTATTTGGATTCAAAAATTTTTATGAGATTTATGCTCGTTAAAGTGATTGTCGGAAGGGGGTCTTATATGAGAGCTATGATCAATTATGGATCGATCGTCATCAAATTAGGTCGTGGGAATATCTTCTACATGACACTTATTTATGTTGTTCGGAAGTGTGGTTATATGGGAGCTGACAACAAATTTCTATCACTCTGACAATAATGGACGTTTTATTTGTTTAAAGTTTAAAACAATCTCTTTTTAAGCACTTGGAATTTTTTGCAAAATTTTTAGTTAGGACCCTCTTGTTGCAAATGGTTCAAATGTATTTCCATGACTAATAGCTAGATTTTTATAATTTTAATTTAAACAAAAATTAAGTAAATATTTTATAAACAATTGAGTTATTTCTTCGTTAAATATAATTAAAATTCAATAAATATTTAATGCAGGCAATTAAGTATGAAAATATTTTACATTTGTTTAAATATGACTCAATTGAAAACAGAGAAAAAAAATAATATATATAAATAATAATGGTTTAATTGTGTAGGGTACAATTTATTTATTTATACACTTGTCATCAGGGACCGAAAATAATAATTATTCTTGAAATTTCAAAGGAAAAAAGCCATCACTAGAAAATATCGGAGAGTCAAGTCAAGCATACCATTTTGATCGTTTTCAACTATATTTTCATAAATTAACATGATTTTTAATTTCTTGATTTTTATTTTTTTTGTCAAAAATAATTGTTATTTTTTGATTTTTATTTTTTTTGTCAGAAATATTTGTCAAACTTTGAGTTTTATTTTTTTTGTCAGAAATATTTGTCAAACTTTGAGTTTTATTTTTTTTGTCAGAAATATTTGTCAAAATTTGATTTTTATTTTTTTTGTCAGAAATAATTGTTATTTTTTTGTGATACATATTTGTCACACTATGATTTTTATTTATATAGTCTGACAAATATGTATCACAAAAAAATAACAATTATTTCTGACAAAAAAAATAAAAATCAAAGTTTGACAAATATTTCTGACAAAAAAAATAAAACTCAAAGTTTGACAAATATTTCTGACAAAAAAAATAAAAATCAAAGTTTGACAAATATTTCTGACAAAAAAAATAAAAATCAAAGTTTGACAAATATTTCTGACAAAAAAAAAATAAAAATTAAAAAATAACAATTATGTTGTGATTTTTATTATAAATGTCATAATTGTTACGGTCCCTGCTTGTCATTAATAAACGTTAGCAAATGTTTGTTGCTGCAGCAGGTGTTTAAATAAATTAAAATTGAAAATTTTTCACAAAACCACTTGGCTAAATCAAGTGTTAGGCTGTTAGCAGTTGCATATTTTATAGAATAGTGTCTCATCCAGACATTTTTTTTTTTATATAAAAATGTGTCTAGACTCTATTCTATAGAATAGTGTCTCATCCAGACTATAGAATACTGTTTTAATGGAAAAAAAGTTATAAGCCAAAAATGTTATGCTTTTAACGAAAACAAAAAAACTGTCTGGATGAGACGATAGAATAGAATGGTTTATAACTTTGTTTCCATTGAAACGATCTTGTTGATTTTCAATACCAAGCTGTTTAGAATAATGATAAATATTGTAAGTGAAGCCCAATAATTTAGGTTTTTTATATTGCACATGAGCGTGTTTTACACAAACATAGAAAATCTACTCACAATTTGTAAGACTCTTTCTGAAGTTGCCAATTGAATAACTTAATCACGTCACTTAAGAGCAGCTTACCTTGGTTGACATAAATCTTGACTCCTTGATTACAATCGGGAAACCTTAAAACACTTTAATCAAGGTTTGAAAACACAACATGGACTTCCCATATTTATTTGGTTGTTAATGCACTTAGTTTGTAAAAAGTGTAAATAAGAAAGAAGAGAGCTCTTAATACGTTTCAGGGCTTATTAAAATATTTAAGTACGTTTTTGAGAAACTCTTACAAGAATTTCTGAAATGAAAAATATATTTGCATTTATTGGCATTTTTGCGATGAGTGCCTTGAGGCATGCTTAAGCATTAGAGGGTTATGTTGAACTGAGATTTAAGCAAAACAACAAAAATTTCTTTATTAAAATTTTTTTTCAGCATATTTTTTTGTTCACCCAAACAATTTTTTTCCCAGTAACTTGATTTTTACGGATTTGAGGGTCACTTTGACATAGACATGCGACTTAAGAAAACTGCACAAGGAGAAGTCTAACGTGGTCAATTCACACTATTTTGGTGGCCAGTTCAAATCACATCCACGTGATATGACCATGGCCTGAAATCGCTAGTGCAGAATGTTTACTATGGCATGAGCCGTGTGGCACGTAGAGGCGTTCTACTTAAACCTTGCCTTGTCAGCTCAAAATCCACACCAACCAGTGATATTTTAAGGATGCATTGGAGCTCATGAGGATTGGTACACCGAGAGAAAAAATATTGCTATACATTTTTACCATAAACATTTTTAACAGTTTTTTTTAATATGTTTAATTTACCATTCATATGATTGTAGCAATCATATATGTATATGATTGTAGTAATTAAGTATATGTTTGTGGAAACCATTTTTATAATGTATTACTTTACCATATAATGATTCATCATAAACATGATTGCCAAAAACATATATTTATTTACTACAATCATATATATGATTGCTACAACCATGTGAATGGTAATCATACACAGTGACCATAATATTGTTTAAAAAGAACTTGTAACAATGTTGTTACTATATTTTTTCTCTGCATGTATCGTCCCAAATTCGACAGTTTGGGAATGGGCCTCATCGCATCGATAATAATTAGGGACAGTTTTCATTTGACGATTTCATCATTTGCAAGTATTGTTGCACGCTATCTATCTCCAAGCATGGTGATTTCTCAAAACAAACTAAATAAATTACAGACAATGTTCGTAAGTTCCTTTTGGAAGACCCTTTATTTTAATGTAAACTCGATTTTTTCTATTTTTGTTTTTACCAAAAATCTTTTAATTCTTTTAAAGTACAATAAAAAGGTAGTTTTTTAATGGTTTAAAATTTAAACTTTAAATGAATTGTATTATAATTAACTTTGCTGTTGGAATAATCTATATATATAAAAATTAAATGGTCAATGTATGTAATGTCTTCATGTGAGAACGGCTAAAGCGATTTGGCTGATTCTTTTTTATTCGATTTGAAATTTTGAGAAGAAAAAAGAAATTTAAATTTTTAATATATTACCTTCTTTTCACTTCTCATTTTTCTTAATAAAATAACTTGTTTGGAGAATCTTGAAGAACTAACATTAGTAAATAGCTACCGAGCGAAGCCGGGGCGGTCAACTAGTTTATATTAATTGTGCACAACTATTAATAATATTTAGTTTTTAACATAATCAGGTTTGAAAAACTAATGTATTGTATTTAAATCTGAGTGTATTTTTATTTATATTTATAATATGTTCTCATTGTTATAGATATTAGCAAATCAATCAATAATTCAGAGCACTCTTGAATTAATTGATAAAAAATAGGTCAAATCAAATTTCAATTAGTTTTTTGTATGATCGCTGCCACCCTCATCATCCCTTGTCTGTGTGGTATATGACAGCTATATAACCCGTTTAACTGTTATGTCATTGTGAAAATGGCTGAGATCATAAAGAAATCTTTGTTGAGACCCAGACATAGATAATTCTTGTTTAATCAAGCCTGTAAAATTGCAAACAGATCTAGGATGGAAGCATTCAGAAGTCGACATAACAAAAAAAAAAAAAAAAACACTCACACTGATTCGCTACGCAAAAATGCGAGGTAAAAGTACTAACTCTAAATGAGAAATAACTTCTTGCTAATGGTTTTACTGCTCTCCGAGGCAGTACACTTTCGACTGTTTTGAAGGATGATCAGTCGTAGTCCCGTTTGATAAAGTTATCATTTCGTCTGAATTATTTGCCAATAATTTATTTAAAGGAAATACACTGAGGGAAAAACGCCGTTGGAAAATCGACAACTGTTGGTGTTATTTTGACACCATGGTGTCACTTATTTTCAACACCACAGGTTTACAATTTGTAAACAAACGGGTATGAATCGACAATACAATGTGTCAAATTATGCGACGTATCATCTCACCATAAATAACAAGCCAGTTGCTTTTTATTACGACGAACGTAATGGTAATTATCACTAATTGTTTGTTATTAAGAACGCAAAAGTACATAATAGTGAAGGAAATAAATGCAGTGAAACTAATAAAATCAATGAGATTGCTGAATAAAGGCACTATATGGAAGTACAACAGTTCCTGGAAGCAATAGCCAATGGCAATAGCCAATGACAATTTTTACGATGATAAATCAATGAAAAATAAGGTATTTTATGTTTTATTTTAATCGCCACAAATATTATGGTAAATTTCGACAACAGCATGGTGACAAATTGACAACGAATGGTGTCAAATCTGCAACGGTGTCAAATTGACACCGTTCGTGTACGATTTGTGCACATACGGGTGATACACTATTGTCACCGAATGGTGTCAAATTGTATGCGGATGTGTTAATTTTTTCTGTGGGTGTAAACCAACGTTTTCAGAAGGTGAAAACGTAACAATATAGACGTATATAACGCATTAGTAAGTCGGACCTACAATGAGTCAAAATCGGGAAAAAATATTTTTTAACCCGAATTTTCTTTTACTAAAAAAAAAGTTATTTTCTCACAAAATTTTTTTTCACTAAAAATTTTAAATATTTTTCTTTAACAAAAGAAAAAAAAAATTTTTTAAATTTCAAATAATATTTGGAAATAAAAAAAATTAAAAAAAAAATATTTTTTTTGTAAATTTTTAAAAACTATTTTGAATTTTTTTTATTTTAAATATAAAAAATATTTTGAAAAAAATTTTAAAATTTAAAAAAAAAAAAATTTAATTTTGAAAAAAAAAAAATGTTTGATTCTGTTTACCTAAAATTATTTAAAATATTAAAGTATACTTAGCTGAAGGGTGTATAAGATTCGGCACAGGCGAATATAGCTCCCTTACTTGTTTGGTCATCAAACATTTTTTTACCACCAATTGTTATACCCTACACCACCATAGTGGGGAGGGTATATTGCGTTTGTGCTTATGTTTGTAACATCCAAAAATATTAGTCTAACACACACCTTAAAGGAAAGGATTCTGAGTCGATTAAACGATGTCTGTCCGTCTGTCTGGCTGGCTGGCTGGTTGACCGTCCATGTAAACCTTGTGCAGGTCGCAATTTATTATGAAGATAATTTTTTCGACACAAGGTCCATTATTTCACAGATGTCCTCCCGAAATTGGAGTTTATCGGTCATAAATGTTTAATTTATATATGTATCTACACAAGTTTTTCTCCAAATAAGTTTTGTATATACAGAATTCATGTAACCAAATTTTATTATGATCGGTCCATAATTAGTCATACCTCTCATATAAGAAGCACTTCCGAAAATCACTTTAACGTGCTTAAATCTCCTAAAAATGTTGGTATACACATAAAATTCAACATAAATAACTTTCATATAGACGTAAATCACCTAATTTCATGGTAATCGGTCCATAACTGGTCATAGCTCCCATATAAGGTCAATTCCGAAAATCACTCACGAAAATAAATTATTTAAATTTTGAAAGAAAAATTATATGGTCGGGCTTAACCGACCATACTTTCTTACTTGTTGTTAATATACATATATCTTAAAGTATACTTTAGTGAAGGGTATATAAAATTCGGTACAGCCGAATATAGCACTCTTAATTTTTTTAATTTGTTTATGTGAATTATTGGTTTCTGTTGCTGCGAAATGTGAGTTTGCAACAACAACTCATATCTTTGAGATCGATTGGACACACAGAAAAAACAAATTCGTAGTTTTGAGCGAATTTTTTGTTTTATCGATTGATTTGGTTGTAGTTTTTTTTTTTTTTTTTTGTTTCTAGCTATAGAACTTTATTTTATAAAGAAGAATTCGGATTTAAAACATGGGTATAGAAATAATATTAAACAAATCACTAAGATTATTGAAATTTATTGTGATAATAACTTAACCTCTACAAGACAAACACTTAAACCTTTAAATAAAATACAAAAATACATAAAACATTCATTAATATATTGACTTGACCCCTCTGTCTGTAGTCTAATCCGTAATTTTTCCTGTTGCCATAATCGTTAACATTAAACGATTTCGAACATAAACAAGAAACATGGAGCGAAAATTAGCGGCTGGAAAATTATTTGGTAAAAATTTCACATCCATATAATAATCGGTGATTGTATAATTAAAGGGCTGAAAATACAAATTAAAATTTATTTCGAAAAATAAAATAAAAAATTCAAACCTACTGCTAGCATAGGACAAGTGGGCTCTACATTTAAAACTGCTTCCAATTGCTGTTTGAAAATTTCCAAAATTTTTTGCTTATTAGCTGATTTTAGAAAACTGCACACATTAATTCTCATATCTAAAACTTTCATACGAGGCATCTTATTTCTAGACAGTTCCAAAATATGTCTTACATCAAAGTCATCGATTTGTTTTATCAGATTTATGGACAACGAAACCTTTGTTATATTATCCGAATCCAGACGTATGCCACAAGTTATATCGCTTAAAAAGACGGAAGCGTTGTGCAGACAACTTATGGTTTCCATTTCAATGTGCTGTGTTTAAAAGAAATTTTATAATTTTAATATATTTGCGTCATTTCTATAAAACTTACCCTGCTGGCTGTTATTGTTAATGCATAAATTATTAATATATGCGAAATAATTGCGGAGTAGTAGTTATAATGGGATGTGAACATGATCACTATTGGAGACAAACTAACCTTCTAAAAGTGCATTTACCCGAACTAAATTAATGAGTTATTTTTATGTATATTTTATATTAGACCGGCACATAGTAAAACCAGTCAAAATGAAAGTGATCAAATATAAGGGGTCTTTTAACTTTAATGGTTGACAGCGGTCATATTGTTGAATCTAAATCTGTCAAATTGGCTGCCATTTATATATAGATTGTTTTTTCAAATCGTCATGGAAGAATATAGCGTTCAAATGATAAAACTGTGGAATGGTAATAAAATGGAAACTGACCCTAATTTTTATCCTCAAAAATAATTTTCAGCGATGAGAACAATCCACAAGAGATCCAAGAGCGTTTAATGCATCCCGAAAAAGTTACTATTTGCAGTAGACTTTGGTCTGTCGGTCCATATTTCTATAAATCTAGCCTAAATTGGATGATATGGATACCAACGATCTGTGGTTTCCATAGGACGGCGCTACATACCATACATCTCCTGCCACAGTAGACATACTGCACGAGAAATTTGAGGCCATGGTCATCTTACGATGCGTGTGATTTGACCCCGTTAGACTTTCTCTTGTGAGATTTTCTTAACCCTCTAACTGGCAAGACCGTAAAAAGTATCCGATGAAGCCAATAATTTTTTTTCAAGTAGATATAGTCAATAGAACTGTAAGTTTTAATCTTTATTCGAAAAAAATCATTCTGAACGAACACCACGTAAAAAATTGTGAAGGAAGCCTGTAGGCGGTCTTACCAGTTTACGTGTAATATGACACCGAAGGTAAATTTATATATATAAACAAATTTTATTAAGAAAAGGGAACAAATAAAGTTAAAATACCCATTATTTTCCGTGGTGGAAGTTCCAGAAACAATTTTTATCAAATTGACCGCATAAAGCCAGGTCTAATTTGGAAAAAACGACTTGGGTGTCACATTTTTTGCAATCTTGCACCTTTTTTGGCTTTTGGCTTCACTCAAACAAGAAAAATATCGTCAGCATCGAACTGAACATCAGCAACTTGATGAGCAGCTCTGATATGCCAGGCTATAGTGATAAAGGCCTCACCGAGATTTTGAATAAATGGTCATCCTACAGACCGTATATTTTTTAAGGAAACAAGTCCAGCAGCCATTTCCTCATGCAAATCTGGAAGCTGTAAAAGCAGTTCTTTAATCGGACAAATTGTTGGAAGCATTGGCCTCATCGGCCTGCAGACGTTTGTATAAAAGAATGCATTTGTAAAGACCATGCGAGTCTTTGCACAAATATGGTATCGACCCTGGAGACCATCCATGAGATTTACTCCACCCATGCGATCATTGTATTTTCGAATAATTTGAGGGCAGTTAATTTCGATGAATTTCTTCTGCTTTCTATCATACAGAGGAACCTTCGATTGTTGTTCGCCAGGATTGGTTCTTCTGAATCGGGAAGACATATTTGTTATCCTTCCATAATACAGTATTCACATCGACTACGTGTATTGAGGTAATGTATTCTACACAAAATCATCTCTGCTCTTGGTTCATTTCACAGCTTGCACAAAAGCAAATCATGATCAACAAGAAATATGACAAAACAAAATTAGTACCTCTCATTGTGCCCAAACCATAAATTCCTCTGGCTCGTAGATAGACTAACATCGGTTTCGATTTGTAAAAGTTATCAAAATACAGGATGTGATGCACGGAATTAGGAATCTTCAAACAGGTAAAATGATACTATCTTCGGACCCATTGTAATTTTCAAAACGGTAGGCAAAACCGTTTGAATCACAAAGCACGAACAATTTGATCCCCCTTTTATGGGGCTTATTTTTCGGAAATGGTGCTTCGGCATTGGAACATAAGCGGAATCAGCAACACTGTCATCGCTATCAATACTTTCATCTGTGCTATATGCAGAACTCTACAGAATCGATGAACTCGAGAAATTGTTCATCAGATATTTGCTCCAAATCGATATTTTTGTGTAAGGACGTTTAACACATAATAGAACCATAAGCAAACAATAGTATTTTATGAACAAAAGGTAAAAACAACAATAGAAGAGAGGAGGACATTTTTGTACACGCAAACCGGCAAGACCGCCTTGAGGAAGCCTTCGCTATTTCGTTTTTAAATCAAACTTTTTATTTTCTTTTTTTTTCCACTTCAAATACGTTTTAAAACTTAAATATATGTCGATCATTTTATTCTTAATGTTGTTTTTTAATAGTAAAATTTGTGAAATAATTTTCGATGCTAATTTGATGACTTTTTGCACTGATTGATCATAGCTGACAAACGACTTGTCAGAATATATTGGGAGGTATAAAGAAAATGTAAAAAAGTGTTGTCTAAAGACAGTTTTCACTATTTTGAAGCGAAAAAAATACAGCACTGGAGCCCAAAAATCGATACCGCCTTGAGGTGGTCTTTCCAGTTAGAGCGTTATGTCCCTGGTCGGTGCAAATAAGCCACAAACCACAGCGGCTCTCAAAACCAAAATAACGCATGTCATCGGATAAATACAGCCTGATTTATGGTCCAGAATCATGGAAATCACTGTAGTCATTTGTAGGATGTTATATTCCATACATAATGACATCGTTAGGGCTTTCAAACACCTTGTTTTATTTAAATTTAAAGATAAGAGGCGCTTAATGGTAGACCCTTTACAAACTTCCTTAGAAATTTAAGAGGATTTTTTGTAAGAGCGATATTTATCTCATGACTGCTTTATTTAAAACGAAAGATGAAAGAATGAATTATTTATAGTGAGCTGAACTTATATTTTTTCGTGAGCCAGTCTAATCTGCACACATACATAGGAAGGTCCATACAAAATTTAAAAAAAAAAATAATTATTTAAGTGTATAATACATTTTGAAAGATTTTTTAGATATTATAAAAATTTGTTTAAAACAAGTTCACTTGATCATAGTTAGTAACAAAACCATTTTGGTCAGTCAAAGTGTTAGCTCGCTAAACAGAACTAATCAGACAGATATGCATATCACTCGACAAAGATCATAGCAGATACATTGAGTTATCTTACAAGGCCACTCAGACCCTTTTAAAATCATCCATTTATATCCGAACACAAAATTTCTTAATATTTTTTTAATACATACAAATTATATTAAATAAACCAAATAAGAATAAAATTTACACAAATACACTGATCAACATATAAACTAAACTCAATTAACAAACTCTTAAACACCACTTTTATTTAATCATAAATTATTCCACCCGTTGACAAAATGCTCAACACCAATTTATCTCTATAATAAACCAAATAATAAACACGATAGCTGCCAGCCGGAAAATGTGGCGGTAGCTGATTAACATCCATATAATAATCGGTTATGGTGTAATTAAATGGCTGCAACATAAACAAAACTATTCATAATTATTATCAATTATCACATTATCCCCCCTAAATTCTTACCGCTTTCAGTGGACATCGTGGCACCACATTTAAAACACTCTCCAGCTTCTCCAAGAAATTTTGAAAGAGCTTTTGTCGGTGAACTGTCTTTAAAAAACTACAAGCGTTTATATTCATATCGAAGAGTTTAAGTCTTGGCATATGTTCCCTTGAGATATATAAGGTAAATTGTATGTAAAATTCTTCAACCTGACGTATTAGGTTCATAAACATGGATACTTTTGTTATGTTATCCTTATCGCGCCGAAAGCTACATTCACAGTTGCCAATTGGAGATACGGAGTTTTGTTTGCAGCTCAGCGTTTCAATATCCAAGCGAAAGTTGCGCTAGAAATAAATCAATAGAGGTTATAATGTTGACTGTTATGAGTGAACGGCGAAGGTACCTTGGCCATTGTAATTAGTAGTACATGAATTACAAAAACGTACACAATTTGTCTTAGAAATTGAAAACGAGTTTTTATCATTATTACGGTCGAAGACTAAATGATACACAATTGCTAAAAGATAAATTAATAACTTGATTCGTAGTTAATGGTTCAGTGGCTCTTAATAATTGAATATAAATAGAGATGATAACAGCGACCAATTGATACAATATTAAATAATTTGCAAACAAATATATCAATTTTAATAATCAAATAATGTTGAAGTGTATTATTTTAGTACCAAGTGCAGTTCTAGTTCACATCTAGTTCAGGTTCTAGTTCAGATTCTAGTTCAGGTTCTAGTTCAGGTTCTAGTTCAGGTTCTAGTTCAGGTTCTAGTTCAGGTTCTAGTTCTTGTTCTTGTTCAGGTTCTAGTTCAGGTTCTAGTTCATGTTCTAGTTCAGGTTCTAGTTCAGGTTCTAGTTCAGGTTCTAGTTCAAGTTCTTGTTCAGGTTCTAGTTCAAGTTCAAGTTCAAGTTCTTGTTCTTGTTCAAGTTCTAGTTCAGGTTCTAGTTCAGGTTCTAGTTCATGTTTTCGTTTAGGTTCTAGTTCAGGATCTAGTTAAGTTCTATATCACATCTAGTTCAATTTTAGTTCAGTTCTAGTTCAGGTTCTAATTCAGGTTCTAGTTTAGGATCTAGTTCAGGTTCTAGTTCAGGTTCTAGTTCAGGTTCTACTTCAGGTTCTAGTTCAGGTTCTAGTTCAGATTTAAGTTCAGTTCTAGTCCAGGTTCTACATCAGGTTCTAGTTCTGGTTCAGGTTCTAGTGCAGGTTCTAGTTCTGATTCTAGTTCAGGTTCTTGTTCAGGTTCAGGTTCTTGTTCAGGTTATAGTCCAAGTTCTAGTTCAGGTTTTAAGACAGGTTCTAGTTCAGGTTTTGGTTCAAGTTTTAGTTCAGGTTTTAGGTCAGGTTCTAGTTCAGGTTCTAGTTCAGGTTCTACATCAGGTTCTAGTTCAGGTTCTACATCAGGTTCTAGTTCTGGTTCAGGTTCTATTGCAGGTTCTAGTTCAGGTTCTGGTTCAGGGTCTTGTTCAGGTTCTAGTCCAAGTTCTAGTTCAGGTTTTAGGACTGGTTCTAGTTCAGGTTCTAGTTTAGGTTCTAGTTCAGGTTCTAGTTCAGTTTCTAGTTCAGGTTCTAGTTCAGGTTCAAGTTCAGGTTCAAGTTCAGGTTCTAGTTCAGGTTCTAGTTTAGGTTCTAGTTCAGGTTCTAGTTCAGATTCTTGTTCAGGCTCTAGTTCAGATTCTAGTTCAGGTTCTAGTTCAGATTTTAGGACAGGTTCTAGTTCATGTTCTAGTTTAGGTTCTAGTTCAGGTTCTAGTTCAGGTTCTAGTTCAGGATCTAGTTTGGGTTCTAGTTCTAGTTCAGGTTCTAGTTCAGGTTCTGGGGCAGGTTCTAGTTTAGGTTCTAGTTCAGGTTTTAGTTCAGTGCTGTTTTTTGTTCAAATATAGTTTGAAATTACTAAATTATTTTTAAGCTAAAAATTTATTAAAGGTACGTTATTTCATAAACTAAGAATCTTTTTTCAATAAAAGAAAAACTTATATTTTTGAGCACAGAAAAGAAAAATCCACAAACTGTCTTTCCCTTAAGTTCATAATAAATATTTGTTTAAAAGTCTACATCCTTTTCACAAATAACAATCCGTTTATAATACCACTTACGTGACACTGAAGGACAAAGACGGCTGTAGACCATAATGTACAGCCAAACTTGAGATAAATAACTCTCTCACACACACACACACTCACACAAAATGTATAAAAAGGAAGGAAAAATATTTAAAAAAAAAAAAAAAAGAAACTGAACGAACGCATCATTTGCACAACAGAACACTTGTACGATACTCTGCATACAGAGTGAGTGTATGGGTGAAGAAGGAGTAAGTGTCATAACTTCATACAATACAAACAACAGGACAGCAGTTGTAAGAAACAGTAGTAGTAGTAGAAGTAGTTGAGGAAGTAGTGGTAGTACTAGTGTATGCAAACATTTAAAAAAAAGGAAGATGAAAAAAAAATCGCCCAAAAGTATGCTGCATCAATTTTACTTAAGTTGTATGAAAATGTTGACAGGTTGATGTTACTCTCAACCAAATGCAGATTTAATAAAATATGACATACACTCATTTATACAGATACTAACACCAGCACATATTTACACATATAACATAACATAATACTTTTAGTGTTGTTGTTGGTTTTGCAGAGTTGGGTGTAAAAGTAGTTGTGTGTAGTAGCAGTAGTAGTAGCTGCCTGGTTTTTATCTTCCTTGTATTTTATTATGTGAGTGAGTGGGTGTGTGTCTGTCTTTGTGTGGGTAGTCAGGCTGAAACATGTTGTAGTCGTCTCTAAAGTTTGAAGTACAAAGATATGAAAAAGACATTTTAAGTAGCTTTAAACAGTAATGAATAAGTTTTTCAATTTGCTAGAATCAGGTCTTTCAAATATGCAAAACTAAAAAAAAACCAGGGTAAAGAATGAAGACAATATTTAATAGTTTGCTTTACACAATGCAGGAATGAATAAGAATGTTAAGTAACAGGATTTAACGTGTTTAAATAAATATGTCATGGAGTTAGTGACAGTTAGAACATTTTAAGGCATCCATTGCATTTTTTTGGAGATTAGAAAAGTAGAAATTATATAAAGGCCGGGATGAACCTTAGTTTAATTGATTTGGAATTGGTTTAGGAGTAGTTTTGAGAAAACGATTTATAGCTTTTTATTCAAGTCATGCTTTAGTTTTGGTATTAAAAACTCAAAATTGTATTTACTTTTTGCTTTATGAAAAATCTTTTTTGAATTGTTTTCCAAAAAATTAAATAAAATTTACAAATAGATAAATAAAAGTCTATAGTGTTAAAAAAAAAAACTTTTAAAAAAGTTTTTCCAAAATGCTATGATTTAAATTAAAATAGTCTTTGTTCTCTTGAATTAATATAAAGAAGGTTTATGGTTAATTTTCCCTAAAGTCTTACCTTCACTTTAAAGGTTTCATATTAGAAATTGATTTAAATTTGTTTCATTTACAAGAGAATTTGTCAACTATTCCACAATTAATATTAATCATACGCTATGTAGTAGTTAAAGAGCAATTTTGCTTGAAATCTTTGTTAAATCTACTTAAAATTTGTGCATTTATTATAATACATATATCAACTATAATAATGTTTCTAAAACTGTATTTTGCAGTTAGAAAAGTTATAATATTTAATAAAATTATTAAATAATAAAAAAAATAAAGCAATATTTAAACAAGCCTATATTTAAATTAATCTTATATACAAACTATTATGTATTTTAGTTAGCTTCTTCTGAAGAAATTTATATTCAAAATGGATTTTCTTTCGAGCTAAAAAAAATAACTTTTATGGAATAATTTATTTCTTCCAAAATGAAAAAATGCATTTTTAAATTCAAAATTGTCTGCCAGATGTATATATTTGATCGATATATTTAAAACTAGCTCTTTACCATAGTCTTGCTTTCATTTAAGCCCAAGTCTGTAGAAATTCAGTCACATTTTCAACATTTGCTAAGAAATTTGTAAAAAATTCCACAATTAATATTAATCATACGTACAGTTGAACTCAAATAAACTTTCTTAGAAATTTCTCTTAACTCTAAACAAATAGTTTCATTTGAAAGCACGATGCTAGTGATACTGATACTGATACTTTTTATTGAAAAAAGACGAACAAATCTTCTTCTTCTTCTTCTTCAAAAAAATCAAAATGTCTACATTTAAATTAACTCTATATAATCAATTATGTGTTTTAGCCTTTCATGATAGCTGGGTCTGGATGGTGTTCTTTTTTCAAAATTGTAGTTTTTTTCATGATAAAAAATACTATAAGTGAATTTTTTGTCCAAAAATTAAATATATATTTTTTTTTAAATTTTTAAATTTCTTGAAAATACTGTTTATACCCTACACCACCATAGTGGGGAGGATATAATGGATTTGTGCAGATGGTTGTAACGCCCAAAAATATTAGTCTAACACCCACCTTAAAGTATACCGATCAGAATCACTTTCTGAGTCGATTAAACGATGTCCGTCCGTCCGTCCGTCTGGCTTGCTGGCTGGCTGGCTGGCTGGCTGGTTGGCTGGCTGTCCATGTAAAGCTTGTGCGCAGAGTACAGGTCGCAATTTTAAAGATATTTCGATAAAATTTGGTACATATCATTTTTTCTACCCAAGGACGATCCCTATTGAAACTGGCTGAAATCGGTTCATTATTTGACCTAGCCCCCATACAAATGTCCTCCCGAAAGTGGATTTTATCCGTCACAAATGTTTAATTTATATAGGTATCTACACAAGTTTTTGTCCAAATAAGTTTTATATATAGGGAATTCATGTCACCAAATTTTATCATGATAGGTCCATAATTAGTCATAGCTCCCATATAATGCCTGCTTCCGATAATCACTTTAACGAGCAAAAATCTCCTACAAATGTTGGTATACACATAAAATTCAACATAAATAACTTTCATATAAACATTAATCACGTGACCGAATTTCGTGGTGATCGGTCCATAAGTTGTCATAGCTCCCATATAAGGCCCACTTCCGAAAATCGCTCACGAACATAAATTATTGAAATTTTGAAAGAAAAATGTTTTTGCTCATTTACTTAGTGTAGGGTATTATCTGGTCGGGCTTGACCGACCATACTTTCTTACTTGTTTTATATTAAAATTGTTTTAAAATTTCCTTTTGCCAAAATCTTTGTTTTCATTTAAGCCTAAGATCGTGGTATTCGTGATTCATTTAAATTTGTGGAATTTTCAAGGAAATTTGTGCAAAATTCCAAAATTAATATCAATCATACGCACCGTAGAACTTTAAGTAATTTTGTTTGAAATTTTTGTTTAAAATATAAACGAAATTTATTAATTTAGTATCAGAAATATTGAAATGTTTCAAAAACTGTATGTTATGATCAAAAAATTTATTAATTTAATTAATATGTTTTAAAACGTATATTTGCTAAAGTCTTAGCATTCATTTAAACCTGAATTTGTAGAAATTGATTTAAATTTTGTGGAGTTTACAAGGGAAATTTTGAAAAACTCCACAATTAATATTAATCATACGCACTGTATAACTTAAAGTAATTATCTGGACAAAATGTATTGACATGGTAGCAGAAATCTTAAGGAAAACTTTACTAACCAGAGAATTTTTATTTTTTTATACTTAAATATTAATAAATTTGTTTTTCAAAAACAAGATCTGTTTTTAATTACAATATTTCTAAAAAAAATGTATTCACTTCAATCAATATGTTTTAAAATTTACCTTTGCTAATGTCTAAGCTTTCACTTAAGCCTAAGTTTTAGAAATTGATTACAATTTATTGAATTTGGCAGTCAATATGTGAAAAATTCCATAATTAATATTAATCATACGCTCCACAGTGGTTTATAACATTTTAGTATGGAAATAATTTGGTAGCCCATGAAAGATTGGAGATAATATAATGATTTTTTACACAATAAGAGTTGAGGTGTTTCTAAATTGATTTTTATTTACATGGGTTAATAGTTGGAATAGAGGTTAATGGGTGGTTCTTCACATTGTTTTTGAAAATTTAAAAAAAAAAACATTAAAAATTATTATTTATATAACTTTAAAATGCCTGCAAAAAAATACGCAAAAAACTCAGTTGAACCAAGGTTCGAATTTCTTTAAATACCAGTTGTATTTCTGTTAATAATCAAGCCAATTTCTGGTACCCCGTTCTGAAGTGGAGGGAATCCCTGAGAGAGTGTTCTGCTTCGATCGAAACAAATAGTAGTCAAAGGGGTCTCGGTCTTGACTATAAAGCGGGTGAGGCAAAAATTCCCAACCACTTAATTCTAAATCAGTGTAATTACACATATGGTGTATAATTTCAATGTGTAATCAAAGACATGTGTATTTCAAGTGTAATATCCAATTCAAATTTATACCTACTATATTTAACACAAATCGTTTATCTTAATTTTGGAATTCTACTGAATACATTTTCATAGATTCTTAAATTTATCTAACAACGATTGAATAATATTTAATACGTAAACACGATTTACTCCAGACATCTTATAAAAATGAGTGTGCGAACGCGCTTTCTTTCACATTTTATGTATTTTCTGTAAAAAGCATTCCGATGCTAAAGAATTGTAGCACTCCTGAATAGAAAATTCCTTTAATTATATGGATTTCAGAGCCGCTTGGCTATTCGAAAAGTTCTAAACCAAAAAATAATAATATTAATTGATTAGAGCTCATATTTAACCCTCTAATGCTTAAGCATGCCTCAAGGCACTCATCGCAAAATGCCAATAAATGCAAATATAACTGATAATTCATTTCAAAAACTTTGAAAGCTTCTTAAAGTAATTTAAGTAAATTTTTTAGCAATTGTTACATGAGTTTTTGAAATTAAAAATCAGTTATATTTGCATTTATTGTCATTCTTGCGATGAGGGCCTTGGGTATGCTTAAGCATAGGTTTAACAGTAGATTAATTTAAAAGTGAATTTAGTTACTAATAAAAACAATTGTTCAGTTCTGCACCTTTTACAAAATAATTAAAAAAATATATTTTAATGACTTGAAATTCCTTCATTTTAGCGAGTATCCTCCTTAACAATGAGAAATATCAATCTCATCCAAAATCTGATATATTTTATCCCATAGTTTATACTTTACGGCTGCTGCAATTTTCCTTTCAATATGAACCACTAAATTTTGCTAGGTTTTAGCGAACCTGTGTAGGTTTTAACGAATTTTGTATTCTAGCTTGAACAATGTCACGTTTTTTAAGGCCACAGTCAACATGTATTACTTTTATTACTAATAGATTAAGAATTCTTCCAATTTGTCGAATATCTCTGCCGGTTAATATTCTTTGTCGGCCATTAATCGAACAATTTTGGATTTTTTCACATTTTTTTTATTTTCAAGTCCTTCGTAATTTTTATGGTAGTAATTTTGTGAAAAGAAATAATTATTATTATATTTTCAAAGATTTCTGCATTAAATTAAATAGTTTTTATATTAATATATTAGAACTGATGCTCTAATGAGTATGGCGTACTCCTTTCAGTTATCACTGGTCAAATTAAATTCACTGCAATTGCTAAATATTCCAAAGAAAATAGTCCAAACATATGTGGACAACCATTCGCCTGACATTTTGAACTCATCTATTTAAATATCTGGTATTAGGCAAATTCGCCTATGTGAGATCATGACATTTTATTTACATGTGTGATTTTTTCTCGAATGAGTAATTTAGGAATAAGGTATGTTTAATTTATAGTATTTTATATTCTAAATACTTTTTAACGGTTATTGTTACATGTGGCAGAGCGTTGTCATGATGGAATATTACGGTTGGATGTCTGGCCGCAAATTCTAGACGGTTTTCGGCAAATGCTTGCTTCAAACGATTCAGTTAAGTTCGGCGCAGGTTCTCTGTGATGGTTTGGCTGAATTTCAGCAGCTCATAATATATAGGAGGACCCTTTTCATTCCACCAAATACAGAGCACTTTCTTAGCGCCATGAATATTTGGCTTTGGTATCTATTCGGCTGATAGGCTGGGCTTCACATACGACCTCTTACGTTTCGGGTTATTGTAATGGATCCACTTGTCATCGCAAGTAATGATACGGTTCAAAAATGATTTTCTTTTGTAGTATTCATCATCGTTTCGGACATGGAAACTCGCCTTTCAAGGTCTTTCGGCTTCAATTTTTATTGAACCAAATTTCCCAGCTTTTGGTTGAATCCTGCAGCTCGCAAACGTTTGATTCTCCAAGCTCTTGTTGAGTTTGACAACAATATTCATGGAGTAATGTATCCAATTCTTGGTCTTCATGAAATCACCACTTCTGTACAGCACAAAACAGCTCTAGCAAGTTGATACCGATTGAATACATTCACCATAAGCTTTGGTGAACAATCGATGAGCTTTAGCGGTACTTTTTTTCAAATTAAAGATGTAAAGCAAAACTTCCCGCATATGACCCGCATATGTTGGTATAAAATTCGACATTTTCGAAGTAAAACAAACTTTGTTGTTTACACTATAATGTTGAATAACTAAGTAATAATAAATGACAGATATCTAACCTTCAAAATTACGTATAAGTTATTAAAAACAAAAAAGTCATCTTTTGGAAACCCCGCATTTTTAAGTCATACGCCCAATAGGAACTTACATAATATTTTATTAAAAATTACACAAATAATATTAATCATACGCTTTGTAGAACATAATGAAACTTGTTCTATATCTATAGAAAATTTTTTCCATTTCGTATCAGAAATGTTCAAAAATATTTATGTATCTCAAAGAGTATTTGCTTTTACATTTATACAATTACTAGTTTGGTTAGTAACAAATATTTATTTTCAATTGTTTTTTTCTCTCCATTTTTTCTAAAATCTTTATGAGCTTTAGGAAATACAATGTTGTGTGATACAATGTTCACAGACTTTTCTTATAATATAAAAATTGCTTATGGTTCCTTTGCAACATTTACGAAAAAGCTCAAAATTTCTATACAAGAACACAAATGGTTACTTAAAACAAAGTCAACTTTCATTTCAGTTAGAAATTTGGAAAATTATTTTATATTTAAAGAAAAAAAAAAACTATACTAAATTTGTGCCAGTTACTTTCCTTTTGTTCTTATTTCCCAAAGATTTTATTTATTAAAACCATTTGTTTGTTGTCTTCTACAAAATGGGAATATAAATACGTATTGACATAATATTTTACAAATTTAATACTTTTTCTAAATAAATAAAGTCAAAATATTGAAAACTCTTATGTAGTTTTATTATAACATTTAGTTATGTATTAAATCTCTTTTGACTTATAATTTATTAAAGATAAAACAGAGCCTGCAAACAGAAAACAGAAAACTACACAAATGAATGAAAAATTGGGAAATTTCTCTTGATAGTAAGAAAAAAAATCCAGCAAGAGGGCTATATTCGGCTGTGCCGAATCTTTTATACACTTCAGCAAAGTATACTTTAAGATAAGGATTGAAAAAACTTGTTGCTGAAATTCAGATAAAGATCAAAAAACGCTAGCCATTTGTGGGCCGATTTTCCCGAATTCAAATAACAACCTAAGTTGCACTATATCAGATAAATTGATGTATCAGTCATGTATGTAAGTTATTTTGGGGCTTCAGAATGTTGATTTCAACATACAGACAGACAGACGAACATGACTAGATTGTCTCCACTATTTATTGTATACAGATCCAGAATATACCCTGCAGGAAATATCAATAGTGAAACTGTACTGACTTACTATTGACACAGTGAGCAGTACCAGTGACTTATTATACCCCAGACAATGCTATTTACTATAGACATTTAACATGTGCGTGTCATTGGAATTCTACTATTCACCGTAGTACTATTGACTAGGTACTTCGTTTGGGACCATATGTAGACATTGAAACCAAAGACTCACCAGTACATTTTTGTTATTCTAGTCTACACTTTTGCATATTTTGTTAACATTTAACGTTGTATTAAAAACATTAAAAAAGAAAAAGGTACCAATTCATACTAGTTGGAAGAGTCGTCTTCAAATTCATGTGTTTCTTTGATTTTTTTATCACATCAAATACAAATAGAAAAATGTAGACGCTTCATTGACAATGTCGCTAATAAGTCACCAAAATAGTCGACAAAACTGGTGACTTGGTGACACTTGTCCCCAGGTTTCCTTCAGGCTATCTCAGCCATTTTTCGGCCGATTTCATCGTTTTTAAATACCAACGTAATTTGGAATATAGCGGATATATTGATGTGTCAATCAATATATGTAAGATATTTGGGGGATCAGACGGACATTACTATATTGACTCCACTATCTATAACGTTCTAGAATATATATACTTCATGGGATAACAAAAAAAAAAATGTAGCAATTACAAACGGAATAACAAACTTATACATATTTCCCTGCCACTCATGGTGTAGGGTATAAAAACAGAATATAAATGTAGGAAAAGCAAGAACGAACTTAATTTCAAATACATACTAGAATTAAAGAGAAAAATGTTTACATAATTCAATACAAATGGTGCAACCAACAGCAACATCGACATCGGAATAAGAATAAAAATATTCGGCTATACTATATGAACAATCTCAACAAACAGTGGCAAATGAATAAATATATAGATAGATGTGTATCTGAATATGTGTTTATATAAACACTTCCTCGGATATGCACATTTTTTTGTTATATTAGGGTGGTATATTTTTGATGCTACCAAGATATAAAATTATTCAACGTCATCTATAAACCAAACACTGTAATTTTGAGCAAAATTGTTTAATGTGTTTTAATGAGTTTTGTATCAAATTCATTAAAAGTAAATATATTAAATTATGAAAAAAATTCCAATTAAAAATAGCACAGGTCTACAATGATTTTTCGCATATGATTGCTGCAATCATGTGAATCGTAACTTTAGCATATTATGGTTACAGCAATCATATGAATAATTACAGTGACCATAATATTGTTAAAACAATTGTAAACATTTTGAAATGAATACAGAAAACATCTTCTGATTTCCGAAAAAATTTTTCACAACGGGAACAAAATATTTCCAAGCCGGTACTTCTAAATTATTCTACTGAATGTATGAGCCATAAAAAAATACCAGCTTTTGGTTTTTCTAACCTACACCACCATAGAGGGTAGCGTATATTGGGTTAGTACTGATGTTTGTAACGTGCAGAAATATGGTCCAAACACCTATCTTAAAATCTGCTCAGGATCACTTTCTGAGTCGATTAAGCAATGTCCGTCCGTCCGTCCGTCTGTCCCTCCATGTAAACCTTGTAATCAAACTACAGGCCGTAATTTTAAAAATAATTCGACATACAACTGCCATATCTGAAAATAGCTTAGCTCTAATAAATATCTTAGTTATAAGCATATCCAAACCAAATTCAGCACAAATAAGTTTTATTTAAACTGAACTCTCTCCCATATAAGCACCATTCTAGAAAATTTCATTCAAGTGCATAAATCTCTGAAATATGTTAGTATCCAAATAAAATTCAACAAATAATATGTTTCATATATACCAAAATTATCCCACCAAATTTTGTGACGATCGGTCCATAATTAGTCATAGAAAGGACTGCGATCGAAAAATTCTTAACATACATATATGTTAATAAAACTGAAACCACTAAACTTACAGTTTTGATTGTACAACACAATCAAAAATTACAAGGTCCGGCCTATAAATTATGATAGAGGAGACAAAAAAACAAGACACGTGTATCGGCGATTTGAAAGTTTACATCTGAATTTAATTTGAGGAGGGGTTAAGATTCCCAGCTCTGTCACATTCTTATTGTTAATCAGCATAAGAAACAATGTGACCCTTACATTTTAGGTATAAAATGTGTTTAGCAAATTTATGTAAAATATTATGGAGAACATTTTTGTAGACTATATTAACCCTCTAACTCCTCAAGGTATGGGTCTTTTTTGTCCTTCTTTTAAAAAATATGAAAAAACAGCATTAAAACAAGTATTTATGGGGTTAAAATGTTCCGCAAAAATATTAACCGTGAAATTTTAGTATAAGTCTCTGAGTACACCAAAACGGAAAATTCAACCAGAAAGTCAGAAATAATACACAACAAAAGAGGGTTAATTTCGCACTTACTAAGAAAAAAAAATAGTTAAAATTTAACTAATAATCACTAATATTTCTATTATTTTACTTTCGATAGCAAATTTGGATAGGAAGGATTCATTAATTACATTTTTGTTTAGCTCTAGGCAAATTCCACTTCATCATCTTTGTCTTTATACCGTTCTTCAATGGGTGCACATGTCTGGTGAAATTTTCCACCATGCTCATCAGATTCAGTTGACCTGTTGAGATGAAACCAATTTTAAGGCTTTTAACAATAACATGAAGAACACACACATAGTATATAGCATATAGCAAAACAAATTACATTTTTCTGTCTTTCTGGTTGAATTTTCCGTTTTGGTGTTTTATAGTTCTAATCACTAATGATGAAATTTTGAACCTTTTTCGGAAACCCTTCCATTATGGTTTTCATAGTCCTTTCTGTCACTTTGTTCGAACAGGTTGTCCATCTCCGTTTAAAATCTACCACACTTTTGGACTCCTTTTTTTGTGCTCTTCAATTTTCTTTTAACAAGAGCCCAATATCTTTCTACTGGCCTTAGCACATTATTGTTCTTTTGCCACTCAATACCTTTCTAACTATAGTGACAAGGTGCCAAATCAGACCAAAAATAAGTGGACACACTAAGAAGTCTTATGAATGGAAGCATCCTTTTTTGTAAACATTCCTTGATGTAAATTTCGGTATTTATAGAGCCGCAACTGCATATTGCTTGCCATACCAAAAACTTTCTGGGAAATTTTGTCTGCTTTTGGGTCCTAAACTTTTCTTCAACATTCCCTCGAGCATCAGCAACATCAAAATTTTGACCCGAAAGCTGTGAAAAATCTGCCAGAACATACGTTTCGTCATCCATTTTGCAGCAGGTTTTTGGCCTCTAAATTTTTAGCAGCGTTCTTGTCAAGATCTTTTTGAGCCTTGTATGTTTTTGAACCTGTATTGGCTTTAACTTTTCGTACCAAATAGTCCGAGCACTGAGCTAACCGGGCTGCTTTCCTACTAGATGTGTTGGGAGCTCTTTTGAAAATGCTTTCTATTTTTGTTTTTAACTACCTGAACCAGGTTTCTGTCAACGTACAAGTTCTCCCGGTACTGTTTAATAACATTGTAAACAGTTTGACGGCAGACCTATTATTGTTTGGTCAACTTTTTGTAGGACCAAGTTGGGTTTTGTTGAAAATATTTAATAATTTTAGTACGCATTTTTTTCTGGTCACTCATTTTAATCATATTAACAATAAATGAACATAATTGACATTAAACATATTAACGGACATGCTCAAATCAAATAATAC
Organism: Calliphora vomitoria; assembly: GCA_942486065.2. Lineage (NCBI taxonomy): Eukaryota > Metazoa > Arthropoda > Insecta > Diptera > Calliphoridae > Calliphora > Calliphora vomitoria. The sequence goes on along the minus strand of OW818030.2, from coordinate 8,778,302 downwards.
TTGGGTTTACGATCTCAGTCCTTATTCAAATGAAATTCAATACAAATAAATTTCACATCAAAAGAAAAGTGTTTATAGTCATATACTCGGTGTAGGGTAGCATATGGTCAGACTTGCCCGAATATCATTTTTCACTTGTTATGTGATGAAACCTGATAACTTTCTCGAAAGAATGGCAAAACATGGACCAGTTTTATCTAATGGCTTCACATACTGCTTCATAATCTGATAGATGATGATTCATAGAAGATAGAGTACAGTAGATCCCTTCCTTTTATTCATACCATGTAATTTAACAACACACAAATAGCTGTCATCAATGTGATTTTTCGGACCTTGAGAGCATCGATAAACTTGCAAAATAAGGGCCAACCTAATGCACACATACACAACAACCTATAAAATGCAATATTTTTATGCAAGAAACTGGTTGCTTTGAATTTAACTCTTTCTACTCGTGCTCTTGCACACTTCTCATATGAAGATATAAACAAACACATATGTATGTATGAATGTGTGTCTGGATTTGTAGTCTTGTGTATAATATTATTGAAAAGAAGATGTTATATGTGTGACACTACTCATGTATACAAAATACTCAGTGTATTTGTATTAAGAAAAAAGTGTGCATGTGTTTATGTATTATGTGTGTGTGTGTGTATGTGTGCAAACACTCTAAAGAGTAGGTGTGATATTTGAACTGCACTCGAATGTGCTGATGATGAAGATGATGTTGCTGATGCTGCTACTCTACCTATGTATAAAATGCAGCAAACTTTAATTCAAAATTGCAATGGCACACACACAATATACATACTAACAGTCAAGGGCAAAACATTTAAATATATATTTATGTTTCATTAAAAAAAATAAAACTAGAAAGCAACAAACTTTCGTAAATTTGAAACCTTAAAAAGCCGTTTTAAAAACAAGTATTTGTCTGTATCGAATCTTATATACCCTTCTAAAGTATAGTTTAAGAAAAATAAGTAATAGCAAATTTTGGTAAAAATAAAAAATTTGGTGAAAAAAATGGTTGACAACAAACTTGGTTAAAAAAAGTTAGGTGAACAAATCGAGGTAGATTTTAAATAACACTCTAAGTTGGATTATAGTAGATATATTGATGTAGTCTCGGTTTTTGCTTATATCTCAGTCATTTGTAGGCCGATTTTCTCGATTTTAAATATAAATCTAAGTTCGGCTATAGCGGACATATTGATGTATCAATCATGAATGTAAGTTATTTGGTGACTTTGGAAAGTCGATTTCAACATACAGCCGGATATTGCAATATCGACTTTACTATCTATAGCGATCCAGAATATATATACTTTATGGGTTCACAAATGAAAAATGTGAAAAATTACAAACGGAATGACAAACTTAACCTTACCACCCATGTTAAAGGGTATAAAAAAAATCTTTAGAACTTCGGCAATATTTATCTCACACTGTAACAACTCTTATGCATATAAGTATAAACATGCATATGCCACTGACGGTATCAGCACATTCGAACACAACTTCAATTTGGACAAATTTTATATATTTTTCTTTTTCTCATTTTAGCAAAGGCAATTCAAAAATATAAAATCACATGCACTTGAATGTGAGTTGCAAAAAGAATGAACAAAAAAAAAAAAAGTAGCAAAGAAAGAAAAAGTGTTATATATTATTTTGAACAACTCTGTCTGGGTTTCATGCCATGTAGCATATTGTGTAAATATACAACCTACTAGGGAATCGTTTTTCGTATGCTCTACGAAAATATACAAAAGATTTAACTGAAAGCAAAAAAATAAAAAATAATGAAAAGAAGCAACTCAATTTCTATGTACATACATATATATGTATGTATATTTTATGAAAAGTTTTCCAAAAAAAAAATACAAAACAAAAAGAAAGTCTCTAAAAGCAGTTGACAATTTCAATCTTTTTTTTTAACGTTTTTGTTGTTAAGTTATATACATTTTTTTTTAAATAAATATTTGAGAATATTTATGTTATATTTGGGGTTAGTTTTAGTTTTAATATACCTTCAGATTTTCTTCTTACTTTATTTTTTAATAAAATTTTGTTTCCTTTTTTCTGCACCTAATAACACTTTAGAGAATATTTTTATTTTAAAATGTTAAAAGTTATTTTTTTCTATAAATTATTAAACTTATAAAGTATAAATGTGTTGGTCACAAAAGGCTCTTTTGTTACCATTTCTGTTATCACACAAACAATGTTTATAAATTACAAATTTTAAAAAGGCAACATTACTATTTAATCAGCTATTTTTATTAAATGTATCTACTAAATTAAGAACTAAACTAGAACTGAACTAGAACTGAACTAGAACTGAACTAGAACTGAACTAGAACTGAACTAGAACTGTACTAGAACTGAACTAGAACTGAACTAGAACTGAACTAGAACTGAACTAGAACTAAACTAGAACTGAACTAGAACTGAACTAGAACTGAACTAGAACTGAACTAGAACTGAACTAGAACTGAACTAGAACTGAACTAGAACTGAACTAGAACTGAACTAGAACTGAACTAGAACTGAACTAGAACTGAACTAGAACTGAACTAGAACTGAACTAGAACTGAACTAGAACTGAACTAGAACTGAACTAGAACTGAACTAGAACTGAACTAGAACTGAACTAGAACTGAACTAGAACTGAACTAGAACTGAACTAGAACTGAACTAGAACTGAACTAGAACTGAACTAGAACTGAACTAGAACTGAACTAGAACTGAACTAGAACTGAACTAGAACTGAACTAGAACTGAACTAGAAATGAACTAGAACTGAACTAGAACTGAACTAGAACTAGAACTGAACTAGAACTGAACTAGAACTGAACTAGAACTGTACTAGAACTGAACTAGAACTGAACTAGAACTGAACTAGAACTAAACTAGAACTAAACTAGAACTGAACTAGAACTGAACTAGAACTGAACTAGAACTGAACTAGAACTGAACTAGAACTGAACTAGAACTGAACTAGAACTGAACTAGAACTGAACTAGAACTGAACTAGAACTGAACTAGAACTGAACTAGAACTGAACTAGAACTGAACTAGAACTGAACTAGAACTGAACTAGAACTGAACTAGAACTGAACTAGAACTGAACTAGAACTGAACTAGAACTGAACTAGAACTGAACTAGAACTGAACTAGAACTGAACTAGAACTGAACTAGAACTGAACTAGAACTGAACTAGAACTGAACTAGAACTGAACTAGAACTGAACTAGAACTGAACTAGAACTGAACTAGAACTGAACTAGAACTGAACTAGAACTGAACTAGAACTGAACTAGAACTGAACTAGAACTGAACTAGAACTGAACTAGAACTGAACTAGAACTAGAACTGAACTAGAACTGAACTAGAACTGAACTAGAACTGAACTAGAACTGAACTAGAACTGAACTAGAACTGAACTAGAACTGAACTAGAACTGAACTAGAACTGAACTAGAACTGAACTAGAACTGAACTAGAACTGAACTGAACTAGAACTGAACTAGAACTGAACTAGAACTGAACTAGAACTGAACTAGAACTGAACTAGAACTGAACTAGAACTGAACTAGAACTGAACTAGAACTGAACTAGAACTGAACTAGAACTGAACTAGAACTGAACTAGAACTGAACTAGAACTGAACTAGAACTGAACTAGAACTGAACTAGAACTGAACTAGAACTGAACTAGAACTGAACTAGAACTGAACTAGAACTGAACTAGAACTGAACTAGAACTGAACTAGAACTGAACTAGAACTGAACTAGAACTGAACTAGAACTGAACTAGAACTGAACTAGAACTGAACTAGAACTGAACTAGAACTGAACTAGAACTGAACTAGAACTGAACTAGAACTGAACTAGAACTGAACTAGAACTGAACTAGAACTGAACTAGAACTGAACTAGAACTGAACTAGAACTGAACTAGAACTGAACTAGAACTGAACTAGAACTGAACTAGAACTGAACTAGAACTGAACTAGAACTGAACTAGAACTGAACTAGAACTGAACTAGAACTGAACTAGAACTGAACTAGAACTGAACTAGAACTGAACTAGAACTGAACTAGAACTGAACTAGAACTGAACTAGAACTGAACTAGAACTGAACTAGAACTGAACTAGAACTGAACTAGAACTGAACTAGAACTGAACTAGAACTGAACTAGAACTGAACTAGAACTGAACTAGAACTGAACTAGAACTGAACTAGAACTGAACTAGAACTGAACTAGAACTGAACTAGAACTGAACTAGAACTGAACTAGAACTGAACTAGAACTGAACTAGAACTGAACTAGAACTGAATTAGAACTGAACTAGAACTGAACTAGAACTGAACTAGAACTGAACTAGAACTGAACTAGAACTGAACTAGAACTGAACTAGAACTGAACTAGAACTGAACTAGAACTTAACTAGAACTGAACTAGAACTGAACTAGAACTGAACTAGTACTGAGAATTGTATTGACTTATTAACAGAATTGTAAAAATTTTATATCTTTTTAACAAGTATATAAATAAGTTATCCGTAAAACCAAATACATACACTTTAAGAATCAAAATTGTATATTAAATTTGCATATTGTGTATATCATTGCCATCGTCGTCATCATCATCATCATCATTCCTGTCATTATAATTTTTTGTTAACATTTTGAGCATCAATGATACCTCTATAAAAGCGAGTATAAATGAGCATGGATAGAAACTCGGTAATATAATTGACACATGATATTTTAGCATATTAACAACAATATTGTATGTACTCGTAAACTGTCTGTGGAATGAATTTCATATGAACAAGGATATATGTATGTAACTTGTTATAGCTCTCTCGCACACATGGTTTTTCTGCATATATTTATGTCTGCCCCTAAAGCAAGGCTTTTGTATTTGGTAGCATTTATTTGTGTGGTGTCTGTGTATAGAAAATATTCAATTGTAATTTACATATGTCTGGTTGCAACAAATCAAAGGATTATTTAAATCTCTAATGACTTGATACAAGTGAATACATTTTTATTGTGATTTTAATACAAATGACACTTTGAAATCTGGAAATAAGGCTTAGGTTTATAATTTTATTTCTATTTGAACTGAAATATTTTAATAATATGAAATTATTTAAGTTTTTATTTCTTAAGAGTTTTAAAATATTATTTTAATTGTTATATTTCTTAGTAAGTTTGTTTTAGTCGAGATTTTAAATGATTAAAATATATTTTAAATATAAATACTTATTAAAGCAAAAGTGATTTTATATGTGTAATTATATTAATCATACGCACTGTATTGTAAAATGATGCTTCTAAACTATTGGATAAAACAACACCAAACATAGACTAACGGTTAGAGATGTGCTAAGCTTTCAGAATTTTGCTCTGAAATAAAGCAAAGCAAATCGAACAGAATCTAAGAAGTTTCGCATTAAGTACAATACATTTTATTATCTCAATGTCGGAATGCAGTCTGTAGCTAAGATAATGTAATTCTTTAAATCATTTAATGATTTATACATTTATTTCCTACATTCATTGTCATTTAAAATGATTTCCTTGTTAGATGTTCGTTTACAAAATGCTGCTCATTGTTTTATTATTTAATGGACAGTCAACCACATTCATCCTTTCAGTCATTCAACCTCAGTTGTATGGTCTACCATTCTGCTACGTAATTAATAATTCAATTTGTGATTAATATCAATCATACGCCCAAGAGGCCTAATTCATATTAAATCTTAAGGGATATTAAGTGCATGTAGCAACATTATTGTACGTTTAGTTTGTATTAATGTATGTATAAAGTGTTGATTAATTAAAAATGCAAATTACTTTTAGAATTTTAAGTTGGTATAAAGCAATAGAGATGAGGCCTAGTTTTAAAGACAATAGGTTTGAAAATAACACACAAATTTAGAAAAATTTTAAGTTTTTATTAAAACTATATTAGCAATTAGCTGAAGCATTCAATTGAGAGTTGAGTTTAAACCTATTTTCAGCAAATCTGCATTATTATTTAATAATCATATTGTAATGTGTCTGAGTTCAGACCCATATGTTTTTATATGATTAAGTCTTAATGGGATGAAAAATGATAAAATTATAAAAAAAATAATAATTTATTAATAATAACCATACGTAATCATCCCAACAATTTATATAAATAATGTAATTAAATGTATCTTGTTTTAAAGTATTGAATGTCTACTTTCATTTGAAACTTTCAGTTTAAAAATAGCATGAAAAATTAGCCAGTTAAAAACAATTTCATAACAAATTCCTTAATTAATATTAATCATACGTACTGTAGTACATAAACTTATTACTAATTTATCTCGGAAGGATTTTAAAAATTTTTCCTACAACTTTGGGTATATGTTAACCAGTTTGTGGAGAATAATTTGGGGAACTATAAATAATTTGCTAGATACCAAATCTATGATATACACCCCAAGGAAATGAAAATTTTTAATAAAATTTCACTATTTTACTCTATAACTTCATATTGTTTTTTCACCATCTCTATTGCATGCAAATTTTTAAAAGTGTACACATAACATAAATTCCAAATTTTTATTTACCACACATAATCAGCTTAAAACTTTTTTTCAATTTTAGCTAAAAAAAAATTTCACATCATAGCAAAAAAAAGAAAAAAGCAACAAACTAAATCTACTTAATAGCATGAGTATATATTTCCATATTTTTTTCTTTGTCTACACATTGTTTATCAATTATCTATGAGTTATATCTGCTACTACTACTATATGTGTTTTTGTTCGTACCTCCACAGCTCAATGTGTCTTTCCAACTGTCAATACGCATTATCAGTCAAATAGAATTTTACAGTATTATACTATAAAATGCGATTAATTATCATCAAAATGGCTGTGGCATTATATGCTAATAGCTTGTGAAAGTACAGAAGAAATAGATAAATAGAGAGAGAAAAATATAGACAGTAATAGTAGAAAATATGGAATGAAATCCAATTTTAGTTAAGGTTAGAATTAAAAGGTTGCTAAATGCAATTTTGTTCTTTTCTTGGTATAAAAAAAAATAGGAAAATAACAACCATCACTATAAGATAATTTCCAGTTTACAGTTAATGAAAGCTGTAAAACATAAACAACAAATGTAAAGTAAATTTACAAGAAGTCAGATTGTTGAAGGCAGTCATATTAAAAATAAAAACTAAGAATATCTTATGAAATATCAAAAATTTTCTTTAAAATTGCTTTAAATAAACAAAGATATAAATAAAAAAAAAAATTGTAAATGTAGAAGAACACTTTAAAATATTCTAGTTCAGTTCTAATTCAGTTCTAGTTCAGTTCTAGTTCTAGTTCAGTTCAGTTCTAGTTCAGTTCTAGTTCAGTTCTAGTTCAGTTCTAGTTCAGTTCTAGTTCTAGTTCAGTTCTAGTTCAGTTCTAGTTCAGTTCTAGTTCAGTTCTAGTTCAGTTCTAGTTCAGTTCTAGTTCAGTTCTAGTTCAGTTCTAGTTCAGTTCTAGTTCAGTTCTAGTTCAGTTCTAGTTCAGTTCTAGTTCAGTTCTAGTTCAGTTCTAGTTCAGTTCTAGTTCAGTTCTAGTTCAGTTCTAGTTCAGTTCTAGTTCAGTTCTAGTTCAGTTCTAGTTCAGTTCTAGTTCAGTTCTAGTTCAGTTCTAGTTCAGTTCTAGTTCAGTTCTAGTTCAGTTCTAGTTCAGTTCTAGTTCAGTTCTAGTTCAGTTCTAGTTCAGTTCTAGTTCAGTTCTAGTTCAGTTCTAGTTCAGTTCTAGTTCAGTTCTAGTTCAGTTCTAGTTCAGTTCTAGTTCAGTTCTAGTTCAGTTCTAGTTCAGTTCTAGTTCAGTTCTAGTTCAGTTCTAGTTCAGTTCTAGTTCAGTTCTAGTTCAGTTCTAGTTCAGTTCTAGTTCAGTTCTAGTTCAGTTCTAGTTCAGTTCTAGTTCAGTTCTAGTTCAGTTCTAGTTCAGTTCTAGTTCAGTTCTAGTTCAGTTCTAGTTCAGTTCTAGTTCAGTTCTAGTTCAGTTCTAGTTCAGTTCTAGTTCAGTTCTAGTTCAGTTCTAGTTCAGTTCTAGTTCAGTTCTAGTTCAGTTCTAGTTCAGTTCTAATTCAGTTCTAGTTCAGTTCTAGTTCTAGTTCAGTTCTAGTTCAGTTCTAGTTCAGTTCTAGTTCAGTTCTAGTTCAGTTCTAGTTCAGTTCTAGTTCAGTTCTAGTTCAGTTCTAGTTCAGTTCTAGTTCAGTTCTAGTTCAGTTCTAGTTCAGTTCTAGTTCAGTTCTAGTTCAGTTCTAGTTCAGTTCTAGTTCAGTTCTAATTCAGTTCTAGTTCAGTTCTAGTTCTAGTTCAGTTCTAGTTCAGTTCTAGTTCAGTTCTAGTTCAGTTCTAGTTCAGTTCTAGTTCAGTTCTAGTTCAGTTCTAGTTCAGCTCTAGTTCAGTTCTGGTTCAGTTCTAGTTCAGTTCTAGTTCAGTTCTAGTTCAGTTCTAGTTCAGTTCTAGTTCAGTTCTAGTTCAGTTCTAGTTCAGTTCTAGTTCAGTTCTAGTTCAGTTCTAGTTCAGTTCTAGTTCAGTTCTAGTTCAGTTCTAGTTCAGTTCTAGTTCAGTTCTAGTTCAGTTCTAGTTCAGTTCTAGTTCAGTTCTAGTTCAGTTCTAGTTCAGTTCTAGTTCAGTTCTAGTTCAGTTCTAGTTCAGTTCTAGTTCAGTTCTAGTTCAGTTCTAGTTCAGTTCTAGTTCAGTTCTAGTTCAGTTCTAGTTCAAGTTCAGTTCTAGTTCAGTTCTAGTTCAGTTCTAGTTCAGTTCTAGTTCAGTTCTAGTTCAGTTCTAGTTCAGTTCTAGTTCAGTTCTAGTTCAGTTCTAGTTCAGTTCTAGTTCAGTTCTAGTTCAGTTCTAGTTCAGTTCTAATTCAGTTCTAGTTCAGTTCTAGTTCAGTTCTAGATCAGTTCTAGTTCAGTTCTAGTTCAGTTCTAGTTCAGTTCTAGTTCAGTTCTAGTTCAGTTCTAGTTCAGTTCTAGTTCAGTTCTAGTTCAGTTCTAGTTCAGTTCTAGTTCAGTTCTAGTTCAGTTCTAGTTCAGTTCTAGTTCAGTTCTAGTTCAGTTCTAGTTCAGTTCTAGTTCAGTTCTAGTTCAGTTCTAGTTCAGTTCTAGTTCAGTTCTAGTTCAGTTCTAGTTCAGTTCTAGTTCAGTTCTAGTTCAGTTCTAGTTCAGTTCTAGTTCAGTTCTAGTTCAGTTCTAGTTCAGTTCTAGTTCAGTTCTAGTTCAGTTCTAGTTCAGTTCTAGTTCAGTTCTAGTTCAGTTCTGGTTCAGTTCTAGTTCAGTTCTAGTTCAGTTCTAGTTCAGTTCTAGTTCAGTTCTAGTTCAGTTCTAGTTCAGTTCTAGTTCAGTTCTAGTTCAGTTCTAGTTCAGTTCTAGTTCAGTTCTAGTTCAGTTCTAGTTCAGTTCTAGTTCAGTTCTAGTTCACTTCTAATTCAGTTCTAGTTAAGTTCTACTTCAGTTCTAGTTCAGTTCTAGTTCAGTTCTAGTTCAGTTCTAGTTCAGTTCTAGTTTAGTTCTAGTTCAGTTCTAGTTCAGTTCTAGTTCAGTTCTAGTTCAGTTCTACTTCAGAAAATAAAAAACTTTTGTTTAAGAGACTCCATTTGCAAACACACCCCATTTCGAAATGATTATAAACATTTTCTACCACACATTCTTTTATTTTTATATTATTATTTCCATTTAGTTTAATAATGTATTTATTTTTATTTTTTTCGTATGCAGCAAACACCCACTTTATATTTCGTTTACTTTTATGCTGCAACAAATATTGTTTAAAGAATCCTAGGCAACACATGCAGACATTTTCAAAATGAAATCGTAAAAATATCGTAGAAATGCATTAAAACTTGAATAGAATGAAGAGAAAAAAGTTGTGGTATAAATAAGAGAAATATTAAAAAAGAATTTTCAAAGTCAGCACAAAAATATTCTGGTAGTTGCAGTCACACCAGCACAAGTTGAAAATTGAGTACTTTCAATGCTTCGAAAGGAGTGTGCGGCTGGTGGAATGGATAATTTTTGTTTGTTTGTACTATTTGTTTATTCTTGTGTGCCAATTGGCAACAACTGTCTGTCACAATATCGTAAACAATGGACACACTTGAGTTTCTAAGAAAAATGTGCAAGTATTTGGTTGGTGAGAGCGTAACCGATAGGAAAAGGAAGCTAATAAAATATATACGCATATCTGCTTAAAATCATATGAAGCAAGCTTGCAGTAACTTTATAGAGTTTGTAAAATTTTCTATTAGGTATTTTATATTCAACTTTTGCTTACATTAATTTGTATTATGCATGCAGCATAATAGAGTAGACCAGCCTCTAACTGAAACTTTCCTTTTTATGGCAAACAATTTTCTAAAATTACCAGTGCAATATCAAGCATACAAAGAAAATGCAAATTCAGTTTTATTATTTAAGAAAAACATGATGAAGCAAAAGTTTGGATGCTGCTACAGTAGAATGAAATCAGATACATCCTTTTGAAATTTACATTTAAAGGTACGACTAAAATTTACTTTATGACAGTAGCGAGAACTGAACTATTGACATACCAGTTATCAGTAATTTTAGATTTTACTTTAGTGTAGCCTGCACAATAGGATGGCTCTTTTATCCGCATTTGGATTTTCGATGATCCCAATGTCTAAAATTCTTCTCCATCATCTAAAAACCAAATGCAAAATCGGATAAAGTTTAGAGGTTTCACATTTTGTTTAAAATTTCGGGTCAAAGCATCAATGTTTTCCAAAAAATTAAAAAAAAAAAAAATAATTAAAGGAACAAAATTATTACCCAATCTTAAAGATGTAGGAATAGTTTTTAGAGTGTAGATTTTCAAATACATATGTGTATCTGTTTGTAAGAGTAAAATAGTATATATGTATATGTAAATGTGTATATTTTTAAAATTGCAAATAAAATTCATAACATGTTACTTGTGGTTTCTTATTTCCTTTATTTGTTCATACATACTCACATGAGTAAAAATACTTGTATGTAACTACATCTGTATGTGTCTTCTATTATTCTGCATCCGAAATAAAAATGTTTAAGAGAAGCAATATTTTCTTTTTTTCTTTACTTTTTCTGCAGTGTATATCTATTTAAAGATAATTTGTGAACTTCATACATGTGTATGTATATCTATGTCTATGTTGGTAACACACATACATGTGTTTTACGTATTTTGTACAAAATATGTTGTATGCAAAATATGCAATTGCATAATTTTTCTATATTTTTATATGTCTATGTGTAAGTGTTCATGTTTTTAATGTTATTTATTTGATACTTGAAATTGTAAAAATGTGTAGAAAAATATTTTCATAACTCCAATTTTTTTGCAAGTTTCTCTTCACCCGGATTTATTTGTTTGTATTCATGCACACACGGTCTGGTAGTGGAATTTAAAAATTTTCCATTTTAAATATTTTTATTTTATTATTTCATTTGGTGAGCGTGAGTGTGTTTCTGTTAATATTTATATTTGCAATAATTTGAAGTAGTTTATTTTGGTTTTAATGTTTCTAAACTGCAGTTTTTATATTTATATTTTAATGTTGTAAATTTTATTATGACAAAATTCAAATGCTGTTGTGGGTTTTGTATGCATGTGTAAATGTATTGGTCTGTTAGAGACCACTTAACTCGCAAGATACTAAATAATTTCTGTCACATACTGTTTATTCAACTGTAAAAGATTAACTATTTCTGTCATTTGTAATGAAAAAATATTATATTTTAAATTAAATGGAACAGACCTAAAATAGAAGAACAGAACTAGTTTTAAACTAAAATGAACAGACCTAAAATAGAAGAACAGAACTAGTTTTAAACTAAAATGAACAGACCTAAAATAGAAGAACAGAACTAGAACAGAACTAGAACAGAACTAGAACAGAACTAGAACAGAACTAGAACAGAACTAGAACAGAACTAGAACAGAACTAGAACAGAACTAGAACAGAACTAGAACAGAACTAGAACAGAACTAGAACAGAACTAGAACAGAACTAGAACAGAACTAGAACAGAACTAGAACAGAACTAGAACAGAACTAGAACAGAACAGAACTAGAACAGAACTAGAACAGAACTAGAACAGAACTAGAACAGAACTAGAACAGAACTAAAACAGAACTAGAACAGAACTAGAACAGAACTAGAACAGAACTAGAACAGAACTAGAACAGAACTAGAACAGAACTAGAACAGAACTAGAACAGAACTAGAACAGAACTAGAACAGAACTAGAACAGAACTAGAACAGAACTAGAACAGAACTAGAACAGAACTAGAACAGAACTAGAACAGAACTAGAACAGAACTAGAACAGAACTAGAACAGAACTAGAACAGAACTAGAACAGAACTAGAACAGAACTAGAACAGAACTAGAACAGAACTAGAACAGAACTAGAACAGAACTAGAACAGAACTAGAACAGAACTAGAACAGAACTAGAACAGAACTAGAACAGAACTAGAACAGAACTAGAACAGAACTAGAACAGAACTAGAACAGAACTAGAACAGAACTAGAACAGAACTAGAACAGAACTAGAACAGAACTAGAACAGAACTAGAACAGAACTAGAACAGAACTAGAACAGAACTAGAACAGAACTAGAACAGAACTAGAACAGAACAGAACTAGAACAGAACTAGAACAGAACTAGAACAGAACTAGAACAGAACTAGAACAGAACTAGAACAGAACAGAACTAGAACAGAACAGAACTAGAACAGAACTAGAACAGAACTAGAACAGAACTAGAACAGAACTAGAACAGAACTAGAACAGAACTAGAACAGAACTAGAACAGAACTAGAACAGAACTAGAACAGAACTAGAACAGAACTAGAACAGAACTAGAACAGAACTAGAACAGAACTAGAACAGAACTAGAACAGAACTAGAACAGAACTAGAACAGAACTAGAACAGAACTAGAACAGAACTAGAACAGAACTAGAACAGAACTAGAACAGAACTAGAACAGAACTAGAACAGAACTAGAACAGAACTAGAACAGAACTAGAACAGAACTAGAACAGAACTAGAACAGAACTAGAACAGAACTAGAACAGAACTAGAACAGAACTAGAACAGAACTAGAACAGAACTAGAACAGAACTAGAACAGAACTAGAACAGAACTAGAACAGAACTAGAACAGAACTAGAACAGAACTAGAACAGAACTAGAACAGAACTAGAACAGAACTAGAACAGAACTAGAACAGAACTAGAACAGAACTAGAACAGAACTAGAACAGAACTAGAACAGAACTAGAACAGAACTAGAACAGAACTAGAACAGAACTAGGAACAGAACTAGAACAGAACTAGAACAGAACTAGAACAGAACTAGAACAGAACTAGAACAGAACTAGAACAGAACTAGAACAGAACTAGAACAGAACTAGAACAGAACTAGAACAGAACACAGAACTAGAACAGAACTAGAACAGAACTAGAACAGAACTAGAACAGAACTAGAACAGAACTAGAACAGAACTAGAACAGAACTAGAACAGAACTAGAACAGAACTAGAACAGAACTAGAACAGAACTAGAACAGAACTAGAACAGAACTAGAACAGAACTAGAACAGAACTAGAACAGAACTAGAACAGAACTAGAACAGAACTAGAACAGAACTAGAACAGAACTAGAACAGAACTAGAACAGAACTAGAACAGAACTAGAACAGAACTAGAACAGAACTAGAACAGAACTAGAACAGAACTAGAACAGAACTAGAACAGAACTAGAACAGAACTAGAACAGAACTAGAACAGAACTAGAACAGAACTAGAACAGAACTAGAACAGAACTAGAACAGAACTAGAACAGAACTAGAACAGAACTAGAACAGAACTAGAACTAGAACAGAACTAGAACAGAACTAGAACAGAACTAGAACAGAACTAGAACAGAACTAGAACAGAACTAGAACAGAACTAGAACAGAACTAGAACAGAACTAGAACAGAACTAGAACAGAACTAGAACAGAACTAGAACAGAACTAGAACAGAACTAGAACAGAACTAGAACAGAACTAGAACAGAACTAGAACAGAACTAGAACAGAACTAGAACAGAACTAGAACAGAACTAGAACAGAACAGAACAGAACAGAACAGAACTAGAACAGAACAGAACAGAACAGAACTAGAACAGAACTAGAACAGAACTAGAACAGAACTAGAACAGAACTAGAACAGAACTAGAACAGAACTAGAACAGAACTAGAACAGAACTAGAACAGAACTAGAACAGAACTAGAACAGAACTAGAACAGAACTAGAACAGAACTAGAACAGAACTAGAACAGAACTAGAACAGAACTAGAACAGAACTAGAACAGAACTAGAACAGAACTAGAACAGAACTAGAACAGAACTAGAACAGAACTAGAACAGAACTAGAACAGAACTAGAACAGAACTAGAACAGAACTAGAACAGAACTAGAACAGAACTAGAACAGAACTAGAACAGAACTAGAACAGAACTAGAACAGAACTAGAACAGAACTAGAACAGAACTAGAACAGAACTAGAACAGAACTAGAACAGAACTAGAACAGAACTAGAACAGAACTAGAACAGAACTAGAACTAGAACAGAATAGAACTAGAACAGAACTAGAACAGAACTAGAACTAGAACAGAATAGAACTAGAACAGAACTAGAACAGAACTAGAACAGAACTAGAACAGAACTAGAACAGAACTAGAACAGAACTAGAACAGAACTAGAACAGAACTAGAGCAGAACTAGAACAGAACTAGAACAGAACTAGAACAGAACTAGAACAGAACTAGAACAGAACTAGAACAGAACTAGAACAGAACTAGAACAGAACTAGAACAGAACTAGAACAGAACTAGAACAGAACTAGAACAGAACTAGAACAGAACTAGAACAGAACTAGAACAGAACTAGAACAGAACTAGAACAGAACTAGAACAGAACTAGAACAGAACTAGAACAGAACTAGAACAGAACTAGAACAGAACTAGAACAGAACTAGAACAGAACTAGAACAGAACTAGAACAGAACTAGAACAGAACTAGAACAGAACTAGAACAGAACTAGAACAGAACTAGAACAGAACTAGAACAGAACTAGAACAGAACTAGAACAGAACTAGAACAGAACTAGAACAGAACTAGAACAGAACTAGAACAGAACAGAACTAGAACAGAACTAGAACAGAACTAGAACAGAACTAGAACTCAACTAGAACTAAGAAAATTTTACTATTTGGTCTATTGTTATCTTGCCATTTTTTAAAATGCTATTTGGTAGCTTGGCCAAGCTACTACTTATTTACTGCAAGGCATACCTAAATGCCTGGGCGTCTTTGCTTAAATGAGTGTACCTGTAACTGAGTGCATCTATGCATGATTTTAATTGCTTACGCTTAGTTTTTCCACTTATTTAACCTAAACATGTTATTGGCAAAATCACTAAATGCTTTCTCATGTAGTTGCAAACTCCACATTACCTTAAGCAGACTAACAAGTTCAGTACTAAGTATAAAATACTGTTTCTGGTTGGAAAATATTTAAATATATTGCACATACTTTAAAAAGTTTACACAAGTCTACAAGTTATAGCTGAAACCGGAAAATGCGTGTGTCACGCAAAAAAAAAAAAAAAAAAAAAGAAACCGGATAAGGAAATGCACAAGAGACATCTAAACAGGCAAACAATACGCACAAAGTCATATATATTTACTCATACTTACAGCTATATAAAAATACTAGTAAGTAAATGCATATTGCAGTAGTTACAGCAGCAACAAATTTATTGCGTGGACAAAAGTTCTTAAGTTTAAGAAGGATATAGAAATTAAGTTTGAATTGGGGGTGTTTAGAAAGGAGAGATTGTACATGGTAGGATAAAAATTTGATATATGTATTGTGCTAAGATAAAATAAAGTCATGCTAGTTTTGTTTAAGTTATTTATATTTTCCTGTAAAGTTCATAGTTTTAAATTATAAATTTGTTTAGCTTAAAAAGAAGGAACATAAAGAGTTTATCTGGTTTGATAATATTCCAGTAAACATGTTTTAAATTTTATTGAAATTTCTAATTATATTTAATTTTAAATCCTGCATAATTCATTGCCTATAATTGCAAAACTTTTTTTTTATAAAATTATCTAAAAATATTGACATAACATTATACACACAACATATGGTTTAATATTCAAATGAATTTATTTACTGAAATTTAGGTATTATTGAAAAATCTGCATTTGTGAATTGATTTTAGAAAAACCAAAAAAAAAATTCCATTTAATAATTGAAATGTTTCTAAAAATAACACAGGTGTTTTTAAGTGTTTAATTGCACTGTTTTAAAGGCACAATCCCACATTTGCTAACCAATACATTGCGACTAAATAGATATTGAATCATTGTCTGTTGCCCTGGCCAGCATTGAGGAAAGCCATCTGTTTTTATTATATTTTATATTATAGTCTGTCTCCCGCTCCATATGTCTGCATATTTGTTTTTATTATTGCTGTTGCTATTACCCAGCAGTTCTAGGAGACAGTAGCGAACTAGTGATTTTACCAATCATTTAGGGTGGGAACTAGTTACATAACTAGCTACGTGACTAGTTATCTTAACACGTGCATGACCCTTCTTGACTACAATGAGACTGTCTAATAGCTGGTCCAAAGTAGACAACGCATTGGATTGACATACTGGTTAAATAGCGTCAGTTACCTAACTGGTAACTTGATCAGCTACATAACTAGTTATTTTGACATGTACGGGTGCTAATTGACCTCAAATAGTCAGTTAGAAAGACATATCATGAACAGTCCAATAAACGATAGCTTGTAAACAAACCTTTCTTCGACAACTCTCCAATGGATTGCTTCTGGTGTGTAAAATAACTACTTTCTAATGTGCAGTACAAAATAAACGTGTAAAGTCACTTCACTATAGGTTACTAAGAGACACTAAAGTGACTATTGACTTCATGCTATGTTAATTGGATATCAGAATACTTATGCAAAAATAAAAATTAACTGTATGAGAATGATATCAACACAATTTGAACGAATTACACACAAAACGACTACACTTCGGATTACTTAGAGACACTTAAGTGACAATTGTCTTCACGCTAGATTACCTGGGATGTATAAAGTAGCTAATTGTCTTCTCTCTGCACTACAAAGGACACATACGTGTCAAATGACAAAAATATATAAATTGGAGTCAGCCAAGTATCTATAAGGGATACATTAACTACTTGCTTAACTGCTGGGTACTTGCTAGTTGACAATACACAGGTGTTGTATGGAAATATTCCAAAAAAAAACACATAAATGGATTAATTGCTTTAATATGGGGTGATAAAACTAAAAACTATAAATATTGAAATACTTGAAATGCATTTATATTTTATGTCCATTGCCACAATGATTTATTCTAACATATTTTGTTGTGATTATTGTTTCAAGTTGGGGACAGAGATACTAAAAGTGAGATGGCTTTGCGGAATTAAGGTGGCACTTATTTTCCCGAATTTAAATAGCAACCGAACCGGTTCTATACCCTATATACTGATGTATCAATCATGTATGTAGGATATTTGGGGGCTTCGTAAAATTGATTTCAACATACAGACGGACAGACGGAAAACACTATATCGACTCTACTATCTATAACGATCCATAAAATACAAACAGAATGAAAAATTTTGGGTTAACAAGGGGTTAACTGTCTATCAAACTCTCATACTGCGCTCACTTTTTAACACTGTAGCAAATCGTCATAAAAAGATTGACGCCTGACCAACGTTACCAAATTTTGCAAATTTACTTTGAAAATCAGTCATCGATTCGCGCATCTTATAGACAACTGTTTTATCGCAAAATTGTGTTCAGCAATGAGGCTCATTTCTGGATTAACGGGTTTGCTAATAAACAAAATTGCCGCATATGGAGTGAGACCAAAACACAGCGGACCCTATAGACTCCATACATCCAGATAAATGTTTCGTTTGGCGCGGTTTACACGCTGCACGTTTTTTGTGAAATTATTCGGTATCTCGGGAACTACTGGAGATATTGTTACGAAATTTTACATGGTTGGACATAAGGTGCTTTCGACTTGATCTACTTTCGTTCAGCTTCCTAGCACTAATGGGGGCCAGTGTGTGGCCCCTCAAATTGGTCACCTCGGGTCTGATTTTTTTTTTTATAAATCGCGAAAAATCCATTTATGATCCGAATGAGCTGAAATTTAAAATATAAATAGTCCTTGAGAAGATCTACAAAAAATACCCTCACATGTGCAGGTTATCTCTATTAGTTTAATTTAGGTTTATTGATTTATTTTTTTTTAATTTTGTTCGAACTTTCTATGGTTTTTTAGAAAAACTTGCCAACAGTTATCTCGTCCCTATAAAAAGTTACACGCATCCAAAATTGGTACATGGAAAAGAGCCGTATCTTTTAAGTTTTTTTTTTTTTCCACAAAAGACCATATATTTCTTCTTTTGTAGAAAAAAAATTTCTTCGGGACTATATACAATTTTTATATGATCCAGAAAGAGAACTTAATGCAAAAGCGTGTAAAGTAAAATTTGGCTCACTTAAGTGAACATAATACCCCCCCAGTTTTATTCAAACTTGGCCAATTTTAAAAAAAAAAATCGGTTTGAGTAAAAAATTCTAAAAAGGCAAAGCACCGATTCACGAAAGATCTTCATAAATGTATAAACCCATATGTTTCTTAAATATCTATAAAGTCTTTTTTACTATCACACGTTAAATAACGTCACAGTAGGCACATTTCTAAAAAACCTTAGTTTTTGGAACACATTTTACCCGTTTTAGGAATTTCGGTATTTGAAAACAAAAGATGTCAACAATAATAAAGCCATTGATTTAAGAACATTACAGTCTATATTAGTTCCAAATTTTGTTAAGATATCTTTAACCGTTAAACTTTTACATTAATTAAAATTTTATATTTTTCTTCATTGAAAATCACCATATTATAATTTTTTTAGTTTTTAAGGTAAATTACATCCCAAAATTTTAAAAAATTATTTAATTTTACTAAAATATCAATCTTCAAGTCCTAGGGATTTCACCAATATCAAATACTTATATAAAAAGCCTTTATTTAGTCCTCAGAAGTTCCACAAAGCTTGCCCCCCTTTGAAAAATTTTTATGTTTTTTCATATATTGCATGCAAAATTTCGTAACAATATCTCTATAGTTCCCGAGAGACCAAATTATTTCCAAAAAAAAAAAGTTTTTAAACCACTGTGCGCTGGTGGTATCATCAGACCTTAATTGTTTAAATATGAAGCAGAAGCTCGCGTTACGGTCAGTGAAGATAGTGATCAATGCTCATGAACTATGATCAGTGATTTTTGTGTTTGAAAATATCGATGACATTAATCCGGACGAGATGTGATTTCAACAGGATGGCGCTACGTGCCAAACGCAACCATCGATTTATTGAAATCAAAATTTGGCGATAACTTGATTTCGAGCGATAACTCTTGGCGATACCTTAACAACTCTCGATTATTTCCTATGGGACCAAGTGAAGTCTCTGGTTTATGCTGATAAACCAGCAACAATTTACCCCTTGGAGGCCAACATTGTTTGTGTTATTCGTGACATACGACCAGCAATGCTTGAAAAAAGTGGCCTAAAATTAGACGTTCAAATGTTAATGAAAAACATTTTTTATTAAAATTTACTTTTTTGTGTTATTTTTTTTACAATTTCAAGTTATATCGGACTTAAAAAAAGAGCTTTATAAACCGCGTTCTTATAAGTTGCATGTAAAAATTCCAAGTAATTCAAAAATTTAAAAACTCTTTATTATACACAACAACAATTTAAATAGTCACTCTCTTTTAATACACGCACTTTAAATACAAACCGCGTTCTTATAAGTTGCATGTAAAAATTCCAAGTAATTCAAAAATTTAAAAACTCTTTATTATACACAACAACAATTTAAATAGTCACTCTCTTTTAATACACGCACTTTAAATACACACTGGTAATACAGTTTAATGTTAAGACAAGCTGTGCTTACGATATACTAAAACGAGAATTGTCTGGCTACCAAACCAATGACATCTTCTAGCGGTCTCTAGCATTATCTACGGCTGTTCTGTTTCTAGAGCTTTTGAAGCTGATTCACAGGTAATGTTTTCATACTTATAAACAATGTTTATAACAGCGTGTTATTAACATTGTTTATAAGTAGGAGTTTCTGCCCATGAAAATGTTGATAAACATGATGAATGTTACAAGAAGCCCTTACTAAGCGTTAAATTCAAATTGATAATACAATTTCGTAACAATATGTTGAACATTTTATATAGACATTGTGTAAAAATGTTCGAGTAATGAATCTGTAAATTATTGAATAGAACGTTGGAGAGTAAAACTTAGAATGTAGATGAACTATTTTAAGTTCAATATTAATTCTGTTCTTTATTTAATCTAACTCCACTTTCAATCTAGTTCTGCATCAACATAAGTCCTATTCTATATTTTCTACTGCCTATCCTTAGGCGGTCTAAATAAAGTTTTAATCTTAAAGCCCATTTTTAAATTAACATTTAAAACCAATACCTAGTATTGTTTTTAGATTTTTACTTAGGTAAAAATCGCGTGTTATACTTTTCTATATCCTTGTTGTTTTTACATGTTTAAAACAAACAACATACATGTTCATAACGTTTATTTGTATGTGTCAGCATTAAATATTGAAATTAATTTTCAAATAAACGATAACAGCGTAAACATTGTATGTGCGTGTTGAATACAAGCACAATGTCCTTTAGACACAAAATCAAAGGTGCTTGCACAAAATATCTAAAGCCCTAGAAGAAATAAAATATATATTTAAAAGTAATATTTTTGCAACATTTCCTATGCATTTCTAATACTTGAAAATAGATTTCATGTTGTATTCCCTTAAATCACTAAAATTTAAACAGAAAAAAGTACTGATGGCTTCTACCAAAAAAACGGATGAATGCATACCCATAAACTTTCATAATCCCTGGACTTTTTTTCTTCCTTTTTTACAGGCTGCTACAATACGCTATTTTTTTTTTTTTTTTTTATTTTTTATTTGCATTGTTATCAACCACCAAAAATATAGTTAAAATTGTCCACAGGAAAAAAAATAAAGTTTATGTTGTGAACACTACATGTGCATTGTAATGTAAAAAGTTTATTGATGAAACTTTTTCGATTTAGTTTTTTTTTTTTTCGTTTGTGATGATGTCGACAGTCTATTATAAAAATACCCAGAAAAAAATTAAGAAATATATGTTAAGCTTTAACAACAAGGTTGGGCTTTAAAGTGTGTTTTCTGGAAATTTGCAAAATAACTAAGCCCAATAAATCCTACATTCATATAGAATTTTAAAAGATCGTAAGAAATTTCCATGTCCAGCATTTAGATTTTCTGAGGAGTATATTTTCTTCAAAATACACCTCCAGCTCAAAAACCCTTTATTAAATCCTAATGAAAAGGAACTGTTAATATTTAAGTAAAGCCGGTCACATCAAACATCTACACACATATGTGTATATGAAATTTAATTAAAATGCAAATATGATGCAGTAACAGGATGACACACACACACACAAATATTAAAATACACTTCATGTACATTTATGCAGCAGATACTCACTCACGCACACTCGGTACTCGAATAAAATTGTAGGTTTAAATGTGTTAAAAAAAAAACATATTGGAGGTCCGACAGTTAGTCGGGCAGTCTGTCTGACTGACTGTCAACTGTTAACTTTATGCCGGATATAGTTAAGCCAATTTTACATACCAACATCGTCGTTGATGTTGCTGCTGTCGATTACAACGATGACGTTGACGATGGCCATGTCGGTGCTCATGATGGCGTCTGTTGTTTCCGTTTGTAATATGACTGCAATTTTTATGTTCAATATTTCTCCATTGCTGTCCTTTTATTACTGTGAAACATTTTTAAACAATGATTTTATTAATGCACTGGATACTTACTTAGATATTTTAGGTTTAAAAAAAGTGATTTGCCGTAGTTAATGCTGAACTAGAACTGAAATAGAACTGAACTAGAACTGAACTAGAACTGAACTAGAACTGAACTAGAACTGAACTAGAACTGAACTAGAACTGAACTAGAACTGAACTAGAACTGAACTAGAACTGAACTAGAACTGAACTAGAACTGAACTAGAACTGAACTAGAACTGAACTAGAACTGAACTAGAACTGAACTAGAACTGAACTAGAACTGAACTAGAACTGAACTAGAACTGAACTAGAACTGAACTAGAACTGAACTAGAACTGAACTAGAACTGAACTAGAACTGAACTAGAACTGAACTAGAACTGAACTAGAACTGAACTAGAACTGAACTAGAACTGAACTAGAACTGAACTAGAACTGAACTAGAACTGAACTAGAACTGAACTAGAACTGAACTAGAACTGAACTAGAACTGAACTAGAACTGAACTAGAACTGAACTAGAACTGAACTAGAACTGAACTAGAACTGAACTAGAACTGAACTAGAACTGAACTAGAACTGAACTAGAACTGAACTAGAACTGAACTAGAACTGAACTAGAACTGAACTAGAACTGAACTAGAACTGAACTAGAACTGAACTAGAACTGAACTAGAACTGAACTAGAACTGAACTAGAACTGAACTAGAACTGAACTAGAACTGAACTAGAACTGAACTAGAACTGAACTAGAACTGAACTAGAACTGAACTAGAACTGAACTAGAACTGAACTAGAACTGAACTAGAACTGAACTAGAACTGAACTAGAACTGAACTAGAACTGAACTAGAACTGAACTAGAACTGAACTAGAACTGAACTAGAACTGAACTAGAACTGAACTAGAACTGAACTAGAACTGAACTAGAACTGAACTAGAACTGAACTAGAACTGAACTAGAACTGAACTAGAACTGAACTAGAACTGAACTAGAACTGAACTAGAACTGAACTAGAACTGAACTAGAACTGAACTAGAACTGAACTAGAACTGAACTAGAACTGAACTAGAACTGAACTAGAACTGAACTAGAACTGAACTAGAACTGAACTAGAACTGAACTAGAACTGAACTAGAACTGAACTAGAACTGAACTAGAACTGAACTAGAACTGAACTAGAACTGAACTAGAACTGAACTAGAACTGAACTAGAACTGAACTAGAACTGAACTAGAACTGAACTAGAACTGAACTAGAACTGAACTAGAACTGAACTAGAACTGAACTAGAACTGAACTAGAACTGAACTAGAACTGAACTAGAACTGAACTAGAACTGAACTAGAACTGAACTAGAACTGAACTAGAACTGAACTAGAACTGAACTAGAACTGAACTAGAACTGAACTAGAACTGAACTAGAACTGAACTAGAACTGAACTAGAACTGAACTAGAACTGAACTAGAACTGAACTAGAACTGAACTAGAACTGAACTAGAACTGAACTTGAACTAGAACTGAACTAGAACTGAACTAGAACTGAACTAGAACTGAACTAGAACTGAACTAGAACTAGAACTGAACTAGAACTGAACTAGAACTGAACTAGAACTGAACTAGAACTGAACTAGAACTGAACTAGAACTGAACTAGAACTGAACTAGAACTGAACTAGAACTGAACTAGAACTGAACTAGAACTGAACTAGAACTGAACTAGAACTGAACTAGAACTGAACTAGAACTGAACTAGAACTGAACTAGAACTGAACTAGAACTGAACTAGAACTGAACTAGAACTGAACTAGAACTGAACTTGAACTAGAACTGAACTAGAACTGAACTAGAACTAGAACTGAACTAGAACTGAACTAGAACTGAACTAGAACTGAACTAGAACTGAACTAGAACTGAACTAGAACTGAACTAGAACTGAACTAGAACTGAACTAGAACTGAACTAGAACTGAACTAGAACTGAACTAGAACTGAACTAGAACTGAACTAGAACTGAACTAGAACTAGAACTGAACTAGAACTGAACTAGAACTGAACTAGAACTGAACTAGAACTGAACTAGAACTGAACTAGAACTGAACTAGAACTGAACTAGAACTAGAACTGAACTAGAACTGAACTAGAACTGAACTAGAACTGAACTAGAACTAGAACTGAACTAGAACTGAACTAGAACTGAACTAGAACTGAACTAGAACTGAACTAGAACTGAACTTGAACTAGAACTGAACTAGAACTGAACTAGAACTAGAACTGAACTAGAACTGAACTAGAACTGAACTAGAACTGAACTAGAACTGAACTAGAACTGAACTAGAACTGAACTAGAACTGAACTAGAACTGAACTAGAACTGAACTAGAACTGAACTAGAACTGAACTAGAACTGAACTAGAACTGAACTAGAACTGAACTAGAACTGAACTAGAACTAGAACTGAACTAGAACTGAACTAGAACTGAACTAGAACTGAACTAGAACTGAACTAGAACTGAACTAGAACTGAACTAGAACTAGAACTGAACTAGAACTGAACTAGAACTGAACTAGAACTGAACTAGAACTAGAACTGAACTAGAACTGAACTAGAACTGAACTAGAACTGAACTAGAACTGAACTAGAACTAGAACTGAACTAGAACTGAACTAGAACTGAACTAGAACTGAACTAGAACTGAACTAGAACTGAACTAGAACTGAACTAGAACTGAACTAGAACTGAACTAGAACTGAACTAGAACTGAACTAGAACTGAACTAGAACTGAACTAGAACTGAACTAGAACTGAACTAGAACTGAACTAGAACTGAACTAGAACTGAACTAGAACTGAACTAGAACTGAACTAGAACTGAACTAGAACTGAACTAGAACTGAACTAGAACTGAACTAGAACTGAACTAGAACTGAACTAGAACTGAACTAGAACTGAACTAGAACTGAACTAGAACTGAACTAGAACTGAACTAGAACTGAACTAGAACTGAACTGAACTAGAACTGAATTAGAAATATTTCTGCCAAAAAATCGATTTTATGATATGAAAATCAACTTAAACACAAAACTGGCTATAAGTAGTTAAATAGTGGTCCAAATGGAAAAAGGGCAATGATCGTTGATCACTTCTATTTTCAACCAAAAATCGTTTTTTTATATGAAAATCAAGTAAAACATAAAAGTGGCAATAAATCTGTAAATAGTGGTCTAAATGAAAAAAGGACGATCAGTGTGATCACTTTTACTTTCAAATAAAAATCGATTTTTATATGAAAGTCAAGTACAATATTAAAGTCGTTAAACAGTGTTCCAAATAGATAAAAGATCATCTGTGATCACTTTCATTTTCAACTAAAAATCGATTTTTTGCATAAAATTCAAGAAAAATATAAAAGTGGCTAAGCTGTTACATAGTGGTCCAATTAGCAAAAGGACGATCATCTAAAACTAGAACTGAACTCTACTTATTCCATTTCCAAGAAAATGTATGGCTTGTTTAGTTAAGCAACATTTATTTTTCGCTGTTCACTTATTCAGGTTTAATTATACCCTTCACCTTTGTGAGAAGGGTATACATATGTAAGTTTGTCATTCCGTTTGTAATTTCCACAATATAATTTTCCGACCCTATAAGGTATATATATTTTGGATCCTCTTAGATAGCGGAGTCGATTAAGCCATGTCTGTCTTTTTTTTACCAAAAAATTTTTTTGTCATAAATTATTTTTCACTAGTAAATTAAAAAATTTAAAAAAAAAAATGTGAACAAATTAAAAAAAACGTATTTTGAAAAATTTAAAAAAAAAACTGTAAAAAAAGAATTTTATTTTTTAAATTTTGAAAAACAATTTTGAAAAATAAAAATTAATTTTGTTTACCTAAAAATATTTCAAATTTTTATTTTGAAGTATAATTTGGTGAAGGGTATATAAGATTCGGCACAGCCAAATATAGCTCTCTTACTTGTTTTTTGTAATATGTTGATCTTTAAAGTTATAGTCTATGTGTATGGCTCTTGTATGTTTTTCACACATGTTTCTTTTTTGTGTTTTTATTTTAGACAAACGAGTGTACAAAATCAATGATTTCATTTTGAAATTATTTAATTTTGTTGCCACTCTAGATCTTCAGCGGCAGCAACAAATGCAAATGAAATTTATTCAAACACACACTTTCGCTTACATGAACATGACAAAACATCAGTTGATACTGAATTTCGTATGTCCACTTGTCCAAAGCTAATTGAATTTAAAGGCCTGGCTCTTACTACATACACTTACTGCATGTTCAAAATTGTAAAAAAAAAACATGAGAAATATCGTAAAAAAAAAAATTTTGAAATAACACGATATTCGATTAAACAAGAAAATAATTTCATTTACTGTTTGAATGTTTTACAACACTTACACACATACCACACACACATATACATATACAGCTCTTTTAACTTCCTTTACTCTCTTTCCCTTTATCATTGTACTCGAAATGTTTTATTTATGTGTGAGTGTGAGTTTGATTTTGAATTAAAGCAGAGACATTGATTTTCAATTGAATTTCCTTGAATACTAAATTGGACGGAAGTTAAAAAAAAAAAAATGCATCACAAAAAATTCAATTTCAATATATTGTAGAATATTTAAACGAATAGAAAAAAATATTGTGAATAAAAAAACTAAATTTACATTTATAAAAATGTAATTGAACATTTTGTGGCAGCTTTTGGATTTTTAGTTTCAACCCAACCCTAAATTCTGTTCAAAATGTTGCACAATTTTTAGGGTTAAGTTGGTTAACAAAAAAAAAAAAAAAAATCAATTAAATTTTATGCCTTAATTAAATTATTTGTTAATTTTTGCTGTTAATTGACCAACAAAATATAAGCAAATGTGTTTGTAAGGCTTAAAGCAAATTGGAAATTGTAATTTAAATTTAAAAGTAAAGAGTTTTGATTATAAACTGGACAGATGTTATGTTTTTATACAAGCATATTTTTTGTTTAAATGTCTTGAGTTTATTATATTTTAGTTGCTGTAATTAGCTGTAATAACAAATAAAATATCAAGAATATTCTAGAAGCACTCAAAATTATTAACACTCATACGCTCTAGGACTCTCATTCACAAAAACGTAATTTTAAGATACTACGATGATCCAGGATTTAAAAATAGGTTGTTAGTTTAATTACTAGCCCAATTTTCCTCAAAAAGAAAATTGTATTCTTTTTTTTCAATATAATTTTATTTATATTTTTTGCACAAATATTTCTGCATCAAGTGCTGAAAAATATTACTCAAGGAAATACAGGTGGACTATGGTATTTCATTTTATTGCGGGCTGTGTTGGTAGGAGATGACCAAAAATACAAGGAAGCTGTTTCGAAATCCAATTATTCATCTGATGATTACATGAAAATGTCTTTATCGCAAAATGCACACATATGCATATAACCAACATTCGAACACGGTCTAACCAGCAAGGTTTCAGCACCCTCATCATACTCGTGCATAAAAATAACAGTGAAGCAGATTTGAAAGAGTGCAGCTTAGTAAATTCTATAGAACAGCAAAGTTATCGCTAACTTTTCTGTAGAATAGTAAAGTTATCGCTAATTTTTCTATAGAAAAGTAAAGTTATCGATAACTTTTCTATAGAAAAGTACAGTTATCGATAACTTTTCTATAGAAAAGTAAAGTTATCGCTAACTTTTCTATATAATAGTAAAGTTATCGCTATCTTTTCTATAGAGTAATAATATTATCGCTTACTTTTCTATATAATAGTAAAGTTATCGCTAACTTTTCTATAGAATAGTAAAGTTATCGCTAACTTTTCTATAGAAAAGTAAAGTTATCGATAACTTTTCTATAGAAAAGTAAAGTTATCGATAACTTTTCTATAGAAAAGTAAAGTTATCGATAACTTTTCTATAGAAAAGTAAAGTTATCGATAACTTTTCTATAGAAAAGTAAAGTTATCGATAACTTTTCTATAGAAAAGTAAAGTTATCGATAACTTTTCTATAGAAAAGTAAAGTTATCGATAACTTTTCTATAGAAAAGTAAAGTTATCGATAACTTTTCTATAGAAAAGTAAAGTTATCGATAACTTTTCTATAGAAAAGTAAAGTTATCGATAACTTTTCTATAGAAAAGTAAAGTTATCGATAACTTTTCTATAGAAAAGTAAAGTTATCGATAACTTTTCTATAGAAAAGTAAAGCTATCGATAACTTTTCTATATAATAGTAAAGTTATCGCCGTTTTTTCTATATAATAGTAAAGTTATCGCTGTTTTTTCTATAGAATAGTAAAGTTATCGATAACTTTTCTATAGAAAAGTAAAGTTATCGCTAACTTTTCTATAGAAAAGTAAAGTTATCGATAACTTTTCTATAGAAAAGTAAAGCTATCGATAACTTTTCTATATAATAGTAAAGTTATCGCCGTTTTTTCTATATAATAGTAAAGTTATCGCTGTTTTTTCTATAGAATAGTAAAGTTATCGATAACTTTTCTATAGAAAAGTAAAGTTATCGCTAACTTTTCTATATATTAGTAAAGTTATCGCTGTTTTTTTTATATAATAGTAAAGTTATCGCTATGTTTTCCATGGAATAGTAAACTTTTCGCTAACTTTTCTATAAAATAGTAAATTTATCGCTATTTCTTCTATAGAATAGTAAAGTTATCGTTAACTTTTAACTGTATTTCACATTGACCACAATACCTGTCTACACTTTAAACCCAGGAACTGTGTGTGTACTACAAATAATAACTCTAGTATGAGTAAACGTAGCAGGATTGAACTCTTTTATTTTTTTATGCTCTGTTTGTCTGTATTTAAATAATATTCAAAGTTGCCAGGATGTGATATAAAACATACAAAAGCAACAGGAAATAAATACAATACCACTCATGCATACATACACACATATATAGAGTCATGCAATAACTTTACATATGAATTAAACACAACAACAACAACAATCTACACAGGACATGAGGACAAGACGAACAGGAGGTGTAGCTGGACTAACTAACAGCAACAATTTATATAAAGTAGGTACATATGAATAAATACTTTCAATGATTGTGCTTATGATGGTAAAAGAGAGTGTGTATTGAGTAGTTGTTGTTTGAAAATTGTTTAAACGGATATGAAGGACATTTACTTTAACAACAGATAAATAATAATGCAGGTTGTAACAGGACCAACTGAAGTATATAGGTAAAAGAAGACTGAGCTAAAATCCATTTCTTGGCTAAATTTTATCCATAAATTAAATTATAATTAAACAATTTAACTTTAATATTTTTTGAGATTTTCTATAAATTTAATTTTCTTGTTTAGAATAATTTTTACTTTGATTGATTTTCTATCTATAAAGAATTGCATTTAAGAAAGCATTTCTACTATACTTTAAATCTCTAGTATAATGCTGTTAGAAATCTGTTAGAGAATTTTTAATATTTCTACATCATAAACTATTATATGATTTTTTACAAAAATACTCCCTAATTAATATTAATCATACGTTAAGGTGTACAAAAAAAGAAAATTAGGAATTTCTTCCAAACTAATTAAAATTTTCAATTTATTTTTAATAATTCTATTACATATGTTAAAGTTTCTTGTATTCCTTATATTAAGAAATAATTCTTCTTAAGCATATGATAACTTCAGGGCTATTTGGTCACATTTTATTTATTATTTTCTTGTGATATCTTATAACATTCACAACTTAATATATACATGTATAAAATTAAATATCTAAAGGATTTTGGCCAGGCTTTTAGAGATTTTAGTTGCACCTAGTGCTTCTACTATCTACTACTCACAAACATTTGCAGGCATTAAGTATTATATACATACATATTTGTATATATTGTTGCTGTTCTTGTTCTCTACATGCTGCGAAGATTTGCATTTAATATTGGGTTTATTTTTGGCCAGACCTCAAAATTAAACAAAAAAGAAACCTAAAATGATATTGTTAAAGCAAAATACACAAGCAGGCAACTGCAATAATGAGTATGGTAGCAAAGCAGCAGGATATTTCAAATATTTCCAACACATACATTCATTTCCCATATACATACAGTATTTCTCGTCTACATCTAAAGACCTACACTTAGATACACAATTAAGACTTAAGGTTTTAAATGTCTTTCTATCTGTATGCCTATGTATTGGTTTATTTAAATTGGAAACTATATTAAATAGCCAGTTTACTGACAAGTCTTAATATATACATCTACTCTACTCTGCTCTACCCTATCTCACCCTACAGCTGGAGATAATGTTTAGTATCTGTCTGGCTCTTTATAATCATGTATTAATTTGAATTCTTTTGTATATTTCTTATTTTATTGGCCTGTTGTCTTCACAGTTTATGTTAATAGGCTTTAAATTTAGTATGTTTGTTGCAGCATAAATAAATATTTTAATTTCATCAATATTTAGTAGCTATTTCAATTTAATGATTTTTTTTTTTTTTTTTTGTAAATATTCTCCTGCATTTATTATAAGATATGTAGATATAAGATATTTTCAGTTAATTATAAAAGCAATTATCGCAAAATTGTGTTATGGATTATGTTAAAGTTAAGGCAAAAATTAATTAAATGAACTTATAGATAAAGCCTTAAGCAAAAAATAAACTTAAAGACTTAGAATTACAAGCATAACAAAATTACAATACATAAATAATTTAAATTTAAGAAACTTTTAAAGCAATACGTTAAATATTTAAGGCATACATGTAAATTCCTTTGTATCATTTTGAAATTATTTATTTATTTATTAGTTTTATAGAATTTATTTAAAGTTATGAAGCATACATGTATAAATATTGCCTAAAGAGATTCTTTTTTTTTCAGAGTCGTTTAAGTACAGAAATATATTATACAGATATGTATGTATTTTGAAAGTTAATGTTACTTTTATATAATCTCCTAAAAGTTGTTATTAAAAATCAGCTTAAATCTGTACTTTATTTCAACTGTAAAAAATGTTAAACAAGAAACTTTGAAAACATCCTCAAGTTATTATTACTCATACGCTAAGGTGTCTTTTAAATTTAAATTCCTCATAACTGGATAACTAAACAATATTATATAATTTTTATTAATGTTTTATATAAATAGTTGACAAATGAAGTAAAAAACTTAAATTTTCTATATATAAAAATAATCGACAACTTTACTTTTCAATATAAAATTTAGCGATAACTTTAATTTTCTATAGAAAAGTTATCGATAACTTTTGTTTCCTATAAAAAAATATCGATAACTTTTGTATTCTATAGAAAAGTTATCGATAACTTTACTTGTTTCTAGAAAAGTTATTTCTGTACTTAGAAAAGTTATTTTTTATCGATAACTTTACTTTTCTATAGAAAAGTTATCGATAACTTTACTTTTTTATAGAAAAGTTATCGATAACTTTAATTCAAATAAAAGAAATCTATAGAAAAGTTATCGATAACTTTACTTTTCTATAGAAAAGTTATCGATAACTTTACTTTTCTATAGAAAAGTTATCGATAACTTTACTTTTCTATAGAAAAGTTATCGATAACTTTACTTTTCTATAGAAAAGTTATCGATAACTTTACTTTTCTATAGAAAAGTTATCGATAACTTTACTTTTCTATAGAAAAGTTATCGATAACTTTACTTTTCTATAGAAAAGTTATCGATAACTTTACTTTTCTATAGAAAAGTTATCGATAACTTTACTTTTCTATAGAAAAGTTATCGATAACTTTACTTTTCTATAGAAAAGTTATCGATAACTTTACTTTTCTATAGAAAAGTTATCGATAACTTTACTTTTCTATAGAAAAGTTATCGATAACTTTACTTTTCTATAGAAAAGTTATCGATAACTTTACTTTTCTATAGAAAAGTTATCGATAACTTTACTTTTCTATAGAAAAGTTATCGATAACTTTACTTTTCTATAGAAAAGTTATCGATAACTTTACTTTTCTATAGAAAAGTTATCGATATCTTGCTTATAGGACAGTTAATTATAACGTTGCTTTGATACAGAAAAGTTAATGATAGCATTACTTTTCATAGAGAAGTTATTGATAATTTTTGATTTATTTAGATACATTTTCGATAACTTTGGTTTTCTTTAGAAAATATGTTAATATTTAACGTCTGTGTTCTAATGAAATGATGTCAATAACTTCTGTTTTCTATATAAAAGTTATCGATGGTTTTGTTTTTTTCTAGAAAAATTATCGATAACTTTTGTTTTCTATAGAAAAGTTATCGATAACTTTTGTTTTCTATATAAAAGTTATCCATAACTTTGGTTTTCTATAGAAAAGTTATCGATAACCTTTGTTTTCTATAGAAAAGTTATCGATAACTTTTGTTTTCTATAGATAAGTTATCGATAACTTGTGGATAACTTTTCTGTTATATAGAAAATATATTTTTTTTATATAAATTTTATTATTTATATAGGCATTTTCACAGTCGCGAACGTGATATTCTAAAACGGTAAAGATATCTGGAATACTTTTTGTTCTTGTTAACATTTTGTAGCACTACGTTTCGTGAAAAAGATTGGTTTTATCATTTAGTTGTTTCTATATATCACGAACGTGACAGACAAGAAAAATCATTGTCGACTACCACTCGATTAATAGCAAAATCATCGATGTTTAACATAATTTTTTAAAGAAGTTTTTTTTACAATTAAAATAGAATCAATTGAGAGTTTTCTTGTTGAAACGTTTTGCATTGGTTTTTGTTTTACAACCTTTAGTATGAATTGTCACGTGACATATTTTTCGTCATGTTTGTCATACAGATTAGTCAAGTAAATTTAACTTTAAAAAAATTTCGTATTTATTATAATATTTTACATATAATATAATTGTGATAATTTCTTAATTATATAAGCTGTTTACTATTATATGTAATGAGTTTAACACCCATCTCGTAACTCCTAAGAGAGACCAGACACAATTTTAACGTGTTTATGGTTATAATGAAGGGAGTTATTAACATACAAAAAAATATTAAAACACAAGCTGTTGTCATGATCTTGATTTTTGCAGGATACGCTTACGATCCCGAACGTGACACATTTTGAAAATAAAAATAAAATTAGATGCTGAAACTAGTTTTTTTTTTTTTTTTTTGTTAAATTTACAAAATTTTGATTTGAATTAAAATTTTTAGTCACTTTATTACAACAATCGCGGAGTACTAATAACAAACGCGACATTGGAACATGAACAAATTCAAATGAAAAATTACAGTTAATAAAACTTTTATTTTATTTTTTTGTAATAATTTATTATTGATAGAAATATTTTATAAGTGCAGTCATGATAAAAATTTGTAAACAATAAATACCAAAGAGAAAATGTCACTAAAAAAAATCTAAGAGGAACTACCATTTATTGTAATTATTTTATTTCTGCAGTGAATACCATTGTTAAAAATCCCATAAAAGTTAGTTTGAAAACATTAAAACGACCTTGGTTTTTAACATGTTTAATGTAAGTCGCAGACAATCGCCAGACATAATAAAAAAAATAGTTAACTGCAGAAAACGTACCCTAATTTTATGAATTCCATTATCCACTATACAAAAATTTAATTATAAACAACTTCATAAAGCAATTAAATAAATTTTAATTTAATTTAAGCACCCATACTAAAATTAGCTTCCTAGTAGTTTGTGTTAACATTTTCAATTAGTAAACAAAAAAAAAGTAAAAGCTCATACCAATCACCAGTAGGTCTTTAACTTTATAGCAAATAAATCTCATAAACTTGTCATAAAATCTCCCATCAATTAAGCACAAACTCAGCTAGATTTCATAATACTAATGAAAAATATATATATTATTTTTTCTTCACGATTCATTACAAATATTTAATGTAATTTTTCCAAACAATCTAATGTCATCAATCATTTTTATTAAGACAAAATATGAAGCGCAGAAATTAATGTTTGCTCAACTCAAGTATTTTCTTAACTTTTTTAGTGCAATATTTTATGACACATGAGCTTATATTTACAGAAAAAAAAATACAATATATTTTTTTTTGTTTTAGCAAAAAAAATTTTATTTTTTTACACTTAATTGTTTGGTGGTGTCAGCGGCTTCCCTTTTTTCTCTCTCCTCTTTTATACAATTTTGTCTTGTTAGTTAATTTCATTAGCTTCAAAAAAAAAAAAAAACGGCAACAAAAAAGCAAAAAGTTTAACTCAATTGACAGCTGTCACGTGCTATTTAAGTATCTTTTGCACAAACTATACAAAATGTTTTCAAATTTGCAGCGAAATAAATGAAATCTAGTGTAACTTGAGTATGTAGAGACTGACTGCAATGCTTGTTGTATTTGTTTGGTGCTAAAAGTAATTAACAGTTTTGTCATTTTGTTGTTGTTGCTGCTGTTGTTGGAATGTATAATAAGACAAAATGTTTTAAATATACCGCAAAAACAACAGTGTAACGAAATGGAGAAAATAAAATAACAGTTACTAGATAAGTGAAGAGAAAATATTTTAAAATTTCAATTAAATGGAAACATTTTAGCGAATAAAAAGTTATTCGAATAATGTAAACATTTCTATAATTAACACGAAATTTTAGAAAATTGTTTTCGTGATATAAAAAGATATAAATTGTAGAACAATTCAAGTTTTTAGAGAAAACTTTAAAGCGATTAAAAATTATTCGAATAATTTTCTACGATTATTCGCTTCAGAATATCACTAAACTTTACCAAATTAAAATTTTAATTAAATGGAAGAATTTTAAGAATAAAAAGTTATTCGAATAATGAAAAAATTTCTTAATAACACGAAATTTTAGAAAATTGTTTTGTTGATAAAAATAAAAAAAACTTCAGACAAATTTATTTATTTTTTTTTTTTTTTTTTGAGAAAACGAAAAAGCTATTAAAAATTATTCGAATAATTTTCAACGATTATTCGCTTCAAAATATCCTTAAATTTTATCAAATTAATTTGTTAACTTAAAGTTTCAACTAAATGGAAAAATTTTAACGAATAAAAAGTTGTTCGAATAATATGTTAAAACGAATAATATAAATATTTCTATAATTAACACGAAATTTTAGCTATTTACATGTTTTGGGTGATAAAAATAGAAACCAATTTCATAGGAAATTTTTTTTTAGTGAAACAAGCAAGGCGAATAAAATTATTCGAATAATTTTTCACGATTATTCGTCCAAAAATACGACTAAACTTTACTTATTTTTTTAGTTTAAAATTTCCAATTAAATTAAAATTTTTAAACGAATAAAAATTATTCGAATAATGTGTTAAAACGATTAATATAAAAATGTCAATAATTAACACGAAATTTTAGGAAATTTTCTTTGTGATAAAAATAGAAACAAATTTTAGAAAAATTTAAGTTTTCTGAGAAAACGAAAAAGCGATTAAAAATTAATCGAATAATATTCAACGATTATTCGCTTCAAAATATCTTTAAACTTTATCAAATTAATTAGTTAACTTAAAATTTCAATTAAATGAAAACATTTTAACGAATAATAAGTCATTCGAATAATATGTTAAAACGAATAATGTAAAAATTTCAATAATCAACACGAAATTTTAGAAAATAGTTTCGGTGATAAAAATAGAAAGAAATTTTAGAAAAATTTAAGTTTTTTGAGAAAACGAAAAAGCGATTAAAAATTATTCGAATAATTTTCAACGATTATTCGCTTCAAACTTTCATTAAACTTTACCAAATTAATTTGTTAACTTAAAGTTTCAACTAAATGGAAAAATTTTAACGAATAAAAAGTTATTCGAATAATGTGTTAAAACGAATAATATAAATATTTCTATAATTAATACGAAATTTTAGTTATTTACATGTTTTGGAAATTTTTTTTTAGTGAAACCAGCAAAGCGAATAAAATTATTCGAATAATTTTTAACGATTATTCGTCCAAAAATAGGACTAAACTTTACCTAATTATTTTAAAGTTTAAAATTTCCAATTGAATTAAAAATTTTAAACGAATATAAATTAATCGAACTAAAACGAATAATATAAAAAATTTCTAAAATTAACACAAAATTTTCGTTTTGGTTATAAAAATAGAAACAAATTTTATAAAAATTTAAGTTTTTAGAGAAAACGGAAAAACGATTACAAATTATTCGAATAATTTTCAACGAAAATATGAACTTAATTTTTTTTCAGTTTACAATTCCCAATTGAATGAAAAATGTTAAACGAATAAGTTAAAGTTAACATTTTTTAAAATAAATTAACTCGAATAAAATTTTAAACGAATAAAAATTATTCGAATAATTTTTTAAAGCGAATAATAGAAAAATGACTCGCATTAAGATGAAATATTCGAAAATAATTTTGATAAAAAGTCTAAAGTTTTTGTGAAACAGAAAAGCGATTAAAAATTATTCGAATAATTTTCAACGATTATTCGTTTCAAAATATCACAAAACTTTACCCATTAATAAATATTGTCTATTGTCTATTGCCTTTTTGCCATTTTTATGCCACTGTTCACACTTCATTTGTCTTTTGGGTTTGAATTTTAATTAATATTTATACAAATTTTGTTTTTAGCTGACTTAACACATTGTATTTTCAAATATTTTTTAACAAGAAAATTTTGTTAACTACATCATTATGCAAAATTTTGCATTTTTTTTTTTTTTATTAGGTTTTATTTGCACACAGACATTGTGCCCACAAACAATATGTAGCAACTTTTTTGCTGATTAAAACCAAATAATTAAACACAAAAAAAGAAAAAAAGAAAAAACAAATTGTTGAACAAAACATTATATACATGCATATATTGTGCTCATATTAAATTATAAACTTCCTGTGGAAAATGTTGAATAAATTTCAATTAAACTTTTTTATTTTGGCTTTTGTTTTCAGTGAAATTTGAGTTCCGACATAATTAAATTTGTATGAAAGCAGTAGATGTTGAAGAGCAAAATATAAAATTAATAGTGAAAATTAAATGAAATTTAAAAACGATGGTAGTTTTTTAAGAGTAAGAGAGTTAGTTAAATATGAGATAAGTTTGAGAAGGAAGTGAATTCTTGTATTCCAGTGTTCTAATCGAATTACAACAAGCTGATTTAATTAATTTTTTCTTTTTTTTTTAATCAGGAAATTTAAATGATTTTTTTTATTTTGCTGAATAGTTTAGCATCCCATAAAACTATTAAACTGCTTGTAGTTGTTTGGATTTCTATTTT
Organism: Calliphora vomitoria; assembly: GCA_942486065.2. Taxonomy (NCBI): domain Eukaryota; kingdom Metazoa; phylum Arthropoda; class Insecta; order Diptera; family Calliphoridae; genus Calliphora; species Calliphora vomitoria. Next base: position 8,740,919 of record OW818030.2, on the reverse strand, counting down.
TATTGCAATTCTTGTAATAGTCGGCATAGCGTAGAGTAACCACAACTGAACAGAAGTAAAAGGATTTGTATTTTACAACTTTTACAACATTTGTGTTTAAGTCGTGTATTTAATAAAAATTGGTTTTAGTGCAGTTATGTTCTTTTTTTAACGATCATCGTAAAACTAAAGTTTATGGTTTTGAATTTAAAACACATGTTTTACATCATTATAAAAGTTGCTAGACAGACGGAATGTTGTTAGTGATGCATGTTTGACTGGCTGAGGCTGGGAAAATGTACAAAAGGTGGAAGGGGGAGGTAAAGAAGTTTAAAAAGAGTTAGCAGACATAAATTAAGGTCATAGAGCAGTGGTCGGCTAAGTTAGTTAGCAGGGGACGAAATGTACGTTTGAAATATTACTAAGTGCATAAATGCATTCAGAATGATATCATCAACTTTAAAGGTAGTTGGAGAAGCAAGCCGACAATTTGAGAACCAACAAGTAAGAGAGCTACATCTTACATACTTTAAGATAAAAATACAAACCATTTTTTGGTGAAATTTTTTTTTTTAATTTTTTTGCTGAAAATAATTTTGTTAGTAATAAAAGTAGGGTTGAAAATAAATTTGTGCTAAAAAAAATTAATGGTAAAAAAAAAAAAAATTTATGAAAAAAAAACTTGGGCAAAAAAATATTTTTCCCGATTTTGATCCATTGTAGCTCCGAATTACTATGGCATTATATACGTCGTTGGAAAGGTCTTTGAAATACCTATCGTTAGATATCCATATTGTCCATATTTAATGCCTTAGTAATCCAGATATATTCAAATAAGTCAAAATCGAGGTAGTTGTGGTTTTTTGCTTATATCTCAGCCATTTGTTGACCGATTTGCTAGATTTTTAATAGTAACCGAACCGGAATTATAGCGGATATATTGTTGTATGAATTATGTATTTATGTTATTGGGGGGCTACGGAAAGTTGATTTCAACATACAGACGGGCAAGGCTATATTGACATTGTGGGATCACAAATCAAAAATGTAGAAATTACAAACGGAAGGTTACATATAAGTTTGTACAAATACCCTTGTCACTCATGGTGAAGGGTATAAAAATACCCTTGGGACATTTGCTTGTATTGAGGTAATCAAACAAATAGCAAACATTTAAAGCACTTTTTCTTTATATTTATTTGAAAAAAAAAAACTCTGGCAATTAAAGTCACTGAAATGTCCCTCAAGACTTATTGTAGGTTTACAAACTCACAGAATACTCTGCTGTTCCTTAAAATACCATTAAATATAAGTTTTTACAACATGACCCAGACAACCCATCATTCATCTTTCTAGAACACATACATTTTTTTTTTTTATGAGTCCAATCACTTTTCAAAAAACACAATATTTTTTGCATTTCATTTTGTTTTTTTTATTATTTATAACACATTTGAGATTACGTTTTTGTTACTTGTTGTACTTTTTTCCCAACATTTATTTCGTTAAATTTCAACATAGTTATAAAATATAATTTTATTTTGTCATTTATAAGCGAAAAAACGAAAGCATTTCAACAAAATAAAAACTGCAAATAAAAAACGCTGCAAACTCGTAAATTTATGACAAGCATCGTAAAAATATTATTTTTTTACGACCTTAACAGAGAGAGTCCAATGAACATGCTGACAAACTCTTTTACACTAGCTGGTATTTCAATTCGTTGTTAATACTATTTTACTTTACAAAATTTCAATATTTTATGAAGCGCTATAAATAATGAAATTTAAATTAAATTGATTAAAGGGTGTGGGAAAAAGTGTTACACGCAATATTTTCTATTGAAAATTGTAAATATGTACAAACAAAATTTCTTGTAATATGAGTAATTTTGAAACAAATTATTCGAATAATTTTTTATTCGTTAAAATTTGTTCATTTAATTACAATTTTAAGCTAATGAATAAATTTGTTAAAGTTTGATGATATTTTGAAGCGAATAATCGTTGAAATTTATTCGAATAATTTTTTATTCGTTAAAAATTTTTCCATTTAGTTGAAATTTTAAACTAATTGGTAAATTGGGTAAAGTCTAATAATATTTTGAGACGAATAATCGTTAAAATTATTCGAATAATTTTTAAGGTTTTTCACTTTTCTCCAATTTTTTTTTTTTTTGCTTATATTTGTTTGTATTTCAATTACAAAAAAGACTTCATGATAATTATTGTAACTGTCAGATAATTTTTTTAACAAATTATTCGAATAATTTTTTATTCGTTATAAATTTTTCTTAAAATTTTATTTCTTAGGTAACTAATAAATTGGGTAAAGTTCAGTCATATTTTTAGACGAATAATCGCTAAAAATTATTCGTATAAATTTTATTCGCTTTTTAGATTTGTTTGTTTCTATTTTTATCACAAAAGAAATTTTCTAAAACTTCGTATAAATTGTATTAAATTGTATTAAATTCTAGATTATTCGTATTAAAAAATTAATCGATTAATTTTGTATTCGTAAAAATATTTCCATTTATTGCAATTTTAAGTTAATAGTTACTAAATTTGGCAAAGTTTAATGATGTTTTGAGACGAATAATCGTTAAAATTATTTGAATAATTTTGAGTCGCATTTCAGTATTCTCCAAATTGTTTTTCTGCTTTGTTTTTGTTTCTATTTCAATCAGAAAAAAACTTCGTGATAATTACTGCAACTTTCAGATTATTCTTTTTAACAATCTATTCGAATAATTTTTTATTCGTTATCAATTTTTCTTTAAATTTTATTTTTAAGCTAAGTAATAAACTAATAAAGTTTAATCATATTTTCAGAGGAATAATCGCTAAAAAATTATTCGAATAATTTCTATTCGCTTTTCAGTTTTCTCCAAAAGAATTTTTTTTTTTTCTAAAATTAGTTTCTATTTTTATCACAAAACTAATTTTCTAAAACTTTGTATAAATTACAGTAAATTTTTGATTATTGTAACAAATTAATCGAATAATTTTTTTGTTCGTAAAACTCTTTTCATTTAATTGGAATTTTAAAATAATTAATAAAGTCAAATGATGTTTCTAGACGAATAATCGTTAAAATTGGTCGAATAGTTTTTAATCACTTTTCAGTTTTTTCCAATTTTTTTATTTTTTTTTTTGATAAAATTTGTTTGTATTTCAATTATAAAAAAAACTTCGCGATAATTACTGCAACTTTCATATTATTCTTTTTAACAAATTATTCCAATAATTTTTTATTCGTTATCAATTTTTCTTTAAATCTTATTTTCAAGCTAATTTATAAATTGTGTAAAGTTCAATCATATTTTTAGACGAATAATCGCTAAAAATTATTCGAATAATTTTTATTCGCATTTTAAATTTCTCTAAAAAAATTTGTATTTTTCTAAAATTTGTTTCTATTTTTATCACAAAACTAATTTTCTAAAACGCCGTTTAAAATATAGTAAATTTCAGATTATTCGTTTTAAAAAATTAATCGATTAACTCGATTTATTCGTAAAAATATTTCCATTTAATTATAATTTTAAGCTAATTAACTAATTGAGTAAAGTTAAATGATGTTTTGAGACGAATAATCGTTAAAATTATTCGAATAACTTGTAATAGCTTTTCAGTTTTCCCCAATTTTTTTTTTTTTTGTTAAATTTTTTTGTATTTCAATCACAAATTTAAATTGTAATTAATTTTGTAAAGTTTACTGATATTCTGAGGCGAGTAATCGTTGAGAATTACTCGAATTAATTTTAATCGCTTTCCTTAAAAAAAAGTTTTTTAAAGTATTTTCTATTTTCTTAAATTTAATTTTAATGTGAGTCATTTTCCATTTATTCGTTTAAGCCAATTTATTCGTAAAAACCTTTAGCTTCAATCGTAGGTCTTTTTATTCTTCAATTTTGGCTTCAATCTCAGGTATACTTATGCCCCATTTTAGCTTCAATCATATGTCTTTTATACTTCAATTTTAGCTTCAATCGAAGATATTTTTATACTCCAATTTTTGCTTTAATCATTTGTCTATTTGTACTTCAATTTTAGCTTCAATCGTAGATATTTTTATACTCAAATGTTTGCTTTAATCGTAGTTCTTTTCATAGGCTAATTTTTGATTCCATCGTATGTGTGTATAACTGTTTTTTTCTATAGAAAATTTTATGAATAACAGTTTTTCTATAGAAAATTTTATGAATAACAGTTTTTCTATAGAACAGTTTCTCCTACAGAAAAATGTATGTACAGCTAGCTATTTCTAAAACAATAGGAGACAAAATTTTGTAAAGAAAATTAAATTTGTGAAATTGTTATTCTTTATTTTTTTCACAAAGTGTAAAAATAGCTTATGTTTTCTCATACCCTTCTAACGTCTGTCCTCCAATCCTTCATTTCATTTCAACACATCTGAACATAAATAACTGTTTTTTTTAGAATCTCAATTTATGTATCTGACAAGTTCGAATAAAAACTCACACTCTCTCAGTTATACACTGCTGTTGTTGTTGTTGTTGCTTTGTAATTAAAAATATGTTTGAAATTAAATACTCTTGTGTGAAGTAATAAAAATGTATATAAATGTATCTATCTATGCAATATTATATATTTTTTTATTATAGAATTTTAGTACCATGAAAAAAATCATAAAAAAAATATATAAAAATAAAAAAAAAATCCATTTAGTTATGAATCCTTTGAAGTTTAATATGCAAGCATATTTTTTTTTTGTACATTTTTTTCCCATATTTGTAAAATTTTGAAAACGTAATAAATTGTTTGTTATAACAAAAACTATTAGAGTGTTGGGTCAGGTTTCCTCTTCTATGAACTCATACTTTTTAATTTTACTACAATATAAAGGATTATTTATATAACTTTTATAGTTTAAAATAGTTTATATTTTTTTAAACGTTAGATTTTATTTATTTGTTGGCTGTATTTTATGGAATTTCAATTAGAAGTGTTGAAAAATGCATATATTTGATAAGCAATTTTCTACTTGAACCAGTGATTAAATTTTATACCTTTACTTTATTACAAGACTACGTCATATCATTCATGCCACAGTCGTGTGTCGAATATTGGGTTATCAAAGCGTTAGATTTTTTTTATTTTTTTGCATTTATTACATTTAAGTACTTGTTGTTTGTAACGTGTATTATAACCAATAAATAAAAAACGTGTATATGACTTTTATAATGTCTGCAAACACAATTTATATGAGGTTATAAAACGCTGAATAACAGTTAAATATGTTGGAAATTTTAATTAGGGCGGGGATTTTTATCGATAAACTAGTATATTACATATTTATTTGTTTAAAGGCTGGTTTGAAAATGATTTAACAATTAGATAAAACTGTAATACACAAAATTTTCTATTGAAAATACTGTTAAACTCTCAATATTCTGGAAATAAAGCTGTTATATACATTTTTCATAAACAGAGAGTTATAAACAAAATTGTCTCTATTAAATACAGTTATACTCGAAACTTATAGAAAACCCACTTTATTATTGCAAATTTTCTAAAAGAAAGACTTTAAACAAATTCTTCTACAGAAATAAGTGTTATACACAAATTTTTCTACAGAAAAAAGTGTTATACGCATATTATACTATATGAAAACTGTATACACATATTTTTCTTTACAAAAAACTGTTATACACAAATATTTCTATAAAAGAAACTGTTATACACATATTTTTCTAAAGAAAAATCTGTTGCACGCATATTTTTCTATAAAAAAGTATTATGCGCATGTTTTTTAATAGAAAAAACTGTTATACAAAAAAACTGTTATATAAAAACTATTATACTTTCTATAAAAAACTATTATACACATATTTTTCTATATAAGAAACTGTTATACACAATTATTTCTTTAGAAAAAACTGTTAAACGTATATATTTCTATAACATTAACTGTAATAATAAAAAGAAAAAATTGTTACACGCATATTTTTTTATAAAAAAGCTGTTATATACATTTTTTCCATAGAAAAAAACTGTTATACAGAAATGTTTTTATAGAAAAACTGTTATACTTAAATATCTCTATAGAAATAACTGTTATGCACATATTTTCTATAGCAAAAACTTTTGCACACCTATTTTTCTATGGACAAATTGTTACACAGATGTTTTTCAATAGAAAAAACCTGTTATACAGAAATTTTTCTATATAAGAACTGTTATGCTCAAATATTTCTGTATAAATAACTGTTATACAAATATTTTTCTACAGAAAAAACTGTTACACATAAATTTTTCCATATAAAAAACTGTTATACATATATATTTTTCCTTTGAAAAAAATGTTATACACAAATATTTCTATAAAAAAAAAACTATTAAATACATATTTTTCTAAAGAAAAAACTGTTATACAGCAAAACTGTTATACTCAAATATTTCTAGAAAATACTGTTATACAGATATTTTCTATAGAAAAAACTGTTATACACATATTTTTCTTTAGAAAAAACTGTTATACCCAAATATTTCTATAACATAAACTATAGTACACATATTTTTCTAAAGAAAAAACTGTTAATGTTTCTATAGAAAAACTGTTATACTCAAATATTTTTCTGTAGAAATAACTGTTATACACATATTTTTCTATAGAAAAAACTGTTACACAGATATTTTTCTATAGAAAAAAACTGTTATACACCTATTTTCTATGGAAAAATTGTTACACACATGTTTTTCAATAGAAAAAAAAAACTGTTATACAGAAATTGTTCTATATAAAAACGGTTATACACGTACAGGCAAATCCCGGTATAGCGAATCTCACTTTAACGAAAATCCGATTTAACGCACGGCCAAATTCCTAACATTAACAACCTTATATAACGAACGTTTCAAAAATTGTATGCTCGATATAACGAATGGAGAAAAAAAACAAACAAATTCAAACAAATGACCAAATTTTTAACATTGACAGCCTTATATAGCGAACATTTTAAAAATTGTACGCTCAATATAACAAACAGAGAGCATAAAAAACAAAAGTAGTAAAGAATGTAAAAACAAGAAAATAAGTCGTTGGAGTACCGTTACTTTTTCAATAGTTACTCTCTTTAATAATACGCGCTGTCATCTTTTCTATTGTGTTTTTAAGTGTGCAAGTGTTCACGTGAATTAAATATGGGAAACCGTAAAAGAATTTCATTGAAAGAAAAAGTTAACATTTTAGTTGAATGTGAGAAAGGTACAAGCCTTAATGAAGTTTCCGCGAAATACGGAATACCAAAATCCTCAATATGTACTTTGAAGATAATGAAAACAAAAATTTTATCGAATTTAGAAGCTACCAAAAATGGTTCAAAAAATCGTCGATCACTAAAGAATGGTGAATATCCCCTGATGTAAAAGGAGCTTTATTGTTGGTTTCTCGACCAGAGGAAAAAACACATTCCAGTTAATGGAATTGCTTTAAAAACCAAAGCTATAGAAATACAAAAAAGTCTTTATAATGGTGGATTCCATGCAAGTGATGGTTGGCTGTCTAGATACAAAAAAAGATTCGGTGTAAGACTTCTTAAAGAATCTGGAGAGAAGTTATCATCCCGAGTTGATTTAGTAGAGCCCTTCAAAAAAAAATTGCATGAAATTATAGTTGAGCACAATCTAACACTTGATGTTATTTTCAATGCTGACGAAACTGGTCTCTATTGGAAAATGCTACCAGATAAAACGTTTGTTCACGCCGGAGAAAATACTGCACCAGGAAGAAAGCTATCGAAGGATAGAGTAACCGCTTTACTTTGCGCTAATGCATCTGGAACAAAAAAATTAAACCTCTTCTTCTTGGAAAGGCAAAGAAGCCCCGCTCGTTTCGTAACAAAGTGTTGGCTATAAATTATCTTCACACAAATAAAGCGTGGATGAATTCTGGAATCTTCAAAATCTGGTTTTTTGAAATGTTTGTCCCTGAGGTTAGCATGATTTCTTTCATTACCTTCATTCATTATGAGCTTTTATTTTAATTTTTTACAGGTTGAATCATTTTTAGAATCGAAATCCCTTCCAATGAACGCTTTATTAATCCTGGATAATGCACCAAGCCACCCTCCCGTAGAACAATTAGTAAAAACTACTAAAGATGGACAAATTTGGAAGATATTCATGCCTCCTAATGTCACACCGCTCATCCAACCTATGGATCAAAACGCCATACGTTTAGTTAAATTGCAATATAGAAACAGTTTATTGTCCAAAATTGTTTCATCAGGCGCTGATGACATTACAATCTTCCTAAAAAGTCTGAATCTATATGATGCAACGTTAATGATAAGTCTTGCCTGGAAAAATTTAAAACCGAATACATTGGCCAACTGTTGGCATAAAATTTTACAGCCAAACACTGATTATTTCGACGAGGAGGATGATATCCCATTAGCGCAATTATTGCAGAGGGATGAAATTGTTAGCATGAGACGTAGTTATGGACTTTTAAGTTCAGTTTTTCCGAACGTAAGCCTCATTCTATTTGTTTAAATTTCTAATTTATTTTGAGGTTGTTCATTATTTTAGATAACTTTTACTACAGATGATATAAATGATTGGAATAGAGATGAAATTCAAGAATATGAGATGGAGGAAGACGATGAAAATAATGAACGTGTTCAAATTGTGGATATTACTAATGAAGTCAAAATAAGACACGCTGATGCAATAAATTCGTTTGAAAAATGTATTCTGTGGAGTCAGCAGAACAATATCGATTATTCAAAGACATTGATCTTACGTGAAATCCAGGAAGAAGCAGTCCAAAAAAAATTACAAATTTGACAAAAACAAACATCAATTAGCGAATTTTTCCATCGCTGATTGATGTTTTATAAGCTGCACAAAATGGAAAGACATTTACATTTTTTTTTTTTTTTGTGATCTCATTATTAAATAATTATTATTTATGAAATAAAATAAATGTTTTTTTATCTAATAAAAATACACTTAATTAAAAAAATATCTCGATATAACGAATTTTTCAATTTAACGAATGGGCCTGACAACATATCGTTTGCCTGTATTTTTATATAAAAAAAAATGTTATACGCTAATTATTCTATATAAAAACTATTATACACAAAAAGACCTATGAAGCTGCGCCGAATCTTATATAGCTTTCACCAAATTATACGTTTGTAATCTTACGATTACAGCTAATATTTAAGTATACACACACCTAGGATTAATTCTGAAATAGGATGATTAAAATCCAATAAACTTTTTATATAAAAATACATTAGATTGGGCTAATACGACCTTTGATTAAAGCAAAAATTTGGGGATAAAAAGACCTTCGATAAGGCAAACTTAAAGCTAAAATTGGTGGATAAAAATACCTATGATTGATGTTAAAATTTTAGTATAAAAACAAGTAAGAGAGCTATATTCTGCCGAATCTTATATACCCTTCACCAAATTATACTATTTTTTCGAAATTGTTTTTAAAATTTTTTTTCTAATTTTTTAAAAAAAATTTTTTTATTTTAAATTTCTTTTTTTTTTAATTTATTAGTGAAAACAATTTATGACAAAAAAATGTTTTTTCTGAAAAAAAAAAATTCGGGTTAAAAAATATTTTTCCCGATTTTGACCCATTGTAGGTCCAACTTACTATAGCCTTATATACACCATTACAATGGACTTTGAAATTTCTATCATTAGATATCTATATTGTGTATATTTATGATTTAGTAATCGAGATATGTATAAAAAAATAGGGCAAAAATAGAGGTTGTCTCGGATTTTTGCTCATATCTCCGTTATTTATGGACGGATATTGCTGATTTTAAATGGGAAACTTCTCGAAAGCATGTCTGCCAGAATTATTGAAGATTTGGATTCCGAAGATATCTGGGGTCTTCAGAAACTTGATTTCAACAGACAGACAGACGGACTTATTTCTAAAATTATATTGTAGAAATTACAAACGGAATGACAAATTTGTATATACCTTCTCACGAAGGTGAAGGGTATAATAACTACGATTTAAACTAAAACACGAGTATAAAAATATGTATAATTAATGCTAAAATTGGAGACTAAAAATACATTTTATTGCAGCTAAAATTGGAGTAAAAAGGCACCCTTAATAGAAACTTAAATTGGATTATATTTCAATACTTAAATCACTCAAATATTACAATATTTAAACTGTATTTTACAAAATTTATAAATTTTAAAAATATGCAAAATCAGGTTATTTTCTTCCCCTCTGCATATTTTTGTGATTTTTTGACTCATCATATAAAAAGATACATCACTCTAAAAACAGATTTCTATCTACCTGCAACATGTTATTTTTTTTATTAAACCAAAAAAAAATATAAAAGAAATGAACAACACCATCAGCTGAAAACTCAATGAAATTGGATTTTTTTTGCTACGCGTTGCAATATACAATTTTTTTTTTTAACGCCACCAAAATACACCTTTTAACAAATGCACGAACACACATCAAGAGAAACAGATTTTAAGGTAGAAGCGTTGAATGTGTTGGTTTAAATGTACTCACTTATACAGACATACATCTTTTTTTTATTTATAATATTTTTGTCACAATTCCTTTTTTATACGTTTTTTTGTGTTTTTGTTTTTGTTTGACAAATTTATGATGATGGAATTTTAAGTGATTTTTAACGAGAGTTTTACCACTATACTGCTCTATATTATGTTATTTTGGTGGAATGTTTTTGTTTTAACAAGAATCAAATTTAAATAACCTAAAGAATTATGTATGTGATGAAAAATTAAGTATTTTGAAAAATACAATATATTTAAAATACATACATTTTGTTTATCTACTTACATGTTGTTAATTTAAACCAATTAGCTGCTTTTTTAACTTTTTTTTTGTATTTTAAAGAATTTTATTTTAATATCTTTAATTCGTTTTTATTCATTTTAATTTTTTTTTATTTTTTTGTTCCTGTTAGACGCCTTATTTTGTATGACAGCTTTATAATGCCTGCTTCTTATGTCTAGTAAGAAAGAAAAGAAGTTTTTTTTTCTTTATTCCTTGATTTTTCTTGTTCGCTTTTTAAGAAACTTTTACTTTAATTTATGTTAATCACATTTTCTTCTTCATTCTTTCATTTATTCGTTTTTTTTTTTTTTTTTTTTTTTTTTTGCTTTTTGCTTGAAAATATGAATTCTTGGAGCTAAAGATGAAAAGTTTCAGTCAGTTGGTTTTTTTGTTTCTTTGTAATGCTTTTGAGTTTGAAGTGCTTTTCATTTAAATAAAATGATAAATTACTTGTTTTTTTGATTTTAACTGAAATAAAACATTAAGATTTGTTAGCAGATTTTCATATTCTGACAGATTAAGTGATATTAAGGATATTTTAGTCAGAGTTGGGCAGAAGAAATGCAAGTTTTAAGGAAGTAATAATTATTTGAAAATGGTTTTTGGCTTTTATACAATATAAAGCATAATTTGCAGGTGATTTTTAAAGGAAAGGAAACATGTTTATCATGACTTAACTAAAATTGATACTCATAAAATCAATACTCACCACTTATATTAATAAATCAACCACGCCAAAAACTGTATAAATAGATTTAAAATATCAACTTTTTTTATAAAATTTATAAAATTATAAAAAAAGATACTCATAATCAGCGTTACCAAATGTTCAGATTTAGCTGCATTCTGCAGTTTTCCAAGCATTCAACAGTTTTGAAGTTTTTTGTTTAAAAAAGTAAATTTTTCTGTAAATTGTGCTGATTTTGCACAGGAGAGCGATAACAATTTGGCCACTCATGTTTTTTTATAAATCTTTAACAAAAATAGGCTTCTTTTAGAAAATACAAACTCACCACTAACAAATCTAAATTCACCACACCATTAATTTTATATAATTTCTATAATTTTTGCAAAACCTGATGAGAAATCCATAAAATTGTATGAATTTAGCAGAAAAAAAAATAAAAACTGTCTGTAAAAAACTTAATTTTTTGAAAAATATTTTCACCACTAACAAAAATAAATTCACCACACCAAAAATTTTCTATATTTCTGATACATTTTGTAAATCTTTAACTAAAATGAGATTTTTTTAGAAAATACAAACTCACCACTAACAAATCTTAATTCACCACACCATTCATTTTATATAATTTTTGCAAAACCTGATGAGAAATCCATAAAATTTTATGAATTTTGCAAAAAATTAAAAATACTCTGTAAAAAAACTTAATTTTTTTGAAAAATACACTCACCACTAAAAAAAATAAATTCACCACACAAAAAAATTCCAAATTTCTGATATAATTTGTAAATGTTTAAAAAAAATGAGCTTCTTTTAGAAAATACAAATTCACCACTAACAAATTTAAATTCACCACACCATTAATTTTATATATTTTGTATAGTTTTCGGAAAAATCCACAAAAATGTATGATTTTTGTAAATAAAATAAAAAATTTTCTTTAATAAACTAAATTTTTTAAAACATATACCCACCACTAACAAAAATAAATTCAACACACCAAAAGTTTTCAATTTTTCTCATTTATTTTTAAATTGTTGACAAAACTTAGCTTTTTAAAAAAAATTCAAACTCTCCACTAGCTAAAACTAATTCACCAAATTTTTAATATTTTCTATAAATTTTAAAATCCTGATAAAAATCATCTAAGATTTTAAAATTTTATCATATATTCCAAATAGAAAAAAATAAACTACATAATTGTAAATCTTTAACAAAAATGATCTTCTTTTAGAAAACCCAAACTAACCACTAACAAATTTAAATTCACCACACCATTCATTTTACATATTTTTAATAATTTTTGAGAAACCAATAAAAAATATATAAAAATTCTAGTTAATAAAATAATTTAAAAAAAAAAAAAATGTACCCACCACTAACAAAAACGAATCCAACACACCAAAAGTGTTCATATTTCTCTTATATTTTGTAAGTAGTTGAAAAAAATTAGATTTTTAGAAAACTCTATATTCACCACTAACAAACATGAATTCACCACCCTAAAAATTTTAAATATTTCTATAAATTTTTAAAAGCTTGAAAGAAAATCTGTCAATTTTTTTATATTTTTCATAAATTTTAAAAATATTCATTAAAAACTATATTTTTAGAAAAGCTATACTCACCACTAACAAACACTAATTTACCACACATATATATCAGAATTCATAAAAAAAACTTTGCATATTTTTATAGTCCATACCTATTAAATAAAGTAAAATTTTCATTAAAATAAGTAAAGATTTTAGAAGAAATTTACTCACCACTAACAAAAATAAATTCACCACATCAAAAATCTTATATATCCAATATACTTAATAAATTTTTAACAAAAATCAGCTTATTTTATAAAATCAATACTCACCACTGTTAAAAATGAATTCACCACACCAAAACTTGTATATATTGTCCAATAATTTCACAAAGCCTGTTATAAATTTCCAAAAACTTATTTAAATTCTTCATAAAATAAAAAAATACTTACCATATTATTTTACCTTACCTTAAATTGTATAAACGTTAATAAAATAGTGTTATTTTTTATCAAATAAACTCACCACTAACATAACTAAATTCACCTCTCCTCAAAAGTTACGAATTCGCCTTCAGTTTCAACATACATATTTACTTCTCATTCCAAATTTAATTAAAACAAATTATATTTTCCTTAAATTTTCAACATGTTTTTGTAAAAATACATAAATTATTAAAGATAATTGTAAAAATGTCCTTAAATCTCATTAAAAATCATTTGTACAAATTTGGACATACCTTCTTATTTTTAAATTCGTGTGCTCTCCAGCATTTATATATAACAATTTGACGCTTTATACACGCAGAGAAAAAATATAGTTGTGCATGTTTCCAGTAAACATTTCAACATTTTAAAAAGTTTTTTTTAACAATATTATGGTCACAGTAACTATTTACATGATTGTGGGGACCATAATATGGTTAACTTGCGATTCGCATGATTGTATCAATCATATATATGGTTACAGTAAACAAGTATATGTTTGTGCCAACCATTGTTATGATGAATCGTTATATCATAATATGTTGTTCTCAGATTATGATATCAATCAGCCGAGAGGAACATAATATGATAAGTCCTTCATCATAAAAATTATTGTCACAAACATATACTTTTACTGTAACCATATATATGATTGATATAATTATGTAAATATTTAAATATATTCAAATTCCGATAACTCTCGTTCTATATTATTCTATATTCTCTGTTATAATGCCAAGTTTTCACAACTCGGCCTAGTAATAATGAAGTACGTAAGCCATTATTATGTTTTAAAACTTTCTTATATGAATTTAAGAACCTCTGTCTTAAATTCATATTAAAATACCAAAAATCCCACCTTCTATATCATATTACCCATACTATTTCTCCACCACCAACAGCACCCACTTGAAAAAATTATTTCTGCTTTTTTTTCTGCAAATAGCGCCATTTAAATATAAACACACTGCATTTATGGTGGCGTAAAATCACTACCAGTGCACCAAGTGCAGTTTTATTGGCGAAACAACAAAATTATCTCAAAAATTATTTGTAAATTATGGCAAATTGTTGTAATTAATGCGGCATAACTTTAAATGTTTAAAGCTGCCCGTTAGACAGCCGTAGGCTTAATAAAATTTACGCACCGTTTTTAAATAACAAACAAAAAACTGATATTTTTCTAATATAGACAGACACCAGGCAGGTGTTTGGTACACAATTAAGAAATATGAGTTTTTAAATTAATCTCATTTTGCGGAAAAAAAATCTAGTTAAAATAATTTATTAGAACATTTTAACAAGCAATTAAAAGTGTAGGTTTTGGAAGTTGATTATGCTTTATTTATGACAAATAGAGGGTGTCAGCTAAGAAATAAATGCACTCGAAATATAATCAAATATGTTTTCAGATTTTAAAGATAAATAAAAACAGTAGGAAATTTCAAAAAAATATTCTAAAGTTTTTGTTAAATTTCCAATAACCCAAAGTGCTGCTAAATTTAAAGGCAACTGTAGTCAAGCACATCATATAATAAAATATTATTAAGCTAAATTTTAACTAAACATCTAAATGTATACTACAAAAATCTCTAATTTGCACTCTATTGTTTTTTATGGTATATTTTTAGGTAAGCCAGCAAATACAACATAACAACACACAAACAAACCAACCAAAATCAGTAGAAGTGGAATTAAAGGTAATCTAAAAATAGTATAGCTATTAAGCTGCTAGGGGAGAAAATAATGTTCATAAAATAAAATTGTTAATATTTATACTGGCCATCCACACTCTTGATGATGACTATAGACTGGACTATAGACAAGATTATATACTAGGTTACAGACGAGAGACTATCGGCAAGAGAAGACTATAGACGACAGACTGTTGAAGAGACTATAGACAAGACTGTAGTGGTACTTAATATCCATAGACGAGTGACTATAGACGAGATACGATAGACTAAATACTCCAAACGAGAGACTGTTGACGAGACTGTAGTGGTCTTTAATATCCATATAGACTGGACTATAGACGAGATTATATACTAGGCTATAGACGAGAGACTAGCGGCAAGAGAATACTGATGAGAGATTATAGATGGGAGACTATATACGGAAGACTATAAACGACAGACTGTTGAAGAGACTGTACACAAGACTGTAGTGGGACTTAATATCCATAGACGAGTCACTATAGAAAGGACTATAGACGAGATACTATAGACTAAATACTCTAAACGTGAGACTGTTGACGAGACTGTAGTGGTGCTTAATATCCATAGAATAAACTATAGACGAGTGACTAAAGATGAAAGACTATAGACAAGAGGCTATATACGGAAGACTATAGACGAGAACTATGAACAAGATACTATAGACGACAGACTATAAACGACAGACTATAGATGAGAGACTGTAAACGAGATACTATTGACGAGAGACTGTTGACGAAAGAAAGACTATTGACGAGAGACTATAAATGAGAGACCTTATACGAGACCTATACACAAGAGACTACAAACAAGAGACTATAAACGAGGGACTATAGACGAAAGACTATACACAAGAGACTATAAACTAGAGACTGTAGACGAGAAACTATAAAAGAGTGAATATAGACGAGAGACACTAAACGAGAGACTATAAACGAGAGACTATATAATATAGATCAAAGACTATGAAAGACTATAAACGAGAGACTATAGACGAGAGACCTTATACGAGAGACTATACACAGGAGGCTATAAACGAGAGACTATAGTCGAGTGACTATAGATCAGAGACTATAAACGAGAGACTATAAACGGGAGACTATAGACAAAAGACTATAAACGAGAAACTATAAACTATAAACGAGAGACTATAACCGAGACTTGGCTGTAGAGGAGGCTATAGATAAGATTATACTATAGATGTGACTTGGCCAGAGACTAGACTGTATAAGAGACTTGGTCAGAGAATAAACTATAGACTTGACTTGTCCAGGTAGTGTACTGTATACCAGATTTGACCACAGACTAGACTTTGCCAGTGATTAGATTATGGGCGAGACTTGGCCAGAGAATATACTATAGAGAAGACTTGGCCAAAGGCTAGACTGTATACGAGATTTGGCCATAGACTAGCCTATAAACGAGACTTGGCCAGATAGTGGACTATAGACCAGAGACCTTATACGAGAGACTATAGTCGGGGGACTGTAGATCAGAGACTATAAACGAGAAAATATAGACGAGAGACTATAACCGAGACTTGAATAGGGTATAGGCTTGACAAGAGGCTAAACTATAGGCGTGGCCAGATACTTGATTATAGACTAGACCAGATACCAGAATATAGACTTGGTCAGAGACTAGACTGTAAACTTGACAAGAGACTAGAGTACAGAATTGGACAGATACTAGGCCATAGACTAAACTAAAGACATGGCCAAAGACTCGACTATGGACTAGGCCATAGAGTAGAGTATAGAATTGGTAAGAGACTTGAATGTAGGCTTGGCCAGAGACTAGAGCATAGACATGGACAGAAACTAGACTGTAGACTTTGCCATGTAGAATACTATAGATTAAGCTACTTGATACACTCTATATAATTGGTTATATGATTGACTGTAGAATAGGCTTTGTCATGGACTATACTATATACGTGGCCAGAGACTAGATTATAGACTTGGTCAGAGACTAGATTGACAAGAGACTAGAGTATACTCTAGGCTATAGACTAAACTAAAGACTTGGGCAAATACTACACCTTAGACTTGGCCAAAGACTCGACTATTGACTAGGCCATAGAGTAGAGTATAGAATTGGCCAGAAACTAGAATGTAGGCTTGGCTAGAGACTAGAGCATAGACATGGACAGAAACAAGACTGTAGACTTTGGCATACACTCTATAGACTTGGTTATATGCTTTACTATAGCCTACTATAGATACTATAGATTTGGCCAGATACTGGACTATAGACGAAACTTGGCCAGAGACTAGACTATAGACGAGACTTTGCCAAAGGCTGGACTGTAGACGAGATTTGGCCATAGACTATCGTTTAATCGAGACTTGGTCAGATAATATAGTACAGAGGCTAAACTATGGACAAGACTTTTGCACAGGCCAGATTATATACTTGGTTCGAGAATAGGCTATAGACTAGGCCAAATACTACAATACAGACTTGGTCAGAGACTAGACTGTAAACTTGACAAGAAACTAGAATATAGAGTTGGACAGATACTAGACCATAGACTAAACTAAAGACTTGGCCAAATACTAGAACTTAGCTTGGTCGTGGACTATACTCTAGACCTGGCCAGAGACTAGACTATAGACTTGATGTTGTGTATTTGAATGTTAAATTTCTCCATTTTAGTTGTAATTTTATTTATAGTTGAAGCGATTTTAATATTCGACGCATTCTCACTTATTTATAGGTTCTTTTCTAATGATTATAGCTAACACCAAAACCTTAAACAGTTCCTGGCTATAACTTTTAACTATATCAAACATGTTTATTAAGATTATTTTTTTTGCCTGTTGAGTTTTTAAGAAGCCTTAGAACGAGCTACAAAGTGTTGGCTCTTTTAGTTTTGTTTTTTTTTGCTCCCCCATAAAATGTTATAGACATTTATGTCGTATTAATGTTATTATTTGTCCTTATATCCTGTTTTTTATATTTGCTAAAAAAACATTTGAGACCAATGGTCAAGTAGAAATGCAGAAATTGCTAAAACAAGGAAAGAAAGAAGAATACTAAATAAGGTGCTTATTTTTCCAAAATAATGTGCTTTGATAAACGTTTTTTGTTTTAGTAGAAAAAAGGGGTTTGCTTTTTTTTTTTTTTTTTTGGGTAATAAAATTTTATATTTATTATAACGTTTGTTGGCTCTGTGGATATTTGAGGGGGTGAAGTGTTATGATTATATAGTAAAATTTAGTTTAACTGCAAATTTTCTTTATACACATTTTGAGACAGACATGTACTTGAGAATGTGGAAAGGAAAAACTTAAAAACTTAAGGTCAATTTAATATCAAATTGAGCCATTAATTTTTAAATTGTCGAAGGTAATGGGAATGTTATTGTAAGCGATAAGAATTCAATGGTTTTTGCTTAATAAACAAGGGAAATAATTGGAGTTTTGTTAGGATATAATAGGTGTTTTAAGTAATTTTTTTATTTAGAGTAAGATTTAGTTATAATAGCGGCATAATAAGCATACAGGAGTTAGTTTGCTTTAATTGCATATTTTAGCATATAAAAGCATATTTGATGTTTTGATTGTAATTTTATAAGTATTATTCCTATTTATACAAAAGTTGCTACATCAAAAGAGGAGGGGTTTAGCTGTAAGAATATTGTTTCAAGAGTAGTTAAATTGTATCGTAAACAAATCCACTAGGTGTCAAAGTTGGTTCTCTTGGAAAAAGTTTACTTTTACAAATTAAACCTAATTTTAAAGGTTTTTATTTGTTTTGTGTTCTAGAATTAATCGATATTGCTAAAAGCTGATTTTTAAGCTAAATGATTCAAAACAAAAATCACTTTCTCTAAAAAATAATAAAAATGCCAACCTTAATTGTGAAACCTATAAATACTTAATTAATTTGTTTTATAAAATAAAACTTTTAAAGCTCTTCTAAACAATTCAAAATAAAGTTGTTAAAATTTACAATTTAAAATTTAAATTTACAACAGATCTCTACATTAATTAACTAACAAACAACTAACGTTGTGTGTTGTTTTAGCTTCTACAAAGAAACGCCCTCGTTGAATTCCAAATCAAAACCAAATGACCTGGCAACACAAATCAAGAACTTTATTTTTTTTTCAGAAAAACTAATTGCAAAATAATACAATGTTGCCAGTCAAACAATTTCATAATAATTATAGATTTTTAACAAATTAATTGAGAAATATACAAATATCAACTTACAGAAAAAAAAACAAAAAAACATTGACTGAGTTATTGTACAACCTTACATATAAGGAGTTTATGATTTATCGTATTTTGGCCAAAAAAGATTTTGTTTATGTTTTATTTTTAATTTTATTTCAATATTTTAGCCGTTTGTTAATTTGAAAATATAAACTTGTGGCACGCGCGCTGTGTGTTCGGTTTTTGGTTAAAAGATCTGTTAGCAAATTATGGTCTCTCTGCTAAAAACAGCACACCTGGGTCTAATATTTTTTTGGTATTACTACTTACTACCTGCATATTTTGTTGTTTGTTATATTCAGTGCTTTTTTTATTATTAGTTGTTGTTATTTGTCTTGATATTAGCCGCACCCAATTTGGTTTTTAAAAAACTTAAAAATCATAGTGATTTTATTACTTTGTTAAATCGTTAAATTGTTAAAGCCAAATACAAACTATAAACAAACACTCGCTCCAAAAAAAAATTGTAAATAAAAAACAAACACATACAAAATTGGTACGTGATTGTCTGCTGTTTAAAATAATTTTCATTATATGAAAATTGCTTTTTTTTTATTATAATTTAGCAGAAAATGACGAGAAATAAAAAAAAAATTTCAATTATTTCGAAATAAATATTTTAGTATAAAAAGTATTTAAAATATATTTAGTTGCAAAAAGAAAAAATCTTTAGAAACTAATATTTTGCAAAAAGTGAAAAAGTACTATTTTAAAAAAAACTAACTTTTATACGAAACCATACTGTAGAAGATACTAAGACGAAACTATAGACTAGCCAATAGATGAGACTTTATGCGAGACTTTAGACGAGCCTATATACGACACTATAGACCAGTCTATAAACAAGAGACTGTAGACGAAATATTATAATCGAGATACTGTATATTAGATACTATAACTAGATACTATAAACGAAAATGTAGACGATACTATAGACGAGATACTAAATACGAGTCACTATAGTCGATAGTCTATAAACGAGACTATAGACTACACTATAGGCGAGAGATGAAAGACTATAGACGAGAGACTATAGACTAAAAACTATAGGCGAGACCATAGACTATATACTGTGGACAGTATAGGCTGTGGATACTGTGGACAATAAACTATTGATTAGAGACTATTGATTGTAGACTAGAGCCTATAAACGCGTGACTATAAACGAGACTATATAGACGAGAAACTATAGGCGAGAGACGATAGACTAAAGACTAAAGGCGAGTTACTATGGACAAGAAACTATTGAGTGTAGACTAGAGACTATAAGCGACTATAAACGAGAATATAGACTATACTATAGACGATACTATAGACGAGATACTACAGACGATAAACTATAAACGAGACTATAGACTAGACTATAGACTAGACTATAGACTAGACTATAGACTAGACTATAGACTAGACTATAGACTAGACTATAGACTAGACTATAGACTAGACTATAGACTAGACTATAGACTAGACTATAGACTAGAGTTTGGACATATCTCCAAAGTATGCAAATCAGAAGTGGATAGATCTCATCTCTGCATAAAATGTGGATTAGAAGGTCACATTGCGAAAAACTGCGAGGGTGAGGCATGCTGCATACTATGCAAATCCATTAGAAATCCGGAACTGAAGCACGTGGCAGGAAGCTATAGGTGTCCTGTTTTCAAAAAGGCGTTAAGCGAGAGATTTAAATGAAATTCATCCAACTCAATACAAACCACTGTGTTGCTGCCCAAGAGCTTTTATATCAGACAATCCTCGAATTGAAAATAGATGCTGCAATAATATGCGAACAGTACAAGAACCTTGACAGAAACGTCTGGGAAAGCGACTCATCAGGCAGAGCAGCAGTGTGGGCCTGTGGAAACAAGGCCATAGAAAAAGGTATGAAACACCAACAGGAAGGCTATGCTAGAGCTAAAATAGGAGGTATACTCATATACAGCTGTTACATATCACCCAATGCACCTCTGGATGAATAGACAACCTAGTAAACGACGCTTTTCAACACAACCAGATCATCATAGGGGGCGACTTTAATGCATGGGCAGTAGATTGGGGCAGCCAAAGGACGAATGAAAGGGGTAGAATTCTCCTCGATGCATTCTCTAGACTTGATGTAGTACTCGCAAACAGAGGTGGAGCTTATACATTTAGAAGAGCTGGGTATGGCTCAATTGTGGACATAACATTTGTAAGTACTAAACTAGCAAACAATATGGTTTGGGAAGTTAGCGAGCACTACACTCACAGTGATCATCAGGCAATTATTTTTACTATAAAGCCAAATAATGAATCAATAGCACCCTCAAGTAAACCCACAACTCAGGGCTGGGCGAAAGAGAAACTCGACGAGAATACTTTCGCGGAGATATTTTTACACTACCACATTGAGGACGGTACGGCAGCAGACATGGCAACACAAATCACGGAAGCATTAAAAACTGCCTGTGATGCCTCCATGCCAAGAAAGAGATCCAGCCAAAGGAGAAAGGAGAACTATTGGTGGAACGACAATATAGCCGAACTAAGAAGAGAATGCCTCAAAACCAGGCGAAAATATCAAAGAAGTAGGGGCATGCATGACTTTCTTACAAATAAAAGCAATTACCACCAAGCTAGAAAATGCTTACAACAAGCAATAAACCACAGTAAGGCTGAGAGCTTTAAAAAACTCTGCGACGAAGCTGACACTAACCCCTGGGGAAACGCTTACCGTGTGGTAATGTCAAAATTAAAGGGGAAAAAGTCACCTCAAATTACGTGTCCCAGTCTCATTAAGGAAATAGTAACGGTATTATTCCCAGAAGGCGAATCTTATATAGACCAAGATACACTAGCATACCAAGGCGAAATAGATGTTACAAAGGAGGAAATACTTAACCTGTGTTCAAGAATTGGGGATAATAAGGCGCCAGGCTTAGACTTCATCCCAAATAGAGCTCTGAAAATTGCTCTAAAGTCAAGACCTGAAATATTCATTAAACTGTATAAAAACTGCCTGAAGGAAGGCAAATTCCCAAACATCTGGAAAAAACAGAAGCTCATTCTGATTCCTAAACCAGGCAAAGTGCTTGGTGAACCACAGTCATATAGACCTATTTGTCTTCTTGATTCGCTAGGAAAATGCCTAGAAAGAATTATCTACACTAGGCTTCTTGTGGCCGTTGAGGCGGTACAAGGTCTATCTGATAGACAATACGGCTTCAGAAAAGCAAAATCAACGACAGACGCTGTTAATTTGGTTATCGATTTAGCCAGAAAGGCAACAAAAGGGAAAGGCAAAAACAGAAAATACTGTGCAATTATCACACTTGATATAAAAAACGCATTCAACTCTGCCGGATGGAAACATATAATCTCATCACTAAGGAACACGAACGTACCTGCGTATCTAATTAGGATAATCAAGGACTATTTCTCCAACAGAACTTTGTGGTTCGAAACCGATAATGGATTTGAATCATATAGCGTTACATCAGGAGTTCCCCAGGGATCGGTCCTAGGTCCACTTCTGTGGAATATTATGTATAATGGCATATTCAACCTACAAATTCCAGA